>CM075515.1:19447500-20647500 GCA_037950675.1 Hypophthalmichthys molitrix
ACACAATCCAGCAATTAATAACCCGATTTACTCAACACAGTCACGCTGCTTTTTTCGTGCAGGCTTATTGTTTGCACCCACATCGGTGTCTTCCAAGTTTGTGTGCGAGCTTTCGGCAGCTGAAAGGTGAAAGGGGGTAATCTGCGTCCCAGACGGCTGAACAGAATTAGATGAAAGGGCATGCCATCAGCTAAGGACATAATATTCATCATGTGACACAAACAAAAGCCTTTTATGATTTCCTAGATCATTGTTTGCACAGGCCCAGCAAGAGTTATGTAATGCCGTGAGCAGTTTAACCGAAACAGTCGTATGATTTTAATCCCTTTTCCACCTTGCTAGAGGACGGCCTTGATTTTGGAGATACCTCTCAAGCCCCTCTCCAATCGGCTCACTTTTAAGACAGAAATGTTGAGCTTCCTGCCAATGCAGCTGTCTTGCGTTGCCATGTTACCGCAGACATATCATGGTATATAATGCCCAGTGGCATAACAATGACAGTCATGTTGGCTCAGATTCGTAAGGCGACCCAGCAGCTGCCTGTGGCCGCAGCTCTCAGCTTCTATTGGTCGGCGATGTGTTGATAATGGATATAATTGTTTTTCCTGAGTTGCCGCTCTGCAGCCAAAAGGCATGTTGTTGTGCAGGCCTGTAAAACGAGCCCCCGGTGACCCAGGGCAAACCCAAAGGTAAACTTTTCAGCACTGTATATTTACATTTAGGCCTTGAAATCAGATAGTGGTTTTAAACAGGTTGGTGATGTGGGGATTCGGTCATGCGATGTCTGTCAAATATCTTTGTCCACTTTGTTGATGAGAGTAATTATTGAAGTGTCCACGCAAGTTATGTCCAGTCCCTGACCGAATCGTCTTTTAAAGAGATGAGGACATATTTAGATTTTCCTAGTTTCCAAGTAATGATTGTTCCTCCTTGTTCATGTGTGTTAGCTTGGCCAGCTATACGCTAATGATCCATATATACTGTACATACATATATACACTGTAAAACGTAATATGCTATATCTACTACGCAAAATTTTGGCAACAGATTACAAGCAATATTATTAATTAAATTCAACAAATAGAATTGAGTTAGAATTAATCAAATTAATTCCTTAAATGTCAACCATTTAAAACGCGTCAAATTTAAGTAAAATTTAAACAAAATGTCTGAATAACAAACAGACGTCAAAGATGAATTAACTCTTTATTTTTTATTGCCAACATTGAAGACACCTGATGATAACAAGCAGAATCGCTGAAGGAAAGAGAAACACAAGAATTAACAGAAGTTTAGATGTTGATGTTGATTTTATTGAAAATGTTCGATCATCATTATGGTGATCAGGGTTTCATTTGATTGGGCAGTTTGACTCTTTGCCTTTTATGTCAGTTTGTGGTTTTTGTAATGGTGTTTGCTAATTTTACACAGTTTAAATGGTTGACTTAATTTGGAATTAATTTGATTAATTCTAACTCAATTCTTGTGTGTGTGTGTACAGTATTTGTTTCTACTCCAATTTATTGTTGAAAAACAGAAATTTAAATGGTGGCTGCAACATATTGTTTTCAACAAAATTACACTCGCATGTTTACATTTTGTAGTTGGCAAATCAAAATCAGACATTTGTGAATGATACAATAAAACAGTTTTGATAACTTGGGTTACTTTTAAATTTTTAAATGTACAAATCTTGACCACATTGCTCAACAAAATCATACAACTATGAATACTTTCATTAAAAAATAACATGGAACAATTCCTTCTTAGTTTGAAAATGGAACAAAATAGGGTTAAAGCTCAAGCCTTTGTCTATGCGGTTGCTGGGTTTTGTGGGTGGTTGATAATGTAGATACTTGCTAGCTTACACTCTAAAAACCCAATTTTGGTTGTTTTCAACCCAAGGGCTGGGTAAATATAGGACAGAACACATGTTGGGTTAATTTTACCAAGCAAATTTGGTTGTTTATTTAACCCCGCATTATGGGTTGATTTAACCCAGCATAATACTCCACACAACCACTGGTTTGATAATAATTCCTTTATTTTTGATCATATTTTATAGTATAGCATATTTTAAATCACTTTTAATACATACTGCCTACATTTTTTTGATCATATTTTATAGTATAGCATATTTTAAATCACTTTTAATACATACTGCCTACATTTAAGCTTGTTTAACAAATATTATAAGTAAAAATTAAATATTTAGAAGTATATTAAGTAGTGTAAGTAAGTGTAATCGACCAGTCCCTGTTGTCCTGTTTCCACCATAACGGCACTGGAACTCTGACCCAGGATCTGGGTAACACAAAAACTACCCAAACACTGGGTTGTTACATCTGACCCAGGATCTGGGTAACACAAAAACTTCCCAAACACTGGAAAAATAACCCCCCAAAATAACCCAAAAGGCTCAACCCAGGACTTGGGTAGAAAAAAGAACGCAAGATTTTTTAGAGTGTATTTAAGTTAGAAGTACACAATCCAAGTCTTTAGATATTCCTCGGGTCTAAGTCCATTCGATTTTTAATCTAATTTTATTTTCTGCCAGGTGAACGCCATAAACACAGATGCACAAATTAATCGTATTTGGTGTTTGTACAAATTACTAACCTTAAGTATAAGCAATAGTAATAGTGATTCATGACCTGGAAAACCCCACTAATAAACAGTTGTGTGACATGTGAGACTGAAGTAGAGCTGCACGATTAATAAAAAAATCGTGATCTCGATTCAAACAGCCATGCGATCTTATTCCTAAATGACAACGATTTGGCTATGTCTATTAAACCTTTGACAAGTAAGATCAAGCGAACATTCAGATCTGCGTTAATGCTGCCGCTGAGCCAGAGAGAGCAGTTGTCATGTACATGTATGAAACAACTTCACAAACAGTTTTTTCAACCACACAGAATCATTATTTCTGTATTACAATCATTTAAGTTATCACAGAAGTACTGGGATAAAAGCTTATAGTTTGGATATAAACACTGATGTCTATAGTAGCGATCAAAATAGGATTAATCAGCTTTTGAAAGTAACTTGACACTTCAAATAAAGATTGAATTAATTACATCATTACACCAGTTGGTGGCGACAAGTGACTTTTAAAATAGGTATTCGTCATTGAATCATTCATTTAAGAGATTCATTCAAAAACACTAAATCAAAATGAGTGAGTCATTCATTCAAACCGAATGAACGAATTCAAATTAATTATTTTTTTAAATGAAGCTGAAGCAATGAACATTTTGTCAGAATCTCTAATAAATAACATTATTTTGTTTAGTTGTCTATTCAGAATCGTGGGAGAATCTTGATTGTACACCCAATAATAGGGAACGTGAGCTGGGTTTAGACAGTCGTGAGTAAAAAAGGTTATTTTTACCCTTATTTTAAACAAACAAACAAAAAAAAATGTGATTCTCAATTTTTTCAGAATGGTGCAGCTCTAAACTGAAGTCATATAGATTGGCAATCAAAGTAACATTTTTTGTATCCATCCAGAGTTCAGACGCTTTGAGTTTTACTCTTCAAAAGCTTGGAGGCCCCTTTCTTAAGGTGTGTATAACATGGAATCTGCACAGAGGGGAATAAATAACTGTCATTTGCTGACGTTTAAGAGACTTTTGGCTTGAGTTATGACCAAGGTGGGTTCTACAGAAGTTGAAAAAGAGGGGGAGCAGCCTCTTATTTTTAGAATAATTCCCCACGGTAACTACTACCAGCTGAAATATTTTCCACTCTGTCTTTAAAGCAAAGATGAATAACAGCATCCCATCTCACTTTTTTTTCACCTATTATGGCCTGGATGGGAGCAGAGAGTGGAACAATTTTTTAACAATAAATGAATGATTCTTGGAAATGCTTAGTGCTATTTCATATAAATTATATCAATAAATAATAACAGTGTATTATATAATTGATAGAAGGATAATTACAGAAAGAATAAAAAAAAATTAACAACTGAAAACATGTAGTTCTAAGCAGTTTCAGCCTTTATTTTGTCTTCCAATTGGCTATTGTCAGAGTTGCGAATTCTCTTACGTTTATACATCCAAATGCACATTCTCTCATTTTTCGGATTAAAGGGATAGGTAACTCAAAAATGAATATTTTGTCATTATCATTTACTCACTATCATGTTCCAACCGGTATGATATTATTTCTTCTGTGTAAGTCTAAAACTGTTTTTGTCCATACAATGAAAATCAATAGGGTCCAAAACAACATTGCACTCCATTGACTTTGATTGCATGGGAAATAAAACAAAAACAAAAACAAACAAAAAAAACACTGGAACATTTTTCAAAATACAGTATTTTGAATTCTACAGAACCAAGAAAGCCATACAGGTTTAGAACAACATGTTGGTGAGTAAATGATGACAGAATTTTCATTTTTGGCATGAACTGGCCTCTTAAGAAAACATATGCAAAATCTTATGCCAAACAGTCTGGCTTCTTTCCTTCACTTGGCAAAGTATATGGCAGGTGCGATACTTAGCAGACCTTACACCCTTACACGCTATTATTTATAAACACTAGCCACGACAGCAACCTTCATATCTCTCCAAGTCTAATCTGCAGTGATAAATAGAGGGAACTGGTAAAGTTTGCCAAAGAATCTATCTTATTTAAGAGAGGTTCCTCTCTGAGTCTCTCAATATAAAAGGGAAAAGGAAACTAACGAGACAATAACTTTTGATGGAGCACAAAATTCCGTTCGGAGTTGGTAACTGAGTTTTACACAGTTCAAAAAGAAACACAACAATATTAATATTGATGTGCAAATAATCATCTGAGAATAGTGCACATTGACGTAGGCAACCCACTTAGATTTCATTTGTCTAATTAATTGTAGGAACAAGCTTAGTTTTGTTCAAGCTTTATTTATTAGTTTTATTTAAGCTTTTGGGGTACAAATCCCACGTTTTTATGTGAGAACTATTAGAAATGTTATATAAATTATTTACTACACTGTAAAAAAAAAAAAATCAAAGTTATGATTAAAGCAAAGATTATTGGAGTATGTATTACAAGAAAATATTGATGGTCCACTTTAGACATTCTCTCATTAGTGTATTAGTAGACTGTCTGCTTAATATCTGCTAACACGTTCTTTTGTTGCTCCCCAACAGACATTCTACTGATTATAGGCAACTTTGCAACTTTTGCAAACTTATTTTACTAACCCGAACACTAACACCTAACCCTAACCTAACAGTCTACTCTAATGAGAGTTAGTTGACATGTAGTTGCAAAGTTACTTATAGTTAGTAGAATGTCTAAAGTGGACCATCGGAATTAAGTGTAACCAAAAATACTATTTCAGTCTTTCTGTTTGATCACCGTTATGGTGATCAGTGTTTCATTTGGTTAAGCAGTTTGACTCTTAATTACATTGTCAAATTATCAAATTATTTTACATAATGCATTATTGTACATGCTACGTCTAACTGTTAACCCTATAAAGTCTGTTTTTCTACATGCCTTCTGTCATCTGATTGATAGTTTTTTAGCAATTAAAAGGCCTTTTAGTATAATTCTCAAAATGTCCACCTTCAGTTCGTGGTTCAAGTGTCTTTTTGCTGTGAAATTTTTACTGATTTTTAAGTAAACTTAACTTTAAAAACTAAACTTAACTAAGAATAACTTATATTATATAGTAATATTTCAAGATGAACACTTACTGGACAAGCAAAGTAAGTTTACTTGATTATTCATACATCATTTTTTAGACAAATCATGATAAAAAATATGATACATTAGGCTTTTGAGGAACACTTATTTGTTTGTCTTTCAGTCATTGTTTGCATTGCATTATATGTTTTGTCCCCCACAATTAAAGCTACAGAGTTTTGATTAACTAAGCATCAATATCATCTTACTAAGACATTTCGTCCCCTTAAATTATAAGGTTCTATCTGTGTTCTGAGCAGTTTTGAGATATTGAGCTTCAAAGTTTTTGCATTCCATATAGCAAAAACTATATAGGGAACAAGTTTCTTTCAAACATGAAAATGAAAAAAAAAAAAAACACTTTTCGCTTGGAATTATAAGGTTCTATCTGCCAAAAAATTTATTGAAGCAATAATTTTCAAGAAACAAACAGTTTGCTTATAATTTGTTTTAAAACATAAAATTAGTGTTGTAACAATGTGTTGACATGGATGAGAAAGTTAAATTTAATGTTTTTTATTACATTTATTTCATATTTTAAATGAATATTTTTTTCTTGTTCAAGTTAAGCATAAAAGGCAGTGCTAAATATTTTGTCCAGTGCAGATGTTAAATTTAGGTAGGAATATGATGGGTAATTTAACACATTATTGCAGAAACCATTTAAGTTTTTACCAACAATGTAAAATTTAACATTTCATCTCACTTAATCTAGTATAATCCAGTGTACGTAGAGCTTTATAGTTATACAGCTCAATTCAAGTACACAGGATGGATCAAGATTAAAACATAACCTAATATATACATAACTTTCCCTCGTATGACAATGACTTGACTGGAAATAAGCAAATAGACTACAAAACCCGAACCTATCCTCTTAATAGCACTGCTGGTTAGCGTGGTGTCTAACTGAAAACAACTCCTCAGCAACAGATACAGCAAAACAAACAAAAAGACTGAAATTCCCTGGAATTTGGGCTGCTGTCATTGACAAGATCATAAATAACATAGTCCATCATGAGGTTTCTAATAAACATCGCGTTGTGTGAAATTATTTAGTCTTCTCTTCACTGATTTAGTGTTTTTCTGCGCTGTCTTCCGCTATCGCAGAGTCATGACAAAGAACGCTGAACCTGATTGGTCCTCGTGTGTGCATTCGAAGTGCTTATTGGCTCACGCAGATAGAACCTTATAGAACCAAGTTAGAGAGCGACTTTGTAGATAGAACCTTTTTGTTTTCTAAAAAAAGTATCAAAATATACTTTTTTGAACTTAAAAAAAGAAACATCACATAATGTAAATAAGTTGTCACAGAATATGAATATGTGAATAACTCAATTTTGACAAAAATGTCTGATAGAACCTTATAATTCCAAGGGGACGATATTATTGGGAGATTATAGAGTGACAACTGATATTTATATGCATTTTTATGTAAGTGGTCTGTTATACTGTTATAAAGATCTGACTGATTAATTTACATTACAAGCTAGCAGATAATATTGCCATATAAATATCAGCAACTACACCAAATTGCATATATTTTTACTCATTTTGGGCCTCTGAATAAAACCCTTATGTTAAAGCCTGATGTATCAAATATTACAGTCAACACAGTATTTTAGACTTTTTTATATTTTGTCTAAAGGTTCAATAAACTGCTCCAGATTTTTTTTCTAACTTAATGTTGGCTTAAATGGTTAATTCATTATAGTTATCCCATAATTTACTCACCCTTCTGAAGTGAAGCCATGGGGTTTTGTAAGAAAAATATCCATATTTATAACTTTATAGACTATAATAACTAGCTTCCGGTCAATATGTCAGGTCAAAGTTCACTCTTCCGCCGGAATCAACTTGTGTATGGAAGCCAGTGATTCTAGTTCATGAAGTTATAAATATGGATATTTTTCTTACAAAAATGCATCGCTTCACTTCAGAAGGCCTTTCTTAACCCCTTGGAGCCGTATGGATTATTTTTTATGATGGATGGATGCACTTTTAGCCTTCAAAATCTCCCATTATAAAGCTTGGAAGAATATTTTTTAATATAACTCTGATTGTGATTTACTCGCCTTGAGTGATTTTCATTTTAGGGTGAACTATCCCTTTAATGTAATATTGTTGGTGCTTTTCTATAGAGACCCACGAAATGGAGCCATTTATCAATGCATCTGAGTTTAAAGAATCAATAACTGATTAATTACAGGTCAAAATGATTATCAGTCTATTTCTTTTGAATCACATCACATCGGAATAATAAAAAATGTGCTAACTTCTGAAATGATGTACTACACATCGCAGGACAATATTTCTTGAGATGTATTATTTCGTTTGTTTGTGGGTTGAATCGGCTTGGTTAGATGAGGGGCCAGTTGGATGGAAGGCGCTGTGTGTGTCTACACTGGGGTACATTGACATGGTGGTGAAATCTGAGAAGCAGGAAGAATTCCAGGGAGGGCAGCTACATCTGCGGACATAATTATCTGCTTCACATAATCTCAACTTTTCAGGTGCAGAAAGACATCAGAAGCAGCCCCCACATACCACCCACTTTCTCAAAAAGCTTTGAAAATATAAAGATTCAATTATAAATTCCAGTGTTTCCTGTTCTGAACGTCACAGGCCCAAAATTTCCATGATACATCAGGCTGTAAAGGCTGCTTTACTGGGGTAGGTCGAAAGATGGTATTTGGTTTCATTCATGCTGTGTCTGCCATTCACACAGAGTCACGAATGGAGTTAACAGGAGTAAACGTGTGATCTGAAATCACCTGACGTCTCAGCAGTGTCTCATGCATGTAGTGAATATTTAACTCAAAATGTCTGTTCAGTATTTTAGTTCCAATGAAATGTTTGAACTTAATGAGTGAACTTTTCTTTTTGCGTTGACATATTTTTCCTATTGAAACAGGAAGTTGTGGCGGGACATACACTACCATTCAGAAGTTTTATTTGAAATATATATGTGAAATATATATTATCTTTTGAACTTTTTATTCATCAAAGGATCCTGAAAAGAAATTATCACGGTTTCCACAAACACATTAAGCAGCACAACTGTTTTCAACATTGATAATAAGAAAAAATGTTTCTTGGGCATCAAATCCTCATATTAGAATGATTTCTGAAGGATCATGTGACACTGAAGACTGGAGTAATGATGCTGAAAATTCAGCTTTGACATCGCACAAATAAATTACATTTTATAATATATTCAATAGCAAATACTTCTTTTAAATTGTAATAATATTTCACAATATTACTGTTTTTTTACTGTGTTTTGATCAAATAAATGCTGCCTAGGTGAGCACAAGAGACTTCAGCATTTGATTGGACAAAAATTTGTAGTGCGCGACGATGTCATCAATATTTTTAAATGTGTGTATCTGTTAAAAGTCATTTTGTCAACTTTTAGGAGTACACTATCATATAGATGTCTTCACAGCTAACAAACATGGACTAAAAGCAACAAAACTCTCAATTTGTTTTATTGGGGTTTTAAAATTTGCAGAGCTGACCATCAGTAATCCAGTGTTGTTGTGGTTTTTCTTTTAAAGGTGTGTCAGTTCTAGTGGCCCCAAACATCCCACTACATGTTGGAATGGAAAGCAGACAGAATTTCTGTTTGCAGACGCCCCCCAGTATGGAGCGCATGCCACTGCAGTACACTGTGTGTGTTGGACGCAACATTAAAGCTGTCCATCAGGAGTCAATGCAACAGCTCTCCACAGCCAGACGAGAGCTGCCAAACATGGATGTCTTACGGTAACACAAATTTAAAAACTTTCTTCTTTCTGATGAACACAATCTGAGTTATATTAATAATCACCCTGATGCTCCCATAATGGCATTGCACAGAAACCATCTGTTTGAAGCTCAAAAAATTGCATCCATCCATCATAAATGTGTACTCCAACAATGCAAAACAATGTGTTTATGTAGAAAAAATATCCGTATTTAACAAGTTATACAGTAAAATATCTAGCTTCCGCCAGACCGCTTTCCGTATTCAACTTACGAAGAAAGTGTAACACCTCTCGCAGTACAAAATGCTTACGCTACATCCTATGACTTCCCTATTCAACTTACAAAACTTTTTTCGTAAGTTTAATATGGTAGGTGGTCTGGCGGAACTTTATAATTTTACTTTAGAACATGTTAAATATGGATATTTTTCTTACTCAAACACATCGCTTCACTTCAGAAGGCTAATTTATTCAAGCATACATATATAATTAACAGTAAATAAGCTTCTTTTTAGTGTTTTTTTATAGCTAACTAATGAACTGTGAACATCGGATAACTTTCCTGAGGTAAATGCAACGTTAAGTGACATATTGTTTACACTGTTTTATTGACATCTTTCCACGGTTAAAACACTGATTGAGAGATTACATGAGACATGATACGTATTTCGGTAAGTTCTACTGTATCTTTCAACATACCTTCTGATGTTCATACATGTTTTTTGAGATATAACTTGTATTAATATGGAAGAAAAGATTTGTGCTCCACGCTGCCACTTGAACTGAGGCGATACAGTGATCTTGTCACATTTAAGAGTGTCAAAATGCATATTGTTTGAATTTCATGATAAAATGGACAGAATTTGAAATATGAGACTTTGTTTCTTATCAGAAGTAACAAAGCACAAAGCTCTTTGTGATTATTCGATGGAAGGCAAGCTACAAATAATGTTTGGTATAGGGAAAACCACGGACCTGGCAACCCTGGCTTGAACTACGGGTGATTCATGGGGTCAAATAGAGTCTGCTTTTATGCAGCTATTTTTTTTTAACTGTTAATGCGTTATTGTCGCGGTAACTTGCCATAAATTCAGCATTAGACAGATTTTCTTCACACACAGTATGAGTTGCAGTTTGACACATTTTTCCACCCCTTTTTGATTGACGGGATATAATCATTTCTGATTATCGACGATGGCCAATAGTGAAAATAATAGCTTTTATCAGCCAATACTGATTATTATGTTTAATAACATCTTTGTTGATCCTGGAACAACATTCCAATCAACAAATCAGATTTGAGAGACAAGTTTATAGTTTATGTCAGGTTTAGGCTTACAACCAGGGTTAGGTGCTTCTGTATCAGTGTTATTCACTCATTTTAGAGATAACTTATGGGTAGGGTTAGGTTTAGGGGTAGGGACAGGGTTAGGACAAGAATGTTATTTCAGGATCAACAAAATATGTTGATAGGTCTCACTTGGCAAAATCATGGTGACCGTGGTGTACTATGATGTTTAACCTCTAGCCTAACAAATACAATATTTTGCTTAAGGCTGCCTTTCTGGAAGCTTCTAGCAAATGTGGACTCTGGGGCCAAGCTAGAGAGAGAACTGAGAACCTTCTCAAACCGGCTGAAGCGGCATCACCTGGGGGAGGGAGTCATCAGCCTCGACGAACATTCCACAGCTCTCCTCGCCAACATGGTGAGTGATGCTCTCATTCCCAAACCAAAATGACCCTCTGCCTCTATCCCTGCAATACATTACAGTTGGACTGTTCTGTATATAAACTAGTTATGTACCATATATTGTCGCTATGATTTTTTTTTTTTTTTTTTTTGAAAAACTGGATTGTTCTGAAACATTATTACTATTAAAAATCATAAATAATAAAATAATAATGTTTTCTATTTCAATATATTATAACATTCCTGTAATTTTCAGCATCATTACTCCAGTCTTCAGTGTCACATGATCCTTTAGAAATCATTCTAATATGATGATTTGCTGCTCAAGAAACATTTCTTATTATTATCAATGTTGAAAACAGTTGTGCTGCTTAAAGGGATAGTTCACCCAAAAATGAAAATTATCCCGTAATTTACTCACCCTCAAGCCATCCTAGATGTATATAATTTTCTTCTTTCAGTCAAACACAATCAGAGTTATATTAAAAAATACTCTGGCTCTTGCAAGCTTTATAATAGGAGTGAATAGTAACTGATATTTTGAAGACCAAAAAAGCACATCCATCATAAAAGTAATCCATACGACTCCAAGGGGTTAATAAAGGCCTTCTGAAGCAAAGTGATGCATTTTTATAAGAAAAAAAAAAAACATATTTATAACTTTATAAACTAGAATCTCTGGCTTCCGTATGCGAGTCTATTCTGGCGAAAGAGTAAACTTTAACCTGACACATGATGTATTGACGAATGCGGAAGCGCAGAGGATAGAGCAAAACAAAACACCGGTCACGAATTAGAAGTCTAAAAAGAGAACTTTTAAAGAGAAATGTTGGATGAGCTTGAGTTTGTTGCCCAGCCCTATTTGTTTGAAACGCGAGAGGCGTCTACTCTGCACGTCCTGATTTTGCAGAGTTAGACACGTTCCTGGGTCAACATATTTTGTTGATCCTGGAACAACATTCCTGTCTGAAAATTTAGTCCTAATCCTATCCGTACCCCCGAACCTAACCCTATCCATAACTTATCCCTAAAATCAGAGGGAAATGATAGGTGAATAACACTGAAGCAGAAGCACCTAACCCTGGTTGTAAGCCTAAACTTTATATAAACTGTAAACTTGTACCTTAAATCTGATTGGTTGATTGGAATGTTGTTCCAGGATCAACAAAAAATATTGATATTGATATTTTGTGGGTTTTGGAAAGCGTGATTTTTTTTCTTTTTTTCAAGATTCTTTGATGAACAGAAAGTTCAAAAGAACAATTTATTTGAAATAGAAATCTTTTGTAACATTATAAATGTCTTTATTGTCAGTTTTGATCAATTGCATCCTTGTTGAATAAAAAATCTTACTTTTGAACTATAGTGCATATATTTGAAAAGATCAATATGATTAGCTTGAAAATAATAATAATTGTATATGGCTTGTTTTGTTGCCTAATAATAATAATATTAATAACAATAAACAATGAAACCCAATGAATAGGTTGTAAGAAAGTTAGTTATTTAGCCTCAGATTGGCTCTGATGAGTGTGTGGATCTGCAGCATATTCCCCGTCTCTGACCTTCAGTGTGGGCAGTTTAATCTTCAGCCGTCAGCGGCTCAGGCTCTGCACCTGTTGTAGCTATAGGCCTTCGGGCCTTCATTTTCCGCCTGAACACCCCACTGGCTCGCACAGTCCAGAGAACCAACAGCACTGCTTTTTCTACCGTTTCAAACAAGTGTACATGTTGAAAATGATCATTTATATGTTTATTTTTTGTTTTATGTGTATATTTTTTATATGGTTGAGCAGAAACAAATATAGTAACAGGTGTCGTTAACTTAAACTAATGCATGAGAAAGCATTTTCGTTGCTTAAAATAAAATAAACATTAACTGAAATAGAATAAAATATAAAAAAACTTTCTACTAAAGTTCTGCTAAGTTCTTCTAAAACTAAATAAAATAAAACTAATAAATAAAAATGAATAAATACTATATAGACAATTAGACACATTTTAAAAAGTAAAAAACTAATGAAAATGAAAATGACAAAAACACAACAAAATAACTAAAACCTTAACTAAAATTAAAGTGAAAAATACAATCTAATTCAAAATATTATCAAAAACTATAATAGTAAATCAATGATACTAAAACAACATTTTGTTTTGATTTCCATCACCCTGTTTTTATGCGCATTTTGAAGTATCACATCAGAAACGAGAGATGGAAACGCCAAATTTAATTTCTCTTTACAAAAAATTTTACGCTCACTGGTTTTTGACTTTTGTGAAAAAGAGTTAATGCAAATAATTGGAGATGGAAACACATTTGCCAAATAAATTCTGACGTAGCAAAAATGAAACCCACGTGACTAATCGGCTGTTTCCGCTCATGGTGTTTTACTTAATGTTGGTTACTAGGTTACCAATATCACCGTCATCCGCCCGAACAACTTGATTGAAACGTACCTAATTTGCATTTGTTTGTTTGTTTTTTGTTGTTTTCTTTTTTTGCGAAATTTGAAAAGATTCGCTTCACATTTGGATGGAAACACAGCTACTGACACTGATGATTACTAATCTGGGGTGCATTTCCCACAAGCATCATTAGCCAACTATGATCACAAGTTCCGTCGTTACCAACATAGTTCAATGATTTGGTGTTTCCCGAAACCATAGTTTCAACGAACATTTGCAAACAGCGTCATGGATCAGTACCAACTGTCCGTGATCCAGATTATAGTCTCCGGAGCGATACAGCAGTAATAAAAAGGAAGAGCACACACTTTATTACAGTTCATCGGAGTTGTAACCATAATTAAACTAAACTATACGTTTTCTGTCGCCATGCAGCATATATTCTCTGACTCTGTAGGCTTCATTATCCAACACCGGTTCGAACCGAACACTACTACTGACAGTTTCTGACACTTTAAGTGCGTGAGATTGTCCTGTTTTGTTGTTGTCGGAATGCCGGAGCATGAGCTCTTGAAGCTCTGCCCTCTTCTTGAAAGGGGGCCGGGAGCAGCAGCTCATTTCCATTTCATTAATCAGAATTTTTTGTTAGTTAATAGTAGTTTCTAGAATGTTAATATTGTGTTACTCATTTGTTTCTGTGTAGTTAATGATTAAAGACAGAACCGTATTCTGAAGAGTTACCTTTTGGCCATATTGGATTTTTTCGGGCATGCGCCTAAAATGTCTTAATTTCGTCAATATACTGCATTATGTTCAAACTGTGGAAAGTTGTCAACATGAATTTAGTTAGCTCAGTTTCTTAAAAAATGTGATGCCTTCTTTATTGCTTTTGTATGAATTTGTACATGACAACATCATCAGTGTACATCAGAAGCACTCTGAACTTTGATCAGAGTGGAAAGATGCGATTAAAGTGTTTACAATGCATGTTTTTGTGATTAAAATACACCACGTTTTATTACTATTATGGTTTCTATACGATTATGAGCTTAATCACATCAAATTGATCAGATTATTGTGTTTACATGAGGTAAAGTTTATTGCCTAAATCTCATAATAATCGCATTATGAGAATGCATGTAAATGTAGTCATTGTTCAATTTTACAATTCGCCTTTGCGTTCAAATAGTATCAGTGTCAGCTAATGTGCACAACCATTATGTAAAGTATATGCAAATCTGATTTAGATCCTTCTTTAGCATTAGGCACTGTGAATTTGTAACATTTTTGTACTAAAACAGATCTAGGGTCTTTGTTTAAGCACATTTTGAGTTGTTATCAGGCATAAACTGAATTGTAAAACATAATTCACCTAACTATTTAGACATATAATTTAACGAAAAAGAAAAAGTAAAAGCTGTCATCATTTACTAACCCACATGTCGTACCAAACCTGAATGACTTGCGCTATTCTCCAAAACAAACTAGTGACCACTAGTGGTGCATAAAATACACACTTTGCCATTACTTTTCTTGCGGTTGATCATGAGGTTTCTGAAGGTACTCATTATAATCACAAACACAGGCTATGGGTCTGGCAGAACACGTTTCGTTTTTATACCGATGCGCATACCAGGCAGAGTTACCAAGGGACGCGAGAACACTGTGTTCAAGTAGAAACGTCTCACGTTAAAAGCCACCAGCTGGGCTGTTAAGTTCAGTCTGACAGAACAAAAGAGTCAGAGTTGGTCAGTGTTGTGGACATGAAAGGCTTCATTTTTCTAAGCGGATCTGCAGCCGCAGAGGAGAGGTCAGGGAAGTGCAGGGTCTGATCCCCTGAGAGAAAGACACACATCTCTGGTTCACTGAAATGCCAGCAGGGAACTGGTTTCCAATTATGTGATGCTTGCTTTGTTATGGAGACTGATATAGTGTACCAGTGTGGGCCATCTGTGTTGTGTTAGCTGTAGACTTTTGTACAATAATATGGCTTTTTGCTACTTTTACGTATTTGGCAGATGCTTTTGTACAGAGAAAAAAAGGGATATATCATGAAAATCTGACTTTTTCCATGTTTAAGTGCTATAATCGGGTCCCCGGTGCATCTACAAACCCAAAAAGTGTGAAAAAGGACAACCCAGTAACTTTGTTTTGGCAAGCCTTTCTCTGCAAGCGTGTGAAAAAACGAGCCGCTCAGATTTTGCTCCCCTTGTGACATAGGAAGGGGATGTTAGTATAATATTAACTCCCCTTAATCTGTACGTTTCTACCCACGGTGCTGTCATTTTGTTTTCGCAAGCGAAAATGGTGTACCAGTTCTAACGCCATGGTAAAAGTTCAAGCAAAGCATGCTAACTGTATTGTCGTTGGCTGCACAGATGAGCACAGAACACTGTTTAGAGTCTTGTTAGCTTGGATAGCCTGCAAGTTGACCCTGGCAAGTTCGATTGCGAAAAAAGGTGCGTTTCTGTCTGAGCGATATTTTGGAAAAGACCATTCACAGCATTTGATAGCAATCATTAACGTTAGTAAGGAGTGTATGGCTGTGTTTAGCAAACATGTACGCTATGTGGGTTTTGCACAAAATATTAACATGACGGCCCATGCTAGTCAATGAGTTGAATCAACTCCACAGCAGCTACATAAATTTATCCACTAACCATTCAGAAACGCCCTGTTTCATTCTAAAAGTTTCTCCATCAGTGTCTGACTCTGGTTTGAACAATGTAAGGCTGAACACCGTTACTGACAATCCTCATTTTGGCTGCGTGAGACTCTCCAGTTTTGTTGTTGTTGAGCAACCGAAACATGAGCTGTTAAAGCTCCGACCTCTTCTGGAAAGGGGGCCGGGAGCAGCAGCTCATTTGCATTTAAAGGGACACAGACAAAAACAGCAAGTTTTTGCTCACACCCAAATAGGGGCAAATTTGACAAGCTATAATAAATGATCTGTGGGGTATTTTGAGCTGAAAATTCACAGACACACTCTGGGGACAACAGAGACTTATATTACATCTTGTGAAAAGGGGCAAAATTCCCCTTTAAAATGCATTCAAGTCATATATTTTATCATTTGTAGGCAGTGTATTACCAGTTGAGCTATAGGAACAGACTGTAAAATGCGGGCCAGACTTGAACTTGAGCATGAGCACCACAGCTTAAAGGGTTAGTTCACCCAAAATGAAATTTCTGTCATTAATTACTCACCCTCATGTCATTCCACACCCATAAGACTTTCGTTCATCTTCGGAACACAAATTAAGATATTTTGATGAAATCCGAGAGGTTTTTTTTTATCCTCAATTGAAAGTTATTGGAAACGCTTATTTACTTTGCAGCGTTTTCCTGTTTACGTCCGTATGCATTTGGACGTAAACACAGAAGTGTTGCAACGCTTAGCAGAATGACAGGGGAGAGATGAATTTGTTGAACAAAGTCATTATTTTTGTTTTGTTTTTGCGCACAAAAAG
Organism: Hypophthalmichthys molitrix; assembly: GCA_037950675.1. Lineage (NCBI taxonomy): Eukaryota > Metazoa > Chordata > Actinopteri > Cypriniformes > Xenocyprididae > Hypophthalmichthys > Hypophthalmichthys molitrix. The sequence goes on from CM075515.1 coordinate 19,464,503, forward strand.
TATTCTCGTCGCTTCATAACATTAAGGTTGAACCACTGTAGTCACATTGACTATTTTAACGATGTCTTTACTACTTTTCTGGACCTTGAATGTGTTAATTTCATTGCTTTTAATTGAGGATTAAAAAAAAAAAAAACTCTCGGATTGCATCAAAATATCTTAATTTGTGTTCCGAACATGAACAAAGGTCTTATGGGTGTGGAACAACATGAAGGTGAGTAATTAATGACAGAAATTTCATTTTTGGGTAAACTAACCCTTTAACGTCTTTGGAGCATTTGCTGTAACCACTAAGCCACGACTCCAACAACACCTTTTTACATCATGCTAATGGTAAATATCAATATGTAGTTGGGCCAATAACAAATAAGAGTGTTTGTATTGATGTTGGTTTCAGAAAACTTTTATACCTTTTTCAACAAAAGTTTAAATTGTCATATGGTGCAACCACCAAATAATTTTTTTTCTTAAATCCTGAATACTTTTACTTTCAAGGATGTTTCTAAAATGTATTTTTTTCAAGTTTTTTTTTTCCCAAATAAAATGAATTATTAATTTATAAATATTGTTTTTTTTTTTTTTTTTTTTTTTTTTTTTTTTTTTTTTTTGGAGTGTTGCACCACATGACATTTACAACCTAAACCATAATTTCCTTGCCATAAAAGGTCAATTTTAAGAGATGTTATGTTATGTTATGTTATGTTGCATGTTGGTTGCACAACATAACTTGACAAAAGTTTTTCAAATATTAATAAGCACTGAAGCAGTTATTGCTAAAATATTTTTCTAACAAATAATAATTATTTATTATTAATAATTATGGTTCATAGGACCATCTCCCAGACATTTCTGACATCATGCCCCCAAAATATATCAAAATAAATTTAAATTCAGAAATTAAAAACATGAACATCCTAAAAAAGGTGTATTCAGTTGCATTTTTAATATAATTAATAATAAATGAATAGATCCAGACCAAGAGAGAGAGAGAGAGAAAGCGAGAGAGTGGCAAAATAGTATAGATTTATAATATTGGCCTTCATTTTGGTTTCCGCCCATAACATAAAAATACTGACATCTGTATCAGCCAGAAAAATGCTTAAGAATTTCCATTTTAGGTCTGTTTTAAGTCTGTTCATTATGTTTTATGAAACGCATTCTGGTTTAAAATTTTTGACTAAGACATTGTTCTTAAGCATGCATGCTTGACTGATCTAAAAACAGTATAAATAACACTGAGTGGTTCGTTTCACAGCTGAATTCCTCAAGAAAGATTAGAGGCAGGTGAAAGAGGAAAAAATGGGAACTTTCTGCCAAGAAAAGAATGTTCTCTATGTCTAAAATACTTAAAAGGCTTAACAGAACATTAACGTCAGTGTATTGTTGAGTCCAGCCCCCCTTTTACAATAACTCATGGCTTTTGAAGTTTTACTCATTTTAATTTCTTATTTTCATATTTATACATTTTTCATGCCACATTTTCACGATTATGTCTTCCTTTCTATTCCACCTATACGTTTCGAGGTTAAAAATACTGTAGCTGTATAGGCTAGGCTCAATTTCTCTATAAAATGTTTTATAATGCATTCAATTAAAATGTTTTGATTATGACCTAAACTTACAAAAACCAAGGACTTTATAACAAAGATGTCAGTAAAGCATAATTGTATGTCTATCTGATACACGTACCACACTTTCCCATATCCCAACGTGAAATACCACTAAATTGCAGTGGAAAACCTTCCTTTGTGTGACAGTTATACAAAACTCCAATTGGGAAGCAATCCCAATGCAGTGTTTTTTTTCTTTGCTAGTTTCCATTTTAGCTTGAAATAACATGAAACCAACAGCTTGACTTGGAATGAATTTGGTTATAAACACACTTGCCAGTATTCGCTATTTATTGCACAGATTCCTCATAAGCACAGCGCTCGGTATGCCTATATGATTAATATAAATGACATTATTGTTATATTTTCTCAGACATCGTGGCACTCTTAGCGACTGTCATGGTAAAAACATTAATAGGGGCTGAAGTATCATTTTCAGTGATGGTAAAACAATAATATTTTCCGTACTGTTAAAATAATCAACACAATAAGAATTCTGAGACGTTAATGCTGACTGCTGCCAACCTCTGTAATACAGTACCTGACAAAAGCAAACTGCTACTTACTGGCAAATTGTGACCCTGATTTTAACTAATAGTGAAACTTGTCATGTTAGCCAACTGCTATAGTATTATAGGCCCTGTTTACACCTGTATCAAGCTTGTTTGCAAGGTTTAATGTGTAATTTCTGCACCACTGTTTTTACAGGCCCGGTTCTACTTAAATGCAAGCAAGAGCACCCTCAGTTGATACTATAAATTGGAGAATCAGATTTGGCAGTGCATATTTGTATTTGCGCTCTGGAGAACGTCAAATTTATCTATTTATAACTTGTTTTTGCAGCGGTGAGCAATGTAGCCAATCACAGACATAGCTGTTGAGCTCTTGAACGCAATGGCCAATCAGAAGTGTCCACTCACCTCTCAAAATGCCTGCATTTTTCTTCAGTCCTGAGTTATGCAGGCTTGCGAAACCTCTCATTAACAAACAAAGTGTAGACAAGATGTAAGAGATTTATATTGTGCATTGTTGGCAGCTTTATTGATTATAACGGCACTTTGTGAGATCGCAATGAACTGACAGAGCAACAGCGTTTTAGTGATTGTAAAGAGAGTGGTCTTAGCTCGCTTTCGAGGCTATAGCCTATATAATCCATTGAATAAAATGATTGATTTTCATGGTACTAAGAGGACCGATGGTCAATTGCATGCTGAAAAGTATCAGAAGTGACATCTACATATAAATATTCACTCTGCCCAGGACAGAAATATGACATGTTAAAATAGTAACGCATTACAGCAATGTAAAGGCATACTAATAGATTAAAGGCACAATATGTACAATTTTTGGATTAAAATATCCAAAAACCACTAGAACAGTGTTATATATTTTGTTGACTTGTGTACTTACAGAGAAATCCAGAGAAATAAAAGGAGTGGCGACTGTGGCATAATAAAAGTTCTGCTGCTCTCGAAATAAATCGCTCTAGCGGCCTTGTTCAGCTCCCACAGCACTCGCTCTGCTCTGCTTCATACTACAGTAATGTTATTAATCTCATCCATAAACATGATTTCTGCCCGAGTCCCGTGGGATTCTTTTCCTCTGGCTGTGAGGTGAAGACGACAACTCCCATGATTCCGCGCTCAATCTCGGCGTCATCAAGCTACACCTTTGTTTTGAATAGGCAACCTCCAGCAGCGAAAAATTACATATTGTGCCTTAATTCAAAACATTTTTTTAAAATTCTAGTATTACAGTTATTGGTAAATGTTATTAAATAATCATGCTAATCTGCTATGGTGGAGCCATTGCTTACCCTACATCTGCGCTTTAGTAGAACACCCTCAGTGATTTGATTCTGGAACCGGACCTGTGTTTTTTTTGGTGCCACTGGCCAGACAAACAGATCGCCCCTACTTTGCCATCTTTGCTAATTATTTCTTGCCTTTGTAGGACCACAGCTACCTCAATGGAAAGAAAAGGACGTCTAAGAGACAGACCAGGGACCTCCCTTTTGTAAAGCTTCTAAACATTTCCATCACCCTGTCCCCGTACCTGAGTGTGGACTCGCAGCAGTTTCAGACCTCCATTCAAACAGGCATTGAAGACTACTGGCTGAGCCTGCCCTCAGGACCACAGGGCCGACTGGTAAAACTGCCTGTTTGCTTAGCACTGTGTCTGTCTTGTCCTTTATGCATTGAGGTACATGGGTAAATGACATAAAGACAGTGTTATTTTAGTATCTTTGATATGCTATTAAACGTTTTTGTTAATTAAGTTGTAATTTTTAAAATTATATATATAAACTATTTATTAATTTTCATTTATTAGTTGTAAAGTCAGCATGAAACTGAAGTTGCGATAGTCTTTTCTTCTGTATTGTGACATATATCCTAGTGAAATGGCTTCTTGAACAAGAAAAATGTAGATCGGGACTTGATTCCGTCCATTGGGAATTGGTTGGTTGGTTGTGGTTTGCTATTGGTTGACCTCACGTGAGTGACAGGTTGCTCCGCCCCTCGCGCCAGTAAACACGTCATCGGAGAAGAGAAGATGTTGCTGCAAGAGGGAGGGGAAGTTATTTTGATTACTAAGACTATGAGGGCACATAAATTTAAAAAAATATATTTATGTGCACCTACAGATAATTTATAATTTACTGCAATAATCCTTAAAAAAAATAAGAATTATCCATTTTGATTTCATAGTGACTAATTTATTTAGTTTTACTTATTTTAGTACTTTAACTTAAAGTAAACCAAAATGAGAAATGGTGCCTTGGCGGCTACAGCTGAAATTAAATACGTTTCAGGATTTTTTATGTTTTATTTTATTTAAGTTTTTTTTTGTTGTTGTTTGTTTGTTTGTTTTAGTTAACGATAACCCTGTGTGATGCCTTTTGTAAAAAACATTAAAAACTAAATTCAGACAATTATTTGATTTTTGAGGGGGCATGAAGTATAAAATAAAATGTCAGGGTGGTGCAACTGTCCTTATATAATAATAAAGGGAAAAAAAACTCAATAAAAGAATGAAATTCTTTTTGAAATTCTATTTAATTCTCTTATTAAGTAGTTTGGCAGTAGTTTTGAGAAGGCAAGGTTAGTTCAGTTTACAAAATGTCATGTGGTGCAACTCCTCAAACAAAATTTTTTTTATGATTTTAATTTATGGTATCTGCCAAAAAATATTTTTACCTTGAACAATATATTCAAAAACTTTGTGAAGGTTGATGGTTCCATGACATTTTAAGAGTCATTTAATCCAAACTTTTCTTGAAATTGGTTTTCAGAACCTTATGTTTTGTTTGGAACTAGATTTTCAAAGGATTTCTTTCCTTTACTTTTTGTTGGACATTCTTATTTGTTATTGACTTACAGTATGTTTACCTGTCAATTATTATTATTTGTTTTTATTTTTATTTATTTATTACGTTATTTCTCTTTCATAAGGTGCCTATGTTGACTCAGTGGAAAGGAAAGTACAGTGTGAAGCTCAACATCACCAACCCAGAAGCCACAAATTGGTTTCTGGACAAAGTGGACAGCTTACATAGCCACTTGGGCATGGAGTATGTCATCCTGGAAGGCGGAGAGGGAAACCCTTTTGAGGAACAGGCCCTGCGTCCACCTCTTGCATTGGTCGGGGATGAATATATCAGACTCCTTGCTGACCTGGCAGAGAAGATAGGGGACAATACCATTGTGACCTCAGGAACAAGGTATTTGTTGTAATTGTTTAAATAATCACAATCAATCCTTGAATTTGCCAAGTAGGTCATGGAAAAATCTCCTTGTTGGTCCTAAAAAAATATATATATCAGATTTTAGGTTAGATTTAGGGCTGGGGTTTACAGGTAGTATGGTTAAGTTTCATTGTTCAAGGATCATTTTGTTTATCCAAAATCACGACACAATTGAAAGACTTTGTTCAGACTGAGAACCAAAATCCATTCTTGGCGTGTAGCAAATCTGGAGTTTAACCGTCTGAACCTCCCAAAAAAGTCTGATATTTACAAACCTGATCCAAACCACATGCATACGTGTGATTTGAAATCTGATTAAAATGGATTTTGGAAGATTTATTTATGATGTATCATGTTATCAGCACTGTGGATATACAATGTGTAACTACAGGCACAATTTCCAGTTTTCATCCCCTCTTTCCACATTAACAGCTCATATTTGTTGTAGAAGAAAGTCTTTGTTTTCATTTTCTGACTCCAGTGTCATTTACCATGGCAAGATTATGGTTTGAACAATCAGATTTAAAATATGCAAAAGATCACAAGTGGAAAATAACTTTCCCATATGAAAAAAAATATTGGATTTTGATAACAAATTGGAATGTGTTGAATTGCTAATTTTGGTTGCACAGGTCCAGCCACAAACCGCTCTTCATCCGTATGAGTGCACTACAGTCAGACTGGAGTTACTCCGGCCTCAAGGGCATCATTCCATCCCTGCTGCATCACAGTCTTCTGGGATATAATTTTTTCATTCCTGATGCAGTAGGTAATACCTGCCCACACACACATAAATTCACATTTACACACATTTATCTTTTGTGATGATGCATACCATAGATAAAGACATTATAATTTCATCAACTGTCTTCTTGAATCCTTTACAAAAACAAAAGAGTATCTTCACCACTAACTGTCTGGCACACAGTTATAGTAGACAGTATAGTATGAGTAAACCTGTTAAGTACCTGACAAGGTCCCATTTCACCCACAAATCAAAGGAAAAAATTATTATATTTTGCATAAAGAAGATTAAGCCTGTTTTAGGACAGTTAGGACTGTTTTACTTTGACAATTAGGCACATTCCTCTCACAAATTCTCAAATTACTGTAATAATACCCTAGTGAAAAAAAATATACTAAAATGTATTTGAAATACATTTATTTTGTGCTAAGTATACTACAAATAGATTTACATATTTATGTGCTTAATATAAATACCCTGCAATTGTATTTTTGGTATACTAAACTAGTATACTTAAAGTCTGCTAAATTGGAACAGCTAATTTTGTACTTAAAGGGTTAGTTCACCCAAAAATGAAAATAATGTCATTAATTACTCACCCTCATGTCGTTCTACAACCGTACGACCTTTGTTCATCTTCGGAACACACATTAAGATATTTTTGATGAAATCTGATGGCTCAGTGAGGCCTCTATAGACAGCAATGGTACTTCCTCTCTCAAGATCCATAAAAGTACTAAAAACATATTTAAATCAGTTCATGTGACTACAGTGGTTCTACCTTAATATTATAAAGCGACGAGAATACTTTTTGTGTGCCAAAAAAACAAAATAATGACTTTTCAACAATATAGTGATGGGCTGATTTCAAAACACTGCTTTGGAGCTTTACGAATCGAATCAGTGATTCGGAGCGCCAAAGTCACGTGAGCGGTTTAGCCATTTGATAGGAGATCCGAATCACTGATTCGATTCGTAAAGCTCCGAAGCAGTGTTTTGAAATCGGCCATCACTATATTGTTGAAAAGTCCTTATTTTGTTTTTTTGTCGCTTATTCTTGTCGCTTTATAATATTAAGGTAGAACCACAGAACTCACATGAACTGTTTTAAATGTTTTTAGTACCTTTATGGATCTTGAGAGTTACAATGGCATTGCTGTTTATAGAGGCCTCACTGAGCCATCGGATTTAATCAAAATATCTTAATTTGTGTTCTGAAGATGAACGAAGATCTTATGGGTGTAGAACAACATGAGGGTGAGTAATAAATGACATTATTTTCATTTTTGGGTGAACTAACCCTTTAATGCACTTTAACTGTGCGGAAGTAGTGCGGAGGTCCAACTAAAGATATGCTTAAGTATATTTGATTATGGTAAAATGGAACTATTGCAAGTATACTTTAAGTACACTTTAAATATCTTGCCTTTTAAAGACTGATCATACAATCCTTATAAATAGTGGTCTTATAACACTTTTTAGGCATAATATTAAGAAATGTGCATTGTGCAATGAAGAAATACTCCTAATAAAGTGTAATTATAATTTTATATCAGTAAGTCTTAAGTGATATGTCAATGAATATGTTAATGAATTTGAAGTATACTTAGTATGAAATAAATGTATTTTAAATAGATTTTGGTTTTGGTATAGTTTGGTATACTGTATAAATATTTTAGATATAAAATATATTGATTTAGATTTTTTGAAATGCATTACAGTTGTCAGAATCACCACTAAGAATGCACACTAAATATATACACCAATCAGGCATAACATTATGAGCACTGACAGGTGAAGTGAATAACACTGATTATCTCTTCATCACGGCATCTGTTAGTGGGTGGGATATATTAGGCAGCAAGTGAACATTTTGTCCTCAAAGTTGATGTGTTAGAAGCAGGAAAAATGGGTAAGTGTAAGGATTTGAGTGAGTTTGACAAGGGCCAAATTGTGGTTCTGATAGAAAGGAGTCAGAATACACAGTGCATCACAGTTTGTTGCGTATGGGGCTGCAGTCCAGTCCGGGTGCCCATGCTGACCCCTATCCACCATCGAAAACGCCAATAGTGGGCACGTGAACATCACAACTGAACCACGGAGCAATGGAAGAAGGTGGCCTGGTCTGATGAATCACATTTTCTTTTACATCACGTGGATAGCCGGGTGCGTGTGCGTCACTTACCTGGGAAACACATGGCACCAGGATGCACTATGGGAAGAAGGCAAGCCGGCGGAGGCAGTGTGATGCTTTGGGCAATGTTCTGCTGGGAAATCTTGGGTCCTGCCATCCATGTGGATGTTATTTTGACACGTACCACCTACCTAAGCATTGTTGAAGACCATGTACACCCTTTCATGGAAACGGTATTCCCTCTTTCAGCAGGATAATGCACCCTGCCACAAAGCAAAATGGTTCAGGAATGGTTTGAGGAGCACAACAATGAGTTTGAGATGTTGACTTGGCCTCCAAATTCCCCAGATCTCAATCCAATTGAGCATCTGTGGGATGTGCTGAACAAACAACTCCGATCCATGGAGGCCCCACCTCGCAACTTACAGGACTTAAAGGATCTGCTGCTAACATCTTGGTGCCAAATACCACAGCACACCTTCAGGGGTCTAGTGGAGCCCATGCCTCGACGGGTCAGGGCTGTTTTGGCAGCAAAATTGGGACCAACACAATATTAGGAAGGTGGTCATAATGTTATGCCTGATCGGTGTATATACTTACATGTGAATTTTTTTACATTTGCATTCCTCAATCGCAGGAGGCTCTCTCTCTGCCGAACTGCTTGCCGACGACGAGCTCTTCGTTCGCTGGCTGGAAATCGCAGCCTTTCTTCCTGTCATCAGCTTCCAGACACCTCCGTGGGTCTTTGAGAAGGAATGGGTGAGTGCAACAAGGACGGGTCCTCGGCTCCATCCGGGTTTAGCTTTCAGTTCTTGTCCCTTTGTGGTCAGAAGAGAAGAAGGGATAACATGGAGCTAAGTGGGTCTTAAAATAATAAAGTTTCCTTATAGAAAAGCAGGTTGCAATATGTTGACCATTGAGAGTTAAACGCCTCAGAATGAGAGATGTTTTTTTTTTTCACTCTTAACATAACATTAGGAACCTAATACTCATTCACTCCATGGTGTATCATGAGAATGCCCTCCTCCAAATACTAGCTAAATACATGCCAGAATATCTAGTCTTAAGCACTGATATATTTGAGCCCATAGAGCACAGTTTGAGTTTAGGACCGGCACAGAGGATCCTCCAGGTGGCCGTTTTTTTATTTTTTTATTTGCATTTCAGGGTGTAATTGCTTGGCCTTTCCCCAACATCACCTGTGGTTAAGGGTCCATCTGGTCTGCATTAGTGTCTCTTTTAAATTTATGACTCTCAATCTTAACTGTAATGAGAACCGCTGCACCAGGAATAATGAATCGCTGGATAAGAGGAAAAGAAAATTTCCAGAGACAATTACAGGTTTCATTTGTGATTTGACTTTGCAGTCCAGAATAGGGGGTGGTTCTTTTTTTTTTTTTTTTTTTATATATATATACATATAATCAATGGTAGAAGTAGTTCTTTCAATGGATTTCATTGCTACAAATGGACAAATGTGGTTAAATCATGGGTTTGATCTTGGCTCATGGATATTATCTGGACAGTCTTAACCCTTTAAAATCATAATTAATTAGTATTAATATTAAATTTGCTGATCATACTGAAAGACTTTGCTTGCCTTTATTTTCCATTCTGTTTGATTGGCTTCTGCAGGCAGTATGTGTGTGTGTGTGTACTAGCTTTTGTGCGATTACCCAACACCCATTAGAGACACAATGACTATGTTGGGTCTAAATAGGAGGAAAACGGGAATGGAAGCCGCAGGCCTGTTTTCCCCATTTAAAATTAAACCAAACTCAGGCAGTTATTCAAAATTCATCTCATGAAACTTTTTTCATCTAGAGAATACATTTTTTATGAACGTGGTTTTGCTTTGTTTCCGTCACCAGAGGCTGGCTAGGATGTTAACTGAAGGATGTGACCTCTCAAGGAATGTTAGAAACGAACCACAGCAGAACTAGACGAGAACAGTGTCGAACTAAACTCATATCCTCTTTCATATAAGTTTTATTAAGCATTCTCACCTTCCGTCTAGGTCCTAAACCTCACCAGATTCTACATAGCCAAGCACCACGACTTTGTCATTCCTTTGATACTGAAATATGCGGAGGAATGGCAAGATGCTGGAAACCCCATCTACAGGCCGCTGTGGTGGCTTAGTCCAAACGACCCAATCACGTTCACCATTGATGATGAGTTCCTCATTGGAGATGAGGTAAGCTGCTTGTAATCGGGCCATTTAGGAGTAACCTGAGTTTAAAGGGTTAGTTCACCCAAAAATTAAATTTCTGTCATTAATCACTCACCCTCATGTCGTTCCAAACCCGGAACATTCATTCATCTTCGGAATACAAATGAAGATATTTTTGATGAAAACTGCGAGCTTTCTGGACTGCAACGTTATTACCACTTTCAAGGCCCGGAAAAGTAGTAAAGACATCGTTAAAATAGTCCATGTGACTATAGTGGTTCAACCGTAAAGTTATGAAGCGACGAGAATACGTTTTGTATGCAAAAACAAAACAAAAATAACAAGCGTTCTGACGTAGAACTCGGAAGCGCTGCACTGTGTTTACTATGTTAACAGTATAGGAGACTGACCTGGAAGAGAAGAAATTGTTGAATAAAGTCGTTATTTTTGTTTTGTTTTTTGCACACAAAAAGTATTCTCATCACTTCATAACATTAAAGTTGAACCACTGTAGTCACATGGACTATTTTAACGATGTCTTCACTACCTTTCTGGTCCTTGAAATTGGTTATAACATTGCTGTATATAGGGAGGTCAGAAAGCTCTCGAATTTCATCAGAAATATCTTCATTTGTGTTCCGAAGATGAACGAAGGTCTTATGGGTTTGGAACGACATGAAGGTGAGTTATAAATGACAGAGATTTCATCTTTGGGTGAACTAACCCTTTAAGCGCCTTGCTCAAAGACAGTGACCATGATTTTACCCAGTAGGACATGTTCCTGGATCATTTGTTGGTTTTGGAACAACACAGTCCAAACCTCCAACCCTTACCTGAAATCAAAAGGAGATTATATGTTTTCAAGGTTAACTTTGTCAACGAAAATTCTGACAAGATGTTAGTCAAGAATTGTTTTTAAGAAGCTGAGATAATGAAGACTAGTTTTTAATGTACAGATGACAACATTGTCAAAATAATCCCCCGTTCAGACATCTGCGAAAACGACTAAAAACGCTGTATTATTCCTGCCAGCCCGGTAGATGGCAATGTCACTTTGTAAAGAAACACTACAAAAGAAACACTACAAAACAAGAAAAAACATAACTGGTGTGCATCTTGAAATATTTTAAGATCAAACATGCATTTTAGTCTGGGACTAGGCTTAAGCCTTGTCTGTGAAACCGGGTAATAATGTCTGAATACTCGGTTTACTTTTGCACTCTCATTGACTAAAATGTTATTCTTGTCGACTACAACTTTAGCACATTTAAAAATAATTAATTTGACAAGATGAATATTGATTAAATTTAAAGGATATTTTTGTCAAAAGACAAAAATCATGACTCGAACTACTAAACCTCAACCCAAAGTCAAATCCAAATGTTGTTCCAGGACCAACAAGGATGGTGATGAATCCTACCTGGCAAAATCATGATCACCAAATGGCGCAATAGTGATAGTTTATAGATAAACACTAGTGGGGTTTGAACCTACAACCTTTCGACTGCAAGTCTATCCTTGGTTATACCTTCCAAGCTACATTAGGCTTTAAAGGTTATCTCTGTTATTGTATACTTGAAGTTTTTTTTTTCTTCTTTTTTTTTTTTTTCTAGGTTCTTGTTGCTCCAGTTACAGAAAAAGGAGCTTTACAAAGAGACATTTACCTGCCAGAGAGTGACTTTCAGTGGCAGGACACTAACAATGCTCAAGTGTTTGATGGAGGGACGTTTCTGGAAAGTTACCCAGTCGGCCTTGGGGACGTGCCGGTTTTTGTACGACGGAGATCCTGAGGCTTACTTACAACTTTTTTCTACTTTTAAAATTTTCACTTGTGCTGATCTCAAATTGCACTTTCCATAAAGACCATTATCTGTGTCTCAAGGAATCTTGAGATTAGGTAGAAGCTAATTTTACATTTGCACTTTAAAAATCAAAGTGATTTATATATTCTCGTGATTTTTAGATCCCTCTTGTTTTTCTCCGCTACTTGTTTTGTTAATTCATGATATTTTGGGGATTTTTTTCTTCTTCAGAACGCCGTTTACATTTGATAAATTCTTATAGCCTCTTAAAGTTAAATTGTTATCATGATATGAAGCTAGAAATCAAACCCTTTGCTTAAAAACAATCAATGGAATTTTACGAAGACCAAACAATCGAAAAAGTTGAGAAAGACTCTATAAGGAAAAACCAATGCGCTAAATGGATGAAGATGAAAATACCTTAAACATCACTCATCTCAGCGGGGTTTCTACTTGAACTTTGCTGAATATTTGCTGTAGCTTTGTAATGTTTAACTGTACCTCAAGTTCTCATGGTGTTTTTTTTTTTTTTTTGACGCAAATTTTTCGACATGAACTGTGAGAGAAGCACTTATTGATGAGGAGACTGAAATTAAGGGCTTTTAACGTGAATAGCACAATAATTTTACTACAAAACAAGAATATTGAAGATCAATCAATAGTAGTAGAAAATGAGCCAATGTCAAACTAATTTTTCATAGCTGTACAGTCTTAGCAGCACACAAAGGACAAATGATTTCATAATAGTCGTTTTTGAGAGATTTTGATATTATGCTGATTTTAATAATTTGTTTAGCTTCTTACAATTGACCAGATTAACCAATATGGTATTTCTAGATCTTAAGTAATTCATACTGTAGGACATTATTGAAGGTAGAAGTTTTGTATTTATATCAATTCAGACTAAACTTGATCATTCATTTACGATGTCTGCCTTAACTTTGGAAAAACTTTGATGATTGTAGTGGCATTTGTACATTTTGTGTTTAAAATACCTGGTTTTATGAAATATAGTTACTAATTGTTCAAAAGCTGAATTCCACCATTACAAATGATTTGGAAATAATGGATGTAGATTTTTTTTTTTTTTTTTTTTTTGCGGCCTGAGGGCAACACTTTTTGGTTTGTGGTTTAAAGTGCTCCTATTATGCTATATTAAAGGCTCCTAAATTCTTTAGAATCAGTTTACATGAATCCAAGGTCAAAAAACACTTTCATTTTCACATAATATACATTGCAGCATCACCTCTTTTCTTACAGTGTCTGAAACGGCTCGATCAAGCATTTAGTCTCTCTAAACACCTCCTTTCTGAGGTTCTGTTTTAACCTGGTATTAAAATGCGTTTTGTTTGATCTGATCACAAGTAGACGTGGGACACATTCCCGTTTACACTTGGTGTTTTAATCCATCTCTTTTGTTCACTTTCGACCACTTATGTCCTGATTTCTTCGAGGGCAGGGTCTATGGGTGGGTAAATGTATAGTTTTTTCACATCTTTTGATCTAATGGACGAAATAAACTTGCACAGTTTACATATGAACGCGACCAGAGACAATGGAAAAACATACGGAGAGCAGCAGCTTTCATTTCTGCTCTGACAGCCGCAAGACCAGCTGAACGCTGTGAGTGTGTTAGAAATCAGTAATGGTGAGAGAACATTGTGCTTAGTACATTTTTCGTCTTCAAACCAAACGTGGTTCTTCAGCTGACAGTTTAAATCCCATCTGGCTAGCCTGCTTCCCATAATGTTTACACATTAGTTCAGTATACTCGTCTAGGCAATTAACTTGGAAGTGGTTGTAAGTGGACAAGCTCAAAACGTTTTAGACCCCATTTACACCTGTATTTAATGTCATCCACTTGTGATCCGATCAGCCAAAACGCATCTTAATACCACCTGTAAACAGGGTCTGAGAGTTCAGTTGGTCAGATGGCCCAGTCTGTTGTGATTAGTCTACCGTAGAGTTGTACCAACTTCAGTACCAAATCGGTACTGAAATTTTAAAAATGTGGCGCTTTGAGTGGATTTGATTGGTCATTGTGTTCACGCGCAATAGATATGTCTGTAATTGGCTACAATGATCAACGCTTCAAAAACATGTTGTAAATAGACATCAATGACGCTCTTCACCAAGTGCTTACACAGATACACACACTTTTAAACACTTCTGTGTGCTTTCAAACACTCCTGTGCATTGATCATTGTTGCCAGTCATAGACATATCTGTTGAGTGCGTGAACACAATGAACAATCAGACCACCACATTTTTTAAAATTTCAATACCGACTTGGTATTGAAGTCAGTACTTTTGACAACACTAGTCTACCACTTACAGCGAATGTCAGAAATGAAACACCCATTACCATATCTGAATTTTCGGCTTTTATGCACTATAGCCACGTTTACATGGACACTTCTTGTTTCAATCGAAATGAAATCATTCTGATTGATGAAGTGTTTACATGTTCTATAGAATGGATTAGAAAAGGTTTATCCCACCCCTTTTTTGTTCCGATTGAGGTGATTACAAGGAGCATTTTCATTCGAATCGGACTTTCAATCCTGATTGTAATTGGAATACAACGCTACATGTAAACGCACCTAGTGATACGAACAGTAACGATGGCACTGGTTTTACCATATCAATTCCAGCATGAGTCATTATCTTGCAAAGTGGATGTGCTTTCGCCGAGTAGAAAACAGTGTCTTCTCAACATGTCGAAATTTTCCAGGCCTTAGCTACAACTACAGTGTTTGAGGCCCGATCAAAATAGATGTTGTTTGCGGACAGCCAATGAAAACCGTAGGCTGGCTGGCATTATGCAAATGTGTAAAAGGAAGTGCACTTCAGAATCGATTCTTTCTTTAAGGACCTTTGGAGACCTTTTACATTCACAAACAGCTATATTACACACTGCATGAATGGAAATATTTGAAAAAGCATAATAGGGGCACTTTAAGTGAGTTTGGCAAAATGCAGAACATTTTTTACAATAATTTGACAGAGGTGCTGCTACTCAGCTTGTGCCTCTCATGCCTTGACAAGGTCCAACCTTGGAGCATTGATCACCGTGAGAAAACTCTAAATCACAATCACCGCCATATGAATCTACAGTGCAGAGAGAGAAGGAGAACTTGATCAGTATCACCTGATACATGTGGCCTACTGGGAATGTCCTCTTAATCCTCACTGTGATTTTGTTTACTGTATCTGCAGGTTTCTCAGGTCAAAGATATCAAATCCAAAAGAAAGAAAATGTCTTACGCCCCAGCGCACTGTTAATGTCTTAATCTCTTGATGCTCTTTTCAGTTGAGCATTTACAGAAGAGACTAATTGTGATGATCTTATATAGAGTGGTGTTTTGGGAGCCTTGTTTTGCTTGTATTTTATATTAAAATGCTGTGCTATGAAAGTGATATTCTGAAAAGTTCCCTGCTGAGTAATCTTTGACAGTTTTTTTAGGAATCAGGTGTCGCAAGCCAATCAGCAATATGCATATATCATATGACTGTGCCATTCAACTTTTCTGTCTTCTGTTAATCTGAAAAATAGAGATGTCAATCTGCAATAAAGTTTACATTTTGTTACGGTATAGGAGCCTGTTGTTTGCAGACTAAATCCTATGAAACTTGTCAACATCATGTCCTATTCTACCCCAAGTCAAAATTGTCAAGAACTGCTCTGAGACACGAAGGTTGAAGATCCAAACGCAGTATTTATGGAAAGGGCAATCCACAATCGTAAACCACAAAACAGGCAAAGGTCAAAACACAGGCAAACAGTCCAAACAATAACAGAGTCCAGGGCAGAGGCAAAACTGAGAAATCCAGGAGAACTGGAAGAGAATTTAAAACCAAGACACAAATCCTTAGAACTGCAGTAAAGAGACAAATAAGACTTAGCAATGACTGAATTGACCATAGGGTGAGCTAATGAGGCTCATGAGACAGCTGAGTGATGATGAGTCCATACAATAAGTACAGTGAGTTCTGGGAAATGTAATCCATAGCCCTATTCAGACAGTAATTGTTTCTCAAAGGGACGCAAGGTATGCCGTGTTCCAGGCAACCCGGCCATGTTTTTCCAACCTTCTACCTGTGAAAGTGCACTGGAACTGCAGTCAAACCCGTGACTTCCCACCCGTGAACTCGTACTAGATCGATGTACTCCCAGTTACGCACTTTGACGTCACATAGCCCGCGAAACAACAATGGCAGCCCCTACGGATGGGGTGTTTATGCAAGCGCACGGTACAATAACGTAAAATAACAGGTCTAACATCTTCTCTTGCCTTATGCGCCGTTTTTCCTCCTCCGTTTCTCTCAAATAAGCAAGGAGTAAGCACCTTTGGCGATAGAAATAATTGTAAGTGAGCATAAGCCCCGTATGGTCCGCCATGCTGGTTTGTTTAGACTCAGACAGTTTGACGTGACTTGCCTGGAACGCTACAAAGTCGTGAGTCGTGGTTTGAAGTCGTGACTTATGGGCTCAAAAACCTGCCTGGAACGCAGCAGTATTTTCATCATTTACAGGGGCTAGTTGGTGATTTTATTGCCGTCCGAATACAGAATGTAAGTGTTTTTCTCCCACCACCCGCGTAAAAATCCCCGGCCGTTTTTTTTTTTGACAAACGCAAAGGTCGTGTGGTAATTTAATTGCCGTCAGAGTCCACATCTGAGTTTACAAGAGGAGATCAATTCAAAATTCACTGTATGAATCCTTTTTGACCACTGAGGAACACTATACGAACTGTTGCTGCACTGTAATTTGCATGCGTTTAATTACTGAAATGCTGTTAAGTATTTAAGAACAATATTTCATCTCCTCCTCAGCTAAAGAAAGAGCAATAAAATTTTGCCTTACAGCAATACAATTTTAAAATGTACGCTATTATATACAAATATAAATCAGGCAGCTTTATGTTTACCTCATGTAAATGTAAAAAAAGGCTGCAATAACTTATTTCTGATTTCCATATTTTTGAAATTGATTTTTAAAGATAAAATGCTAGACAGAAAACCATTTCAACTGTCTATCTTCGTATTTTTAAACAGGAGATTTAAATAATCACACAATAAAATAGGATATTATTTTCCTATTAAATGAAATATGAATTTATTCGTATTATTCCAAGCATATGACATTTTATCTACAGCAGACAATCGTGCGACCACGTAAGCAGCACGTTCCTGGGTTCGTAGGATCACAAAACTCACTCCTCCATGAATAAATCGCCATCTGAACTCATTAGTTTTATCACTGAGGTGCCATGCAAATTTATTTTTACAGACGTCCACGTGAGAAAAAATTACCGTCCAAATAGGGCTCATTTCATGTATGAATTAGAATGAAAAATAGAAGAGTGCCCTCTGGTGGAACTCAAGGGCACTCCAGCTGGTGATCGTGACATAAATATTATGTAAGCTATTTACACATTCAGATGAAATATGTTAATGATAATGAGCTTAACTGTGAAAATATCACAATGGAAAATATAGCATTGTGGAATAAAATGTATTCTTTTCTACTGACATTGGGGTGACACTTAAAAGTAGGGTAAGCAATCTGTTTCATAAACACTTTTTGTTATACTGGTTGAAACTCTCCTCACATCCTGATAGAAATCAATAATAGAAGTATATACGTCTTCTGTGGAACTAGTGCCAGGACCAAAAAATGTTCGTCCAAACATTTGGTAAGACACCTTTTACAGTTCCTCCTGAATCAAAACAACGATCTTATGCTGCGTTCACGCCATGTCATAACCATAATTACGAGATGTCAACCCATGGCATTCTACCCAGAGCTGTTCACGAACCACATACTCGGATTTATGCTTTTCTATGTCAATACTATCAACTTTGAAATTAATCTGCAGCAGTCAGGTGGTACAACTAGAGATCCGTAATTGTTTACGTTCATTTTTATTGTAATGTTATGTGTTTTGAGACATGAGGTCATTTAAAGCATCTCTTGTGACGCTTTGCAGACTCTGCTGTACGCGTTCATGTGATTTGAAGGAGGCATGGCTTTGGAGATGCTCCGGATCTCATGCTTTCAAAGCTAGCTTGCTATTACTAGTGTAACAGAGGCCAGCTAGTAGTCGCTGTGCGGGTAAACCTCACTCCTCTGATCTCAAGAGATGCTCTAGCAACTGATGTTAGAGGTTGCAGCCTTTAGCCTCCTTGTTAGAGCATCCGACTCCCACGCCGGAGACCCAGGTTCGGGGCAAGTAGGACCTGGGTAGAGGGGTTACATTGGTGCCGTGACCCGGATGGGAGTGAGGTTTAGTGGGGTGAGTGTAACAGAGGCCAGCTAGTAGTCGCTGTGCGGGTAAACCTCACTCCTCTGATCTCAAGAGATGCTCTAGCAACTGATGTTAGAGGTTGTAGCCTTTAGCCTCCTTGTTAGAGCATCCGACTCCCACGCCGGAGACCCAGGTTCGGGGCAAGTAGGACCTGGGTAGAGGGGTTACATTGGTGCCGTGACCCGGATGGGAGTGAGGTTTAGTGGGGTGAGTGTAACAGAGGCCAGCTAGTAGTCGCTGTGCGGGTAAACCTCACTCCTCTGATCTCAAGAGATGCTCTAGCGACTGACGTTAGAGGTTGCAGCCTTTAGCCTCCTTGTTAGAGCATCGGACTCCCACGCCGGAGACCCAGGTTCGGGGCAAGTAGGACCTGAGTAGAGGGGTTACATTGGTGCCGTGACCTGGATGGGAGTGAGGTTTAGGGGGGTGAGTGTAACAGAGGCCAGCTAGTAGTCGCTGTGCGGGTAAACCTCACTCCTCTGATCTCAAGAGATGCTCTAGCGACTGACGTTAGAGGTTGCAGCCTTTAGCGTCCTTGTTAGAGCATCGGACTCCCACGCCGGAGACCCAGGTTCGGGGCAAGTAGGACCTGAGTAGAGGGGTTACATTGGTGCCGTGACCTGGATGGGAGTGAGGTTTAGGGCGGTGAGTGTAACAGAGGCCAGCTAGTAGTCGCTGTGTGGGTAAACCTCACTCCTCTGATCTCAAGAGATGCTCTAGCGACTGACGTTAGAGGTTGCAGCCTTTAGCCTCCTTGTTAGAGCGTCCGACTCCCACGCCGGAGACCCGGTGTTCGAGGTCCGCACAGAGCGGGGCGAGTAGGACCTGGGTAAAGGGGTTACACTAACCTCTCCCAAATTGCCTACCCTACCTTTAAGTCTCAAACACATAATTACCATATGCATAATATAGGCATCCAGTAGCTATGTGTAGTATTGCATGCAAACAGAAATACATTAATTTAGAGATGTGATCTGTTTGACAGGGTGTTGGAATTCACACCTTTGTCATTGTAGAAGTAGCCACCATCTGACCCTTCAATAAACACTGGGATATTTAAGTGAGTGTTCTCACTCCCACAGTATCAGTGGCTCTGCTGACGATGAAAACTTGCACTAATTCCACTTAAAGCCAATATAAATTATTTATAGTAGGAGAGAGCATGCAAATGGGATCATATGGAAAACACATTCTATAACTATTCCATTACAGACTTTTCTGGAACTATACAGCCACACACACAAACACAAAGAAAGGTTACGTTTACTATTTATTTTAATGATTTATTTAATATTCATTTTATTAAATATTATATGTTGTGTAAAAATTGTATTGTTTTTTTCAGCCATTGGTAAATTAAACAGGTAGCCATGCCCCCAAACTCACACCATTGGTTAAAGGGTTAGATCACCCAAAAATGAAATTTCTTTCATGAATTACTTACCCTCATGTCGTTCCACAACCATAAGACCTTCGTTCATCTTCAGAACACAAAATAAGATATTTTTGGTGAAATCAGAGAGGTTTTTTTATCTCCCATAAAAAGCAATGAAATTACCACATTCAAGATCCAGAGAAGTAGTAAAGACATTCTTAAAATAGTCCATGTGACTACAGTGGTTCAACCTTAATGTTATGAAGTGACGAGAATACTTTTTTCCTCTTCCATATTAGTTTCCTACACAGTTGACGCAGTAAACGCAGTGCAGAGCTTCTAGGTTCTACGTCAGAACGCCGACTTGTCATTAGCAGGCTCCTGCATCAGCATCACACGCATGCGTCGTGCTGCTCACATGTAGGGTGTCCCATTTGTCAATTTTAGGTTTCAGAAGGGTGCTCGTGAGCACCCCCTTCATGGTATATGAAGGTGCGACTCGTAGGAAGACCGCAAGTGTTAAGGGTGCCATTTGGGACAGGGCATTAGAGAGCGGTCAACACAATAATGGACCATTTCACACACTCTGATGATGCATTTTCACAGTTATCAACATTGCAATTCTAGTAAAGTTTTTCATATTTATATTTTAGAAAATGAATATACATTTATTATAATTACCTTGGCAGTCAATGACAAATTAACGCTACTGCAAGGATGTTTCTAATACAACGGCTGAGGCAAATTTAACATCTTTCTCTCTTCTGACTGCTGTAATCAAGTATCTTGATATTTTTTCCTCTTTTGAAAAGTCCTGGAAACGCTATCATGGATTTTTTTTCTTTTGCTATTAGAGCAGATAGGAACACAAAAATGATGTTTGCTGTCATCTCCCGTTCACCACTACCAAACTATGACGACTTCTGAGAACCCTGGAAATATTGAAAGGACCCGTTAATTCCTTTACCTGTCTAACAAAAAAGTAGCAACTTGGGCATCACTAAAGGATTTTCTTCAACATCAAGTCTTTCCACCTTGCTCTTCACATAGCGATGTTTACTCTTGTTTTTTGGGGTTTTTTTTTTGGTGTTTCTCTGTATTTCTGTCTTGTGGTATTAAAGTTTTTCTGCTTCTTCAGCTGTACAGGTTCTGATTTTGCAGTTGTCTTTCCTGGTAAAGCACAATAATAAATGTGTCCCATTTTTTTTTTTTTTTTTTTGCTCTTCACATCACTAAACAACAGTACGCTTCTAGCGTATCTGCAGAGGTGGCAGCTCATGAGTGTGAGGATTCTCTCAGACGTTAAACACCGCGGGTCATGTCATTTCAACATTGCGAAATACACTGAGGAGGGCGACCCGCACCATACATAACATAATTAAAAACTTTTTATAAAAATGTATTTTGAAAGTGTACACGATTCAGATTACTCTTTACAAAAACACTATTTATTTATTAATGTAGGCCTAGTATCTCTTACGAAAATTAACCATGGTTTTACCACAAAACCATGGTTACTGTTGTTAAACCATGGTAACCACTAATTAACCATGGTTTTGCTACATTAACCATAGTTTAACCATGGTATTTGTAGTAAAACTGTGGTTATACAAAGGGTAATCAATCTGCCAAAAAAACATGGTTACTACACTTTTACGGTAACACTTTACAATAAGGTTCATTAGTTAACTACATTAGTTAACATGAACTAATAATGAACTGCACTTCTACAGCATTATTAATCTTTGTTAATGTTAATTTCAACATTTACTAATACATTATTAAAATCTTGTTAACATTAGTTAACACACTGTGCACTAACACGAACAAACAATGAACAACTGTATTTTCATTAACTAAAGATTAGAAACAAAGATTAGTAAATACAGTAACAAATGTATTGCTCATGGGTAGTTTATGTTAGTTAATACATTAACTAATGTTTAACTAATGAACCTTATTGTAAAGTGTTACCACTTTTACTATAATAAAACCATGATTAATTTTCAAAAGGGAAAAAAACTACTGAATGCACCTTTAAGAATGGTACCTAAACATCCCCCATATTCAAGTAGAAAGTGTTGAGATGGGGGTCTTATTGGCAGACAAGAACGCAATCCCCGAAATATAAGCTGCAGCGGAAATGGGTTATTGAATGTCTTCACTGGGAATAACACTGTAGAGAAAATGTGTGCACTTCCTGTTTTGCCCTTCTGAGATATTTGTCACCTTGCAATGGTTTTAAGAGTCTGCCTGACATATTGGAGGACCAACAGAATATCCTTTCAGACCCACAGCCAGCGGGACGGTGCAACTGTCTATGCATTAGAAATAGGATGCAGGCTTTAGTAGGACTACCGGTACCAGTACTGAATGTTTTTGGGTTCAATATAAGCTTTACTATCTTCTTGACTCAACTTGAATAAAAATAACAATAATAATAAAAAAACAAACTGAAATTGTGTACCAATGATTTTTCTCCTAATAAAGTTCTTCCAAAGGTACCAAAGAAACAACAGTCGGGGCTTGAGTTAAAAAAACATTTAAAATGTATAAAAAAATATAAATATCAAGATATCACTTGTGAATATATAATGTGTAATATATATTAGGAAAATATATTAACTTACTAATAAATCATTTAAAGCATTGTAATAAAGCACATGTATAATAACTTTTTTTCAGTTTGTCCCACCAAAGGACACTGTGGTGAAAGTGGGCATTATAGGAGAGGAGAGTGTGTAGCCTATTTATACAGTTGACAATATAGTTAAATGTATGGCACTGCAGCAATTTTTGGTATGATAAAGAGGAGATACATGCCAAAAAGCCATCCACAGACAATGAATATATTACATGTTAAAGGGACGCCATCTACTGGAGAAATAGAAAATATATCTGTTTCAACATAATAATTGAAACAGAATATAGCCACTCTGTTTCAAATTATCTTTAGTTTTATGTATAAAAACTTTAGTGAATTTAAATTTTAAACCAGGCAAAGATAACTCATCCAATCCATCATCCAAACTGCTTTATCCTTATTAGGCTCACGAGGGGCTGGAGCCCAGCGTATTGGGCCACAGGCGGGGAAACACCCTGAATGGATGGCCAGTCCAGGGCTCACTCACAGACACATATATTCACACTAAAACCTACCAACAATTTAGTGTCTCTAAGGCCTATGCTGCACCCACCGGAAACCCATGTAGACATGAAGAGAACATGCAAACTCCACACAGAAAGGCCTCATGGCTATGTATATTTTTGATAAGGTTTTTGTGTAATATGAAAATATTTATTGTTTGTATTGTTTGTAACTTAACATCAGTGAAACATTGAGATAAAGCACATATATTTATTCATACCATGGTCTCTCTGAATACTCAACTCTGATTGGCTGGAAGGTGTGCATTAAAACTGTTTATTTCACAGGGGTAATTCCAGATGGTTTAATCACTGTTCTATATTAATGCGCTATCACACATCACTCGCACACATATCGGAGCTCACGTTGCGCACACATACAACCCGAATTCCAGAAAAGTTGGGACTTTTCCAATGTCTTAGAAAGGCATGAGTCTCTCAGAAGTAAATATGGGCAGAGCTGTGAAAGAGTGTGTTTCACAAGTTCACCTGCCCATTCAGTCTGAATGATTAATGGTAAAACAAACTTGGCTTGCTGTTCTCGAAGGAGGCTCGAACCCGAGGCTCGGCTCGAGCTCTGAGTGAAACCCCCCTATAACAGTATTGCATAGAGGGAGAATAAGAGAAATAGAGGAGGAGTGGATGCTGGAAGAATTGTCGCTGGGATGACACAGTGACTGCTGCTTATATACGCTCGTAATGATGATTGACGCTGTGCCATCTGCAGATGCTAACTAAAGTTCTATCATGCAAAAGGAAGCCATATGTGAACATGGTCCAGAAGCGCTGTTGTGTCCTGTGGGCCAAGGCTCATTTAAAATGGACTGTTTCAAAGTGGAAAAGTGTTCTATGGTCAGACGAGTCCAAATTTAACATTCTTGTTGGAAATCACGGACGCCGTGTCCTCCGGGCTAAAGAGGAGGGAGACCTTCCAGCGTGTTATCAGCGTTCAGTTCAAAAGCCAGCATCTCTGATCTCTGGTGCATAAGTGCATACGGTATGGGCAGCTTGCATGTTTTGGAAGGCACTATTAATGCTAAAAGGTATATAAAGGTTTTAGAGCAACATTAAACGAAAAATATGTCAAAGACCACCACGAATTCTTCAGCAGCTGGAAACCTATATCAGGCAAGAATGAAACCAAATTCCAACACCAAAACTCCAGAAACTTATAACCTCGATGCCCAGACGTCTTCAAACCGTTTTGAAAAGAAGAGGAGATGGTACACCATGGTAAACATGCCCCCATCCCAACTATTTTGAGACCTGTAGCAGACATCAATTTTTAAAATGAGCTCATTTTGTGCATAAAATTGTAAAATTTCTCAGTTTAAACAATTGTTATGTTATCTATGTTCTATTGTGGATACAATATTGGCTCATGTGATTTGAAGTTCTTTTAGTTTTCATTTTATTCAAATTTAAAAATGTCCCAAACTTTTCCGGAATTCGGGTTGTAGAAACTTACCATCGCTGCCCCAGCCCCGTGGCTTTCATTAATAAAATACATTTGCTACTGAATCGCTACATTATTCTCAGCAACGAAGGAGTAATTCACACATACCTCTCTCGATAAATCAAATAAATGTTATAATTAATTCATTCAAATCTTACAGCTGTCACTGTTGCTGGTTGCAGCACGAATGAGAGAAGTCAGGATTTTAGTGCATTCTAGGGTGAGTTCTGGGTGAGAGTGGCTTCCTGGATGAGCCCTGGAGCTGAAGCGGGCTCATGGGCTGAAGAGGACTCTGAAGCGGACTCATGGGCTGGAGCGGACCCTGGAGCCATCACTTGACTCTGGTCAGGGGCTGGAGCCGATATGTGTGTGGCCCAGACACAAATGCTAGTGCCATTATGGGCACTGCAATGTTCTCTAGGCTGAGCTCAGGGGCTGAGGCGGCCTCTGGAGAGCATTCTAGAGTGGACTCTGAAGAGCTTTCTGGAGCGGACTCAGGGGCTGGAGCAGACTCTGGGGATGGAGCCGATGCTGGAGCGGACTCTACCAGTACTCCCAGGGGCATATGTGTGGCGGCCATTTTGTCTGAGGGCTCAGGTTCGGCGGCCATGATGGGACGAGACTCTGGAATGGCAGCCATGACGAGACAAGACTTTGGATCGGAGATTTCACGCACGGGAGCGGATCTGGGAAGATCAGTTGCTGGAAGCATTGTGACCATTTGCATTGGCAATGCTGTATTCCTTGGAGTGGTAATTTCTCTCTACGCTCTGAAATCTTTATTAGAGTACATATTCTATTAAACTAATTTTGTTTTATAGGATTAAATTCTATTGTAATGTTGTTTTATTTTATACTGCATATTCTCACTTGATTCTTTATTCAGTTCACTGAGTCTAGAATATGTTTAAAAGCAAATAAAGTGAAGATAAAACTGTACAACCAGTCTGTCTTCAGAAGCTCCAAAAGGTAATCAGAACCTCCACCCTCTTACAAAACCTACCAGGAAGTGACTAGTTTTATTTCTAGCTTTCATTTTTACTGAAAGCTAAAATGAGTCAATGTTGTGAAGAACAGAGGAGGACATTATATTAGTATTTTTGTGTATTTCTGAATTAACCCAGATTAGGATTGTAATGGTTATTTACTTGTCAAACCAAAGTTCAGAAAGTGAAACTAAATTGGATCATTGGATCTTTTACACGAAGAAATGGATTCAAAATCTTTGGAAGAGCTTTATTGTCCTGTTTGCTATGAAATCTTCAAGGTTCCTGTTATTCTGTCCTGAAGTCACAGTATTTGTAAAGAGTGTCTACAACAGTTCTGGAAAACTAAGAAAACTCAGAAGTGTCCTGTCTGCAGGAGAAGATCCTCAAAATGTCAACCTCCAATTAATTTAGCTTTAAAAAACTTGTGTGATTCATTGATAAAGGAGGGAAATGAGAGTCATTCATCAGGGTCTGAGGAGATCTGCAGTTTACACAGAAAGAAACTCAAACTCTTCTGTTTGGAGGCCAAACAGCCTGTGTGTTTTGTGTGTAGCAGAGACTCAGAGAAACATGCCAATCACAGATTCAGACCCATCAGTGAAGTGGTTTCATCTTACAAGGGAAGACAAATGTCTCTCATTCCATGTGCTAAATACAGTGCTAAACATAGAAACAGTATTATTTGTGTATACAACAGACCAGAATTTATTTTTGCTCAGACTACATGTCCATGACTTACTTCTGATATAATACAATTAAAAATTATATGTCCTGCAAGTTTCATTAACAAATGATTCCTAAGAATGACCCCTTCAACATATAAATAACATAACATACAATGTTTAAACCCTCTTAGCTACATAAGTTTCACAGATTTTTACCTTAACCTAGAGGAGGAATTTAACACAGCACTGGTGTCCTTACAAAACAAGCTCAAACATGGAGAAAACATGAAAGAAAAGTGTGGTGACACAATTCAACACTTCAAGGTGAGGATGTAATGAGAGTTAAATACTCCACATTCACACACAGAGTTTATTATTGACATTAGTGGAGTGTATATTAATACAGAGCTGACTGAAGTGAATGTGATTTGATTTCATGCTGAGCACACAAAGCGTCAGATTAAAGAAGAGTTTGAGAAGCTTCGTCAGTTTCTCAGAGATGAAGAAGAAGCTACAATCACTGCACTGAGGGAGGAAGAGTAGCAGAAGAAGCAGATGATGAAGGAGAAGCTGGAAGAGATGAGCAGACACATCTCAGCTCTTTCACACACAATCAAAAACATGGAGGAGATGATGAAAGCCAATGATGTCTCGTTTCTAAAGGTGACAAATGAATCTCTCAATGAGAGACTCATTGAGAGTGTTGGATAAGATATTAAAACTATATTTTAACATCACAATGCAAAGGTAAGTGAGCTGCTCGTATCTCTTCTCTCAGTGGATCTGAATTCAAATTCACTGCAGTTCCGACTCCTGAATGTTCCTCCAGAGTCCAGATCTCACAGCCAGATCCACAGATGAATTCTGGAGCTTTGATTCATGTGCCACGTTACCTGGGTAACCTGCCGTTCAGAGTCTGGAAGAAGATGCTGGAAACTGTGCAACACAGTGAGTCTCAGCAGATGGAAAGAGTGCAAAAGATAGTTCGAATTAACACTTGATAGAAGAAATATATTAAATAATATATAACTTGAATTTCTAAGTGAATCTCAACTGTATTTCAGAAAATAATCAGATCATACAGCGAACTCATAATGACTGCAAAAGTCTATTCCTCATGGTCTGCTTATTTATACAACAGTTCTTTCTGGTTCTCGAATCTGATTGGCTGATAGCCGTGCGATATTTTAGTGATAACAGCACAGTGATAACACCTTTTCACCATTTGTATCACTCCGGTTGAAGCGACTGTCATGGTGGCCGAGCAAATCCACCACCATTTTTTTTTTTTTTTTTTTTTTTTTTTACAAATACTACACTTGTTGTTCCACGAGCTGTAGTTTAAAGAGTTTTTTAGGCAAGAATGTAGTTGTTTAGACCTGAATTATGTGACTCATATTTAATCATAGTGCCTATTTTACTATTTATTTTGATGCTTTCGCAGATGCGAGCTTCTGGCTGTTAGCGGCCATTTAGTGCTCGTGTACCCACTGAGAACAGCTTCATCTCAGCCAGTGCTTTGGGAATTTGCCGCCGGCTCTTATGTAGATAGGGGTTAAAAATATAATTCATTTGGGGTATATCAAACGGGCAATCATTGGTCTTATTAATCTATTACTTGTTCCAGAGCAAAATGATTTCGGTTAAGGGAAAAATTACAATCCATAACTTTATATTTGGGATATATATTTGGGGTCATATATTTTTTTTACATTTTTGAGAATACGTTACACAAAACACACACACACACACATCTATCTTCGTAAATCTCATTTTGACTGTTAAAGTTTTTTTTAATTCAAAAGCATTTTTTTAATTCATGATTAATATTGCATTGCATAATGTTTGCTTATACAAACTGACAACCACAAGTGAATCGCATTCAATTATTTAATATGGACTATTTTTTTTGTTTGCAAAAAAAAGGAGGGATCCGGAGAGGGAGAGGGCTGGAGAGGTATAATATAATTTGGAATAATCGGAATAGAAAAGGTGGGGGGATATGTGTTTTTATTCGTGAAGACCTTAATTTTAATGTGATCGACATGAATGTGGGGGGTGAGATACTGCTTCTGGATGTGCTGATTCCTGCATCAAAAGCTTTATTGTTTGGAGTTTATTATCAACCACCGAATCAGATAGATTTTTATGAGGTTCTTGAGTATGTTTTGAGCAATTTTAATGGATATATGTTAAAGGAATGTATTATTATGGGCGATTTTAACACTGATGTAAGTAAGAAAGCTGGAGAGAGTTATAATGCTCTGAGATAAATTTGTAGTCAATTTAACACAGATTTTGCATGTTATCCAACCCAAATGTTCATTAAACCACCCTTATGCCATCCCAAATGCATGTGACTTTTTTGTTTGAAATATTAATAAATTAAATGAAGCAGACCAAAAATTAACATTGATCCAATTTTATTTAGCATTGAATTTTCAACCTCAACCAAAATGACGATTCTGATGGAATTTCAACCTTGCTATCTGGGCCTCACTGTAAAAAGTAATACACTCTAGCTTCTCAATAAAACTGTGGCAACATATTACAAGCAATGTGATTAATTAAATTCAACATATAAGAATTGAGTTAGAATTAATCAAATTAATTCCTTAAAAGTCAACCATTTAAAATGTGTAAAAATTAACAAACACCATTACAAAAACCACAAACTGACATAAAAGGCAAAGAGTCAAACCAAATGAAACACTGATCACCATAATGGTGATCAACCATTTTCTATAAAATCAACATCGACATCTAAACCTCTGTTAATTCTTGTGTTTCTCTTTCCTTCAGTGATTCTGCTTGTTATCATCTGGTGTCTTCAATGTTGGCAATAAAAATAAAGAGTTCTTAATTCATCTTTGACGTCTGTCTGTTATTCAGAAATTTTGTTTGAATTTTACTTAAATTTTACCAGTTTTAAATGGTTGACATTTAAGGAATGAATTTGATTAATTCCAACTCAATTCTATTTGTTGAATTGAATTAATAATATTGCTTGTAATCTGTTGCCAAAATTTTACGTCGTAGATATAGCATATTACTTTTTACAGTGTACTCATGATTGTCACTATGATAACCGTTAGCCTTGTAGTTTACCTCATGGGTAAAAGTGAAGGAGGACAAACACAGCGAGGAAGGCCGAGGCGTATTTTAACTCTTGCCATAATACTAAAAAGGATCAAGCGATGCCACTGCTTTCAGTTGTTGGAGGCGCAAGGATACCAGACAGCGACTGTTTACCTCAACTATTCACTCACAGATATTCTGTTCTGCCGCATATAGAGAAGTCATACTAATAAAATGTCAATTTAGATAATTTTACAACTCAACACACATTGTGAGGAAGAATTAATATAAGAACTTAAAAATAAGAAATTAATCTTGACATCCTTCAGAATGCTATTGCAAGTGCACTACAGCATATCAAAGCTGCTGTCCATTGACCTTAACTTACACTGAAACGTTATTTTAAGGCAATTCATAAAGTATAATTTATTAAAGTATAGTATATATAAAGTATGACATCTTAGTGTTTTTTTTTTTTATTTAAAAACACCATAATAACTGTCCATTTTCAAATGGTCATATCACTAGTTTATATCGCCATCTAGTGGGGGCATCAAAGATGGCTTAGTCGAGCAGTGTTTCTTTACATGTAATATTACTTAAATATATATGATATGTTCATATGAATTTGTTTTAAGACCACACTCCATAAGCCAGATTACAACATAAAAAATGGAATTTCAGGAAAACAAAATAGCCTATACAATAAAATAGCCTATACTTTCAGTACCCACTTTACATAATCAAAAAATATATATAAAGCAAACATTGAAATCTTAAAAGTCAACCTTTATTGTGTTGAAATGTTTTGAATTACAGTAACAATGCCAAACAGTTCCTATATCACACTTTACTGCAAACATGAGGTCTATTGTGGAAAATGTGATACAAATATTTGAACACATCTAGTGACATTTTCCCTTTAAATTGTGTTCATTTGCAATTGTTATTTTTCAATACATCCATAAGCACACTTTCAAAAATATTTGATGAGGAACCGATAAATAAATAGCACACGTTACTTTTACTGAGAAACAACATATACAGAAATAAATCTTTTTATCCCTTATACCTGTGAATGATATCTGGCTTTGCTGTTAGTGTACTCAAGTGCAGAATGACTAAAAGCCATAAAGTGAGGTAAATTCGTACATTATTCGGAGCGTTGTTTGAGTGTTGTAAGTCCTATAAATAAGCTTAATCTGTGACCATGTGCAAATACAAAAAAAAAAAAAAATGAAATATGAAAAATATGTATTGTTGCCTTTTTTTGAAATATTTGGCCTGTCTTCCCTGTACAGCTTCCCTGTATCCCTGTAACCCTGTCCAAGTGTTACTTCAGAAACAATTCAACTCACAACAAAGTGAATAAATTAGTTGCAAACCTGAGAAATTCATCTAAAAAAGAGAGCAAGTTCAATGTTTGAACACAAAAACAGAAAAAGTGAAAGTCTGAATGTACAGCAGTACAGCAAGGCAACAGCTCTCTGATGGATCTTCTAGTCCATTCACATCCATTCCTGAGATTAAGGCAACGGTGTATGAATACATCCCAGAACAAACAAAAAAATCTCATACAATCTGTGATATAATTCCCCATCCACAGAAGTATTCCTTCTCTTTTACACTCAAAAACCATAAAATGCACTTTAATCAAATGCCCAGATAACATGCTACATCCTATTTAAATTACCATTCTTTGAATTATAATTTAAATTAAAACCAACAATTACTCTGTACATGACTACGGAGGATCAGCCCTCTGTTCAAAATATTTTAAAATGATTTCTCTTTTTATAGAAGAGAAAACAAAAAGAGACAGATCACTTGTTGTTGGCTTTGTTGTCAAACTGGAAAAGCTCCAGGATATCAAGCATCGCCTGTTTAATGTTACTTCCAAAGCGGTGAGAATCCTAAAAATAACAAGGAAAAGGAAAAAGGGATTATTACACACACACACACACACACACACATATATATATTGTGACGTTTTTTCCATCAAGAGGTGCATCAATTTTTGGTCAAGATTTTGTATTGACAATGCAAGAGGTGAGCACTCTGTAAAGTCTCCTCCAGCACATCCCAAAGACTTTCATTGAATTTAAGGTGCCAATTCATGTTTGAAAATGATTCTTCATGCTCTCTCCCAACCATTCTTTCACAATTTGAGCCTGATGAATCTTGGCTTTGTCATCCTGGAATATTGCCATGATAATGTACGTCTTCCTTACATGGTTGTTTAAGAAATGAAAAGCTACACACTCCATCAATTAGGTTTAAAAGAACCGTTGCTAAACATATAACATGCTAGAAACACAAAAATCACTGCAATAATAATGATCCAATCATAGACTCTTAAGTATTTGCCTATTTAAATCCAAACAGCGAACTTTTTTTTGGCTGGACAGTGTATATCATATTTATTGTAGTATTATTATTATTATTATTATTAAATTTGAGATAGAATAAAGTGAACTCACAGTCTCTGGGCTGGAGTGTTTGCTGGATATGTGGAAGTTGATGAGGTCTTCTCCAAGAATAATATATGATACACCATAACCATCATCAGCAACCTAAACAAAACACATATTGGTCACATACTGGTAAAAGAAAATCAATTAAATTATGTAATAAACACTGTTTTCTATATAAACCCTGAAAACATATTAAGTTCCGTAAAAAAAAAAAAAAAAAAAAAAAAAAGATCATGTGACACTGAAGACTGGAGTAATGATGCTGAAAAATCAGCTTTGATCACAGGAATCAATTACATTTATTAAAATGGAAAAA
Source organism: Hypophthalmichthys molitrix (assembly GCA_037950675.1). Classification (NCBI taxonomy): domain Eukaryota; kingdom Metazoa; phylum Chordata; class Actinopteri; order Cypriniformes; family Xenocyprididae; genus Hypophthalmichthys; species Hypophthalmichthys molitrix. The sequence continues at coordinate 19,496,523 of CM075515.1, forward strand.
CATATTTTTAAATTGAAATAACATTTCTTAATATTAACTGTTTTTACTGTAATTTTGATCAAATAAATACATCACTGAGCAGAAGAGACTTAAAAAAAAAAAAAAAAAAATCACACCAACCCCAAAGTTTTGAACAGTAATGTATACCAACGGTTGGGTTTTCATCATTTCTAAATAGGACAAAGTGTTAGAAACAAGATGTTGAACTTACAGGTCCAAATCCCCCTCCACTGGTGACGTATTCTGGATGCTTCTTTAAATCAAACAGATCGACCTGTTGGAGAGGAGTCTGACTGGTGGACAACCTCCAGGGCTCGGACAACACCTGGAAGAAACCAGACCCGTCACAAACCATACAGCTTCCAAATAGCTCTTATATCAAAACAGAAACATTTTTATGTTACAAAATCTATTAAATAGTAGGGGTGTAACAGTACACAAAAATGACGGTATGGTACATACCTCGGTTTTGATATCATAGTTCGGTATGTTTTCAGTACAATGGGGAAAAAACTTTTTTATTAAACAGTAGCTTACTGAACCAACTAGGGTTGTCAAATGTATGAAACTGTACTGAAATTGTAAAAATGTGACAATACATTTTGAGTACTGTTGAGCGGATTCTTAAACACCTCTGATTGACCATTGTGTTCACACGCTAAACAGATATGTCTGTGATTGGCTACAATGATCAACGCTTCAAAAACATGTTGTATATAGACTTCTTTGACGCTCTTCACCAAGTGCTTACACAGATACACACGGGAGCGTTTGAAAGCAGACGTCTAACATCTGGGGGCTCGTCCGGGATATTCCCAAGAAAGATGGGACTGAGAAGTCATCGCCCATCACTGAAGTGGGTACTGAAGTTGGTACTTTTGACAACCCTAGAACATACTGTCTGTAAATAAAAATAAACTGGGTACAACTCAAGTTCCAGGGGGTCGCTTCAACCCGTGGATTAAAAAACAACCTGTGGCAACAGTGTAAAAGTAGCCCAGTTCCACGGGAAAACATGCAGACTTGGTAACACTGTCCACACTGTCATGTGACCTACCAGAGTCACTTGCGTCATTTCACTGCCAGTCACAAATCCTCTCCCGTGGCTTCATGGGATAGTAAAGTGTCCAGTGAATGCACACTTCAGAATCTCGCTGGAAGTAGTAAGTCATTCGGGTACTTTTTGCCGTGTCTCAAGTTTTTCACTTAATATATAGTATGGAAGTATGTGATTCCGGATACAGGCATAGACTCGCTTGCTGTCAGGATTATACTTATGCGAAATGGAAATAATTGTGTGAATTTGTAACATTTACAGGTAAGTATACAACTGTAAGATCTAAGTTATGCGTTGAGGAAAACGCGTCTCAAATGCATTAAACAGCACACGCATCTGACATTAGGGCAAGCCATGTAGGTTTATGATTTGAAGTGCTTAATATAAAGTACGTCTCATGTTGAAGATAACTTTGATGGTTTACTTATCCGGCAGCAGCTCACTCTGTGTCCTTTGTTATTTATTTTTTTTTTTTTTTTTACATGTTTTCGCAACATCAAAGTATACTGATATTAACAATGTTGTAAATCTGAGTTTAAAATTACGTTCCGCACACAGAGAAGTTTAAAGGCCCGTTCACACCAAGGATGACAACTATAAAGACAACGATAAATATTTAATTCTAAAAATTGCTCTAAATGTAAAAGAATATCAGAGTCCACACCACAGCTATAATGATAACAATATAAAGGAACGATGTCGTTGGGATTACTTTCAGAATTATTTTTTTTTTCCAGCTGTTGAACGGTAAAAAACTGACAGCCAATCAGAATCCATTCGAATTTAGGGGCTCGCGCAAAAATGGCAGACGACATTGAGAGAAGTTAATCGCCGAGGTCCATAAAAATCCACCACTGTTTGACAAGTCAAACCCCCTTTTCAAGGATACTTTAAAGAAAATGGATATATGGAAAACAATCGGTCATACCTCGGAATAAACAGTGAGAAGTATTAATGATGAGATCATTATGCCAAGCTAGCAGTGTAACATAAAATTACCTCAGGTATCCAGCGCTAGTTTTGGCAACAGTGTCTTTTTTCCTTTGAAGTTGCAGTGAAAAAGACTAAGTGTTGTTTTTATTCCACTATATTGACTTCTGCTAAATTCACTGTTAGATTAGATCGATTACACTAGCTAGACTCACTCGAAACATAGATTACATGTGTACCGTTGCACCCCTATGAAATAGAGCACTTTATTTTGTGACAGGTCTCAAACCTCTTTGAGGAAAGCCGAATCTTCACCGAGGTACTTGGACACTAAGTAGAGGCAGAAAAGATGGCGGTCGATGCCACTTCCTGTCATGGCAAGTCTGTATAAATCCTGGTGCTTTTCTGCTGCCACTTTCAGCAGCTTCAACTTCTCTTCTCTCTGAGAAAATAAAAAAAACATGTTGAAATTAGCAGAGACAAACACTCACACTGAAACTAGCTAGCCATTTTAATTAATCCCACCGTTGCTTTTTCATTCATCATGGCACGGACAAAATTGCAGGTCTGAATGGTGCAGGAGCGCACAGTCTCAGTGCGGCCCTCTCTGAACAGACGCGTCATGGATGCTTCGTACGTCAGGCAGAACTTGCCTTTATCCTACAGTAGGAAAAATGTAAATATTACATGGAAGGAATAGGAAGGAAGGATCTGAGGAAGAATCCACAAACATCTAAAAGGTGTGTTCACACTTGTAGTTCAGTTCTCTTGGTCCAGATGAAAAAAGAAAATGATACAATTAGTCCTGGTTCACTTAGCGTTCACACTATCATTTTTAACATCGAACCTAAAGATACAAAAAGATACAAAACGGCTTTTATGACATATAGTTTGCGACAGAACTTACTGAACACCCAAAACAATGCTTGAGCATTCTGTCCCTTTTAGGGTCGCATCTTGTGACATCCTGTTTTTGGTTCGTTTAGATGTCTTTGGTTCATGTTGTGTTCATATTTCAGTGAAACCACACCACACCTTGTTTGGTGTGCACCAGGGTTCGGTTGGTGGAGCTCACACTTATTCAAATGAACCATGCTAACAGAGCAATCTCACCAGAGTTCGTTTTAATCTAACCAAACCTGCCAAGTGTGAACACACCCTCAGAGAATCTCTCGTACTCTGAAGTGTGCCAGCTGGAGGGCGATCTGAATAAAGCCATCAGGGCTTGTCTTGCATTTCTTAATCAGGCCTTTGCCAAAGTTGCTGAAGGGGAATATGTGCATGTCCACGTCGTCCGCTAGAGTCTGGGCCACTTTCAGTGAGCTGTTGATCACTGTCTGGCACTGTGAAGGAAAGAAGTATTTTCATATTAAACTGAATCAAATGAAAGTAGAGCATGTCTAAAGTGCACAATAAACATTTTAACTGACCTCCTCTGGGATGTCCCACTGGAGTCTCTGGGGTCCCGGGAGGTTGGGATGGGGGTTTCCTTTGCAGTGTCCGTCCTCAGTATAGCCCAGTGGATCTGATGACAAGACTTGCTACACACACACAAAACATTTGTAAACATTACATTACATACACTACTGTTCAAAAATGTGGTTTCAGTAAGATTTTGGGGGCAAAGAAATTAATATTTTTATTCAGCAGCGATGCATTAAATTGATCAAAAGTGACAGTAAAGACATTTATAATGTTACAAAAGATTTCTATTTCAAACAAATGCTATTCTTTTGAACTTTCTATTCATCGAGAACCCTGAAAAAATGTATCAGGGTTTCCACAAAAATATTAAGCAGTTTTCAACTGTTTTCATCATATTAGAATGATTTCTGAAGGATCATGTGACACTGAAGACTAGAGTAATAATGCTGAAAATTCAGCTTTGGCATCAGAGGAAAAAATAAAAATTTAACATATACTAAAATAGAAAACAGTTGTTTTAAATTGTAATAATATTTTACAAAATTATTGTTTTTATTGTTTTGGATCAAATAAATGCAGCCTTGGTGAGCATAAGAAACTTTTTTTCAAAAACATCTCATCAACCCCCAACTAGAATAAGTGTTTTAAAATGTTTTCTTTCTAAACTAGTGAAATTTCCTAAACTTCCCAAATCTGACTTTCACATACAAAGCTATGATATTATTTAAAGGTGCTTTATGTAATTTTTGACTATACTAAAGCACAAAAATACCATATGTTTGCAGAGATTTAGGAAACATGTTCTGTGTCGGAATGTCTTGTTTTTTTTAGTGATGGGAGAAATTAAGCTTTTCAAAGCTTCGAATCAATTAAACCAATTGCTTTGCAAAATGGTTCACTGTTTCAAAGCATTCGAAACTCCACACGCTGGTGACCCCTGCTGGTCAAAACAGTGGAAATGCAACAAAAACTCTGCATAAACATGCATAAAAACACCTTTTACAAACCCATTGCATATGTTTTATTGAAAGTAAAATCTAAGTATAAAAAATATAAAGTGTAATATGTGTTCTTTTACCAATTTTCAGAGATTGTTTTGTTTGTTCAATGGATGGCTCAGCTAAACAGGCCAATACGAGAATATTGAGGACTAATATTCCTTTTAAATATACATATGTCTAATTGAAACATCTACAAATGTATTAAACTTATCAGAGATCAAGTAAAACCCATAGACACTTGTTCAATGGTTTACCGCTGTGGGCGATCTCAGGGAATCCGCATGATTCATGGATTCACAGAGATTGACCCCCAGCAGTGAACCACTGAAATTTCGAAATGTTTCAAAACAGTTAAAGGGGATATATCATGAAAATCTGACTTTTTCCATGTTTAAGTGCTATAATCGGGTCATCTACCACTCTGAAAACGTGAAAAAGGACAACCCAGTAACTTTGTTTTGGCAAGCCTTTCTCTGCAAGCATTTGAAAAAATGCGCCGCTCAGATTTTGCTCCCTTTGTGACGTAGGAAGGGGATCTTATTATAATATTACCGCCCCTTAATCTTCTTTCTGTCTTGGTCTCTGTGATCCCACCCGCTGCCAATTTACCCAATAGTATTTCGACACCCCTAGTTGCCAGTTGGCGGAAAACACAGCATTTTGCAGCCATGGAAGCCACCAAACAACCTGGGTCAGAGATCACAGATTCTACCCAACCTAAAAAGCCTCAGCATCCATCTAAAAAGCTCTTTAACCAGAGGCGTACTAAAACGCGGATAAATCAACTTACACTGTAAGCCTCGTCGCCTTCATTTGTCAATTGCGCTCATTCCTGTTGCGTGTCCTCAATCTGGCAACCAGCGTGAGAGTCGGGAGAAACAGCCCTCTCTAATGTTTTGAATTTGGACTGCAGCATCCATTTCAACCACTAGCTGTCAATATTACATACTGCACCTTTAAGAAAGTCTTATAGCACAAGAGTCGTATGGACAACTTTTATGGTTCTTTTTAGAGCCTGACAGTCTGAATTGTCATCCACTTCTATTGTGTGAACAAGAGCAACCAGGACATTCTGCTAAGTCTCTCCTTTTGTGTTGCGCACAGGATTGAACAGGGCCATACAGGGTTGGAATGACAAAGCGTGAGTAAATGATGACAGAATATACTTTTTTGGCGAACTGTCCATTTATGGTCACATAAGAAGCTTAGGGTGCCCTCTATATGCAGAATACTAAGATTTTATATTACTGTTCCGAAGCTAATTCTGTATATGTAAAAACACATGAAATTTGTGCAATAAGTGACTCAGATATTGTGCAGATCTTCTCCCAAAAACAAAGTACAGTATTGCTATTATATAAAAATGTGATTGCATCAAATATGAATTAAGATAAACAGGTCTTTCTTGCCAAAACAGTTCATATATCTCAATATTTCAATAAATTGGTTTCTTCACCTCCCACAAATGGCCAACAACAGGTGCATCGGCCCAGGAGTGTTCTGCATTCAATCCCATAGAGCCGTTCTTGAACACAATAAGGTTGAAAGATTTATCAAACCATCTGGAGAAAAATGAAAAACACACATAACACAAATAATCATTTTAAAAACTATTGTGTTAAGGGTTGGTAAGATTTTTTTATGTTTTTGAAATAAGTCTCTTCTGCTCACCAAGGCTGCATTTATTTGATCAAAAATACAGTTAAACAGTAATATTGTGAAATATTATAATGTCTCCAGTCTTCAGTGACACGTGATCCTTCAGAAATCATTCTAATATGCTGATTTGCTGCTATTATTATCAATGTTGAAAACAGTTGTGCTGCCTAATATGTTTGTGGAAATCATGAAACTTTATTTTTTTAGGATTTCTTGATGAATAGAAAGTTCAAAAGAACAGTATTTATTGAAATAGAAATCTTTTGTAACATTATATGTCTTTACTGTCACTTTTAATTAATTAAATGCAATCTTGCTGAATAAAAGTATTAATTTCTTTCAAAATAAAAAAATCTTACTGACCACAAACTTTTGAACAAAAGTGCACATTTAAATAAAAATGATATTGATATAAAATGATATAAAAATGATAATTATATTATGTTTCTCAGTAAGTGATTTTATAATCTAATTTAATTATAATCAAGAGAGATCTTAGTCACCTGTCATAGCACTTTCCGTGAAGCAGAGATTTGGCATAGCTGTCCAGCGACTGGACCGGATTGTCCGGCTCATAACGTTGTTCGGTATCGTCCAGAGTAACAAAGAAAGCTGCCTTTTCCACAGCATCCAGAGACTGCTTGTTCTTCCCACGACTAAAGAACTGTGAGCGGGCTTTGGCCCAGGGAACTCTGGGTAATGGGGAACAAATGCATAGATATAATCACTTGGCTCATTGCATGTCCTTTAATTTGCTTTGATCACATTTTACTGAACAAAAAGAGAGGAAATACACATCTAGTTTCCTGAATGAAAACTGAAATTTGTAGATTTATATTCTTTCCATAAGATATCATAACCGTCTTATGAGGCAGCGGCAGAAACATAGTAAACCATGCAAAATCCGAACAGAGCGGTCAGACTGAAACGGATTTCCAGAAATGCGATTTGATTTCAAACTACATATGAATGTAGCTCGTAACATTCGTATTCACATTTTATGTGATTTTTTGCCGTTCACACTTGCTAAATCTGATCGGATTTCAATTTGATATGAACAAAAATCGGATTTGGACTGACAGTGTGAATGTAGCCTAACACACTAACCAGTGTTGGGGGTAACGCATTAGAAGTAACTTGAGTTACGTAATCAGATTACTTTTTTCAAGTAACTAGTAAAGTAACGCATTACTTTTAAATGAAAAATATCTGAGTTACTTTTTCAAATAAGTAACGCAAGTTACTTTTTCACATTTATTGACTGACAGCTGAGGTGTGAGTGCAGAGGTGTTGTGTGCGCTGTGTGAACATGATGGTTATTGTAGTTTTAGACTAATGTGAACATGCATTTACTCATCTCACTTGCATAAAAACTGAGTCTGTATTCCTCAAAATGAATAAAAACTATGAAATGCAATCTCAGAATATTGCACAAACCTGCAATAATTAAATATATTAAATTAAACAAATATACTTTATGTATTTAATCTCACTTTATTAACCAATGTCTTTGCTACTGAACTTCAATGATCTAATTTAAATTTTAAACCATACTAATAAGCAAAAATGACTTTAGAAAGCATTACATGTGATCAGCCTGAAGTTTATTCATTTCACTTTTAGTGTGAAAGGGCCTTTACATTTGCCAAAAATAGAACTTTTTGTTACTAAAAAACAATCACGCAAGTCCAGCCCAGGTGAGAAAAAGTAATGCAAAGTAATGTAACACATTACTTCCCATAGAAAGTAACTTTTTTAGGGAGTAACACTATATTTTAAGGGATTACTTTTAAAAGTAACTTTCCCCAACACTTCTACTAACGCAACTCAACCAGGCCTTGCCCCCCTTTTTTTTTTTTTTTTTGCATATGTTTTGGACAGGAATTATTTAAATGAGGAATATTGTGACATGTTCATTCCCAGAACAAAACTCAAGACTACAATGGTGGCGTATCAAAGAGTTGAGAAACAGTGTTACTGATAAAGAGAATAACTCCCGCTGGAGTGACTTTGTAACTTTGCAGACCTTTTTTATGCTCAAACAGTAACATTACACACTAAAGAAAGTTACACTTTATTTTTTAAGGTGTCCATGTTACAGTGCAATTATACATTTAAAGCTGCAGTCCGTAAGTTTTGCCTCTTTGTCGCCATCTCTGTTTGAAACCTGTAATTGCAGTTATTTGAGGAATCATCATCTTTACGTGCATTGTGCATTGGCACGGCTCCTCAGCGTGGATGAATCTAATGTTTTCTGTCAGTCACCGCACCGGTGTGGATACTGTACTTCAGAATCACAGATTCTACATCTTGGAAGTATGACCAAAATAAGAACATGTCATCTGAACAAGTAAGTAACATGTCTACCACATTTGATCTGACCAACTGAGGAAAAAAAGCATTACAATAAACCACGCTGCCAATGGTGATTCAATCTAACGATCGCTTAGCTCATATCACATCAAACCGTGCAAATTATTATTATTATACTGTTCTCAAATTATTAATGTTAACAACATCAGCATTGCGTGACTGTGTATTTAGTGTGTATTAGTGTTACCTGTAGATTTCAATTTCTGTACAGTCTAATCTCTAATGTTAATTTGTCATACCACCGATTCACCATCAAAATGATGAAGTTTAAATTATTCCAGCTGCTGTGAGAAAAGGCTATAAATGATCCACCACCTGCAGCATCCTCACATGATATAGCCTACTAGCTGGGACTCATTCTTAATGTAAACAGACGTGACGTAATGACGCAAAGATGAATGGTGGCATGCTTGAATTTCCCGCGGAAACCTACCAGTACCACCCGGATTATAAAACATTATTACAAGCTTACCGTTGTGAATCGGGCTAAGGTAAGGAGATAGTTTTGAACACTGGCTGGTTATGTACTTGCTTAAAAATTGATTTTCGATAATTTTTAACCCCAAAATGTTATGAACTGCAGCTTTAAGTACTGACTAATAATAACTAACTACATGTACTTACTATAGGGTTAGGGTTAGGAATAGGGGTTGATTTAGGGTTAGTTGCATGTAATTATGCATAATTTATAGTTATTACTACAGTAACAACATGTAACATGTGTAACAAGGACACTGTAAAATAAAGTGTTACCGAAAGTTGAAAATGTAAAAATTGGTCCTCTTTAATGCAATCTCATTGACAATGATATTTAAATTTTGTCTTGTTTTATTATTTTACCAGGCTGCCTAAAGTAGAAATATTTTTAATAAAATTAATAATAATAAAATAAGCAGTCACCTGTCGCCCGCTGTCAAAGCGGCCAGCAGCTCCTCTCCTGGCTGAGGTTCGGACTTGTCCACCAAGATCCTTTCAATCTGCTGCTCAATTTCTCGAGGCAACAGCAACCGTCCGTCGTAAAACATCCACACCTTGTAAAAGCGGCCCTTGTGGAATACGGCAATGTGTCTGCTCTCATTCACATGCTGAAGGATGTCTGATGAAGAATATGGACATGATAAATCCATCCATGATAAATGTGACATTATTCTGTGATTCATTCAACAATTATTTGTGCAATTGATATTGTGTCATATTTAGGCTGTATTTGTTATGGGTTAAATGATTAATGGCAGTTAGTAGACAATGATGAGAAAAGCAGGTGAAAAAAGGCAAAGTAGATGAGAAGAATGGACAAACGTTTGTTTTTCATATACATTGCGCCACTTATTACATGACTACTAACCATATGTATAAACAAATATATGAAATATTGATTTATGTAAGAAAATTAATAAAAAAAACAAACAAAATTAATAAAAAATTTTTATGAATCTAATAAAAAATTATATTTTATTTTATTATATAAAATATATCATTAAAAAATTTAATTAGATATGTTTATGTGGTACCAGTTTCTAAAATTCCAATAATTAATAGTAATAAATTAGTAATACATTATTTATTATTATTATTATTATGTGATCTGATGGAGGAGATATATATGACATTTATTATTATGCACTCTGAATTATAGTTATTCTAAAATATTTTATATATATATATATATATATATATATATATATATATATATATATGTATATATATTAGTTTAGTAATAATTTATTATTAGATTTTAAATAGTAATAATTAGTGACTAAATTCCATAGATTTCACTTGAAATATATTTTATTATTATTATTACATTATTATTATATTAATCTAAAAGTCATAAAATAAATCAAGTACATTAGATAGTACAAAATACATTTAATTCAACATTTAAAACTGCTCAAACACTTCCCCACTTAAATATTAATTACATTCATTTTCTAAATGATACTGTATATTAAGTCACATTAAGTTACTAAACTAGAATCAATTCAGCATTGAAAACCACTCACACACTTATGTTATCTTGAGTTTATGTTATAAATTAGTGGCAATAAAAATAACAGATATCTTTCACTGGAACCACTACATGACCAGATGGGTGTAAAAACATGTTATTTCCTGCTCCTCATTCATTCTGTTTAAGATAACAGGTTAATAATTAAATCACACAAATAGGTTATCAAGTTATGAAACTGTTAAGCACATAAACCAAATCCCTCGCCATCTGCTTCCCCTAGAAACATCAGCTATTTAAAGTGCAGTATTAAAAGCAAACCCAAATCACAGTGTTGTGAACCAAACCGCATTTTAGGCCCACCGCAGACACTCACTAGCATCTAAAAAGCGGGTTAATATTGCAAAATGAAGTCTCATGGGAGAAGCTCTACCTGCTTCTACACCTGGAACTCGACTGGTGTTGAACATACGCTCGTACTGAGATGAGCACATGGGGATAGTGTTTAGAACCATGAGCTGTGAAGCAGAAGGGAAGGTCAAACACGAACAGGAGAAACAAGGAAGAAACCCAAAATACCACTATGGAAACCTGGAGAGGAAAACAGAGTAATGGAGAACTAGAAAGAAAGTGGGAGGAGTGAAGTGAAGGATCATCAGGAGAGACGAATTAGCCTCCGGATAACAGCACAGTACTGGCTACAGTACAATCGATAAGCAAATGAGATCGTCTAAAAACAATTTCAGAACAATATATTGGTCAGGCAGATAAAATGTATGATATCTGCTATTTTAAAATTATTTATTAGTGGTCGCCTAATATGTGTTTTGCAATGGTCCAGGCCAACTCATAGGGTGACTGATCGACATTAAAAAAAAAAAAAGGAAAAAGGAACACAATTTAAAGATTGTAAAATAAAACATTCATAAAATTGCTGAAATTTCGACAACAGTACTTATTAAAGTTATTTAATACAATATTTAAAATATACAAACTAATATATTATTATTTATAATATAAATAACACAATAATAATATAACATATAAAATAATGTATTTTTATTTATCACAATAATGTTTATTATAACAAATTATTATGACTTTTTAAAACTATTTAACTGTTTCTTTAATTGGCCGATATTCTGGTGTATCACTATTATCTTTATTGGCTAATGACCATTGATTAAAAATTACATGTCATATTAAACTTATTATATGATTAAAATAATTAATAATTATCTATTTTTAAAAATTATATATAAAGAAATTGTACCCAAATGCAAATAAAGGAAGTCATACAAGTTACAAATTACATGAGGTTGAATAAAATAAAATAATAATTATATTATTTAAAATTATATATAAATTATATAAAAAGAATTATTATATTGAAATAAAATAATATAATACAATAAAAATGTACAATATAATACAATATTATTTATTAATAAAGCTATTTAAAGGATTAGTTCACTTCAGAATTAAAATTTCCTGATAATTTACTGACCACCATGTCATCCAAGATGTTTGTCTTTCTTTCTTCAGTCGAAAAGAAATTAAGGTTTTTGAGGAAAACATTCCAGGATTTTTCTCCATATAGTGGACTTCAATGGGGACCAATGGGTTAAAGGTCAAAATCTCAGTTTCAGTGCAGCTTCAAAGGGCTCTACACAATCCCAGCCGAGGAATAAGGGTTTTATCTAGCGATAAATACTAAAAATTAAATAATTTTTAACCACAAATGCTTGTCTTGCACTAGCTCTGTGATGCGCCACGCATTATGTAATCATGTTGGAAAGGTCACGCATGACGTAGGTGGAAGTACCGTGGTAGGGCGAAAAACTCCATCTCATTTTCTTCACCAACTTCAAAATCTTCTGACATCATTGTGTTACCTTTTTTTATTGACTTAGTCTTTGCACGTTCACACTGTAGACACTGGATTGGTACTTCCACCTTCCACCGTGACCTTTCCAATGTGATTACGTAATGCGTGGCGAATCGCAGAGCTAGTGCAAAATGAGCATTTGTGGTTAAAAAGTATATCATTTTTTATGTTTTTTAGAAAATGACCAATCGTTTCACTAAACAAAACTCTTATTCCTTGGCTGGGATTGTGTAGAGCCCTTTGAAGCTGCATTTAAATTGTAATTTGAACCTTCAACCCGTTGAAGTCCACTATATGGAGAAAAATCCTGGAATGTTTTCCTCAGAAACCTTAATTTCTTTTCGACTGAAGAAAGAAAGACATAAACATCTTAGATGACATGGGGGTGAGTAAATTATCAGGAAATTTTAATTCTGAAGTGAATTTCTTTAATTGGCCAATTTATTATGTGTATCACTATTATCGATATTGGCTAATGATCATTCTCACTTGCCCGAGAGGCGTTAACACCCTCTTGTGTCAGTTCCAAAACCTACTGAAATCTGTATAAATGTTTGGGGTGAAGGAATCCAAAAGTATTCTGCTACTGCTAGACATGTCCAATAGAGATTTGGTCTCAACTTCTTAATCATTAAATTGTATGATATCATATAACTTGGAATTACCCATCATTGTCCACTCTGCTCTCTAGAAATCAGTCAGTGAAAAGCCTGTATTAGTCGACCACTGTAAATGAATACCCAGTACTGTTTTACCGTCTACTGTGCTGTTGTCCTGAGGCTGCCGGAGCTGAGGAAGGAGTGTGGGTTAGCAGTGGGTCGTGGCGGACGAGCCCCTCCTCTTACCTGTCTCAAGCCCCGGAATGCGGGACGTGTTAAACATCCGCTCCCACTGTGCCGAGCACAGCGGCACTCGGTTCTCCAGCAAGTATATCTGTGCATGTGGTGTGTGAGTGCACATAGCAAACACAGCAACGTCCGGGTGCGAGGAACAAAACAGAAGATCGTTTATGAGGGGGGCTCTTTCACAGTCACGCAGATAAAGTAGAGAGGGTTAGAGAGTCAGAGAGAGGGGCATGGTATGACATGACAAACAGCCTTTTCAACATACGTCTACTGATTTGGTCATTATACAGTACAAATAAAAACAAAACTCAATAATCAATAGATACCAACATTTAATATGAAGTAGGAAAGGGTTAGTCATTCATATAAAACTATATATATATATATATATATATATATATATATATATATATATGTATATATATATATATATATATATATATATATATATATATATATATTAGGGCTGTTGATTAATTAGTTATGAGAAAAAATAACGTGTTAAAATTATTAACGTATTTAACGCACATGCCCTGTCCCAAACCCTACGTAGGTCATCTTACATCTTAGGTCATTGGTGACAAACATGAAGCAGGGCAACAACTCACTAAGTTATGAAGCCTATAGAATGCAGTTAGATGCCCCTAAAATTTAAGATATCAGGGCAAAAATGCCTCTGTATGATGATATAGTTAATCAATATCACATGAGTAACAAGCGCAATTTCACACAAGTGCTGTTTTTGTAATGTCTATTTGATGCTTTTCTCATTTAACACAATAATGACTTTAAATTATGTTTTGGGGGTAATTTATCAGCCCAATTTGATGTGCGATTAATTAGATTAATTAATCGTCACATCATGTAATTAATTAGATAAAAACTGTAATCGCTTGACAGCCCAAATATATATATATATATACACTCAAAAAAAATTAAGCCTTTTTTTAAGATTTACGCAATTCAATTAATAGTAAAATTCCAGCAAATTGAATTAAATAATGCTTACGTATTTTAATTGAATAATCCTTAATCAATTATTCAATTAAAATACTTTAAGGTTATTCAAATCAATTTAATGGAATTTTACTATTAATTAAACTGTGTAAATCTTAAAAAAAATGCTTACAGTTTTTTGTGTGTGTGTGTTTATATATATATATATATATATATATATTTATTTATTTATTTATATAGTCACTTTCTGCCTCTTTACTTTCATTTTCATGGACTTTTAGTTTGTTTCTCTTAGTTAGCCGTTTCTTTTACAATATTTTACAATAATTTTACAATATTACTGTTTTACTGTATTTTTTACAAATAAATGCTGCCTTGGTGAGCATCAGAGACTTCTTTCAAAAAACATAAAAAAAAAAAAAACTTACCAACCCCAAACTTTTAAATAGTAGTGTGTATATATACTTAATAATATAGTATACTGCAAATAGTATAATTAATTCACTGTACTCAAAAATTTCATACAATACATAATGTAATGATCATGTAAAACTATATTGTGACATATATACATTTATCACAATATACAGTGACTCACGCCAAGATATTGGTCATGATGCCTACCTCTACTGCAATATTGCTTTTTACAAAATGTGTTTACAAATAAAAGCAATAAACTAACCAATTAGCCCAAGCCTCTTCATTTCCTTCTGTGAAGTCAAAGACCTCGTAATCATTGAAGCTCAATTGACAGAAGTTAATGTTTCATCTGAAGTTCTGAGTAGTACTTTACCACCACTCTGAATTATGACCTATAAAACATTAACAATCCAGGAGAACGTACTATACTTAAAGGAAAAGTTCATCCAAAAGAGTCAGTACTTTGTGTGAGGAACAGACTGACATTCAATCCTGGACCATTATGACTGGTCAATAAAACCACTGTCATTTAACACCAATGTGAATAAGATTTTGTATGACTTCAAAAAGGCACGAGTCAAATTGGTTTTTGTTAATAACAGCTGCTGGGACATTCAGCAAAATATCTTTGTGTTCCACGGTTCATGCAGGTGACATGATAGCAAAATGTTTTACTTTTAGGGCAAACTATGTTACTTTAAGTCTAATATCTATATTATGTAGGCACACCAAGGACGATAACTATAACAATAACATTTATCCTTATAACAGTTAATATAAAAGAACTGCAGAATCCACACCACAACTATAACAATAATGGCACAGAGAAGCTTTCGCAATTTTTTCCAGCTGATGAATGATAAAAACATTGACAGCCAATCTTGCTTTAAAGAGCATGAGCATTTAAAGTGGCAGACGACATAACTGCAGCACGTGCTTATAATAAACATATATTGTGCGTTGGTGTGGACGCTAATATAAGTTATAGTTATCGTTCTTGGTGTGAACAGGCCTTTAAGGTGGATTTTCTGGTGTGGTAATTGTGTGGTAATCAGTGGTAAAACTAAGCCATTATCCTACAGACAAATATGTTTGTGTTACAGACTCACTGGTTTGATCTGCGCTCTGTCCAGTTTTCTTCTGTACATCATGATGGCGTGGATGGAATTGCCGGCACGGGCGGCTTGGAGGGAAGTGGGGATCACATAGAGGAAGTCCTGATAAGGAAAGAGAAAGTGACATTCACTCTCTAAGCCTTAAAGGGATATTTCACCCAAAAAATTATCCCACGATTTACTCACTCTCAAGCCTCATCTTCTTTTTAGCCGAACACAATCAGGGTTATATTAATAGTACCATTTTTTTTAAGCCCAAAAAAGCACATCCATCCATCATAAAAGTAATCCATATGACTCCAGGGGGTTAATAAAGGCCTTCTGTAGCAAAGCGATGAGTTTTTGTAAGAAAAATAACTATATTTAAACTTTATAAACTAAAATAACTAGCTTCCAGTTGACAACCGTATGCATACTGCGGAAGTCGACTCAGAGTAAACCTCTGACGCGACGTATGATGTAGGAGTAGCGTATGCTTAAACGCCTCTCGCGGTTCAAACGAATAGGATGGATGATGTGATGGATGGATGTGATAAGATTTATGATGGATGGATGTGCTTTTTTGGGCTTCAAAATCTCACACCCCCTTCACTACCATTATAAAGCTTGGAAGAGCCAGAATATTTTATAAAAGATTAGTTCACTTTAAAATGAAAATTACACCAAGCTTTACTCACCCTCAAGTGTATAGGACTTTCTTCTTTCTGATGAACACAATCGGAAATATATTAATAAATATCCTGACTCATCCAAGCTTTATAATGGCAGTGAACGGGACCAATAAGTTTGAAGCTCAAGAAAGTGTATCCATCCAAAGCAAAACGTACTCCACATGGGGGTTAATAAAGGCCTTCTAAAGCGAAGTGATGCGTTTGTGTAAGAAAAATATCCATAATTAACAAGTTATAAAGTAAAATATCAAGCTTCCGCCAGACCGCCTTCCGTATTCAACTTAGGAAGAAAGTGTAACGCCTCTCGCAGTTCAAAATGCTTACGCTACGTGATCCGCCTTTCGTATTCAACTTATGAAAAGTAAAGTTTGTTGAATACGGAAGATGCGGTCTGGCAGAAGCTAGATATTTTACTTTATAACTTGTAAAATATGGATATTTTTCTTACACAAATGCATCGCTTCACTTGAGAAAGCCTGTATTAACCCCCCGGAGCCGTGTGGAGTATGTTTATGGTGGATGGAGGCTCTTTCTTCAGCTCATACTTGTTGGTCTCGCTCACTGCCATTATAAAACTTGGATGCGTCAGGATATTTATTAATATAATGCTGATTGTGTTCATCAGAAAGAAGATCATATACACCTAGGATGGCTTGAGGGCGAGTAAATCATGGGATCATTTTAATTTTGGGATGAACTACCCCTTTAATCACTACACCACAAAATTGGTGCCGTGACCCGGATGGTAGATTTATGAAAATAGTTTGCACTACAAGCAAAAAAAAAAAAAAAAAGTTAAATTCTCTCATATTTTAATTGATTCTTTTTGAATTTCATCATCTTGAATATGTTTTCTGACAATTTGACTATTTATTTATTTTTAACAATAAACAAATGAACCATTTCATAGCAGCCTTACCATTGCATAGTAGTTGCTGTTGACCATGATTGGCCCTCGACCTCTGAGGTAAATATACTCCTCCCACCAGTCGCTGACCTGAGAGGATGACAGCAGAACAAAGTTAGATATCCATATTCATCCTATTTTGAAAGAAAGACGTACTTGAAATATAGGTTCTAAGGCATTTTTATAGATATAATAAGACATTTTAAAATGTTCCCCAAATCCCTCAAGAAAAGTTGAGTGTGAACTTACGTAATTGGAGGTCCACCAGGATTTGAGCTTCAAGTACCACTGCAGTTTGGGGCCCAAGTTCTTCTCAAAGTCCTTTGCCAACCCCTCCATACGTTTGTACTGTTCATCGTCCATCAGAGGACGAGCTGATTCGAGATACTGAAAAAAAAAAAAAAAATCAATGTAGATGTGAAGAAATGAGGGAAATGGAGAGAAATGGCTGAAATTTCAAATGGTTGAAAATTCAGTATTTGATCTATTAATAAAATGGATAATTTTAAGACACAATGAAAATCCTAGACATACTCTTCTGATGGTGCCTTTTACAGGAGGCACTGGTAACCGCGGTAGTGAACTCTGAAAGCTGTACAGCATTGGCTTTGGCCCAGAAAATAACTTCACCAATACCTAAGGTGATAATATTGGGTCAAGAGTCAGACATGAGACAAGCATGAATACTTTCCAAAATAAAACCATGACTCGGAAAACACTTCTAAAGAAACATGCCCTTACTGGAACAGTGCTGAAATTATGTTATAAAACAAATGCATTAAGACTGCACTCTCGCTGAATATACAAAGGGAAATATTTTCAAAGCTGGGTTGAAGTGTTAAACGAATAGTTCACCTAAATATTAAAATCACAAAAAGGGTAATATTTTTAGGGTAAATTATTCCTTCAAGTGAAATTCTCCATCTAGGCCAAACTCACCAGCCAAATCTTTGTTTTCAGGGACAAAGATCCATGGCGATTGAACATCCAGCCATGCCAGGACAGCAAGCACTTAAGGATGTTCCTCATAACGAAAGTCACAGTGATCCACAATCCTGTCCCAACCAGCACACCACCAACAATACGCTGTCCTTCTTCTGTTACGTACTTACTGCAGGAAAATTATTAGGTGAGAAATCATCTGCAATGCCCTTTTCAAAAAGTACCATAGTTTCCACCAAAATACTGTAGTTGCTGTACAATGTTGTAGTAATACAGTTTTTCTTTCAGTGCACTACTTTAAAATCATAATAAATACCAGATGTCCTTTAAAGGGTTAGTTCACCCAAAATGAAAATTCTGCCATTAATTGCTCACCCTCATGTCTTTCCAAATCCGTAGACTTTTGTTCATCTTCGGAACACAAATGAAGATCTTATTGATGAAATCTGAGAGCTTTCTGTCCCTCCATAGACAGCCTGCACAACTACCACTTTGATGCTTCAAAAAGTTCATAAAGAGATTGTAAAACTAATCCATATAAATTGAGTGGTTTAGTCAAAATCTTCTGAAGAGACATGATTGCTTTATATGATGAACAGATGTAATTTAAGCTTTTATTCATACATAAACATTCATCAACACACACATCAGTTGTGGTAAACGAAGCTCAAGCATGTTCGCTTGACGTACGAGAACCAATGAGGTTCATTCTCGTGTGTTATGCAGCACGTTTGAGCTTCCGCAAGAACCAATGAGGTTCATTCTTGTGTTACGCAGCACGTTTGAGCTTCCTCAAGAACCAATGAGGTTCATTCTTGTGTTACGCAGCACGTTTGAGCTTCCGCAAGAACCATTGAGGTTCATTTATGTGTTAGAACCACATTTGAACTTCCTCAAGAACCAATGAGGTTCATTCATGTGTTACGAACCACATTTGAACTTCCTCAAGAACCAATGAGGTTCATTCTTGCATGTTACGCAGCACGTTTGAGCTTCCTCAAGGACCAATGAGGTTCATTCATGTGTTACGAACCACATTTGAACTTCCTCAAGAACCAATGAGGTTCATTCATGTGTTACGAACCACATTTGAACTTCCTCAAGAACCTATGAGGTTCATTCATGTGTTACAAACCACATTTGAACTTCCTCAAGAACCAATGAGGTTCATTCATGTGTTACAAACCACATTTGAACTTCCTCAAGAACCAATGAGGTTCAATCTCGCGTTACGCAGCACGTTTGAGCTTCCGCAAGAACCAGTGAGGTTCATTCCTGTGTTACAAACCACATTTGAACTTCCTCACGAACCAATGAGGTTCATTCATGTGTTACAAACCACATTTGAACTTCCTCAAGAACCAATGAGGTTCATTCTCATGTGTTATGCAGCACATCTGAGCTTCAGCGAGAACCAACGAGGTTTGTTCTCATGCACCAAGCAGGTTTGGTTAAGCTTCTGTTTATGTTTGCTGATCAATGTTTATATGTGAATAAAAACTTTAATTCAATCTGTTCATCATAAAAAGTGATCGAGACTCTTCAGAAAATTTGGACTAAACCACTCAATTCATATGGATTAGTTTTACGATCTCTTTATGAACTTTTTGAAGCGGCAAAGTTGTAGTTGCGTAGCTGTCAATGGAGGGACAGAAAACATTTGGTTTTATTAAAAATATCTTCATTTGTGTTCTGAAGATGAATAAAAGTCTTACTGGTTTGGAATGACATAAGGGTGAGTAAATGATGACAGAATTTTCATTTTTGGGTAAACACTTTAACTAGAATTTTAATTCATTCATTTTAATGACAGCGGTGGTAAACAGTTAAAGTGCCCCTATTATGCCTTTTTTAAGGTTCCTAATATTGTTTTGGGAGTCTCCTACTACAGGTTTACATGCATGCAAGGTCAAAAAACACTTTCGTTTTCTCATAATATACATTTAATTTCACCACAGTTCACCAAAGATTGGTAAACGATTCGTTTGAAGCAGTTCAATGAATCAGTCTCTCTAAACTCCTCCTTTCCGTGACCCTACACTGCTCTGATTGGTCAGATGTCCCAATCCTTTGTGATTGGTCTACTGCGCTCACCGCGTGCCTATTGCTATAACTGAATGACAGCTATCAATTTGCAAGACATCGTATACAATGTATGGACAGAAAAGATTTTACCATATCAATTCGAGCCCGAGTCCGACGATGAAACGTCTGAAGTAGTCGATCAACCAGAAACTGATCGCAATCACGACTGGAGTACAACGTTTCTATATGGTAAGTGTCACCTTAGTTTGCATTATTTATAAGACGTGATAGCAGCGTCACTGTTATACTTTATGTAGGTAAACCTGTGGGAACTGTATCAGAATGCCAAGCGAAGCTGAAAACCTCTAACATAAGATATACATTTAGGCCAGACGTGTACAGACTTTTTTGTCAAAACTATTAACAAAAATGGCTATATCATTGTTTGACATTACAATGAGTGTTTACAAAGAGAATACTAGTTAACACGGACTAGCATCTTAACATCCTATTACAATACAGCTTCACTCTACTGTAATAACTGTTTGTTTATGTTGTAAACTCCCACGTTAGCTGAGCACAAACGTGAATGCATTACACTTTGAAAACAAAAGTCGTGCTCCATCCTTAATCATTACTCCAAGTAATAAGACCAACAAGCTGCATTAATCAACACATTTTCAGACACATTTGAATAGCAGAACTACAAAAACGCGAGTTAGCCGGTTAGCTGGAGATATACAGACTAGGGTTACACAACATAACATACAAAACTATGAATTTTGAACAATCCCTAGAAAATATAAACATCAATTATTAATCATACTTACAGGTTGAGATTCAGAAGAGCAAGCTGGGCCAAATAAACTGGTCATTGATCCATATTTTTAGACCAAGCGTTTTGTGAATCCTGCGTTAAACTCCCCGAGGTTTGAGAAGCAGTCGTCAGTAAAATGACAGGAACATAACAAAAGATTGTACTGCTGGGGTATTGTTGAAAAAATGAATTTTCCCTGGCGTCTGTGTGCGCAATAAGTGGGTGGGCAATATGCTAATGTTTCATCATGACATCACAACGAAAGGGCTTGGGATTCGTTTTACAAACGACTCGTTTAATTGACTCTTAAGTCCACTCTTACTTTTGAGAGACAACTTTATATATGGTGCACTTTCAGATTTAAAACTTTGCAGGATGTTTTCATCTACTTAGAGCTATGTTACACACTACATGAAAGGTAATTTTTTTTAAAAAATCCATAATAGGGGCACT
Organism: Hypophthalmichthys molitrix; assembly: GCA_037950675.1. Taxonomy (NCBI): domain Eukaryota; kingdom Metazoa; phylum Chordata; class Actinopteri; order Cypriniformes; family Xenocyprididae; genus Hypophthalmichthys; species Hypophthalmichthys molitrix. The sequence continues at coordinate 19,517,956 of CM075515.1, forward strand.
TTAATATATTTTATTAAAATAATACTTTCCTAAGAATTTCAGAGACATGGGATTGTTTGTTGTGTAACTGCTCATAAAGTAAGCTGGCAGACTGCGTGTGATACAGTAATAAAAACTGTTCAGGAAGTTACTTATATAACATTGTAATCTGTTTTGAAGATACTAGATTAAAAAACTACAAACAGAAACCTTTGATGCTTGAGTTTTCATTACCAATGGATTTCGATCCTCTCCTGCTATCAACTTCATGAATTTAAAAATATAAAATATGCAGTTTTTACCATCATAATCACAGCATCTGCCAAAAACAGTTACTATAGTTACTGTTCCCAAACAAAACAAAACACAAAACAAACAAAGCAACAAACAAACAAAACAAAACAATCAAAAACAAAAAACAATAAAAGTACTACAAAGCAAACAATCAAACCTTCATGTTTGCACATGACTTTGATCTTCCGACAGCTATACGTTTTCCCATTAACAGATTCCAAATACATTGTTAATAACTAATGACTAACAAACAACTGTTCTTCAGTGGTTTACCTGATTGGTATGTGTGTCGACAGTTTAGTGAATATCCCAAGGGAGGGGTCTATTTTGGCATATTTGGTGGTGGACATGTAACCCACCAAAACAACCAGGAGCCCAGAAGGACTTCCTGGATAGACCCCAGTCATGACACCATTCTACAGAAACACAAAATAATGTTATATTAAACAAATATAATATAATATATGTAAAATCACTAATCACAAACTATCCTCAAGAAATCAATTCAACTTTGATTTTTCAAAGTGTCAAGCCCAGTGCTGATTAGATTAGAACTTTTTAATCAATTCCATTGGCAAGTCAGCTGTGAGGTCACCTTGAACCTGATGAACCTCTTCTTCCAGGAGTGAAGGCCTGACAGGTAGATCTGGCGCAGGGCCTCGTGGCACAGATGCAGGTCGATGCCATCAGGAGTGACGGTGAACTGGAAGGCCACCGCCTGATGTGCTTCTGCCATGCTGACTGCACACTGTCACTGCGATGGTGAAGAGCAAAAGAGGCTTTAGACAAGAGTCATAAATAGATTTATTGAATAGATTAGCTAAATGACTCAGAAGAGTGTGCTGAAACTTTCTAAATCGCTATTATTAATGTGAAAAAAACAACTGCTCCATAGTACAGTGATGGTATCAGAAGGTAGTATCAAAGACTTTAGATATACAAAGACAGTGCACTCATATTACTATGAATGGGAGAAAGTGCAACACGCAATATGGTGGAATAAGTCCCGCCTTCTAAATAAAAAAGCCAATCGGCAATTGGTAAAGTCATCGCGTCACTGCAGCTGCCATTAGAAGCTCCGAATAATATAGAAACAGTGAGTGTTCTGAGATGACTGCACATGCGCATTGGCTGGTCCAGCCTGAAAAATGCATTTTTTTCTCATGATTTTAGCGTTTAGAAACCAAATTTATGAGACAGTTGTTGTCAGATTTTATTGTTGATTTTAAATCTGAAATTTAATCGTAAGCTTGAAGAACAGCTTTGAAGAATTTGATGTTTCCCCATTCAGAGAGATAGGAGCCGTATGGAGTCGTACGGATTACTTTTATGATAGATGGATATGCTTTTTTTGGGCTTCAAAATCTCGGTTACTATTTACTCCCATTATAAAGCTTGGAAGAGCCAGAATATTTTTTAATATAACTCTGATTGTGTTTGACTGAAAGAAGTCATATACACATAGGATGGCTTGAGGGTGAGTAAATTATGGGATAATTTTCATATTTGGGTGAACTAACCCTTTAAATATTATTGATTTGACTGCACTGACACTATTGGATGAGGACTGAACTGAGCTGGATGACGACATCACTGTTTTCTGCAGAGCTGCTTTATAGATTAAATAATTATCTTTACAACGAAAACTGAATCAACACTGAACTAACTTCAGATGAACAATGACACTATTTTCTTTCTTTTATGCTGCTGTACAGCCAAAATGAACTCTTGTTTGCACCACTGAATCATTTTCCTGTTATCACTATCATGCAGCTTTGAAACAATCTGTATTGTATAAAACACTATATAAATAAAGGTGACTTGACTTGAAATGACTCCCTTTAAAGGGTTGGTTCACCCAAAAATGAAAATAATGTCATTTATTACTCATCCTCATGCCGTTCCACACCCGTAAGACCTTCGTTCATCTTCGGAACACAAATGAAGATATGTTTGTTGAAATCCGATGACTCAGTGAGGCCTCCATAGCCAGCAATGACATTTCCTCTCTCAAGATCCATTAATGTACTAAAAACATATTTAAATCAGTTCATGTGAGTACAGTGGTTCAATATTAATATTATAAAGCGATGAGAATATTTTTGGTGTGGCAAAAAAAACAAAATAACGACTTATTTAGTGATGGCCGATTTCAAAGCACTGCTTCAGGAAGCTTCGGGGCGTTATGAATCAGCGTGTCGAATCATGATTCGGATCGCGTGTCAAACCGCCAAACTGCTGAAATCATGTAACTTTGGCGCTGATTCGACACGCTGATTCATAACGCTCCGAAGCTTCCTGAAGCAGTGCTTTGAAATCGGCCATCACTATATAAGTCGTTATTTTGTTTGTTTTTTGGCACACCAAAAATATTCTCATCACTTTATAATATTAATATTGAACCACTGAACTCACATGAACTGATTTAAATATGTTTTTAGTACATTAATGGATCTTGAGAGAGGAAATGTCATTGCTCCCTATGCAGGCCTCACAGAGCCATAGGATTTCAACAAAAATATCTCAATTTGCGTTCCGAAGATTAACGAAGGTCTTACGGGTGTGGAACGGCATGAGGGTGAGTAATAAATGACATTATTTTCATTTTTGTGTGAACTAACCCTTTAAGGGATTTTAGTACTAAACGAGACCTCTAGTAAAAAAAAAAAAAATCATTTCTTTAATGTAATACAAAAAATTAATTACAAATTGTATGTGTTTGTCACAATTTGAGTAAATTAATTAAAGGTGCAATATGTAATATTTTCTGTCCACTAGAGGTCGCTAGAGGCCTATTCAGAACAAAGGCGTAGCTTGATGAGGCCAAGTTTGAGCGTGGAATCTTGGGACATGTGGTCTTCACCTCAACGGCCGGTGGAAACAATCGGGATAGGACTTGGGCAGAAATCATGTTCTTGGATACAATTATTAATGTTATTGTAGTATGAAGCAGAGCAGGACCGAGTGCTGTGGGAGCTGAACGAGGCCGCTGGAGCGATTGCGCAACACACGCCACGAGCAGCAGAACTTTTATTATGCCACAGTCGCCGGCGCTGCTTCCGCTTTTTCCGGTCATGAGTATGAGGTAACGCAGCTCTGTTTATCATATTAGATACATTTGAGAGTGTTGAAAATGATGTTATAACGTTACTCTGTGCGTTCGCTCGGTGGCTGCTGTGAGACATTTGTTTGAGACACACTGCAGTAAGATAGATCGATTTTATCATAAAATCGAGATCCATTTTATCATTTAATCATATTAATAAATGCTGGATGGCTTGTGTTGATAAATTGCATGCAATTAATTTTAAAACGTATTGTATGATGGAGAAAATGCTGTATTACTGTTACTAAAAATAAAGCTGCATCTGATTATGCTATGTTGGCTACTTCACAAAACAGTGTTTTTCTCTGAAGAATGGTAAAAGCATGGTACTCGCAAAAAAAATCAAGAAAATTAGATTTAAACAATAAGACTAAACGTGTTGAGCTATATAACAATAATTAGTTTTTTGTCTATAAATATATCAAAACAGTTGTTCCCTTGTCTATTAAAACATGTAAATATTAAAGCGTCTTTGGTGTTTCCATCGTTTCTACAAAATAAAACCGGAAACCGAGGGTAACGCGGGTATGACGCAATTGACAGGCGACTCCTCACACGTCCCGGAGCCTTGGTTAAAATTGCAATTTTCTTTTACAAGATTAAATTAGATTTACAAATAGTTGGAAACAGTTGGGATATTGTAAGTACTCAAGTGAACAAAATATATAACACTGGCCTAGTGGTTTTTGGATATTTTACTGCAAAATTCTTACATATTGCACCTTTAAAGAAAGTACATGAACAAACATTGTAATATGTAACATAAAGCCACCTAATGTCAACTTCACACAATATGTTGCTGTAATCAAACTTTAGTCGTAATCTAATCGCACTTGTTCTACTAATGTGACCTCGAGCATTTAGCTGCATGACTTAACAGATAACAGAATGTGCTTTATTCATGACCTCTGTGACTCTTTCACAAGCGTTTGTATTATAAACATCACTCTGATGTAAATAAAGCTGCATGGATGTTTGATAGGTCACAATGGCGTCTGACTTATTGGAGAAATTATTATAGAGTGAAAGTTTAAAGGGATCATGAAAATGTATCGCTTCGCTTCAGAAGGCCTTTATTATCCCCCTGGAGCTAGATTGAAGGTGAGTAAATTATGGGATAATTTTCATTTTTGGGTGAACTAACTCTTTAAAGGTTATGTGTGTCATTTTTTCCAATGATAAAAATAACATTACTTTTCCTATTCCAGTTTATTGCATGTAAATATATGTAAAAATATTTTGGCGCTATTAAAACTTCTTTTTGTATTCCCATCCCGACCAGCACAACATAGCAACACTTAACTAACCACTTATGTGAATTTGGCGCGGGTTGCGGATCTTATCTGTTTGTCCAACCAATGGCTGATAAGGGACTGTTCGGCAAAACAAATCTAAATATATATCAAAATGCATGAATCAAAAGTTTCATTTAAATGCACAGTAACTAATTCACTGTTCGGCGTGCTATTTTAAATGCGTAGTGTAATGTTTTAAACATATTATTATAATCATAAATTTATATTATAAATGACTGACATGTTACAGTGTTAAAGCACAAATACACAGACTTCCTTGCTCAATCACCACTCAAACCTGTCCATAGTATTTCTATAAGGCACGTAAATGCAATAATATATCCATAAGGTCATTGTTATAATTGTTTATAACAGTGATACTATCATCAAATAACGCGAATCTAGTAAAAAAAAAAAATACCATGAAGGTCATGTTTTGTAAAGAGGGCGCTCTGTATGTTATGTATTAGCAAAGTCAGTCTTTGGTATTAGCAAGTCATATTTCAAGCCCCCAGCAGCGGTGATCACGTGACGTGCCGGTGCAGATGGAAACTAGGGGAAAGGTCACGCGCTGCTTCATATCACGGGACTGTGTTGATGGTCACCCTGCTGAACGCCATTACGGGTCACAGACACCGCAGCCGATGTTTTAATAAACTTGTATTATATATTATGCTACAACGGGTACCGAATTACTTTATAGTAGACTACAATAGAAAGGGGAACTATCAGCTATTTAAATATGTCCATTTATTTGCATAGTTCCTACTCTATTAGCTAACTTCTTAAAGGAACACTGCACCAAAATATGAAAATGCATTATTTACTCATACTAGCTGATCTAATTAAGATTTTTTTTCTTCTGTGGGACACAAAAGGATATATTAGGCAGAGTTTAGGGACTTTCATTCACTTTAATCGCACCTGCTTACAATATGCAATAAACTGCTGTCATACTGTTTAATATCTCTTTTTGTGTTCCCGGGTTTGGATCAACATGAGGGTGAGAAAATAATATTTTAACTTTTGTATGAACTGTTCATTATTTATATCAATAACATATCTGTGTGTTATTAATATATCTAGCCAACATTAAAAAATTGTCTGTGCGCAAAGATTTGTTGTATTGTGTTAATTCGCACACTTCACGATAGTAAACAAAATATTTGGCTCAAATCAAAACTATGAAGCAAGAAGCGCTATCGGCATCACTTTGACAAGTTCCGCTGATTATATTGCAATCATTGACAAAAAAAAAAAAAAAAAAAAATCAAACGCATTCCAACGGAGCAGTTGTTACGCGCGCACAATAACCGCGCGCCCTTCTAGCGTGCTTTGGAGAGAATGCCCTCACATACCCGGGCACCTACTGACCTCGTTGTGCAACATTCACCAGGTGCTCTTGGCTGTCAGAATGTCAACACACATGCATTTATAAACATAAAAAAAAAAAAATATTGCACAGCATAAATTTTATTCAAAGAAAAACTGCGTTGCTGTCCTGTATCACCTTGTGGTTTAAGTAGCACGTCTTTGTCATACCATAGGACAAGAATATACCAGGCTGTGAGCTGGTGCACTTTCACCTACTTAACCGGTGAACGAGCTCCACATTCAATCTCATGCTGCAGCTTAAAAATATAGTTGATTTATTCTGGATTCTTACCTCTACGTCTCTTCCTGAAATATGAAGGATGTGGATAACTGTTTTACTGTAGGAGACGCACCGTTTTGCCGCCGCCTGCTTAAAGTGTAAGCTATGAATGAATGTAATAAGGGTAATTTACTAAACCCGCCCCTCGACGTGACGTCACGCCGTATAGATAGCGGCGGAGCGCTCCACAGTGCAAAAGCGACGCCTTGTAGGAATGGAAGTCTTTGATCCGAATTGTAAATGTGGCAGCAAATTATTAACTATTATTAATTATTAACAGGGAAACGTAGAAATATCATATAATCTTTAATGTTAATAATATATATATATATATATATATATATATATATAATTACACTTAATAGCCTTTTATTTATCTATAGATAGATTGATAGATTGATTGATTGATTGATTAAAATGCATTCCAAATGAAACTTTTTACAACTATTTACATGCTCATACATACATTTTATAGGCATGTTGGTATTGTTTTATAGGCATGTTGGTAAAACGAATAAGGTTTTTAAAAGAGTAAAAAATACATAATGGAGATATAATTAATTTTGAAGTTTTATTAAGTGTTAACAATGAGATTATGTGGTGTTTATAATCAATTAACACTGCTTTTGTCATGTTTTACAAGATGGACAAAATTTGTCACCAAAAAAGTCATTCAGTTTAACCAAAATTTCGGTTCGAATGACACTTTTGGTTATACCGAATGACAATATTTTCAAACAATGCTAACAGGCTGATATGTAGCTAGCTAGCTAGCAAAAGGACAATCAAACATTTTATATTTAGTTTAAGTTTTTTAAATTTTACAACATTTTCCATGTTTTATAGTGTTTTACCGAATGACCTGATGTTTCAGGACATGCGTATGAGCAAGTGAAAACAATTTTTCAAACAGTTAAGAGAGAGTTAGTTACTTTGCTTCACGACCATGTGGTGAATGTCACATCCTGTCACATGATACTGACCGCATGACTTGATCCAAAATGGTCCCTTTATATTGGTTACTCTGAATGACATCAATGAAATTAATTTTTCTTTCTCGTAACAAAGCAACGACTTCTACACATAATTTTAATACCATTTTGTTGATATATGATGTTATAAAATCATGCCAGAATAAAAAAATATATACATTTATTACATTTTTAGATATTTTAATCACAAATGAAATGGCTGTATTGGCCTTTGAACGGTTAAACCGAATGACCTTTTGACACTTCAGAATCAAAGACCTTTATATGTAGCAAAATATTAAAAACTTTTGGATTCAATAAAAGAGATCTAGTTGTACTACCTTACATACTTTGGATGTTATATATATATATATAAATATACATATATATATATATATATATATATATATAAAAATGTATATATATATATATATATATAAAAATGTATATATATATATATATATATATATATATATATATATATATATATAATGCCAACATGGCTATAAAACGTATGTATGAGCATGTAATTAGTTGGAAAAGGTTTATTTGGAATGCCTTTTATTCAAATGTGCGCTAAAACACTTTTATATAAGCAAAAAATAAATTGGACAACAACTTGCCTATATGAATGCGTTATATGCATTCAAAAACATGGTCGCTATGCACTGTTTTTACTTAGGGGAGTAGCAAACAGCCTATCCCCATGGTGCCGAAATCACTAGAGAAGCCAAACAACAGCCTTGTTCAAGTGGGAGTAATGTGGAACAAGTGCAGAAACAGATTTGACATTTGCTTTTCCTTCTTTTAGGAACAAGGATATATTGCGATTTATAAAGGGACTTCGACTTGATTACACTCTACCGCTTTACATGACAGCAGTACACTAACTACCCATGTAATCATTCTGTTAGCATTTTAAATGCATATATCAAGAAATATAAGCTAAAGTGTTTATGAAGTGAAAGTTCATAAAGTTAACAAGAATCTAAAACTGCGTAATAAAATACTATTCGAAACGAGTACGCTACACAGTACACACTACAACATGCGCTCTTCTGACGAACTGAGAGCGTCGCAACCAATGAAGATTCGGAATACAGAGGCGCGCCTCTGATTGGCCAGCGAACGTGACCAATGACAGCCCATGATCCAATGAGAGTTGCGGATGATGCGACATGCCACCGCACTTCTCTGTCTGCTAGAAGCGTGAGGACGGTCTGGAGCGTAACGTGGGGGTAAGTCAAAGAAAACATTTTTTATCGCGATTAGCGCTGAATCCTCGTATGTCGTGGTTTGGAAATAATCTATGTGGTTTTAAATGGCTATAACGAATTCGTCTAAAGACTTTATAAGGTTTGAAGCTGAGGTTGTTGACAGCATGCTGCACATGTGCATGGGACATTTAACTGCCATTAACACATGCATGACAGCACAGTGACAGCAACAAGACATGCAGCTCCTCTAGTGTATTACAGTTGCTCAGGCTTCTTCTATTATCATAGTTTTTCTTTAAGTTGTTTACACAGAACAAAACTTGAGTTTACTTGACATTGATATGTATGTATGTATGTATGTATGTGTGTGTGTGTGTATATATATATATATATATATATATAATATTTCAGTTTGTCATAAGTAATGAAAAATTACATTTAAAGGTGATTTTAAGTCACTCATGTCTAGCTATGATGCACACTTTGTGTCAGATGATTGACAGCTATGACTAACTGGTCCACTTGTTTTGCAAACCACTCATCATAATAATCTTCATCGCCTACTTTAGTAATTCTAGCCATAGCTACTGGTGTTAGTCATACTTTGGCGTTATTACTATGTGTTACAAATACAGGAACAGAAAGGACATGTTAAATTGTTTATTATTATTATTTACACACACTGTAAATGTTTCTCTTTGTGAGCTTTGGTTAGAGGTGGCCAAAATGCATTTTTTTTTTTTTTTTTTTTTTTTTTTACATACAACTGCCATCCTGCGTAGAGAGGTTCTTGAGACTCCAGAGACACCAACAGCTCCAAATATCTGTTTGCTGCCCTTTTTTTTTATAGCTGCCCTTTTAATGCAATTAAATTGTTTGCTAGAAACTTCCCTTAATAAGTTCTTCTGTGCTCTAAATCACTTACAAATCTTACGATAGTTTGATAATCTCTTTTCAGTTTTCACACAATATTAGTTGTTTTCACGCCTTTTGCAAGATATTGCTCCATTTCATGCTTTTCATCTTCAGAAAGATCTTTCTTCCTCCCCATATTGCATGATAACTGTTCCTTGCTTAATAATATTGAACAACCTCTTAAGTATGTTTCCCATTTAGAAGACCTGACAAACCACTTAAGAAACCTGTCTGAGATTGATGTCAGTTATCTAAAAAGATATGAGAAATAAAACAAATAAACATTTTATTTGAAAAACTAAAACTTGGATGTTTATTGTACTTAAGTCCTACTGATATGTCACTTGCATAATAATCTGGTACACAGTATATGCCTTTTCTATGTGAGCATGACATTTACTTGACTTCATTTTTTTCTTTGCTAAATAGCTGAGGAGTGAAAATGGAGAGAAAAAATGAAAAGAATGAAGCCAAAGGTAGGTGTTTGTGTTGTTTTTATATATATATATATATATATATATATATATATATATATATATATATATATATATATATATATATATATATATATATATATATACAAAACCAGTCATAAGGGTCAGTTTTTTGAAATTGAGATTTATACATCATATATATAAATAAGCTTTGTATGGTAAATGTATGGTTTGTTAGGATGGGACAATATTTGGCAATATTTTATATTTATCTTATTTTTATCATTTTATTTTTATGTTTTTTTATTAAATGCTAACCTTTGTTCACCAAAAAAATGAAAAGAATTTACAATAATTTATTAAGTTTTTATTCAGTAATACCCAGAAATTACCATTGTAAATCTGAGATAATTGCTTTCATTTTTTTTCAAGGCAAAGGAGGAAATAAACCTTTTCAGTCTGACAAACCAGAGGGCTTTTTACAAGTAGAAAGGTATGAACCAAATTTTATCTTCATGACTTTAGAAAACAAAGATGATAAATAAAATCAGAGATTTCTAATTGGTGCCTCAAATTCTGTATTTCATTAAATTTCTTTTGTACAATGTCTGTGAAGTTTCAAAAAACTTTTGTAAAGTTTACTAAACTTGTGTTTTGTAGACATCTGTAAAGTGACATAATCCTTTTTCATTTAAATTCCGTAAAGTGTTTTAGTAAATGTTTAAGTTTCGTAAACTTGTTTCATAAAACTGTCAAATTTAGCAAACTTGTGTTTTGTAAATATCTGTAAAAAGTCATAAACTTGTTTCATTTAATTTCTGTAACTTGTTTTAATAAACAAAATGTAAAGTTTCATGAACTTGTTTCATAGGTCTTGTTTACACCTCGTATTAAAAAGCATTTTGGTCGATCGGATCACAAGTGAACAGCGCTAAATACAGGTCTAAACAGGGTCTAAAACATTTTGAGCTTGTCCACTTTTGACCACTTCCAGAGGTAGATGAAAAACGCATTTAACTGGATTGCTTTTGTAGTGTAAACGCTCATGTGGTCAAATGTGTTCGAACAACCACAAAAGACGTCTACTCTCTTCCTACTGAACTGACACATAAAAAAGCGACTAAAAATGTACCAATCACAATGTTCTCTCACCATTCTTGATTTCTAACACACACTCACTACGTTCGGCTGGTCTTGCTGCTGTCAGAGCAGAAACAAAAGCTGATACTCTCCGTATGTTTTTCCGTCATCTCCGGGTGCATTCATATGCAAATTGTGCGAGCTTATTTCATCCATTAGATCGACAGATCTGAAAAAACCTGTACATTTACCCACCCATAGACCCTCCCCTCGAAGAAATCAGGACAGAAGTGGTTGAAAGTGGACAAAAGAGACAGATTAAAACACCAGGTGTAAATGGGATTGAGTCTTCCTCGTCGACTCGTGATCAGATCGAACAAAACGCATTTTAATGCCAGATGTAAACAGGGCCATAAATATGTCAAATTTATATCACTTGTGTTTTGTAAACTTGAGACTCTTAAGTAACGTCTGTAAAGTTACGTAAATGTGTTTCATAAACATCTCTGAGGTTTCTCAAACTTGTAATAATGTTGTGTAAAACTATTGCCTAACTTTTGGCTGTCTAGAATACCGAATTTCAACCTCCTGCCCAAGACTGTAAAGAGAAGAGTTTATGCTCTAAAGAGGCTCCAGCTCCAGAGTGCCAACATAGAGGCGAAGTTCTACGAAGAGGTCCATGAGTTAGAGAGGAAGTATGCTGGGCTTTACCAGCCTATCTTTGACAAGGTATGCAAACGAATCTCTGTAATACCAAGCATCCTGTTTAAACATGCTCAGTGTATCCAAGTTTGGTCAGAGCTGGTTTACTTCAAGTCCCCCCTTCTATTTTTTTATGTTGTTTATATGTCTATGTGGTGTTTTTAATATGCTTTAAAACAAACCACTTGCAAATTCATAAGTCAACATAAGTGGATTCGTAAACACCTCTGATTGGCCAGTCTGTGTATGTCTGTGATTGGCTACAATGATCAACATATGGGAGCGTTTGAAAGCACACGGAAATGTTTGAATTTGAAAGCGTTTTGAAATGCCTGCTTTGTGTGTATCTGTGTAAGCGTTCAGTGAAGAACATCATTGACGTCTGTTTACAACATGCTTTTGAAGCGTTGATCATTGTAGCCAATCACAGACATATCTGTTGAGCTCGTGAACACAGTGGCCAAACAGAGGCGTTTACGAATCCACTCAACAGCGCTCAAAGCATCATGTTTTTTATAATTTCAGTACCAGCTTGGTATCGAAGTCGGTACTTTTGACAACACTAGTAGGGTATTGTGTAAGTCTAAATAAAATGTTTTTCAGTTGTTTATTGTTAAGTTCAACTAAATTAGTTTAATTTTCTTCTCAACTGGCGTCCATCCATTGACAATAATGCAGGTGAAAATTCCTTTACACTACTAATCGGAGCAGATGTGATGACACACGGACTGTGATAAAGGCCTATAAGTGTTGTGCCCTTGAAATGATGATGTCACCTAACACAATGCTCATGTGTTCAGAGACGGGAGATTGTGACGGGTGCTGTTGAACCCACAGATGAGGAATGCGAATGGCAAAGTGACAGGGAGGAAGACGAGCTTGCTGTAAGTGGATGCTTGTGAGAATCCTGAAATGACATCTTATCAATTGCACATGCAAATTTTCTTGCTGAACCTTTCTGTGGGAGCTCTGAGCTATTGAACTTCTTGTTTAGAGATTGTGTGCTAATGGTAGATTTTATGAACTGATTTATGCCCACAGGAAGATTTGCAGAAAAAAGCTGCTCTGGAGGAGAAGCAGGCAGATTCAGCCAGTGCCGTTGATCCGAAAGGAATCCCGGAGTTCTGGCTCACCATCTTTAAACATGTGGATATGCTTGGAGAAATGCTGCAGGTGAACTTAAACATTACTTTTCCTTAATATCTTCGCGAAAGCTTTCGCAGATTACATTTGCATTTGTTTTACGTTTGGGGTCCTTTCCTTATTTTTGAAATTAAATAGTGTGGAAAAATATTGGCTTTTAATTTGTAGTTTATATAGAATTTAACAGTAATTTGATGAAAAAATTAAGCATTAAGGCCTAAGTTATTTTTTGTTCTTCGCTTAAGGGTAAAAATACGTGAGCAGCAGTATACTGTTAGAAAACATCACAACACCATCCACGCTGCTGAGAGCGATGTTTAGATGAATATGTAAATATGTGCAGCGTAAACACAACAAAAATGACAGTGGTGAGAAAACAGCAAGGGTTAGTTCACCCAAAAATGAAAATTATCCCATAATTTACTCACCCTTAATCCATCCTAGGTATATATGGCTTTCTTAAAAATGTCGACACAATGTAGAGTACTTGATATTAATTTCTCATCCATTTTATTTCATTCTCTGCTTGTTGATGTTGTTGTACAGCAAGAATGTTGTGACAGTTGGTCGGTGTTGTATTTGTCCCGCCCCTCCTCCACTCTGATTGGACGGCTGGTTAAAAAGTGACAGTGATTTACTAAAATTTGAACATTCTTCAACTCGAGGCGACCAGTAAACGCAGAGCTCTCAGCACTTGAGCGTGAAAAACACGCTCAACGCCTCGTTACGCTCCTGCCGTTTAAAAAATGTGGTGCTCCCATTGAAAACAATTAGAAAAGTACGCTAGCCGCTGGAAAAAAACGCTTCGGTGGACACACGGCCTAACACTGAATTTGCAAATGTTTATGCACAACATGAACCGTTGGGCAATAATACTAATATTATCATTGGACATTTTAGAATAATAAATATTTCAACTCAGCTATACATTTTATAATAAATAAACATTTTATTGGACTGTCCTGCTTTTAATGTAGGTTTTTTTGTATTGTGTATTAAAGTAAGCTCACTTAAGGACTTTTGTAAGATTTTATCAGAAAAAGTTTTAGAATTTTTATATGTACATTTAAAACATCTTGTGTAATTTTAAACTGCTGAATTTTAATCAACTCTATTTTTATTGTGTATTTACGCAACTCTTGTGTAACTTGTAACTCTACCATGAAAATAGCCTCAGCTGCAGAAATTTCTACTACTATTACTAAGCACATTGCATAAATATTTCACGTATGATTCATAGAAAGTGACTGCTTTGACCTCTTGGATAAAGGGTTGATGTGGTTTACACAGGATGTGGTTTTTGTGACAGGAAGCCCTTAGAGGAAATGCATGTTCGTATTGGTGTATGCTGAATTCACATGCAATCTGATTATATTGTCATTTAATGTATAATTTTCTTGAAATTTCATTTGAATATGTAAGTGATTAGTTGGACTGTACAGAGTCTGCATCCTTTGTGGATTCTCTCCACCCTGTTTCCTCCATTCCACACAATGACGCCTAAAATCAGTGCTGAAAGCATGAAGTTGAATCCATGCCAGCTTAGTTTAACCATTCTGGAATCCTGTTTTGTTTCCTGTAGGAGCATGATGAGCCAATCCTGAAACACTTGCAGGACATCACTGTGAAATTTTCTGAGCCTGGACAGCCAATGGTTTGTCAAACCAGCCAAACAATTAAGCCTCTGTTTACTTACTACTAACATTTAAACACATACATACTGGTATTATTTTTTAACATTGTTCAATTGTTTGTCAAAAAACAGAGTTTCACGTTAGAGTTCCACTTTGAGCCCAACAGCTTCTTCAGTAACTCGGTCCTCACTAAAGTCTACAAGATGAAATCCGAGCCAGATGCAGCAGATCCGTTCTCTTTTGAGGGGCCGGAGATCGTGGACTGTGAAGGGTAAGATGGAGAAATAGTTTATGGTGCTTTCTAATAGAAATCCTAACCATAAGTCTTTAACTAAGTATATCCAATCAAGGGTTCGAATCAATCAAAGTTTTGAAATTAAGATTATGCTCATATGCTCACCCAGGCTACTTTTATTTGATCAAAAATACAGTAAAACGGTAATATTGTGAAATTTTATTAGAGATTAAAATGAGTGTTTTCTGTTTGAATATATTTTAAAATGTAATTTAGTCTTGTGACTGTAAAGCTGAGTTTTCAGCATCATTACTCCAGTCTTCAGTGTCACATGATCTTTCAGAAATCATTTTATTATGCTGATTTGCTGCTCAATGTTTTTAACATTGATAATAATAATAAGAGCCATTATTAAAAATTGAACATTAATAATAATTGAGCAGCAAATCAGCATATTAGAATGATTTCTGAAGGATCATGTGACACTGAAGACTGGAGTAATAATGCTTAAAAATTCAACTTTGGCACCACAAGAAGAAATTACATTTTAAAATATTTTAAAGTAGAAAACACTTCTTTTAAATTGATATTTAATAATTAAATAAAATAAAAATAAGATTAAATAATAAAAAAAAATTATAAAAATAATATTTCACAGTATCACTGTATTTTTGATCAAATAAATGCAGCCTTGTTGAATATTAAAGACTTCAAACACATTTAAAAAAAACTTTTCAGCGGTAGTGTAGAATTGATTTTGCATGAATGACACATCAATTTGTGTGGCCTGTTTGGGAGAGAATTACGATTTTTCGCTTGGCATTCACATTTGATTCAGTTCTTTACGTAAATCTGGACTACCAGAAATGATTCCATTTTCCATTGTTTTTTAGTTGTAAGATTGACTGGCAAAAAGGCAAGGATGTGACCGTCAAAATTGTTAAAAAGAAGCAGAAACACAAAGGAAGAGGGACCATTCGGACAGTCACCAAAGAGGTTCCACAAGATTCATTCTTCAATTTCTTCAATCCGGTTAAAGGTATGTTACACTGCAATGATAAATTCATAACGATTTTGGTTGAATTTAGTAGTTTGGCATTATTTCGTTTGGATTTGGTTTCCTATTTAGAAGAATAGAGAATCACCATTAACAGCACAACAAAAGATTATCTTAGTTCTTGAAACAACCCAAACAAATCTCATAGTTTAGCATTACACAAGTGTGGTGGACAGAGTAATGTGGTCCTGTTGGTATGAATTAATCCTGGGATTAAGATAATTGAGTGGTTTGGCATCATTTCTTGCGTCATGGCGTTTCATGAAAAGGCTCTTGAAATATACTTATGATCTATGTCAGGTAGTGATTTGCTTTGGTTTGTTGATTTGGCAAAATATGATTGGATTAATCATTATACTGTCCATTTTAGGGTCACATCTTGTGACCTCATGTCCTGTTTTTTGGTTAGTTCAGATGTCTTTGGTCCATGTTGTGTTCATATTTCAGTCGAACCACACCAGAGTTCGTCTGGAAGTGGACCGAGACCTCATGAGTGCGTTTCAGTCTGCTTGATCTGATGGTGGCATTCACACTTATTCAAATGAATCACACTTACAGAGCAATTAGACCAGAGTTTGTTTTATTTGAAAAAAAAACCTGCCAAGTGTGAACACACCTTGTGTTTGAGGTACATGTCATGAGGAATATCAAACTTAAAAACTGTGAAATTTCTCTGAAATTCTATTTTTGATGGGATAAGCCTGATTAATTAGATGCTACTGGAATATATTTCTGTGCAAATTTACTTTTTAGTGTCTTCTGGACAGCAGGGGGCATCACACAATTATGTTTGTCTGAATAGATGGACCATCCACTGGAAACACAAACTACCTCCAGAGGGCGCTTCGCAACTCAGAAATCTGAATCTCGCATTGAGCTCCATTAAAATCTGTCTAACTGGAAACACTTGGACACTGAAAAGTAGTTCTACAGATATTCTGACAAACAAATGGAAATCCATCCGAGCAGTTTCTTTAAAATGATTTTTAACATTCAGTGCTATGTAATCATATACAATCTATGTATCTTCATCAGTGTTCTGGAGAAAAAAAAAAATACACCTGAATCACATTTTTGGTCCCACTTTATATTAGGTGTCTTGAACTACTATGTACTAAATTTAAATTTAAATTAATCATTTGATACAGTGCACTTGTTTGTGAATGTTTATGAATGTTTTGCATTGCACTTATATTTAAGATATAACAATGTAATAACAGCTGTAATTAATTTCTATAATTACATCTATAATTAAACTGTTGGCCCATCCCTCACCCCTTAACCCACCTTTAAACCTAACTATACCAGGAAACCTTTTTCTATCCCACCTCAATAGCAGAAAAAGTGTTTTGCAGTGCAACATGAACACAGTAAATATACTGTAAATCAGACACCTGACATAAAGTGTGACCAAATTTTTTATAGTCATTGGATTGAACATAAACAGTGAATGGTTAAAGCAGGATCAGAATTCCTGAGCAATTAGGGACCACAACAGCATAATAATAATCTTTATTTTATATAGCGTCTTTAAAAGAAGCTTCTCAAAGTAGTTTACATAGTAAACTAGTTGTTTTCGATAATTCAGTGTAGATTTAAAGGGGACGTATAATGCCTCTTTCACAAGATGTAATATAAGTCTCTGGTGTCCCTAGAATGTGTCTGTGAATTTTCAGCTCAAAATACCCCACAGATCATTTATTATAGCTTGTCAAATTTGCCGCAATTTGGGTGTGAGCAAAAACACGGCGTTTGTGTGTGTGTGTCCCTTTAAATGCTAATGAGCTGCTGCTCCTGACCCGCTTTCCAGAAGGGGGCGGAGCTTTAACAGCTCGTGCTTCGGTTACTCAACAACAACAAAGCTGGAGAATCTTACGCAGCCAAAATGACGATTTTCAGTAACGGTGTTCAGCCTTACATTGTTCAATTCTTAGCAATTTTAATGAATGCATTTCAGAAATATGAATATTTAAATAAAATGATTTGTGAGTGCAGAAATCTTACCTATTTCACTTAAGTATGCATGACTAACAAATATGAGTCACATTAAGTTTGTTACAAGTGTCATTCAAATGATTGGAAATTGTATATGCAGTTGAAATGTATAAATATAGCCAAGGAATGTCAGCTGAATTTGTATCTTCAACCGCCATGACATTGTTGTGTTTCCTTCAACTCAATTAGCCTACCAAAAATGCTAAGCATTGAATGCTTTGCATTTTTAAGCGCCATGCTTACTGTCAACCCCTCTGGTAATGCGACAGGTAAAGAATGCCGCCCGTCCTGCACACAGACTGTGGGAAAGCGCCACTATTACTGTCAATAACCATGTCGCCGGATGTGTGTAATATATCTGTTACTGAGGTGATTTCCACATCATTCCTTTCTTAGGAGTGGCACTTACACTGAAATGACAGCATTAAGGCTGTAACTGAATGGTGTAATGCTTTCTATGTTTCAATGAAGATCCAAAAAGAAATATCTCCTTCAGGCCTGACTTTGATCAGGTCTTTTTCAAAAAATGACTTTTTGAAAATGATGTCTGAATGGCTGACGCAAATCAGAAAACCAGGAACATGTCTTGGTCATATTTCACCCTGAAATAGAAAGAAAATTAACACAATACAAAAATGGATTATTATCGTTATACAGAAACTATTATTTAAATAAAACATTAATACATCATGGTTGTTTTTACTATTTAGTTTTAATTTTACAAAGTTATATAATTGAGTCGCTTTATTGAAACTATTGGAGTATTATGAGAGAGAGATCATCTAAGCGAGTGCATTACCTGCATCTAGCTGATATTTTTCAGATCAATCTTATATTCATGATCACAAAATCAGTTTGAATGTCTGCTGAGGAAAGCGATATCTTTATCTTTGTCTTTTTAACATTTAAGACATTCCCATTACAGCGCTAGTTAAAGCATTTATCCATTGCGTCCTGTAAGATGTTTAAAGTAAAAATAACATTCTTGTTTCCTTTTTTCAGTCCATTTCAATATAAAAGTCTTTGCGACTCACTCATAAAGACGCCATCTAATGGCGTATTAATGTAACTTTCACTGAAGTTGAAACATACTCAGCAGAAATCGAGTCTCATCAGACCAGGCAATGCTTTTCCAGTCATCTATTGTCCAATTTTGCTGAGCCCGTGTGAATTGTATCCTCAGTTTCCTGTTCTTAGCTGACAGGTGTGAAATTTTGCTGCTGTAATCCATCTGCTTCAAGTTTGGTCATGTTGTGAGTTCAAAAATGCTCTTCTTCAGTTGAAACATACTCTTTCTCAATACCAAAAAATACGGCATGTTATTTTTATAAAATATTATTTATTGAACAATAATATTTAAATTAACAACAATAGCCATTATAACAATATAAGAAGGAAAATATGAAATAAATTTCATTTCAATGTAAATATAAAGTTATGAAACTTAATATAGCCCTTAAGCCAAATCTATTAGCTCTGGAACAAGTAATATATTAATAAGACCAAAGATTGCCTGTTTGATAGACCCAAAACAAATTATACATCATGATTAAACCCCATCTACATAAGAGCCAGCAGCAAATTCCCGAAGGACTGGCCGAGATGAAGCTGTTCTCAGCGGGTACATGAGCATTGAATGGCTGCTGACGGCCTGGAGCTCATATCTCCAAAAGTGTCTAAACAAATTTTCAAGTAGGCGCTATGTTTACATATAAATCGCATATCTGAGGTCTAAACAACTATCTTCTTGCCTAAAAAAAAAAAACCTCTTAAAATTACATTCTGTTACAAAATAACAGTAGTATCTATAAAAATATGGTGTGGTCCAGAAGAAGAGTACACTGTGGTCATAAAGATATGGACATGATAAGCAACAATACTCAGACGGCAATGGCATTTAAACGATCAAGTGGTATTAAGGGGCCAAGAAAATAGTGGCAAGAAAATACCCTCACACCATTATACCACCAGCAGCCTGAACAGTTGATACAAGGCAGGATGGATCCATACTTTCATGATGTTTACAGCAAATTCTGACCCTATCTGAATATTGCAGCAGAAATCGAGTCTCATCAGACCAGGCAATGCTTTTCCAGTCATCTATTGTCCAATTTTGCTGAGCCTGTGTGAATTGTATCCTCAGTTTCCTGTTCTTAGCTGACAGGTGTGAAATTTTGCTGCTGTAATCCATCTGCTTCAAGTTTGGTCATGTTGTGAGTTCAAAAACGCTCTTCTTCAGACCTTGGTTGTTACGAGTGGTTATTTGAGTTACTGTTGCCGTTTTATCAGCTCGAACCAGTCTGGTCATTCTCCTCTGACCTCTGGCATCAACAAGGCATTTTTACCAAAGAACTGCCACTCACTGGATATTTTCTCTTTTTCGGACCATTCTCTGTAAACCCTAGAGGTGGTGGTGTGTAAATCCCAGTAGATCAGCAGTTTCTGAAATACTCAGACCATCTTATGCTCACTAAGGCTGCATTTATTTGATCAAAAATGCCATATAAAGTAATAATGTGAAATATTATTATTATTATTATTTAAATGATCTTTTTATTATTTCAATGTTTTAAAATGTAATTTATTCCTGTAATGGCAAAGCTGAAATATTTGGGATTCATGCTTCTGTACATAAATTCCCATTCTAATATTAATACTTTTTTTTTTTTTTTCTTTTCTAGTTTCGCCTGATGGAATGGTGAGTGAGTCTTCCTTGCGTTCTCAGTGTTTTGTTGTGTTTGTAAACATCTGAATCATTGAAGTATGCAGTACACGTATTTTAGAAGCCTACACAAACTCATACTGTAGTACAACCCTCCTCTGCAAGTTTAGAAAACATGTCACGAACAAGAAACATTTAAAGAGTTCTTGCGTCAGTAACGGTCAACTCTTCATATAGTAACGTAGCTGCTTAAACACAAGTACAGTCATTCCACAGTGATTTGTCAGTTAGCATCTCTAAACTCACACTCTGAAAGTATTGCATTAATATGAAATTAGGAGATGTTGTTTTCAATCCTCTAATTGGTAAAAGTAAAAGACAGTTTCAATTTTTTAATTCAATGATTTGGTCTAAAAAAATATATGTAAAATATAATCTGTTATATGCTCACTGTTCATGTGTTTGTGTCCAGGATGAAGACTTGGACTTCACTCTAGCTTCAGATTTTGAGGTTGGACATTTCTTCCGGGAGAGGGTCATTCCCAGAGCTGTGCTTTATTTCACAGGAGAGGCCTTGGAAGACGATGAGAGTGTACGTCTACTCTTTTGACTATTAATAATGTAAAAACTCGGACTGACTATAGTGAAAAAAAACCCTGAAAATATTCTGTATATATCTTGATGTATGTATTTGCTCTGCATTGGCTTAAAAGGTTATAAAGTATTTTATTTTATTGGAATTTATTTTTGAACATTATTTTAGACTTGGGTCCTGGTACTGGTCACCTTTTTATTTTTATTTAGTAGATTTTTATCACAAAGAAATGTACAAATAGAAAGTGCACTAACATCTATGGCAGCAAAATATTATAGAAAATATTGTAAATATTGAATATATCACCCAGCTTCCTTGTGAAATCAAATAATATTTTATTATTTAATAGTGATTTATAATATTTCTGTAATTCCATGCTGTTTTGCAGTTTGAAGAGGAGGATCTTGAAGAGGGAGAGGAGGAGGTGAGGATCCATTGATAGACAGCCTTATCATTTATTTATGGGCAATAGCAATTTAACAGCAAAATATTATTGTCATTCAGGACCTGGATGAGGAAGGTGAAGAAGAGGATGAGGGAGATTTTGACCCCACGGTGAGAATTTAAATCCTTTTCCCAATTTGTTTGCAATTGATTTATTAAAAAGAAATGTGACTTTGTGCAGATTGTAATTTGACAGCAGCATGTAATTGGAAAGTTCTGCTAGGATGTTAGGCTGTTTTCCAAATAGAATACTGGAAAACTAGTAGATACTGTATATGTGTATATATAAATATATATTAGGGGTGTAACGGTACACAAAACTCATGGTTCAGTACGTACCTCGGTTTTGAAGTCACGGTTCGGTACAGCAGGTAGGGAGAAAACTAAACATGAAATTACTTTTTTTTTTATTAAATAATGAACAAATTGTGTCTCTGTCTTTAAATGTATTAAATTAAATTATAACTAAGTTTCTTTAGGATAAAAAAATGATCTCTGCTAATGCTATAAACTATATAGTGAGCCCTTACTTGAACTTTAGGCTACTATAATATTAAAGGTAAACAACAGAGCCCAAACTATTAGCCTAAATTCAATCACTATTTATTTTTAGATATAATAATCAACACTCAAATAGCAAAGTAAAATATAATAAATATATAGGCTAATACAGTGCATATATTAAGCGAAAGAGTTAATTTCTCTAACGAACTAACAAGCTGTGGACACTGAATGGCTTTTTTGAGGTACAAGCTGTTTTATTGATCACTTTCCGCTGTTAAACACTGATTGAGCGATTACACGAGATATGACTGTTTCAGTAAGTTGTACTGTATCTTTCAACATACCTTCAGATGTTCATTCATGTTTATTTTGTAACTAGTATTAAAGAGGAAGAGACGATCACGTTCACTCGCTGCCGGTTGAACTGAGGCGCCTATACAGTGATCTGTCACGCCACATCAAAGCGCGTCAAAACAGCATTTTCTGTTTGAATTTCGTGATTTCGTGGACAGAATTTGAAAGATGACACTTTGTTTCTTATCAAAAGTAACAAAACACAGAGCTTATTGCGATTATTGGTGGTTCGGCTACAACACTGTATTCGTCTTGTACTGCTTTCGTCTTATCCACCAGTCTTTGTCCGTTGTCGTAATTCACCAAGAAAGTGTTCCCAAACAGGAGAACTGTTGCAATGGAATGCATTCGGTACACGCATGCACCGTACCGAAAGCCCTGTACCGAATATTCATACTGTTCGGTACGAATATGTGCACCGTTACACCCCTAAAATTATATATATATATATATATATATATATATATATATATATATGTGTGTGTGTATAATTTTATACACTACCAGTCAAAAGTTTGGACACGGTAAGATTTTTAATGTTTTTAAAAGAAGTTTCGTCTGCTCACCAAGGCTGCATTTATTTAATTATAAATACAGTAAAAACAATAATACTGTGAAATATTATTACAATTTAAAATGACTGTTTTCTGTTTGAATATATTTTATAAAGTAATTTATTCCTGTGATCAAAGCTGAATTTTCAGCATCATTACTCCAGTCTTCAGTGTCACATGATCCTTCAGAAATCATTCTAATATGCTGATCTGCTGCTCAAGAAACATTTATTGTGTACAATTGTACAAAATATTTGTGTACAATATTTTTTTTTAGGATTCTTTGATAAATAGAAAGTTCAAAAGAACAGCATTTATTTGAAATATAATCTTTTGTAACATTATAAATGTCTTTACTGTCACTTTTGATCGATTTAATGCATCCTTGCTGAATAAAAGTATTAATTTCTTTAATTTCTTTTCAAAAAAATAAAAATAAAAATTCTTACTGACCCCAAACTTTTGAACGGTAGTGTATAATGTTACAAAAGCTTTGTATTTCAGATAAATGCTGTTCTTTTGAACTTTCTATTCATCAAAGAATCCTTAAAAAAAAAAAAAAAAAAAATGTTTTCAACATTGATAATAATCATAAATGTTTCTTGAGCAGCAAATCATCATATTAGAATGATTTCTGAAGGATCATGTGACACTGAAGACTGGAGTAATGATGCTGAAAATTCAGCTTTGCCATCACAGGAATAAATTACTTTATAAAATATATTCAAACAGAAAACAGTTATTATAAATTGTAATAATATTTCACAATATTACTGTTTTTACTGTATTTTTAATTAAATAAATGCAGCCTTGGTGAGCAGACGAAACTTCTTTTAAAAACATTAAAAATCTTACTGATTCCAAAGTTTTGACTGGTAGTGTGTATATAATATATATATATATTTATTTATTTATTTATTATTTTATTTTATTTTATTTTATTTTATTTTAGGGGTGTAACGGTACACATATTCGTACCGAACCGAATATATAGTGAGTGATTCTATAATTGGAGATACATTTTGCATTTCAAAAAGTTAAGGGGAAAAAAAATGTTCACTAACAGAAATTTTTTCCAGTATCTTATTGAAAACATATTCAATTTTAATAATTCAGTGCTTGCCAAACACAAGATAATTCCATTCCCCCCCCCCCTTTTAACGAAAAATAGATTTCTTTATATTGTTTGTCAACTCTATTACTGTCAATTCTGTTACATACTGTCAACACTGTTACTCTACCTCGGTAACAGAATTGTTTGACGGTAACAGAATTGACAATTTTAAACTTTTTAGCCAAAAACTCCACTTGCTAGCATAAATGCTAAGAGCACATGGCACTGGTGAAGTCATGATTAAAAGACTTTTAAACAACCCACTGTGTGATCAGTGATTAAATTCTGTTTTCATTTTGATATTGCGGTAACTATTTTGACGTTTTGCAAAATAACTCTTGGTGTAAGAACTTTAGATTAAAATATTTTCTCAGCGAGACCGCACACACCTTACAGTGCTTATCAGTGAGGGAAAGTGACATCATTTCCTGTATCTTACATTGTTGTGGGAGAAAATTCCACCAATTTAAAGGCAAAGTATGGTACAGTAACAGAATTGGATGAGCACAAGATTTATGAGCACATTTTTATAAGATCAAAGTTTTTTTTTTTAAACAATTTAACTGTTTAAGGCTTTTATAAATAAAATAAATGAAATATTACTAAAAGAAAAGTAAATAAAATATTTTGATCACGCAATGATACATGATGAAAAAAAATACACTGAGTAATTCAGACAACAAGAAATCAAAATGGACAACAAAAAAATATTTTCAGCTATATAAGACAGTTTTTACAGAAAATATTATATTGTTATGGCCTGTAACATCTTGTGATCCATGACAATGAGTAACAAATTATTAAAATAATTACAAATATAACCATTTTAAAAAAGCAGAAAAAAATAACGTTGTAAATGTACCTGCAATTTAGATAGATATGAAACAGTATAAAATATGCATCCACAAACTAAGTATGCTATACATGACTTACTGTTTACTTCATATTTGTAATCCATTTTTATGTGAAAATGTCTCAACTTTTAGCTATTTGAGATATTTGCATTGTAGGATACGGTACACAGTGTGCTCAGTTGCAGTACATACTGCAAAATAGTAGTAGTCGTAGTATTATGTTCCAAACATAGCTGTCTCTGAATCATTAAATAGACTCTTATTGCTGATCTGTGTTTGATTGAGGTGGTCTGGATTGAAAGCATTAACTTGTATGATGCTTCATAATCAGTTGCATGTCTGATGTGTAAACCTGTGTGTTTGTCCCTCCACTTCCCCTTTACAGGCATAATTCATTTCTCACTTCATGCATTTCTAGGTAAGAGATACCAGAAGGGATATGGCTCTTTTTCCCATCAATCTTTTGATCAGTCTTCCCTTTTATTATTATTAGAGTCTTTCTCCTCTGCTTTCACTCTTATGTCACTTTCACATGAGAGGGTTGTGTTTGGACCAAGAGTTAAAGGGTTAGTTCACACAAAAATGAAATTTCTGTCATTAATTACTCACCCTCATGTCGTTCCACACCTGTAAGACCTTCGTTCATCTTCGGAACACAAATTAAGATATTTTGATGAAATCCGAGAGGTTTCTGAACCACACATAGGAAGCAATGTCCTTTCACCTTCAATTCAATTTTTGGGTGAACTAACCCTTTATCTAACTGGAGTCTGCATTTCGGCACGACTCAAATGCTCCGCTGTCTACCCAGATATGAAGATTCATTGGATGAACGTATGGCTCGATTAGACTGTCGCATCAAAAGTGTCAGTTTTATGGATGTCGCCATTTTTGATATTAATTTGGTCACTGTCGCTGTTACTAGTAAGAGAATATGGGCTTGACTCCCGTTGCACGTTTATACAGACAGTATTCAAGACACTACTGTAAGCTAATGTTTGAACGGGGCATTTCAAGACTCTCACCTGTTAGTAAATGCAGTTGTGACTCGAAAAAACTGACAGCCTGAACATAGCCTAATTTGAACATAGCCTTTGTAAAAATATCAAGCAAAACATAAATGTGCAAAAAAATGTAATGTAAACGACTAGTATTTCCAATGTCGACTAGCAGAAGAAATACCGTTTAGTCGAATAGTCTCGCACATCCCTACTCTTTAGTAGTACTTTGGTGAAAGTATTTCGCAATAATACCCTGTAAACGTAAAACGTTTGAAAGCAGATCAGCCAGTAGGGCACAACAATCATACTTGGGATTGAACAAACAAAAGTGTGAAAATGACATTTGTGGAGTTTTTCTTAGACATTGAAGACTAAACTTTTCAAGTCATTCTCACTAAAATAACCTTAAAGGTGAAGTACGTCATTTTTTTTTCACAGTAAAATACTTGGCTTGACATATTAACCTCTGGCTTAAAGGATTAGTTCACTTTAAAATGAAAATTACCCCAAGCTTTACTCACCCTCAAGCCATCCTAGGTACTGTATGACTTTCTTCTTTCTGAACACAATCAGAGTTATATTAATAAAAATCCTGACGCATCCAAGCTTTATAATGGGATTGAACGGTACCAATAAATATGAAACTGAAGAAAGCACATCCATCCATCATAAATGTACTCCACACGGCTCCGGGGAATTAAAAGGCCTTCTGAAGCGAAGCGATGCGTTTTTGTAAGAAAAATATCCATAGTTAACAAGTTATAAAGTAAAATATCTAGCTTCCGCCGGACTGCCTTCTGTATTCAACTTATGAAGAAAGTGTAACTGACGTCAGTTATGCTTTTTTTGCGCAAGTCGAATGCGAAAGGTGTAGGATGTAAGCATTTTGAACTGCGAGAGGTGTTACACTTTCTTCGTAAGTTGAATACGGAAGGCGGTCTGGTGGAATCTAGATATTTTACTTTATAACTTGTTAAATATGGTTAGTATATATACACAAACGCATCGCTTCACTTCAGAAGGTCTTTATTAACCCCCCGGAGCCGTGTGGAGTACATTTATGATGGACGGACGCACTTTTTTTGAGCTTCAAACTCGTTGGTCCTCGTTGGTCACTGCCATTATAAAGCTTGGACGCGTCAAGATATTTATTAATATAACTCTGATTATGACTTTCTTCTTTCTGATGAACACATACACCTAGGATGGCTTGAGGTTGAGTAAAGCTTAGGGTAATTTCCATTTTAAAGTGAACTAATCCTTTAATAGAGGGATTTGGGGGCGGGACTAACTTTCCAACCAATGACAGACAGGGGCGGTGCCCAAACTTTTTGGAAACAATATTTTTGCACTTACTTTGATGCAACTACCAGCGCAGAAATGTCATACTTCACCTTTACCAAACAAAGCATGTATTATGAATCAAACTATCATCAGGCAAATCATTGCTTCCTGTTCCCCAGTGCCTGAAATAATACTCTTAAACTTTTATCTCCATCTTGTTCTTACAGAAAGAGCCGCCTCCTGCAGAGTGCAAACAACAGTAAGACTTGTGAACAGACAGCCACGGCACAACTCGGCTGTCCGTCAGACAATTAGACGATGTGGATGCAGACCTAATATCCTCGTGGACTTGCTACACTAATGCAATAGGAAACCAAACGCTGTTTAGGAAATGCATGTTTGTTCATTTCTCTACTGTTTACTTTTACAGAGATGACCTCAAATGTTCTCATTCATAAGTCGTGTGATATCATGCCCCAAAATTTAGCCTAATGTATAAAGTACTTCAATTTTCTTTTGACTAAGAAACCTTTTCTGTATTCAAAATGTTTGCCTAGTGTGTGTGTGAGGTCTAGCAAAGATGCCATATGTGTTTTGAATTCTTAACGTCTGTATGCAACCATTTTATGGACACTCCCCAGATGATATGAACGTCCAGTGTAGCATCACTCAGGGTTTTTTGCCAACAAAATGAACCTGCTGTCTTCTGGAATTTGACATAACTGAAATGTCCGACAACGCTGTTACAATGTAGTTACTAAAGTGTTTTGATGTGGATCGTCCTGCTCATTGGTAGCTTAACAATGTGGATTATGGTAATAAATACTCATGATTTGTCTCCAGGGTTGGGCATCATCGAATTCCCAATCCTTGCGTGACGTAACGCATATCCATGCCATGCACGTTGACATGGGATTTCAACCATATTTTATTTCGCCATGTGGTTATGTGTCAAGTTGCTTGCATTCATGCACAGAATTGCATCAGTTACAGTATTGAGAATGTTAATAAGCAGATCTTAAAGCCATCTTAAAGGTTCACCCTCCGTTTTAACTGTGTGCAAGCCGTAGCCTTATCTGGAACTTCTTTGGTTTGTAATGCAGCATTGTTTCCATTTTTGTACAAAATAGACAAAAAGATTCTATTAAATGTTGTGCGACACAATGCCGCAAAGTCTTGCTCTTTTTTTAAAATAACTGTGAAATCTGACTTACCGTTTTCACTTGGTGGATCAAGTGGGACCCCATATCTAAGGACCAGAAAATCATAGAAACCCGCAGGTAGGCTCTCAGTAAGCAACCAGAACACCTTAGCAAATACATAGCAGCATGCTTAAAGAGTTAGTTCACCCAAAAAATGAAATTCACCCTCATGAATTACTCACCCTCATGTTGTTCCAAACCCGTAAGACCTTCGTTCATCTTTGGAACACACATTAAGATATTTTTGATGAAATCCGATGGCTCAGTGAGGCCTCTATTGACAGCAAGTTAATTTACTTAATGCCCAGAAAGCTACTAAAAACATATTTAAAACAGTTCATGTGACTACAGTGGTTCAACCTTAATGTTATGAAGCGACGAGAATACATTTTGTGTGCCAAAATAAACCAAAATAACGACTTTATTCAACAATATCTAGTGATGGGTAATTTCAAAACACTGCTTCATGAAGCTTCGAAGCTTTACAAATCTTTTGTTTCAAATCAGTGGTTCGGAGCATGTATCAAACTGCCAATGTCACGCTCCCCAGTGGTGAACCATTGAAATTTCGAAACGCATATGACGTAACGAAGCTTCGTTTACTGAAATCACATAACTTTGGCAGTTTGATGCATGCTCTAAACCACTGATTCGAAACAAAAGATTCGTAAAGCTTTGAAGCTTCATGAAGCAGTGTTTCGAAATCGTCCATCACTGGATATCAGCGTGCTGATATCACGTGATTTCAGCAGTTTGGCGGTTTGACATGCAATCCGAATCATAATTCGACACAAGATTCATAACGCTCCGAAGCTTCGTGAAGCAGTATTTTGAAATCGGCCATCACTATATAAGTTATTTCAGTTTTTTTGGCACACCAAAAATATTCTCTTCACTTTATAATATTAATATTGAACCACTGTACTCACATGAACTGATTTAAATATGTTTTTAGTACATTAATGGATCTTGAGAGAGGAAATGTCATATGCAGGCCTCACTGAGCCATCGGATTTCAACAAAATTATCTTAATTTGTGTTCCGAAGATGAATGAAGGTCTTACGGGTGTGGAACGGCATGAGGGTGAGTGATAAATGACATTATTTTCATTTTTGGGTGAACTAACCCTTTAATGTTTTGAAGCTTTCTGACGTATAACATGGAAGCTCTGCTGTGTGTCTTCAACGTAAACTGCGTAGGAGAATGACCGGGTAGAGAAGAAATTGTTGAATAAAGTCATTATTTTTGCACACAAAAAGTATTCTTGTCACTTTACAACATTAAGGTTGAACCACTGTAGTCACATTGACTATTTTAATAATGTCTTTAGTACCTTTCTGGACTTTGAATGTGGTAATTTCGTTGCTTTCTATGGGAGATAAAAAAAAAACTCTGGGATTTCATCAAAAATATCTTAATTTGTTTTCTGAAGACGAACGAAGGTCTTACTGGTTTGGAACGACATGAGGGTGAGTAATTAATGACAGAAATTTCACTTTTGGGTGAACTAACCCTTTAAAATCACTCAGAATGCCCTAGCAACCAAATATCAACGCTTTGACAACCACCTACTTTACAACACCTCAGCATTATGGTGCCAGTTTTGCAAAGGCAAACTGTTCACATTTCCTTCAGAAAGAGATGTCTACTTGTTCTACATAAGTATGCTGAATGTAACCCTTTCCGCAAGCTCATTTTACACCATATTTTGTCCTTTTAAGAGAAATATAATGCTTGAACTGACCATGGAGCACTATAATTACTATGAGAGTGCAATTATGTGGAAATTAGAGTGGGAAGCTGATCCCCCACCAAACCAGATTCCATGAACTGTGAGCTATGTGTGGAATCTCAACACTGACAGCTCTAGTCCAGCGGTCATGAGCGCTGGCGCGACTACTTCTCCAATGTGAGGCGGCTTTGTGTGAAATACTTCCTGGCATTCTCTTAGTACTTTCTCAAGTGTGTAATCCGCTGGTTTAGATTCCATAAGGCGGGATAGGTTCTGTGTGGTATCATTCCCACTTTCGCACCTCGTGCTCTGGTTTCTTTCGGCAGTTTAGGGATGTTGCACAAAGTTATCTTAAAATGTTACTATACTTCAGAGTGGTATGAGCAGCATTTTTCTCTATGGTTCACTGCAGTTTTTTATCACCAAGGCATGATTGGAATGACATTATTGTCATTCTAGTTTTGTGATATTTAAGGGCATGAAAGCAGTTAAAAAAAAACTTCTCACGGTGTAATATGCAAATATCAGCATGTCTCTAATAAAAAAAAAAAAAATAAAAATATATATATATATATGAATAGTACTTTTTGTAAATGTATTTAAATTATGTAAACTCACATTTGATGAAGACTTGAGTTCTTTTAGGAGGCTGGGGGTGGTCCACCCTCTTGGTGGCGGCCATGTTGGGATCACATAACCAGCTGAATACTTTTCGTTTTTATCTCTGTAACACACTTATTTTCTAAAACTTTTGATAGGTGTCAGTATAAAATCTAACACCGTGTCCTAACTACACGCGATGCGATAAGATTCCAATTTTTACTGTCCACACTAGACTTGACTGAAAATCAATCAAAAACCACAGCCAATCAGAAGAGCATGTGGGCGGGCTTTCCTGGAAAGAGCACAGCTGTCGCAATGAAATGGATGTAGTCAAATTCATAAATATTTCATTTAATGTACATACTAGTGACTGAGACAATATTTGAAACAATACACTTGTTTGTTCGCAATGAGTTCACAGTTTGAACGTTCTTGCGCCCATTTATTTACTTTTAAGATCTAAGGGTGAATAAGCCATCGTTGTTTTCATTACAGCTAAAAAGCTGGGAACGCAGAATGATATTCAAACTCACATTAGACACTTTTAACAATGAATAAAGCACATAAACAGTACCTGATATTATCATTACCATACTTTGTGTTGCTGTTCCTGCCACAACGTTGCGGAGAAATAGAAACCGTTTCTAAAATAGAATTGTCGCACATTGCTGTCACGGCTGGTTAGGACAAAAACTCTGATTAACATGGAAAAGTGTAGTTAGGACACAGTGTAAGACCACATCATACCACTAAAATAAACAATAAAAATTGCGTATTGCACTTTTATGGGGGGTAATGTTAAATTGCTGTGTGGAGGACACTTTTGTGACTTTGGATGTATCTACAAAATGATATTTTATGGGTTTTATGGGCATAAACGAAGTAGCCTAGTACTTTGCAGTACACTAAATTTACTTTTTCTCCATAATTATATCTATAAATGTATTAAAACAGACCGAACAACTTCGTATTAAAGACAGAACAAAGAATCTGTTATCCAGTATGCTCTGTTGACTTGGAGAAAGTTCAAACACCCCCACAGTTTAAATGTCACATCCATTGTAGTCTCGTCTCCCTTTCATTACACACATGTAAACACTCTTTCTTTCTCATCCTCTCAAATTCTCTCAAATTATAATGTCACTTTTAGATGGAACTGTCCACAAATACAGTACAAAATAGAATATATGTTAAATAATGTGATATAACGTCAGTACAAGGAGGTGCCTTCAGAAAGTGGACTAAATATTATCTGAGCTGTTTTATTTTCTGTTTATTATATGGGGGTTGTTCTTTTTACAATCCTGTTAGAACATTTTATTTTATTTGATTTGTGTGGTTATTTTCTAGAAATAAAAGCTAAAACAACAATTGTCGTTGAAGGGCTTTTTTTTTTTTGTTTGTTTGTTTGTTTGGGACGCAATTGATTTCCCTTAATTAAAGAAAAGTATTAATTATTATTTGTCTTATTATAACTTTGGTATAACAGGGTTGAATGGCTTGTGTAAGATTTTTTTTTTCTTCTTCCCATGCTGTTGAAGGGGTCCAAATTATGTTACTTCCTAGATAATTTTATGGAATTATCTATTTTAAACAGATGGAAATCATGCTGTAACAGGGTTGATTTTAATACTGTTACATGATTAAAATACTTTCATGCTGTGTTTTATGTTGTGTTAAATAATTGTTTATCCAACTTATGTTTCTTTTTGGATATTACAGAACAGAACAGGGTTGATTTTAACACTCAGATTATTGTTGCCACTTTAAATGTATGTCAGTTTCATGTTATATAATTGTTTGTCCAATTTTTTACTTCCTAGGTTCATTCAACACTTTATGGAATGACCCATTTTTTTTTTTTTAATTAGGTGGAAAATTATGTGGTAAATGGGTTCAATTTAATGCTGTTAGATGATCCAAATTCAAATTGATATTTTCTGTTGCAGTTTTACAGAATTTGTATCATGTGGAAACAGGATTGATTTTAACACTGTTGCCACTTTTATGTACATTTTATGTTAGATAATTGTTTATTCAAATGATGTTACTTCCTGGCTGTCAAAATTTTGTGGAATTATATATTTTTAATAAAGCAGAAATTATGCAGTAACTGGGTTGAATTCAATACTGTTATTAGTGTAATATGATAAAGCCACTTTTCATGCTGTGTTTATTTATACGTTAATTAATTGTTTATGCAAATTATGTTACTTTCTGGATGTCACAATTTTATAGAATTAAGAGGGAAAATCGTGCAGTAACAGGGTTGATTTTAACACTGTTAAATTATTGTTGCCACTTTTATGTAAATTTTATGTTAGATAATTGTTTATTCAAATTATGTTACTTCTGGCTGTCAAAATTTTGTGGAATTATAAATTTTAATAAGGGGGAAATTGTGCAGTAACTGGGTTGAATTCAATACGGTTATTAGTGTAATATGATAAAGCCACTTTTCATGCTGTGTTCATTTATACATTAATTGTTTATGCAAATTATGTTTCTTTCTGGATGTCACAATTTTATAGAACTAAGGGGAAAATCATGTGCTAACAGGGTTGATTTTAACATTGTTATATTATTGTTGACACTTTTAGATGCTGTTCATTTTAATTGTTTATCCAAATTATGAAACTTCCTGTGTGTCACAATTTCACAGAATTATCCATTTTTTTTAAGGGGTGGAAGAACCATGCAGTAACAGGGTTGATTTTTAACATTGTTATGTGATTATTTTTCATACTATGTTAGTTTTATGATAATTATCTAACATTTAATACTTAACTCTAAACTAATTGTGTTTTTTATTGCTTTAAAGTAATAGAACTCCAATTTGTACCTTATTCATGAAAAGTGGAACCCTTTGTATTGTCAAGACCCACAATGCTTTGTGTTTGTCTTTGAGTTATATGTGTTTGTACTCAGTGGATCAACACCACTTAACACCACAAATTCAAGAGCTTCAAGTTTGAAGTCCTAAATCCTTTCTTCAAGTCACACTTTACAAGAACCCCTACGTTCTTCCCCAGCTGCTCTTGTAGTCATACTGCCTTTGCCTTTTATGGCTCCCCGGTTTGCTTGTCCAGCCCTCAGTACAACCACAGAACCTCTTGTGTGAGGTCCTTTAATGTCCCACAACGGAAATAACCGTCACTAAGAGCTCAACCGAGAGATTTGTGTTCTGTCTCGGATGGGCGGCACTAAAATAAGTGCTTTATTGTGCCTTGTTGATGTCTGCTAATGCAAGGAGGCGCCATAACTCAAAGTGCGCTAATAATTAATGGGAAATTACTACAATACTGTAATACAGAACACAATGAAGAAGTGCTATTAAGATTTCTGTTATGGAAAATGATATACCAGTTATTTGGGTTGTCTCCATCTGGTAGTTTACGTAAATCTTTATCCCACTGTATTACCGCACACAGCTGCCACGGATGGCGCTGTTTTATCTCTGCTGACAGTTACCGTCACTGAGTATAAAAATACATTACTACTGTGTACAGTATGTTCCCACAGATCTAAACACACATCTGTCTGATTATTTCAGTGCTTTTTGGTCTCCATCCAGGGCCACATTAATGCACAAGCTTACCTGGGATTAAGGCCAGGGACCCAGGCTGAGGGGGCCCCATGGTGTTTGACATATTGAAATTGATTACTAAAATTTACATTGTGTTGGCTATAGAGGCAATTCCAGGCTGTTTTTGTCCATACAATAATTTCCGATGTAGGGATGCACAATACTGTAAATCGAAATGAATATCGCAATATAGTAATGAAGGCTGTGATTCAATTAAATAAAAAAACACAGGGAATGTGGCCTATGTTCTGTAAACACACACACAGACACACAGTCTTCAGTTAAATTAATTTTTCAGCTTTTTTTATTCACTTTCCAACTAAATCACCCTAATTATTCTAGAATTTATGGACATTCTTCAAAATATCTATTTTGTGTTCTGCAGAAGAAGGAAACAAAAAATATTACAGGTTTGGAATGACATGCTGCTGAGTAAATGAAAGAACTTTCATTTTTGGGTGAATCTTCCCTTTAGTCTTTTTTTTTTTTTTTTTTTTTCCCCTAAATGGATTAGAAAGACATATAATTAATTAGACTTACATCATATCTGAAAAGACTTCAATGACCACTGAAGCTAGAATGACTTGGAAGAAAACCAACACAGCTAATCTAAGATATAAATATTGAGTCAGTTTGTCATGTTAGCTCATTCATGAAAATGACAGGGCTTATTATATGCTCATATTGAAACAATAGTTCAGCGTACAATACAATCCAAGGAACAGGCCTTCTAGGCTTTATAGGGATTAAGTGTTTTCCAGACTAGTTCATAAGTCACTCTTACCTGGGAATAAAATAAAAAAAATCACCATCAGCCCAGATCTTTTCACTAATTAATGTTTCTTTAACCATCCTGCAATGTCATTGCTGTTTGTTATGTAAGATGCGAAATATGTGAAGCTTGTTTAGATTGTGGAAAAGGAGAACAGAAAGTTGAAGAGAGAGATAAAAAGGAAGAGATATGCAGTTTCATAAACATTATATGCTGTTATAATAACTGCCACATACAACTAATCTAATTGTCTTTTTTAATGTAATGAGCAGCACTCTGATTGATTTTAATGACATTAAAGTTTATGCATGGTATAGTCAAATAGGTGTGTCAATACTGAGACACACCTATTTAAATCTTTCCGAACGTTACAGTGAGCGTGCATGAAATGAATGAGCAGGGAGTGTGTGAATGAGCAGACTTTATCTGATTCACGCATGAGTCTTAGAGCAGGCCTAAGTTAAGTAATGCTTGGTTGCAAATGGAGACATTCCTGTTTTACTCCGTATTTTGCATAATAACACCTTTTCAACAACTTTTCCTATTGAACTGGTTTTGCGAAAACAATAGCATATGCACAAACAGATGCAAGTTTGGGGTGGTTATTCCCAACAAATATATGTTCTAAGAACATTCAAAACGTTTCCATTAATTTATGAGAGCGTTTTTTTTTTTTTTTTTTCCTGAATGTTCAATATGTCCATATGTTTTTTCCCCATGTTTTTTAAAGGGGACCTATAATGCCACTTTTCACAAGATGTAATACAAGTCTCTGGTGTCTCCAGAATATATCTGTGAAGTTTCAGCTCAAAATACCCCACAGATAATTTATTATAGCTTGTCAAATTTGCCCCTATTTGGGTGTGAGCAAAAACACACACCATTTTTGTGTTTGCCCCTTTAAATGCAAACGACCCGCTTTCCAGAAGAGGGCGGAGCTCTAACAGCTCGCGCTTCGGTTGCTCAACAACAACAAAACTGGAGAATCTCACGCAGCCAAAATGACGATTGTCAGTAACGGTGTTCAGCCTTACATTGTTCAGACACTGAGTCGGACACTGATGGAGAGATTCAGAAAGAAGTTACAACTTATAGAATGCAAATGGATGTTTCTGGATGGTTAGTGGATAAATTTATATAGTTGGTGTGGAGATGATTCAACTCATCAATTATGTGCCGTCATGTTAATCTTTTGTGCGAATCCAGCGTTATATTGACTCTCGTTTGTGAAGCAGTCTGCCGTAAAATGACTGCATGGTAACAATACTCTACTACAACAACTATTCCTCTTCTCTAAAGCAGCCCAACATGGCCTCGCCCCCTTTGTTGCGTGTTCTCGGGGGCAGGGTTTATGTAAATTTTAGGGTTAGTG
Source organism: Hypophthalmichthys molitrix (assembly GCA_037950675.1). NCBI lineage: Eukaryota > Metazoa > Chordata > Actinopteri > Cypriniformes > Xenocyprididae > Hypophthalmichthys > Hypophthalmichthys molitrix. Next base: position 19,554,301 of record CM075515.1, read on the forward strand.
ATCTCACCTGTTTTGCTCCTGGGCTGGAGCAGACTCTGGTGGCTCCTAAGCTGGAACGGACTCTGGTGGCTCCCGGGCTGAGTGGACTCTGTGGATGACCTCTGTGGCCAGAGCAGACTCTGGGGATTTTGGGGCTGGAGCAGAGGAAGCCAGGAGGGATGTGTGTGTAACACCAGATGTACTTGTTACATCAGAAGAAGAATGGCATCTATGCTAATATTAGTCTTTCTGTTTATCCCGAGGTTTACCATAGTCAGCCAGATCCAGGCCGTATCCAGATCAGATGGAGGACCTGTGCCTAGACACGACAACAACGCAGCCCTGAAGTGTCAGTAGAGATTGAGTCAACTAGATCATCCCTGTGAAGGCCTCACCGACACAACAGCCAGTGGCACAGATTCCCACCAAACCGTCCCATATTGGCGTGATGAATACAATCTTCAACTAGATGGAACTGGACCAAATTTTTTGACTGCAATCCAAATCGGACTAATGACCTGTAAAGTTGCCTGAATCATAATCATGCACTGTTCGCTGTTGGCCAGAGGAGAACTGGCCCCCCGACTGAGCCTGGTTCGTCCCAAGTTTTTTTTTCTCCATTCTTATAACTGTTTCGTCATCTGATGTCACCTGATGGAGTTTGGGTTCCTTGCCACTGTTGCCTCTGGCTTGCTTAGTTGGGGACACTTGATATTCAACAATGTTTTTGATCTGCCTGCATTGACACCATTGTATGCAAACAGAACTGAGCTTGACGATGACATCACTGTTTTCTCCAGTGCTGATATATAGATAAATGAACTAATAATTGATTTTTACAACCGAATGAATCAATACTGAATTTACTTAAGCTGGACAAAATTATTCACCAGTTACCACTGTAAAGCTGCTTTGACACTATCTGCATTGTAAAAAGCGCTATATAAATAAAGGTGACTTGACTTGACTTGTGTGAACCAGACACACTGGAGGAACCACCGGACTTGGGACTCTGGTGGCTCCCGGGCTGGAGCAGACTATGGTGGGCTGGAGCGGACTCTGTGATGGTCTCTGTGGCCTTGACGGGGAGAGTGGGTGGCTCTGGGACAGCCTCCGCGGCCGGGGCAGACTCTGGGGACTTCGGGGCTGAAGCAGAGGAAGCCAGGAGGGATGTCAGTCAGCATGTGTTATGTGCTGCATGTGTTTTGGATTTCTTCACTCTTCTGTCTTTACCATTTTGCTCTCTAGTTCTGCTGTCTTGCTCTCAGGTCTCTGCTGAATGGAGGAGGTGGCTGTCAATCATCATTAGGGGTGTCGTCTCTGCAGCCAATCCGGTGCTGCCTTGCTGGTTAAAGGTCTCTTGGCGTGCCGCTCTGAGTAGCTCAGTGTGTGTGCTCAGGTGTTGTGAGTTGAAACCTGTGTTTAGAGTTTGTATCCTTTTGTTGTGAATATCCAACACTTGATTTTGTACTATCCAGACTCTATGCTGAGAGTTGATCAGAGTTAACTGTTCTTTCTTTTTGGGAAAAAGAGAACAGGTAAGCAGGTTGCGCGATATATATATTGCCTGCAGTTATCAAGTGTTAGACACACTAGGTAAGGGGTGAGCGCCCTCTTTGTAATTTTGTTTGTATTCAGTGTAGATTGTTTGTGGCGTCGTCTGCGCCGAAGATTTTGGGTTTGTTTTTCTCATTTTTCGTTGGTTACTAAGGTTAAAGGGTTTTAGGGATTTAGTTTATGAACATTTTTTTTCTTTTTTTCTTTAATTTGGCACCACCATCATTCCTTTTCCCCATTAGTTTATTGTATTTTCTTTATTATTTTTTTCTAAATCATGCATTGTAAATAGCGCATACACACTGTTTAGTGGCTTCAGCTTGAAGGAAATAAATCATTCAATTGGCTTAAATGCTCTTTCTGCCTGGTCTTCTCCACTGCCTCCACCATCACAGCAATATTAACAACTAAATGTTACGTTCTAACCCCTAGACCTTTAAAGTTCGTAACATTTAATGGGGGCTCGTCCGGGATCGGCATGAGTTTGAAAATCACAGTTCATTGGTCCAGACTCATGCCATCGAGAATTCGCTATTAATATTCACAAAGTTGGAATGTTGCGCTTTAAACTGATCCCAAACTCCGTTTTAAAAGGGGAGGGGAAGCGCAATTTATTGTCCCAGACCTAATACTTTTAGATGTTTAATTGCTGTTTGGATCATTGGGATCGCTAGACGAGAGCTTTATGAACTAATTATTGTGAAAACTTCAAATTTGACCAAAATCAAACAATTTTCACTTGTTTTGCCTGTAGCTCGAAATTAGCCGGTGCACATTCCGACTCATTTTGCCAGCACGGGTCACAAATAAACAATGATTTTCCATAATGTTCTTATATCATTTTAATTATTAAATTGACTCACATGCCAATCTAAACAAACGACATGTCCACTCTCATTCACTCAGTTAGTAGATCCCTGTTCAGAACGAGATGCCTCATACATTTTAGTTTATTCACAAACAAGCAATTTGTTCAATAAAGGGCAGATTCGTTCAGTAGGTCCAACCTATGAAATTTTCAATGTATAGATTTTTTTTTTAAATTGCTATTATCATTTATTCAGGCATTTTCGTGGATTGTTTATGGCGAAATTAGGTTTATTTTAAAGGGTATCAGGCTTTGTTATGGAACTTGGCTTCCTGACACGTATGTGTCAGCACTTCTCATCCCTGTGCATTGTTTCACAATAGTTTCTCATGCCTCTCTTGGACGTTTTCGCCATTTGTTCTTTTTCCCACGATATGGTAGCACTTGCTCTGGCCTCGTCAGACCTGGCTTATCTGAACAATGCTTCAAATAACTATGGGGAGTCATCACTGTGCATTGTGGCCAAGAGGGCTACATACGTTTATGAGTGTGAGGAAAGAGCTAAAGCTTTTTTGTGAGAGCTTGGAGATCAAGGTGCCAAAAATAGGTCTCCCAAACAATTGGAGAGGAGAGCTCTTGACAGAGATAGGGGTTTGACAGGCGTGGAATCCTGCTGCAGAACCGTCAGGTAACAGCTGCAGTGTTGTTGTGGCACTGTGGTGGCCAGGCCTTTCACTGCAGCCTGGTTCCATCATAAATAATACCATCTCATAACTGTGTCCAACCTATACTCTCATCCATTCAGCTTGGTTTCACTGGCATATTTTCTCATTTTGGTTCTCTTAAGACAATTACTGCAATGATACTGTAGTACAGTAATGTATCAAATGGTAATGATATATTTTGATATAAATTATTGTAAATGTACTTTTTTTGTGTTGTGTAGGACAGAATTCTATATTTTACAACACCAAGTGCCAAACATTCTGAAAACATCTGGTGAAATGTATAAATGTTTTAATGTTTTTTTATTACCTTCACCAAGAATTTCGTTAATTTGCATTTTTGCTCATATAATATTTACAATATTTTGGATTTTGCCTCTTAAATTACTTTGCTTGTAAGAAGTTTTTTTTTTTTTTTTTTTCTGTTAGTTGCCAAGTTTTTTAATTTTAATTTTTTTTATGTGCTTCCATCTAATATTCATATTTTATTTTATTTCAGCTTTATTCAATTAACAGAAACCATTTTATGGGTTTTAGTTTTAGTCAGCACTGGAACAAATTGTATCTGTTATTTATATGATCTGTTATGTATATATTTATTTATATGATAGATAAAAATCTATTTAATTAAATAATAAATTATTTATATTTAAATAATACATAATTTAAATCTTACAATTGTATATATTTTTATATTTAAATATTTTACATTTATTTTTAATCTGCTTAGGTGATCACATTAAAAACAACAACAACAACAACAGGCAAAGTTGTTCAGCAAAAAGAGATCTATCAAATGATATGAATATTGGGTGTATTTGTGATTACATGGGCATACAATTCGTTAGTGCCAACTAGTGGCAGATTTCTTTGAAAATTCTTACAGCCATCTAGGACCATCAGTCAAACATGCCCACCGAGTTTCGTTCAGATCGGCCTCTGTTAACCTTGTCTAATAGGTGCTCAAACTTCATTGGCTGATGGCGGCCATGTTTTTCAAGATACGCCAATGTCCTCATAGAGTATCATGGCACCTTGGACCAAAACACTGCATGCCAATTTTCAAGTCAATCGAACTAATGGTTGCATAGTTGTAGCTGTTTTCATGTGTTTTTATATTATAGCGCCACCAAGTGTCCAATCGCTGCAATTGTTTTACTGTGACCAAAGATTGAGCCCTGAGTGTACTGAGTTTGGTGAAAATATCTAATTTCGTTATCGAGTTATAGCCATTTTCGTAAAAGTGGCTCCGGCCACTTCGAATGTTTTGGCGCCCCTTAGGGGCCGTGAATCGAAATTTAAACTTTTTATTTTTTGATAATTATTGACAATCAGACTCCGGAGAATCTCGCTGCACTGGCTCGGTTCCGATCGGGCCAAAAACCTAGGACTAGTTCGCAAAAGTAGGTTTTTCAAAAAATCCAAAATACCCGAAAATTCCGCTGATGATTGAATCCAAGGATATTTCAGGATTTATGAGCCATTTCGTACTTTTGACCGCTACACGCTTGAACCCCTAAAAGAAAAAAGACTTTGTTTTGTCTACTTCTGAGTTTGATTAAAGGATTTAATCATTGGAATTAATGATTTTCTTCTCAAAAAAAAAAAAAAAAAAAAAAAAAAAAAAAAAGGTGTCCTATCAATGAAATAATTCAAATAATTAATGATACATAAATGTTAATATATCAAATATGTTTATTTGTCCACTTTCCTTGTATATATGCATTACAAAAGATTTACATTTAGTCTTTTTAAAATGTAGTTGTACTTTTTCTTAAACTCTAAACTAATTTAGATCTACTGTACTGTAGATTTTATTCAAGTTTAAACTTCACTTCACTACAGACCATGTGAAAATGGCCTTTTCGGCAGAGTTTGCACCTCTTACTTTGTTTGAGCCTTCATCTGTTTCCTATAGTCTTTCTTTACTCATCTACTGCATCACAAATATTGTCTGAGTAGTCTATACTGTACATTTGATAAAGAACATCATGACTGTTATGTGTAAATTATGAATATTATCAGTGTGTCACTGTGTAATTTCCCTGCCATTCATGACTCCTCTACCATGGTTTATGAGCAGTAAAGTGTCCAGTGGATGTGAACTTCAGAATCATTTTTTTTTTTTTTTTTTTTGCCTTCAGCATATTTTCATATGCTGATTTTCACTATATAGTAAGGAGAAATGCGTATTTAGACACTGGGATGGTGTGTGAGTCAAATTCTTGGCTCAGAGCAAAGAAAAAGATTTTTAAATAATCCATAAAGTTTATAGAAAATAAATATTATTATTGACAAAAATGTATCCAAAAATACTATGTTGAGTCAAAATTCCATAGGAAATTAATACAGGTCAGTTCGACCCACTTTATGCATTCTTGGGGTAGTGATACTATATATATATATATATATATATATATATATATATATATATATATATATATATATATATATACATATATATATATATATATATTTTTTTTTTTTTTTTTTTTTTTTTTTTCCCCATCCTATGATAAAGAAATATGAAAATTACATTGATGAGGGTCAGAAACAAGTTTTTTGAAGAATTCATGGAATATCAAATAATTAAATGTTTTCAATATTTAAAAAAAAAAAAAACAGCTTGCCGGGTCAATTTGACCCCCTTTATGCATAGGGTTAAACTAGATTATTTTTTCGCACTATACGCAGTGACATAGTTTTGCAACAGTGGTTTGATTTATTAAATCAGAGCAACTTAAGAAGCTTTTGTGAAGTGAAGGTAGAGTCTGATTACAGTATGAATCACATCATTATGGTTATTCATAAACTGGACAGCCTTGAACAGACTTGATTGATTAAACCAAAGTGCAAATCATTCAGTCAAAGTCTAGAGGCAACAAAATAGTCCCTCTTTCATTTCTTTGGAAATGTATTTCTTCTTCTTAACCAGTCTAAACTTCCTTTCTCAGATCCCAACCATCATCCCACTGACATCCCAAAACCTTGATATGACTTCCCACAGATAATGAGGTCACTGCCTGGAATCAAAATACACCCACTGGCAACCATATTGGGTTATAGAGGACAAAATGGAATATGAGGTTAGATGATAAATCAGAAAAAAAAAAAAGCCCCAAGACCTCCACCTAAGGAATATGTTTTCCTCTGATCTTAAATCAGTTATGAATGATCATACTAGAATATGTGGCTAAGGTCAGGCTTTTATATGGCTAAGATCAGATCAAAATCCCAGAACTCCTTGTTTGGCAGGACTCCCTCCTCCCTCTGTAATCACTAATGTGAGTCATCCAGCAGACATGCCCATCTCTTTACTGCTCTCCTTGATGACGCTTCACACACACAAACACACCCTGGCCGTTACCATAATACATCCAACTTGGAGGAAATGAAAGGAAAGGGTAAGATGGTTCATCAAAGGACGTTTGATAGCACTATCAGTCTATTAAACCAGATTGGATTTTTGAACTGCTGTTTTCAAAGACAAAATGACTTAATATAATATACACACTTCATCAAAATGAACAGTCACACTTTATATTACTTCATTTATGAGTTACTCAACTTTACTGGTTGTAAAATGTCATCACATGTATCACGCCCTTAAAACCCTCAAACTGTGCTCATATTATGCATATTTATAACCATCATGATATGCAATAAGCAATTATTTGACCTATAAACAGCTAATCCAAATAAAATCAAAACTGAAACCTCTTGACTATCTATCTATCTATCTATCTATCTAAAATAAATGTATTATAATATTGTAAATAATAACTATACAAATAATGATTTAAAATGAAAATTACCCCAAGCTTTACTCAACCTCAAGCCATCCTAGACGTGTATGACTTTCTTTTTTCTGATGAACACAATCTGAGTTATATTAATAAATATCCTCATACATCAAAGCTTTATAATGCCAGTGAATGGGACCAGTGAGTTTGAAGCTCAAGAAAGTGCATTCATCCATTATAAACGTACTCCACATGGCTCCGGAGGTTTAATAAAGGCCTTCTGAAGCGAAGTGATGCATTTGTGTAAGAAAAATATCTATATTTAACAAGTTATGAAGTAAAATATCTAGCTTCCGCCAGACCGCCCTCCGTATTCAACTTACGAAAAAAGCTTAACTGACGTGACATCAGTGTACACTTTTTTCGTAAGCTGAATACGGAAGCTAGAAATTGTACTTTATAACTTGTTAAATACGGATATTTTTCTTACACAAGCGCATCGTTTCGCTTCAGAAGGACTTTACGTGTGGAGTACGTTTATAATGGATTCACTTTCTTGAGCTTCATTCTTGTTGGTCCCGTTCACTGCCATTATAAAGCTCTGATGCGTCAGGATATTTATTAATATAACTCTGATTATGTTCATCAGAAAGAAGAAACTCATATACACCTAAGATGGCTTGAGGGTGAGTAAAGCTTGGGGTAATTTTCATTTTAAAATGAACTAATCCTTTAAAATAGAATTATTTATTGTAATATTTTTGATTAACAGTTTGATTCAGATTCTACAGAAATCGTTTTAAACGTTTCGTTGAGTTCTGACATGTTAGAGCCATAAAGTTTCCTTCGTCCTCGCAGTGCCAGAATGCCACCCACTCGCTTCCATTGATACTCAAGCAACAGTTTACATGACGTCACGTGGGAGGGGCTACATAGTCTTAAAAAAGGTGTCGATCGCCGTCGCAACCTACTCAAATCTGGCTGGATTTTACGCACGCATGAAGAAACACAGCGTCGGTCGGCGACTTCAGCGGAGATTATACGAAGCTCTGGGACATTCGTATTCTTGTCTTTTCGTCAATAACCCAACAATTACTCACAACGCTAACAAAATGACGGGCTCTGATATTTCCCACGTCTTGAAAGAAGGAGAGCTGGAAAAGAGGAGCGACAATCTCCTCCAGTTCTGGAAAAGGAAGACGTGCGTTCTCACCACGGACAGCCTGAACATCTACACCGACACTCAGAAGAAGAACAAGACCAAAGAGCTCAAGCTGCAGTCCATTAAGAAAGTGGATTGTGTGGAGCGCACCGGGAAGTTCGTGTACTTCACTATTGTGACTACAGATAATAAGGAGATTGACTTTAGGTGCTCGGGCGAGGAGAACTGCTGGAATGCCGTGATCACAATGGCTCTGATTGACTTTCAGAACAGAAAAGCCATTCAGGACTTTAAAACACGACAGGAATCGGAGAACTCTTCTCTGGGACAGCAAGAGAGATGCAACGCTAGAGCACCTTGAGATGTTGCAAATTCAAGCCATACATGGTGAGAAATAAATTCTACTATACTTAGAGAGTACATTGTTTGACATAAGTTGATCTGAATACAAGCTATCAATTGAATAGATGCTAGTCTTAACAGTTGAGTTATGTTATGGTTTGAATGTAGGAAAACTCATTCTCCCTTTTTGTTTCATTTAGAGATACAACGAACTGAATCTTGAAGTTTGGACCAAAGCGAAGCATGTCAGCATGTCTGAAAGGAGCCCATGTGCTCAGAATAAGGACTGTGGTTGAGCTGGTCTGTGAAGGTCTTCAGAATAAACCTGCAATGATTTCAACAAGCAAAACCCTCAAAAAACACTCAAGACTGAATCCTTGAACTTTCTTAACCGCCTCCATAAGGCTCTGGATATGTACATGTAAATGTATCTATTTATTTTTCCAAAGGAATGCTGCAAATACCAATGTTGTATTAAGTTATTTCATGATCTATGTATTTATTTAAATAAATTTGCATAAAACTGAGTTTGCATTTGGACTTCATTTATAATGAATGAATTCTTTATTTTTTATTAGTTTAAAAAAAATAAATAAGGTAACACTTTACAAAAAGGTTTTTTAACGTTGAATAAAACACTTGTAAAGCATTTATATTAATTTCAATAGCCAAAACCAAAAATTATATCTGTTAATATTATATAATGGACCTACAAGCAAATTGACCTTATTGTAAAGTGTTGCCAAAAATCATTTATAATATATCACAATTTTTCATATCATAATGTGGTTTTGCACTAGTGTTGTAGTCCTTGTACATCATAATTAAAAAATACAATGTAATTTCAGCGTTTACATGTTCCTATAAGTTTTAATTGCCATTATGATATTTTGTGGCTTTTGTCTAAAAGAAAACCAGGCATTTCTTAAGGGAGTGGAAACTCCCTTGTAGTGGAAGTGACTTGTTCATTCAGAAATGTGGCGTCATCGATTGTGCGTCAGATAAATAGCTCAATAGACCTGTTGTATAGCGTTGCAATACGCTTATGTTGAGCCACGCCCAATGAAAATGCTAAAAACGTTTATTTTACTGTAGGTAATATTTTAATAATAATAAAAAAAAGACATGAGCTTATCCTTTAGGTGCTTTATTGAGGCTATAATCTTCACATTTGCCCTTTGAACAGGTGTAGGTGTATAGATAAGACTAAACTCTGTGATCCACCCAAAGTACAATAAACGCTGCCGCCTTATCAAGCAAAATCATGTGATGAAACCGCTCATCATTACATGTTATAAATGTGTCATTTTTTCAGTCAGCATTAAAAACTTATGTTTGTATAGATGATTTCATCGGACTCACGCGCGTTGCCACGGTTACGCGCCTGGCCCGAAGTTAACTTCCGGTCTGTGTTTGTTGAACGAGTCTTTGGCCAAGTAACGGCTATTTTCTTCTACAGGTAACCCAAAATAATACTGGCTAGCTAAAGTAGACTAATTTACTTGTTGTTTATTTTGATTGTTATCAGAAATAATGTACTGTAGTTTAGCGACTCTGTTGTTATTGATTCTTTGTGGAAGTCTACCGGAGGTTAAGTTTGGGCCACAAAACTTTTGTTTATGTTGTTGCCATTGAAACCGTCTATAGCCAAAATGATATTTTCATTGTTTCTTGTTAAAGATAATGCATTCAGGTGTCTAAATAGGTTTGGATGAAGTCAGTGCATGTGTCAGAGTAGCCTAAGCGTGAAAACCGGTGGTATTACACAGCTTTACAGATTATTGAGCTCTGGGCTTTGAAGTTGTATTTAGCTACTATATGGATCAAAGGACACACTGATCTAAGGAGCAGCATCCAGTCAAGAAATATGTCTGGCTTATTTCTGCCCCCTCAGCTATGGGCTCCTGACAGACTTGCCGGCTCAGTTTCACTTTGTATTCTCTTCTGGGGCCTGGAGGTCTGGATGTGTCCGGATATCTGGATGGAGACATTTATAACTCTGTATACCATAAACCCAGCATTTGTCATAGCTATTTAAAGTTCCCTGTCATTTTATTGAGTTTTATTGTTTATGAGTCATTTTTGAAAAAATGCAGCAAAAGATTTATATATTTTTTCTTTCTTATGACAGGTTTTGAACATTCAAATTTTTGGCTTGATATGCCAATGAATTTTGTTTATATCAGCTAAGACTTCAGATTGCTTAAAGGCCTATTTGTTTTATTATGAAATGTATTTTTTATGATACTTTTTATGAAATATAAATTCACTGATTTCAGATTAGGCCAAATCACTCATAAACTATAGGCTACCATGATTATTATAAGCTACAATTATATTCACAATAGAGCTTTCTTATTGTTTTTAATATTTAGGATATACATTTTCATTTAAATGTTTTAGGCATTTCATTACGTATATTTCATAAAACAAAATTGGACCATTTTATTATCGTTTCATTTAGCATATTTTAGGATCCAATTTTTATGAAGTATTTATGTCTAATGAAGTGTATTTACTAAAAAAATATATTTAGGAAACATTTATTTATTTTTATTATTTATTTATTAAGCATTTAGTTAATAAAGCAAAATTTGACAAATTTTTCAGTTAAATGTTTTTTTAAGCATTTAATTTAGCAAATTAGGACATTTTTATGAAGTATTTAATTATGTGTATTTAATAAAACCATCATTCTATAGTCTTTGATAAAAAAATATTTAGGACAAATTTTCCTTTAAATGTTTTTATTATTTATCAAGCAGTTTAGTGTATTTATTTAAAAAAAAATGTTTTAATGTTTTTATTTAGAGTTTTATTAAGATTTTTAAATATAAATATTCAGTACACAATGTTTTATTTACATATATTTTTATTAAACGTTTTACTTTTTATTTTTAAGCATTTCATTTAGTATATTTTAGGAAAATTATGACGGGTATTTTTATGTGTATTTAATGAAACATTTAGGACACAAGTTTTAATTTAAATGTTTTTATTTATTAAGATTTTAGTGTATTCAATAAATAAAATACCCCTTTTTGGACAATTTTTTATATTAATGTTTTATTAAGAATTCTATTCATTTATGTGTGTTTTTTTTTTTTAAATTAATTTATTAAGCATTTAGTTTAATAAAGCAACATCTGACAATTTTTTTTCTGTTAGCATATCTAGGAAAATTAGGACAGTTTTTAATTACGTGCATTTATTAAAACATATTTAGGACTCATATTTTCATTTAAATATTTTTTATTATTTATTAAGCATTTTATTAAGTGTATTTAATAATTTTTTTTAAACTTTTAAAATACCACATTTTCATACTATTTTTTTATAAATAGTTTTTTTATTAAGATTATTTAAATAAAATAAAATAAAATAAAATAAAACCAGGACACAATATATTTAAATATATTTTAAGGATTTTATGAAGTGTAATCCTTCCAGTAAGATGTTATGTTTGTTTTACATAGAGACACAATAGAATTGACAGTGTTTACTTTCTGTGTCTCAAACAAACACTTTTGAAGTAGTGAGAGCTCATCAAACTTCACAGTCATGCAGGTGAAACCTGAGGGTGTTGTATACTTAGGGTTGGGTTTATAGAGGAAATGTGTCTTTCGTCCCATATCTAAAAGATAAGCTGCACCCACCAAGTCACTTGTTTGATCTTAAAATTGACATACCCTTATGTATCATAACTGCCTTATGAATCATTACTGTACTAAACAAAAAGGTTAGATTCCTGAGACAACTCTACCTTCCATTAGTTTTGATAATCATTTTCACTTTCAACGTTTTAATTTCATTTTTACAAAAAAATGAAAACTAATGTTGTCCTCACATTAGTTTAGAATTATACTCACTATTAAATTACAAAATAAAATAACAAAATAATGTCCAAGAATATTCTCAGAATACCAATAAATTGAGCACAAACACCTAGGGTTAAAAAAAAAAAAGTAAAGTTAAAAAAAAAAATATTATTTCACAATTTTTAGGCAATTACTTGTGAAAAGTTGCACTTTTTCATTAACAATCCTACTTGTAAGATTTCTGATGATTGTGTCAATATCATATTTGATCATTTTTTTGGAATTTGGCCTCACTGTCAGGTGAGCTCACCTGAGTCTGAGTCATACCTCACATTTTTTACCTGTGACCACACAAAGTAAAAAAAGAACCAATCAGAGATCCCATGAACGAATGTGACTCCTAAAGTGGCTGACATTCAAATGTGCTGACAAATGGAATCAGTCATCTATTGTAGCTGTGAAATGTTTGTGTGTATTGAGGTATTGTTTCCTTTAGTTTTAATGTTCTATGTCCGTTTATTTTTTTTTTTTAGCAGTGCTTCAAGTCTCTGTGGGTGTACATGTCTGTGTATATATATAACCTGAATGTTTGGCTTCAAGCATTTGAAAAATTTAAAGACACACTCAGATACCACCTGATAATTAAATTTGTTTTGACAAAGCTTTGTTCCTTCCTGTGAGATCAAATTTCAAAGAAATCAAGAAGTTTTTTTTTTTTTAAAAAATATATTTTTTATAATTATTTATTTTCTCACACAAATGTGTGTGTGTGTGTGTGTATCACTATAAAAATTATTTTCATGATTTATCACAACTTTATTTTTCTTTTGTCAAATCAACTTAGATAATGTGGTTCAGATAACATAATATTTTGAGTTTCTATTTATTAAAGGGGCCTAAAATGCCCCTTTCACAAGATTTGCCCCTATTTGGGTGTGAGCAAAAACACTGCATTTTTGCTTCCGGTCCGCTTTCCAGAAGAGGGTGGAGCTTTAACAGCTTGCGCTTCGGTTTTTCAACAACAACAAAACTGGAGAATCTCACGCAGCCAAAATGACGATTGTCAGTAATGGTGTTCAGCCTTACATTGTTCAAACCAGAGTCGGACACTGATGGAGAGACTCAGGAAGAAGTTACAATTTTTAGAATGAAACTGAATATTTTCTGAACAGTTAGAGGATAAATGTATGTAGTTGCTGTGGAGTTAATTCAACTCATCGACTAGCATGTGCCTCATGTTAATCTTTTGTGGAAATACAGCATTGAATTGGTAGCATGACTACAACAACTCTTTCTCTTCTTTAAAGCAGCCCAAGATGGCCTCAGCCCCTTTGTTGTGTGTTTTCGGGGGCAGGGTTTATGTAAATTTTAGGGTTAGTGATGTCACTAACCCAGGAAGAAGCTTGTTTTAGTCCCTACCAGTCATTTGTTGTAGTCCTTAAATGGAGAATTCTTTAAAAGAAAATATCTCCCTTTGCTTTAAGCGTCGTAACTTTGCAGATGTTGTTTATGCTCTAACAGCAACATTACACATTAACTTAAGTTAAAAAAGTGAAAAAAAAAAAAAGTGATTTAAACCACCCCTTTAAATCTCCTTCTTTGTATGAACTCAAATTGTTAATTTCAGTGAACTCAAAATTTTAAGGTTACCAGGTAACTTTTTCAACAAATATATATATATATATATATATATATATATATATATATATATATATATATATATATTATGTTTTTTTACAGTTTTTTAGGGTGACTCTATCCTGTGTCTGAAAATGTGGTCATAACATCTGTTAGAAAACTACAGCATAAATGTATTATATTCTGCAGCTGTCTAGAAAGCCACAGAGAGAGAATGAGAACAAGTTAAAGTAAACCAGAATCTCTCTGAGGTAAAGTTAAATACATTTGCACTTTCACAGCCTAGCTCAAGTTTTTTGAGAAACGCAACTCTGGGTGGAAAGTCCCTGGCACAAGCTTTTTTCAATATGTTTGACCTCTTATTACTCATTCACATCTCTCCATGACCGGTTTTGTGTCCTGCTTTCTGTAAATTAAGTAAAGCAAACCTTCAAAAGGAAATCTTTGGGTGTTACCTAGTCATGGAAAACCTCTGATCAATTGCTTGAGACATAATGTCACAAATAATCATTGCTCAAGACTGATGACTCTAGTCTTGAGCAAAATGCAATGATATTGCAGAAAATGAGTTGGTTGTGCACAGATTTTGGTTATGTGTTATTACCTGGGGCAGCAATTGTCTATTTCGCAGACTAATGCACATGTGAACTCACCCACACGCAAAAAGAAAGCAAACCACTCCCTCATTTCCTTTTCCGACACTTTGTCCTGTTGTGAGGTTGAGAATTTCATGCACCTGTGTTAGGAGCAGCTGTGCCTTTTCTTATGAATCCATGATTTATTTTGCCAGTGTTTAACTTGGGCTCAGCTGGGCTGTAACAGTGAAAGCGTAGGAGGAATTGCACATTAGGGGTCCAGCCGCAGAGGATGTGCTCCATTGTATCCGTGATACAATAGCCCGTCTATTTATCTCTAGTCTTTGGCAGGATGAATTGAAAATGAATGAAGGTCTGGAAAGGTTGTTAAATTGAAATGTCAAGTGATCCTGGATCTGTAAATCAATATATATGATCTCAAGATCTATTAAAATACAGCTTAGATGGACGTTTAGGATTATAGGAGTACAGATGTCTCTTTTCCACATGGCTATCTGTGAAACTCCCCAAAGAGACTATAATGGGTTTTTTGGCACTGTTCGGTTGCTCTAATCACTGTAGTTTGCAGACAATGAAATTCTTCTTATGGGAGAGTTTTCAAGAACAGACTGTTATTTGATATAAAGGACTGCATGGGAAACAGAAAAGGTATCCTTCCCATGGTCAATAGTAAAATCAAACCCGGAAAAATCAAACATTTAAAAGTTCAAATTCCACCCAGATTTAATGGAATCCAGGACATACACAATACACATTCTCTGGTGTACCTGAAGGTGATTGAAAGGAATGGAGGTAAAGCTAAAAAGCTCTTGAGAAGGGGTCTCCAAACTTGGTCCTGGAGGGCCTCTGTCCTGCAAAGTTTAGCTCCAACCAGCCCCAACACACCTGCTTGAAAGTTTCTTGTATGCCTTGTGAGACTTTGATTAGCTGGTTCAAGTGCGTTTAATTGGGGCTGAAGCTAAAATTTTCAGGACAACGGCCCTCCAGAACCGAGTTTGGAGACCTCTGCTCTTAAATATAGATATCACTGTGAGGTCTGTATGGGCATTAAGACCACATGACCTGACCCAGCTGTGAATACTGTCAAAGTTTAAAGTGGAACACAAAATCACTCACTTATTTGTTCTCCATGCCAGACAGACATGTTCTCACAACTCTAACTGAAAGATGAAGGAGGCTGTGTGTGCGAAGCAAGTACTATTATAACTGAAATGCATATAATTATAATACTTGCATTCCAAATAATGGGTTTCACTTTATTTTGATGGTCCCTTTAACACATTCTGTTGACTATAAGGTCAATAGCGTTGCACCTACCAACTCTCATTAGATTGTTAGTAGAGTGTTAATAGACTGGTAGGGTTAGAATAAGTTGACGTAACTGCAAAGTTACTTATAGTCAGTAGAATGTCAGTTGGGGGACCATCACAATAAAAAGTTAGCAGATATTAAGCAGACAGTCTACTAATACTCTAATGAGAGTTAGTTGACATGTAGTTGCAAAGTTACTTATAGTCAACAGAATGTTCAAAAAGGACCATCAAAATAAAGTGTTACCAAATAATGTACTATACGATGTTCACTTACTTTAAACAAAATGTACTATGTCTAGTGAAACTCTGGCCCTCAAGCTCCACTGTCCTGCAGTGGAATTTATCTTCAACCCTAATCAAGTTCACCTGCCTGTAACTTTCTAGTAGACCTTGATTAGCTTGTTCAGCTGTGTTTGATTAGGGTTGGAGCTAAACTCTGCAGGACTTCGAGGGTCAGAGTAACCCAGAGAAAACCTGGCCCAGTGGATTAATTTAAGATTAATTGTTGTCTTGAATGGAACAATTAACATTATTTACTGCAGAGAAGCATTGACTATTTCCAGTTTTTTAAACCCATGCTATTTTTATACCTAAAGCTACTAGACCACAGAGCTGGTGGTTAGAGTAAGATATAGGTTTGATTCCCAGGTCTTATTCCCTTGATTTCCTGCCTTTTTTCTTTTACTGCCCTTTCAACATACAAAATGCCATGGATCTTGAAGGAACTTTGAGAGTTAGGCGCCGATATACTTCAGACGAAATTGAAGAACAAACTGGTGTGACGTCATTTCGAACAAAATCAGGGCAAAACGAAGTTCATTTGGTGTTGTTTTGGGAGTTTGAAACAGCTTGCCATCTTTCGGGAAAAGTTTGCTTCGGCTGTTAAATACCTTCGAACTTCCATTGGTCCATTGTGATGACGTAATAGGTAGGTGTGGCTCTGAGGCTCTGCCTTCTTTGATATGAAAATCTTCCCTGGTTAATTTCTTCTGTTCAGTCCCTCGAGGTCAAACGTCCTTTTAGTAGAAATTGAAGTTGTAATTCTACTTGAAAGAGACACTGACACTGTTTTTCATGTTTAATACTATAAAGCTAGTTTTATTAAGCAGTCTATTGTATAAAGTGGTATATAAATAAACGTGATGTGACTTGAATGGAGTGCTGATTTGCAGAGCTATGATCAGATGCTTTCTCAACTGCTGTTTTCTCACCGCTTTCATTTTTGTTGTGTGTTTATTTTGTTATTGAGGGGAAAGTGTGCGGTATATATTCATATATTCATCTAAACGTCGCTTTCAGCAGCGTGGACGCGTCGGGATATTGGCTAACAGTATACTGCTGCTCACGTATTTCAAGCTTCTTTTTACCCATAAGCAAAGAACGAAAAAGAACTTCACCGTGAGTATATCTGGGCCTTTAGGTATATGTAAATGGTCCTACTCCAAGTGGGATTCAAGCCAGCTTCAACCAGCATTGGATACTAGTATGCTTATAAGGATTCTAAAAACTGTAGCTTTTTGTATCAGTCACTAGTGCACCTCTTATGAGGCCAGGGAAATGAGGTTTTATCTCCAAAGATCTTTTGAGCTGTCCTCCATTACGTTTACCCCAATCTGGGTCACGGCACCAATTCAACCGGTTCCGCTCAAAACAGCAATAGCCAGCATGGGAGGCAGGCACTAGCAAGGATGCTAAAGTCTATAGTCTCTCACATCAGTCACTAGTACACCTCACCTTTTTAGGCCAGGGAAGTAATTTTTTACCTGCACAGCCTTCATCATCTGGCCTCCATTACATATACTTCAAGAATCATCAAGGTGCACTTTCATCCTCAGATATGTTGATAGCTAGTGGCAGTTCTAGATGAGTCTACCATCTGGAGCCTACACTGGATATTTCACCAGCATGCATGATCTATTTGCTGGCAAGTTGACTCAAGTTGATCAAGTCAAATCCTCAACCTCATTTGAAAGACAGTGTTAATAAGCCAAGAGATACTCAGAGAGGATCCAGGAGAGGGTTGGGGATCAACTTCAACAGGCTGGGCAATGTCAGGGTCAGTCTTGCCTTTCTAATACCTCTTTGCTGCCATCCGCTCATGTCTCAGGTCTTAGAAAAAAACATAAGATTGTATTACAAACACATACAAGCTCAGTCCACCATCCCTGCCCCCAGCACATTCATTTTTGTACATACTACACCCCCACAGCTGTGCCCGAGGCGGCAGGGTCGTGTTTATCGTACCCAATGCAGCTGTCCATGACGGCAACTGCCAGCGGAGGATTAAACAGAAGGCAAGGAGGAGGAAATGTGATGGAAGAAAGATGAAAGAGTGAAATCTAGTTCTTTTATTCTCACTTACAGATGCAAGAAATGTTCTCTTTCTCAACAAAATTACCATATTAGATCACAGAACTGGACTAAGACAAAGTTTTCCCCCCTGTTATTCATACAGGACATTACAGAGAGTGGAAAGGATCAGAAAGTACGACAAGCCAGGTCTTGAATTTGAGTTGTTCAAAGCACATCCACACTATGGGCCTCGTTCATGAAACACGAGCAGAACAAATTTTTGTGTAAATCATTTGTAAAGCCTTTCTGGCATAAATGTTCAGATTCATGAAAATGTTTGTATTTTCAAAATGTTATTTGGTATGAAAGAAACGTACACCTCCGTGGTAGTGTAAATGGTGCGTAAAACATTTGATTGTTCTGTATTTGACACTGCATTTTGATGCACTACGTACCATAATAATATTAAATACTACACTGACCAACCATTCTATTTGTACAACGACTGAACAACAATGGAGATGTTTGCTGGTTACTGCATTTTTATATTCAGTAATATTCTTTAAAATGAGATACTAGTAACACGTTACTGCCTTGGATATTCCAAATCATAGCAACCAAAGCGTCTCAGATGGAAAAACGCTGCGCCTCCAAAGCGCTCTGAAGTGCCACCAGCTGGCTGTTTTCAGAAGAGCATTTTTTCAGCTGGCTAAAAACGCTTTGGTAGTAGACACACGTTAATTGAATATTTATTGTTAGGCATATGGCCTAATAGTTTCTTTTGCATTTATGCAATATACTGGAGCAAAACCTGATATGGGAGTCCGGAAGATTCCACAGTGCTCCTGGACTTGCGTAGTTGTAATACACAGGCCGGATTATGCTAATTGTGAATTAGCGTGCACCCTATTTACAAATGATTGGAATTAGGGATGCAAAGGGGTGGAAAATTTCTGGTAAATTTCCAGAAACTTTCCAAAATTTCCTGAAAGTTTCCAAAAATCCTGGAAAGTTTTAGTAAATTCTGGAAATTTTATGGAAAATTATCAAAATGTTCCACCCCTTTGCACCCCTAATTGGAATTCATTAACATACACATGTTTAACTATCAAATCTGATGTTTATGAAGCATTTGTGAATCCGGAGGAGAGTTTTCAGGAAGGTCCATTTTATGCGCAAATTCCTCCAAATTTACTCATGTACTTACGAAAGTTTCATGAATGAGGCCCTACGTGTGAGTTTTCTGCCCACAAGGCTATCAGCTCTGACAGAAGAAAGTCTGAGATGGTGGACAAAGGCCAGAGGTCAGCACATCCAGTAATCTCAGTGGCAGCATTCAAAAAACATAAGACGCAAAATACCCGGATAACCAACTACATCTACCAAGATTCTGAAGTGCCCATCCAGAGACTTTTCCAATGAAGCCATGGTAGAGGAGTCATCATATTCATAAGTGGCAGGAAACAGTGACATGGCTAATTTCATAGGTCACATGACAATGTCAACATGGCGGATGTAGTATGTCCGCACAGCAATTTCATCAAATGCAGCACAATACGTGAATTTGTATGATGAGAATAGGTGTGTTCAAGATGAACTACACTAGCCTGCCATCGGCTGGCATTTGCAAATCCAGTTGCAGGCAGGGGAGGAGTACAGAGACGGCCGTCAAGTCGGACACTTAGTGCTTTCCGTAGTGTGCTGAACCAACGTCATTCATTGCAGACCACGTGATTTTTGCGTTGATTCTAGCCGAAGAAGTGGATGCAATTAAAATAAGAATATATATTTACTAGATAGCGTAATCTTAATTTTTGTTAATGTTTTGTGTGTTTCGTTTGAATATCAGATTTATAATATCAAGATTGGTTAAATACAGGAAAACACGCAACACACGTCAACCTTGTCATCACAGAATCTGACCAATGAGAATAAAGTGTGTCGTCATCAAGGCTTTCGCAGACGATTTTGAGCAACTGCGGCGCCTGACCTAGGCAGCTGGTCTAGTTTTACTCTCGCGGTAAATTGATGGCACATGATCGTAAGGCAGCTGCAGCACCGATCAAAGTCGGACACATTTTCTAACCAGAATGCATTGCTTTTGTCAGGCGGCAGCCGATCTTTGCAGCACCACATGAAGTCGAACAAGCCTTATGTCATTGAAAATCTGCAATTTTTGAGTTAATCACATGAGCCATAAATGTCATGTGACTAATCACTCTGGAGCTTTAGAAAAATTTACATCATGACAATTGGCTTCATTGGCTAATGGCCCCACAAGAATACACAATCCTGGGGTGCATTTTCCAAACCCAACTATGGTCACAAGTTCCATCATTACCAATAGAGTTCAATGGGATTTGCGACCATAGTTGGCTGGCGCTGCTTTTGGGAAATGCACCCCTGAGCTGGACCAACTTATAATGCCAATTCTTGATTAGGTAATCATGTTATTATATTCCTGTCTTATGTTGTATAACCTAATATCACCTGAATGTTGAGTTCACAGGCCTGTCCTGACATGCTGCATCTTGGAATACACCCAGAAAATCATACCTAGTCCCACAACAATATACATCCTAGTGCAGTGGGTTCAGGTCTTGGCTTTGTCAACAAAGGGTTGAAGGTCCCCACAAGATGCAATCCTTGAGCTTTCAACACTGTGTCCCTGAGTAAGGCACTCAGGTTACTCCAATTGGATTGTCGATAAAATAAGTGTGCTGTAAGTTGCTTTGAGTAAAAGTGTATAGTTGATAACTTTCTCCATTATACCTTGGTAAAAGTGTGTAGATGAAAACCTCCTCCATGATGGGGTGTGATTTTTCTGTTGGTATACAAAGAGAAGCTTTTACATTTAGCAGACATTTTTATCCAAACACAACTTGAATTGCATTAAATGTATACATTTTATTATCTCATGCTTTATCTGGAAATCAAACCCAAAAACGTAGTGTTGCAAGCACCTCATGCTGCTGTTTGTGAAACAGGAACATGCTTGAATGGATTCTAGACAGAACTCTTTAGCAGTCCTGACATAGGCAGCAGTATAATTACAGAAGCTTGTGGTAAACTCCTTTTTGAGGTAGATTCAAGAATATAAACTTTATCAAGTGTAAGAGATGCCAGTGGACTTTTAGATGCCCCCCAGGGCTCTTTCAACGGTCACTTCTTTGAAGACTCTGTGGCATGTCCTTGCATTGCTCTATGTAGAATACCTACGAGAGCAGTAACAGTATTGAATTTCGTCCATTTGTAAATCATCCTGTCAACTTATCAAGGACCAAGTGCTAAGAAACCCTTTCAAGTCCTCCACAGCTTCTTCTGAGGTCCTTTGATATCTCTTTCAGTGTGGCACATTGCACCTGAATAGGCATCGATTTCGAAAATAAGTAATGAAATGTCATGCTTTTATTCTATATATGACAGATATGTCGACAGACTACAGTTATTTTAGTATAATTGAGATATACTTTTATTAGTAATTTGAATATTTACAATTTCTGTTTTCATCTTAATTTTTGCTAAAGTTTAACAATTTTGCTGTTTTTTTGTCATCTTTTTTAGTTTATGTATATATATATATGTGTCTACTGTATATAGCTTATAGCTTTTATTCATTCTAATTTCAGTTATTTTAGTACATCAAGTTAAACTAAATGAAAATGAGAAATGTTTCCTTGGAGACTAGTTCAAATAAAATAAGTTATTAGTTTTATTTTATTTCAGTTTACATTTATTTTAATGTAACAAATATATATAGAGAGAGAAAGAGAGAGAGAGAGAGAGAGATTTAGAGGCCGTTTACATGACACCGCATTCAACTAAAAACTTTTTATGTGTTTTGGCCGTTTATTTACATGACAACTGCATTTTGGGGGCCTGAAAACACAAACTTTTTGAAAATGGGTTTCAAAGTGCAAGTTTTTGAAAACAATACCGTTATTGTCTCCATATAAACTACAAAAATGTCAATTTGTGAAAACGGTGACATCATGCACACAGTGTTGGGCAGTAGAAGTAACATGAGTTACGTAATCAGATTACTTTTTCAAGTAACTAGTAAAGTAATGCATTATTTTTTCAATTTACAACAAAATATCTAAGTTACTTTTTCAAATAAGTAATATAAGTTACTTTTCACATTTATTGACTGACAGCTCTCCTGTCCTCATGTTGAGAGAAATAAAGTGCAAAGGTGTTGTGTGCGCTGTGTGAACATGATGGTTATTGAAGTTCTAGACTAAATGTGAACATGCATTTACTTGCACTTGCACGAAACATTCAGTATTCCTCAAAATTTTACGCAAGCCTGTAATAATTAACTATATTAAATTACACAAATATACTTTATGTATTTAATCTCACTTTATTAACCAATGTCTTTGCTGCTGACCTTCAGTGATCTAATTCAACCATACTAATAAGCAAACATGTCTTTAGATTAGATTTAGAAATAAGATTGTTGAACTTTCTTCTCCTGTATCCTAGTCTTCTTTAATTCAGAATAGCAGCACAGCTGAAAGGTTTGTTTGAGCTGCGCCCTCTACTGTACCGGCATAAATATGCATTTCCTTCAGCCTGAAGCTTATTCATTTCACTTTTGGTGCGAAAGGGCCTTAACATTTGCCAAAAATAGAACTTTTTTGTTGCTATTAAAAAACAAACAGGCCAGGCCAGCCCGGCCCAGGTGATAAAAAGTAATGCAAAAGTAATGTAACGCATTACTCTTTTTTTTTTAATAAAAAGTAACTAAGTAACGCAGTTAGTTATTATTTTTAGGGAGTAACACAATATTGTAATGCATTACTTTTAAAAGTAACTTTCCACAACACTGCATGCATATGCATATTAATGTTCAGTCTACTACATCGCCAACTACTGGCCTGGCAGCATAATACAGCGTTTTTAGCCATTTTTGCGGATCGTTTTGACAGAAGTGTCATCTGTGCATCGTTGTCGTGTAAACGTACCCTTGGTTTGTTTATACTAAATCTGCAACAGATTTAAATGGATTACAACACTCCAAGGTAACCTGTAACTTCTTACATGTGATGTCTTATTATCATAAATTATAGGACTACTTCAATTTTCTTGAGCCATGCATTCACAAATTCTTCGAAAACACCACAAATGTTTTCTCAGAATTCTGTAAAAATGTGATTCACACTTTATCCTTTTTACGTACTTGTCAAAACAAAGAAATACTGTCCTTTTCCGTTGTGGGTGTGCTACCATGACTTTGTATCTTAACACGAGCATGTATTTTTCCTTGCAGTCATCACAGCAGGTCGCTTTGCATTTTAAGTCATTTGTTCGTCAACAAGACCTGACAAGCTCAATTCAGTCAGTCATGACCCACCCTGCTAATGGAGGCTCAATTTTTCTTTCAAAACAGGTCACAGCAGTCTGTCAGAAAAAGACAGGTAGGGCGTCATGGCAAAAATACTGATTAAGAAAACTGGATGTGAAAGAATACAACAGTTCCACCACACCTCCAGACAGAATAGTTCAAAGCTTCAGCTGCTAATGAATCATTTCCTTTCTGTCACATGGGCAATTTTAACCATAAAAGTTGCTGGGGGAAAAAAAAAACAGTAGTCACAAGGACCTAGGATTTATTTTTCCACCAAAAACAGTTAATTAAATTATAAATTCACTGCCTTCTTCATCATGTTTTCCATGACATTTGTTTGTAGAAAAGTTATTTAGAGTTTAAAAGAAAAAAAAAAAATACTGTTTATTAAGTTACAGGAACTATGTGACAGGTAGTATTTATTTATGGCACTAACTACTCAGATAAACACTCTACGCCAACAGTTATTGTAATAAAACCGAAGTTTCATTCAGGGTAAACTCTAACAAATAATCAGAATGGTTAATCAAATGTAAATTATGAACACTGCACTCTAATTCTTTATGATACAGCAGTTAGTTCTGGTCCTTGAATTTGATTGGTCAAGCGACATTCCAAGACTGCTGCTATAATAAGCCTGTTCGATTCAAGAATTTCAAGGTCACATTGACAAACACAAAAGAATAGCACTTCAGGGTTTTTAACATGCAGATTTAATGTCCTAGTGTTGATTTAGTTTTTATTTCGGTGTTGAATTAGTATTAATTCAGCATTGTATGTATTTGATTCTGTGTTGGTTTAATGTTGAGTGAGTGTTGATTCAGTGATTCAGTGAATTCGGCTTTGATTCGGTGATTCAAATAATGTTGATTTAATGTTGATTCCCTGAGTGTAAAAGCACAGATAATAAAAAATATTATTAAATATATCTGATATAGCACAAACAGCACATTATAATACTTAGGAGGTTAGTAATGTAGCAACCCTAAAAATAATGGCTTTCTTATGCCAAATTATACTGTACAGAAACTTCAGTATTGCTTATTATACACTGTGGTTAAATGTGTCCCCCCTCAAACAATACTTTTTTATGGCTTCTATAGTCTGCAATATAATGAATGTGTCTGAAATTGTGATTCATAGCAGAGCTGAGCATGTCTGTATGAAAACGATCTTTGCTTTGACCTAGTAGACATGTCAAGGCATGACTTTGACGCCTCCCTTTGCTCTGTAATCTGAGATAGCTGAGGGGAAGCTCAGGAGTGGTAATTACTGGGCAAACATCCGCAAGAACAACCCAAACTAGTCAACACCTTGTCCTCCCAACACACCTAAGTCTACCATTAGTAACCTACCCTCTCACTTTATTAGCCATGGTTGTGGTACATAATAAATTAGTTTTAAAATTTTATAGTTTTTACGACACTTTATATTAAACGAAAGACAAATACTGGTGAGAAAAGGGGGGAATGGAATCGGGAAATTACAAAATCAGCTTCAAACTCAAATCACTTGCAGAAGCACCATGGCTCAACTTGTCAAAACATGTGTACTGCTGCTACAGTTGGTCACTGATCAAAAAATGTAGTGGATGCTTTTATCCAGAGCAACTAACAGTGTGATTATTAAAAGTACAGTCTAGTGATTCAGTAGTCCAACAATCAAGTAGTCCATCAGTAAGGTTGACAAAGTGAGTTCTAGTTCTATGAGGGTTTTAGCTTGCCAGCATACTGTGTTTTAGCATGGTATAAGTAGCCTACATGTACGTAATCTTCAAAAGATTAAATTCAGTCGGAAGCAGAAAATTTCATATCAATGTTTTAGTCTGACTGAAATCCTATTAGCAGGGCTGGGACAATACTATAGGTGCATCGCTATTTGTAGATCGTTTCTGATATTTTCCAAATGCATCACAAATCGATTCTGAGCTTAGTTTTTAACAGCAGATGGCACTCTAGGCTATTTTTTATCCGCATGCTCAAATGCTCATGAAGAAGAGCGCTCGTGCATTCGGCTGAGTCTGACAATGTATTTGCACCTCAGAATGCTTTTATGATGCGAGATTAATGTAAACAGCCCACTGCAAACACCCCTGTAATTCGCTTCAACCTTTTCAAACTTTATGAATGATTATTTTATAAAAGGTTCAAGTGGTGTGTGTAAGGAATTGGAAGGAAGCACTAAAACTTGGAAAACTTGGAAAACTAAGCTCAGAATCAATTTGAAAGAGAATCGCAATACATACGGAAAATATCTGTACAATACGTATAATACAATACAGAATCGATCCAGAATAATTTTTTGATTTGCGATGCATCATTGTATTGTCCCAGCCCAACGTATTAGCTTTTTTTTTTTTCTTTTTTTTTTTTTGCCAAGTTTGACTAACAACCATTCATCCATCTTCCAAACCGTTTGTCCTATGTAGGGTCGGAGCCTATACCAGCGTCTTGGGCCATTCAGGAAAACACCCTGAACAAATGGCCAGTCCATCACACATGACACATACCTATGGACAATTTACAGTCTGCAGTTTCCACCCACAAGGAAACATACGGAGAACATACAAACTCCATACAGAAAGGTGTCCTGAGTCAGTCGGGACTCAAACTGGGTACATTCTTGCTGTAAGGCAGCAGTGCTACCCATTAAACCACTGTGCTGGACTAAGAGGTCTAAATCCTTTTAATGGAGTGTCTATTTGCACTAAAGCCCAAAGAATACTTCACTTTTTATGCAAATGTGAGGGTCAGCGTACAGTGGCCGTGACGCGAATTTCGTCATTAGAAGAGTACACCGTCAGATTTTTGTAACTGTGCCTATTTTGTATACTCAGGTCGCACATGCGCATTTAATGTTTTTGCAGTAATTAGTTTATCCACAAGGTGGCAAACGTGCCCTGGGGTGTCGAAGAAAAACTGCATAAACAGAACAGAACGGAACGCATGCAAGCTACAGCAACAATGGAGGCTTATATAGACAAGAGATTGTGCGAAGAGGTACCCTCATTTGTACCCTCAACTGTGCATGCGTCGAGCACCTGTGTTCCCGTAAGTGTCAAATGAAGTATACTTTGCAAGGCTGTGCATTCGACTGTGTACACTAGCGTATGCGTAAAAAAAAAAAAAAAAAAAAGCACTATACTTGCTGCTTAAGTGTAAATAGCCTGTCTTGTTTGCAAAGGCTATTTACCCTAACTCCGCCCACCAGCGTCTGGTTGGGCCACACAAGATTAAAAAAGGTGCACACCACTCAATGTAGGTTGTAGGGAGTATTGCGCATGTATATAGCTTTTGACGTAATCGACCCGAGTTCGAATCTGCCTTTTGCCAAACTCGCTTTTCTCCCTTTTCCTATCACATATCAGATCGGAAACGTATTTATTTTCAATAAAAAATGAAGAAAATATTTGAAAAGTGGAAATACAGTGCCTAATGAGTGTTTAATAGTATATATCGGGTAGGGTTAGGGGTAGGTGTAGGGAGGGCTTTATTGTCCCAATAAGGCAGCATCCATTTAATAACTTTAATAAATATAATCCTTTACACACTGTTACTATTGCATCCTGTTAATGCCCAACAATACTGAGGTTCAAATAGTACCTGCCACTCTTTATAGGATCTAACGACTATTTACACTTTATATTATACTTTTTTATATTATACTTTATATTATACTTTTATATACTTTTTATAAATCACTATTTTCACCTAGCGCAAATAGCATATCGAAAATGCTGCTATTGTCACTTTGTGTAAATAGCATCTATTGCTAAGAAAATATGCTATTTTCACTTAGTGTAAATAGCATCTACAGCTGTTTGCAGTTTGTGTAAATAGTATCTATTGCTATTTGCACTTAGTGCAAATATCCACTGCCTAATTGTAACTCGGCTTTATCTAACATATATGCACCCTAATTGGACTACAAGGCCTTGGCTTTGTGAGTTTCTTAAAACTGACTAGTTGTCCAAAAAACTGAAAAGTTATTTTTGAAATGATGATAATTTGGAAATACTTTTCAAAGACCCAAATGGCTCACACCATGTAGAAATTCAGCCAGAAGAGTTACCAGACACTACCTTTTCATAGCATTTACCAAAGCTAGCAACCCTAAATATTGTCTTACCGACTGTCACGAGCAAGTCCCTTCACCAACAATCTTTGAATGGGACACTGTGTACCTAATGTGTACATGCATAGCAACATAAAGAAGACAACACAGACCACCTTGTGGAAAGTCACATTCCAAAGAGGCAAATCTCCAATGTATGACTACACTGGGAACATTACAGCTGAATAAAGACTCTTTGCAGGCCTTGGAGGCACGCCAAGAGTATCCAGAAACCGCTAACAAAGAAAGGTGTGACAGTAAGAACCCAAGAGGACCACCATCCCTCCGAGGGTCTTGTCTTACATACTGTACTGTCAGAACACCCACGTCTGCTCTACTGTCAATCATGTATGGGTTAACAGTCCACCTATTGAGGTTTGACCATTTGATAGACACATGTCCTCAGGCATCAAATCTTATGTTCATGTATTATAGTCCCAGAAAGCTCAATACACAGCTGTAGGAGGAAGGAATTCTTTTGTGCGATGTGAGTCTAGCACACATGTGACCCTGACTTTAAGGAGTGCTTCCATCTTCCCCCGCATGTATCCAAGTACAAAGATCCAGTGTATGCGCCCACTCACAGATATGTAGCCTGTAGGCCTTGGCACTGTTGCAACTACTGTTGTCCCATCTGAACTTGTCCATCAAGTGTGATGGGTTGACATTTGTCTCAATGAACTGAATGATCACCATGAAGACCAAGTTACCAAGAAAACATTTATCAAATGGCTAACAATAAATTATCTTTATGCGTTTCTGTGCCGGATACAGCATAAACTTGATGATGCAATAACCTGAAACCAAGCAATCATGCATGAGATGTACTAAAATAGAACTTGTCTCCTAACCTATGGCTTTATTTGATGGTGTATTGCTTGAAAGTGGATCGCTGACTCATATGCTCCTAAAAAACCACACCCAACTTCTGCCTGGAGTCCTTTTCTACATTCATAGTTTCCATGAAAATCTTACCTACATATCTGCAGGTAGGTTGAGGCAGGTCTCATTTCTTCTTTTTCTTTGACCAGGTAAGACAGCAGACCATAATTAAGGCACTTTTATTCTACAGGCCTGAATTTACTCCGGGAAGTTGGGGAAGGAAGGGGGTTTTCCAGACAGTACACACTTTTTTACCATGTCCCAACAAGCCCTAGCACTGCCTGCTGTGACAACAAAAAGAAAACTCCAACCGCAAAATCATTTGAAGCAGAATATGAACTTAAACTTGAACTTTGCACAACTCATGCACAAAACTCATAAACCATAAAGCAATTGGGTAGTTGATAGGTTTGCTAGGGTGACTGCAAAGTTTATTCCTCATCAAACGTAATACCTAATCAACGAGTATTTGATTTTGGATGCGTCTTAAGTGATTGTTACTGCTAGCATGTTGCTAATGTGTTTTGAGTGGTCGTGTTGCTAAGGTGGTTGGGTTGCTAAGTGGTGTAGATGCCACATTCAACCACTCCAGACACGTTGACATATCCGCCATCTTGGAACGATCACCCACAGTAAAGTTTTCCATCGTCTTATTGTACAGTGTTAGTTTAGCAAAAGCGTCCGCTGAAGTCTATTAAAGATATAGATATTCATATATGCGTCTAACTAGGTTGAGTGTTGACAGATCTGCTTTGACTGTTCCAATGTGGCGGGTGGCTTACACATAACGGCCCATAGAAACAGCTGCTAATGAGGCATCTATGTATTTATACTGTATATATCTATGGTTGCTACTGATAGTATGTTGCTAGGGTGTTGTTTCCATGGTATCGCAAAGAAGTTGGTGTTTGTTGTGGTTGTTGGGGTGCTCTGGTTGGTTGCCAGGGCATTGCATAACAGATGTTAAGATGTTCTAAGACCAACGCTGTGTCTGAAATGGAATACTTTCTTACTATATAGTATGTGAAAAACAGTATGCCAAAAGAGAAGTATGTCCAAATAGATAGTATTCGAAAAACAGTAGGCGAAAAGTCCCCAGATGACCTACTACTTCCGGCGAGATTTTGAAGTGTGCATTCATTGGACGCTTTACTATCCCATGAGGCCATGGGAGCGGATTTATGAATGGAGTTAAAGCGATGCAACTGACGCTGGTAGGTCACATGATAATGACAGCATGGTGGATGAAGTACGTCTGGATTACATTCATACTATATACAGTAGAATGCACTTTTTTATCGGTCACAAAGTAAGTTGAAATTCAAATGTAGTACCTACTCTTTACTCATTCTCACTAATTCTTATGAAAATTGGCTCAGATGATCTTTGGCCTGAGCTGCACAGAAAGGACTGAACAGATTTTTAAAAAAATCATCTTTGTTCACAAATAATGATGTCGCGAACTTAACAAGGTCGACCCAAAATTGGTTCAGAGGCTGTATCTCATTTGAGCAATTGAAACGAAAATTGGCACGCTTCATCAGAACCATGATCTGAGGGTCCATGGCAAATTTGGGAACAGCACCATCTACAGGTCATGAGATAAAAAAAAAAAAAAAAAAGGCTATTTTTGCTTTTGTTTGTCAGACATTCATGATCTTGGTATCTATGGATACCTTTTGTCATGCCAAATCAGCGATACCAATTTTGCCGGGATTGGATGAATCATCAGGCCACCATTTAGAATTTTGTCCTAAATTGCAATATCTTTTAAACAATTTGACATATCGGCACAAAATTTGGTAAGTATCATCATCAGCATATCCTGAAGGTACCTGAGAAGTGTGAACACAGCGCCACCTTGTGTTCCAGAGATATAAGTTGTTGTTTTTTTTTTTTGCAAAACTTTTGAAAACATAGCTCAAAATTTGTTTTAATTTGTCGTTTTCCAACAATGTGACTGTCTGCCATATTGAAGCAATTAAAAACAACCTTTTTCGCTGCTACTCCTACAAATTTTGCCCAATTTTGTCCAAAATTGGCTTAGATGATCTTTGGACCGAGCCACACAGAAATGACTGAATGGATTTTTGATATTCACTACCATTCGAAATATCTCTCAAAATTTGACCCTGCCTGTGTTTGTTGTCTTACGCTTGTTAGCTTAGCATGCTAACCAGTTGCCATTCTTTCTAATGTGGCTCTTTAGCTATCAGGTTAACCATAAGCTACATTAAGTTAGCTTAGCATGCTAATCTGGTTAAAATATTCTTTTAATCCTTTTGTGGAAATATTTTCTCATCTCTTTTTTAAGATTGTTCTTAAGACAAAACTGAAGAAATCATTGAAAAGTATCTTCTTAAAAATTATTATAAATAACTTCTTAAGTTAGAATACCTACAACTTATCTTACATTCCCAAAGGTAGTATGTTTTCAGATTTTTTTGGGTTGTTTCTAATTGTAATTAACCATTATGACATAACATAGCAACATAAAATGCATATTACTATTGAGTATATGAATCTAAATGCGTTCTTTGTTGTGTATGTGAATGTTTCAAAGATGACAAAGCAACATGTCGAAATGTAAAACTTTACTGTGGTGCTGTAATTGCAACAATCATTAACAAACAGTGAGCCATTCACTTCATTCGGGCAAGATAACATTGTACTGAGTGCTGTGTAAAAAAGGAAAAAGTAAATGAAAAATGATTTTTAATTTTCAATGGGTTGAACTATGGCTCAAGGGCACAAGCATCATTCAAGCACAAATTTCCTATATGAATCCTGCATTGGAAGTTTTGTACTTTGACCTTAACAGTTCCCAACTAAGGACTCACTTTTGTTTACAACACAACAAAAAACTCAAGTAATTTGATGCTCGACTATACTTGCTCCCAGAAAACCTGAATGAACGTGTTCTTAAAAACAGTATGTTTATATATAAAACAAATCAAGTGAAATGATCAAATAAATACATTCTCAAATGTTTCAAACAAATATATACACTTTTGATTACCCAGTCACGCCTTCGTTGTCGAGCGTATCGCACTTCATCGGAGCAACATCAATGAACTGGAACTTCCCAGAAGGCCTCACGTGTCTCTATTGTGACTGACCTACCCAATGCCTAACAAACAGTCATGAATATGAATATCTCAGTCTTATGGCTGATTGTTTGTTCTGTTATTATAGTGCTACCGCCAATTCTGTTAACTTCATCTAAATCTAAACTACGCATTTGGTGTCAGAGCATTGTTTTTCTTTGTGTAGTGTACAATCAAGTTTGTAAACAATGTACTCTTCTTTGTATTGTTCTATACAGAAACACTGTTTTGGTAAAATAATAAAATGAGCAAATTTGTGTGGTTGAAAGCATAAAGAATTGCACTGGCGGACTTCACTGACTTTTCGGTTCTTTTTTTCCTCCTTTTTTTTGGCATCAGTATTAAGGCCCGGTGTATAAATGGAAGAGGATTTTGTGAGTTACGCACACGCAGACACAAACCCATTCAACTGCATTCAAATATGACGCAAATAGATGACCAATATTGCCGAGAAACGGAAGTACGTAGGGAAGAGGGAACACATCAATTAACAAGAGTGGCAGTACAGCATTTTACATCCACTCTGAAATGATTATCTGTCATATGAATTAAAACAAGAGTCTCTTTCTCTCTAGTTGAAGTGCTTAGTGCTTGATGGTGGGCTACGGTTGGTAGCAACATCATGGTGGGGCATTCAAGGGGCTGTGTGACGGTGATAGTTTGGCTGTGTTTATTGCTAGGCAACAATTGCTAGGTGATGGTCGCTAGGTGACGGCATCTCAAGTGAAGACGTAGTTGATGAGCAGCTGAAAGAGCAACAGCATGCACAGGATGAGACAGTGGCGACCGTTCAAGGACTTGCTCTCCTCTGATGTCTTGTGTCGCGCTATCTGACGACCCAGTGCACTCAGGTTTCTGAAGACGTAATTGAAATACAGGGATCAATGTAATACATATACAATATAGAAGAGCAACTTGCAATACTGAATACAGTATTTCAAAGGGTGTACTTGCCTCTGTATGTCTTGCTGTGTTTTCTGTATAGCTGCTACCGAGGCCTCTATGAGGGCGATGTCCTTCACTTCTTTAGTGCATCTTGCACACTCTCTCATAAAGCCTGATGAAGTCAAAATGAGACATATAAAACAATCTGAAGTCTTGAATTCTTTATTTTATAATACATATTCATTTATTTTTTTAATAAATATTTATTTTTGTTATATTTGAAACAGTTTCTTTGTTTTATAATAAATATTTATTATTTTTTATAATGATTTGTTTCATATTTTTGTTTTATTATTTATTTTTGTTTAATAAATAATACATTCATAATTAAATATCTTTATTTATACATATATTTTTATTTTATAATAAATATTTATTTTTGTTTTATTTTATTGTTTATTGTTATTTTTTATTTTATTATTTTATTTTAGTTTTTTAATAAATTTTTTTGTTTTATAATAAATTATCTTTCATATATATATTTTTGTTTTACAATATTTATTCTTGTTTAATATAATTATATATTTGTAATACATTTTTTTCTATTTCTATATATACTTTTATTTTATAATAAATATTTTTGTTTTATAATAAATACTTTGTTTTCAAATAAATATTTTAGTTTTTTTAAATATTTTTTTGTTTTATAATAAATGATTTGTTTCATATATATTTTTGTTTTAAATTACTTATTTTTGTTTATTTTTATTTTATAATAAATATTTACTTTTTTATTAGAAATATTTTCTGTTTTATAATAAATATTTTTGTGTTTTAAATATAAATCTATTTTCTATTTTTTAATTTTTGTTTTATTTAATTATTTTATTTTAGTTTTTTAATAAATATTTTTTGTTTTATAATAAATTATGTTTCATATATATTATATATTATATTATATTATATATTCAGAATATATTTATTTTTGTTTTAAATATTTACTTTGTTTTATAATAAAACTTTATAATAAATAATTATTTTGTTATTGCTAATGGATTTGTTTAATTATTTGTTAATATTTGTTTTGCAATATTTATTTTTGTTCAGTATAATTATATATTAATAATTAAATAATAAATGTTTTTTATTTATAATAGTTTTATATTATAATATATATTTGTATTTTATAATATTTTTCATTTCATAATAAATATATTTTTTCATTTTATAATACACATTTCTTGTTTGGGATTTTTTATAATAAAAAATACATATATTTATGTAAATAATTTTTATATTTAAATAGATTTTTTTTTTTTTTAATACAGATTTTTACCTTGTGTAATCAGCCAGCAAATTCTTAATTCTTATAAAAGCTTTCACAAGCTGTTTGGATTTAATCAGTGAAAAAAAGTCAATTTTTAGTTCTTTATAGCCTAGTGGATCTGAGAAACTATTTCAAAATCTGATTGGATAAGTTATATTTGAAGTCTTTGTAACAGTCAATAGTCAGGCTCACAAACTATTTTAATTGCCGGAAGAACTGTTTATTCACCTCTTAACTATCAGAATACATAAACTTCTATTTGCGTATGGTGTGTGTAAGTCTAACGGGATGACTTGCCTTCATTGTCGGATGATTCATGATTGGGTTCTGGTGTGGTACTGCTGCTCTCCGTGTTCTGACTGCAGCTGGATGGCTGGCTGCTTGACTTTCTGTGTTTGCCATTCACCCGCAGCTGAGAAACACACACATCTGTCAAGTCAAACACACCCTAAAGGGCTCACCTAAAGAAGCCCGTGAAGAATCCTTCTATAGAAAATACTAAGAAAACTATGTGACTCACCTTCTGCTGTCCAGCCCAGTTCTGGCTGTAGGAGAAACTATTGCGTTGGCGTTGGGATTTCTCTTTTGTCTGGATGATGCCGTCTTTCTCAAACTGTACGAGACAGCGGTCCGGATCCCACGGCTTAGTGCTGAGAAACAAATCGTGACAAGGAGATTAATAGTGATTGAAATGCTGCCAAATTTTGGGATTTGTAACCAATGGAAATTAGGGAATCAGTTAATTTTGCTTTAAATCACATTATTTTTCTGTAGCGTTCATATACAAAGCGGCTCATTGTGAACATACTCGGCATATTTGTAGTGCCACTCATTAGTGTCGGTATTGAGAGTGAAGAGACGTGGGCTCCAGGGTCGCTCGCCTCTCTCTCTGGCTTCCTGCCGCTGAGCCTCTTCCAGCACAAATTTCTCCTGGGTGGCACTGTTCTGGTCTTTATCTGTAATAGCTCTGGTCACATGTTGCCACAGCCTGCAGGAAAATACACCAACAATTTTCCACTATAAGCTTAACATCTTATAAAAGCCATTATTGTTTAGTCACTAGTCACAACACATTTTCCACAGCGCTTTGATGTGGTCTAATATAAACCAGGAAGTTGAGGTCATTTTGAATGACGCATATTCTTTGGTGATTTAGAGGTCAAGATTCAAGAGGTTTGTAGTTTTCAAGGTTTGGCTGGTTAGCATTAGCCGTTAGCCCCTGCTGGTAGATGCAGTAACTACATCATCTGGGCCAAAAAAAGCACCTTTCTCCATTGACAGACATGTAAATGACAACATTTTTGCAAGCAAAATATAAATGTCTAATATTTAATTTCATAATTGTACATGTTTTACCTGAGCTTGAGTTTGTGGAGAGACTAGAGTTTGTTTGAATATACTTTAAAATCTAATCTGTTTTGGCAAAGCTGAATTTTCAGCATCATTACTCTAGACTTCAGTCACATGATCTTTCAGAAATCATTCTAATATGCTGATTTGCTACCTAAGAAACATTTATTATTAATATTATCAATGTTGAAATCAGTTTTGAAAATGTTTTTTTGATCATTTTTAATAGAAACTTCAAAAGAACAGTGTTTATCTGAAAAAGAAAGCTTTTGTAACATTATAAATGTTAATTATTATTATATTTAACATTTATAAAATATAAGTATTTAAAATTAAAAAAAAAAAAAATTAATATAAGCTGAATCACAAATAAAATTGCATATAGATAATCCATTTTGCAGCATTCTTTTCCCCTGCTGTCTTTAGCCTTTTTGTTTATGAATTTGTGTTTCTGTACCTCTGAGACTCGAACGCCTCCTGCTGGTCCATCTGCACCACCTGTCTCTTCAGCCTCTGTCTGCGTATGTCTGGACTGGGGTTCCACAGCACCTCCTGGTGGCCCGTCTTCTTCTCAATCAGGTGCACTTTACTATCCTGGGGAAAGATTTGGATTTCAAACACGCCTGTGAGATAACGTGTTGCCAGCCATTGTGATAAGCAGCCTGTGCGCTTGCCTTAATTTCACCCTGGGGATCAATAAAGTTTTATCATTGAAGAGACACCTGAAGGATTAAGTTCGCCACATCTACTGATGAAACAAGCCAAAAATAGTTCATAAAGGGGTCATGACATGAGAAATCAAATTTGCTTTGATCTTTTGACATATAAGAGGTCTTTGTACCAATAAACATCCTGCAAATTTCATAGCTTAAAAATTCCTCCTCATTATAAACATAGCATTTATTTAATAAAGCTCCAAAAATGGCTCATTTTGATATTGCAGGATATTTGACGTCACACAGGCAAATAGTTTTGTATTTGTCTGCCTCCAGAGTAAGACATCGACGACATCATCACACCATAGGCCCCGCCCACTGACATTCAGTCGCTTAATGGCTGACATTTACCTAGACTGGATGTGGGCGTCGCATTGCATCAAAAGAAATAGAACTCACTATATAATATAATCACTGATGTTGTCTACACAGGACAGGACAAAAACGTTTGCTTTGATGCGTCCAGTTTAAACAGCTTGTACAGATTTCAGAAGTGAATGGTTTATTTTAATTGTGTCCCGACTCACAACGAAGCATCACAATCCATAAGCAAACAATTAGGGCTGCCCCCTAAATAGTCGACTAAACATTAGTCAACTAGAAGAGGCTTAAGCCCCTCACACCGACTTTTTCGCTGTAGTCTCTGTACTGTGAAGCCGCTTGTGGGCGTTCCTAGTGCTCTAATGTTATTGGTAGACCCTCAAGACGTTCATTTTCGGAGCACAAATTAAGATATTTTGATGAAATCTGAGAGGTTTTTTATCTCCCATAGAAAGAAACAAAATTACCACATTCAAGGCCCAGAAAGCTAGTAAAGACATCATTAAAATAGTCCACGTGACTGCAGTGGTTCAACCTTAATGTTATAACGTGACGAGAATACTTTTTGTGCGCAAAACAAAACAAAAATAATGATTCTTCTTCTTCTCTGACATTCTGACGTAAACACGGAAGCA
Organism: Hypophthalmichthys molitrix; assembly: GCA_037950675.1. Taxonomy (NCBI): domain Eukaryota; kingdom Metazoa; phylum Chordata; class Actinopteri; order Cypriniformes; family Xenocyprididae; genus Hypophthalmichthys; species Hypophthalmichthys molitrix. The sequence continues at coordinate 19,590,963 of CM075515.1, forward strand.
CTGCACTGCGTTCACTACATTAACTGCGTAGGAGACTGATAGGGAAGAGAAAACATTGTTAAATAAAGTCGTTATTTTTGTCTTGTTTTTGCGCTCAAAAAGTATTCTCGTCGCTTCAAAACATTAAGGTTGAAACACTGTAGTCATGTTGACTATTTTAATGATGTCTTTACTACTTCTCTGGACCTTGAATGTGGTAATTACGTTGCTTTCTATGGGAGATAAAAAACCTCTCAGATTTCATCAAAAATATCTTAATTAAGATGAACAAAGATCTTGCGGGTTGAAGGTAAGTAATTAAGGACAGAAATTTAATTTTTGGGTGAACTAACCCTTTAACGGTGGGTCCTTGTGGTAATTACAGTATGTTGGGCAGGAAATCCAAACGTTCGCCATCCATCATCCATCAACCTCATATATGGCTTATCATTTGAAACATGTAAGTAGTAGCAACTTTACATGGCTGCTCGCTTTAACGTTAATCTAGATAAATGTGCGCTATTATATATCCAATGTTCGTGCGGAGTGTGGAAGGCAGCTAAAGTATTGTAAGCTTTGGAGGCAACGGCGCAATCACTTGCATTTTTTTAAATACAAGTGAAGTAAAATATAAACTCAAAATACTCATTTTTTTGTCATACAAATAAGAGTAATACATCATTCTGAACTGTAAAGGGTCTACTTTTATTTGTGTAAACTCACAATAACAACGAAACGTTGTGCCTTTGTAAAATAATGAAAACAAACATGATATACTTTCTGCCATCTCTGTCTCCCTGAACAGCAGCGCGTCCCATAAATGTACAATTGTACAAAATATTTGTGTACAATATTTTTTTTTTCAGGATTCTTTGATGAATAGAAAGTTCAAAAGAACAGCATTTATTTGAAATATAATCTTTTGTAACATTATAAATGTCTTTACTGTCACTTTTGATCAATTTAATGCATTCTTGCTGAATAAAAGTATTAATTTCTTTAATCTCTTTTCAAAAAAATAAAAATAAAAATTCTTACTGACCCCAAACTTTTGAACGGTACTGTATAATGTTACAAAAGCTTTGTATTTCAGATAAATGCTGTTCTTTTGAACTTTCTATTCATCAAGGAATCCTGAAAAAACTGTTTTCAACATTGATAATAATCATAAATGTTTCTTGAGCAGCAGATCAGTATATTAGAATGATTTCTGAAGGATCATGTGACACTGAAGACTGGAGTAATGATGCTGAAAATTCAGCTTTGATCACAGGAATAAATTACTTTATAAAATATATTCAAACAGAAAACAGTTATTTTAAATTGTAATAATATTTCACAATATTACTGTTTTTACTGTATTTTTAATTAAATAAATGCAATCTTGGTGAGCAGACAAAACTTCTTTTAAAAACATAAAAAATCTTACCGATTCCAAACTTTTGACTGGTAGCGTATATATATATATATATATATATATATATATAGTGTAAAAAACTTTATTAACATTAAAGTGAACCTCAAGGAACATTCAAATATTTAAAAAAAAATCCATGCCATGACCCCTTTAAAATTTATTATTTAAAAAATTATTAGGAAATAATATTTTATTTTTATTTTAGAATAAAATAAAAAAAAATGTTAAAATGTTATAAATGTTATATTTTATTTGAGAAAAAATATTTTGGAATTTTTGAGGAAATGTTGTGGACTGCTCCGAAAATACTCTTACCCAGTGCCCATCTACTGTAGCCAGAACATCTTCCCCCATACGTATCTTTCCAGAAATCTGGTTAACGTTGCAAGAGCTGCCAAGAAAAGGCTGGGGCAGAGAAAAAGTTGTAAGATTACAATTAAATAAATAAATGAAGTGGCATTGGTTAGGTTTGGAACTCCAGAATACCTTCAATTTGAATTCAAGTTCTGTATAACATTGTGTTTTTTCACACTCAATTGTGATTTTCCCGCCAAGCTCCAAAGTCATTGTACCATACAGAATACCTGTAAGAAAGTCACAATTTCTGTTTATTAATGTTTCACGAAAACATTAACGTTGACAGTTTTCTCATTATTTACTCACCTTAATTTCATTCCAAGAAATAACTGAAATACTATAATATGGTTTTGGAATAAAATGATGGTGAGTAAAGAATGATAAAAGTATTACATTTTTAGTGATGATAACAAATAATTATTTATAGGTGTACTATTCCTTTAAGGCATAATTCAGCATGGTTTAATTATAAAATTTAGATTTCAGATTGAGGTCCATCACCTTTACAGTGAGCGTACGGCATTGTGATGATATACTCTTCATCTCGGGGCAAAAGCAAGAGCCTGGCCTTTCCATCTAGTATCGCAGACAGCGAGTTCCCTTTAAGAAATGACACTGAGGTTATAACCAGCATCGCAAAGGTTGTGTATTAAAACCACTGTATGTCTGCATTTGAACTGCAGCATGAAATTTACATACCATAAAATTTGGATTTGGCCAGAATGCTTCCACTAATGCAGAATCCATCTTTCTTATTGCTGATGTAGAAGGCTGAAACAGGAGGGTGATGAGAAACCTGAAAGTACAAAATCAGCTGCTTATCAGATGAGCTTATTGGTTTCCATTGCAGAGATTGTAGTCATGTTTACAATGTTTGCACAAGACAGATGTCCTAGCAGAGTAACACCATTCTTTAAATTAAGATTCACTGACAGAAAGTGTCCAGAAACTTGTTTTAATATCAATATATTGGTTTGATTATTTGTATTTAAAGGGATAGTTCACCCAAAAATGAAAATTCTGTGATAATTTACTCCTGTAAGATTTTCGTTCATCTTCAAAACACAAATGAAGATATTTTTAATGAAATCTGAGAGATTTCTGTCAGAACTACCACTTTGATGCTTTAAAAAGTTCATATAGATATTGTAAAACTAATCCATATGAATTGAGTTATTTAGTCCAAATTTTCTTTATATAATAGCGCACGGTTTATATGATGAACGGATTTAATTTAGGCTTTTATTCACATATAAACATTTATCAACTCACACATCAGTTGTGGTAAAGGAAGCTCAAGCATGTTTGCTTGACGTGCAAGAACCAATGAGGTTCATTCTTGTGTTACGCAGCACGTTTGAGCTTCTGCAAGAACCAGTGAGGTTTGTTCATGTGCATCAAGCAAGTACAGTTGAGCTTCTGTTTATGTTCGCTGATCAATGTTTATATGTGAATAAAAGCTTTAATTCAATCATATAAAGTGATCAAGTCTCTTCAGAAAATTTGGACTAAACCACTCAATTCATATGGATTAGTTTTACGATGTCTTTATGAACTTTTTGAAGCATCAAAGTGGTAGTTGCATGGACTGTCAATGGAGGGACAGAAATCTCTCTGATTTCATCAAAAATATCTTCATTTGTGCTTCAAAGATGAACGAAAGTCTTAAGCGTTTGGAACAACATAAGAGCGAGTAATCGATGATGATTTTTTAAATTTTTGTGTGAACTAACCTTTTAATGCAATGTCAAATATCTTTAAGTGTGACTTAGTCCAAACACTTCTTAAAACCACTTAATTCTAGAGTCTCACCTGCTCTGCTATGTAAAATGTACAGCTGTCTGTTTGTGGATGCAGCCAACAGCATCGAAACATTTCTCCTAGAATAGGGTTGTATGGTTTCTTCAGACCCTGAAAGATATACAAATATACACCAGTAAGACTAAAGAAAGTAATATTTTTATTTAGCAAGGACACATTAAATTGATCAAAAGTGACAGTAGGGACATTTATAATGTTACAAAAGATATCTATTTCAATTATTATTATTATTTTTTTTAAAGTATCACGGTTTCCACAAAAATATTAAGCAACATTTCAGCATTGATTATAATAATAAATGTTTCTTGAGCAGCAAATCAGCACTGAAGACTGGAGTAATGATGCTGAGAATTCAGCTTTATCATCGCAGGAATAAATTACATTTTAAAAATACACTGCTCAAAAAAATTAAAGGAACACTTTGAAAACACACCAGATCTCAATGGGGAAAAATATCATGCTGGATATCTATATTGATATGGACTGGGTAATGTATTAGGAACGAAAGGATGCCACATCGTTTGATGGAAATGAAAATGATCAACCTACAGAGGACTGATTTCAAAGACACCCCGAAAATCAAAGTGAAAAAATGATGCAGCAGGCTTGTCCATTTTGCTGAAATTTCATTCCAGCAACTCAAAATGGTACTCAGTAGTTTGTATGGCCCACACGTGCTTGTATGCATGCCTGACAACATCGGGGCATTGCTCCTAATGAGACGACGGATGGTGTCCTGGGGTATTTCCTCCCAGATCTGGACCAGGGCATCACTGAGCTCCTGGACAGTCTGAGGTGCAACCTGGCGACGTCGGATGGACCGAAACATAATGTCCCAGAGGTACTCTATTGGATTTAGGTCAGGCGAGTGTGGGGGCCATTCAATGGTATCAATTCCTTCATCCTCCAGGAACTACCTGCATACTCTCGCCACACTGTCGTACACCAGGAGGAACCAAGGACTCACTGCACCAGCATAGGGTCTGACTGATTTCATCCCAATACCTAATGGCAGTCAGGGTGCCATTGTACAGCCTGTAGAGGTCTGTGTGTCCTTCCATGTATATGCTTCCCCAGACTATCACTGACCCACCACCAAACCGGTTATGCTGAACAATGTTACAGGCAGCAAAACGTTCTCCACGGCTTCTCCAGACCCTTTCACGTCTGTCACATGTGCTCAGGGTGAACCTGCTCTCATCTGTGAAAAGCACAGGACGCCAGTGGCGGACCTGCCCATTCTGTTGTTCAATGGCAAATGCCAATCAAGCTCCATGGTGCCGGGCAGTGAGCACAGAGCCCACTAGAGGACGTCGGGCTCTCAGGCCACCCTCATGAAGTTTCTGATTGTTTGGTCAGAGACATTCACACCAGTGGTCTGCTGGAGGTCATTTTGTAGGGCTCTGGCAGCGCTCATCCTGTTCCTCCTTGCACAAAGAAGCAGATACCGGTCCTGCTGATGGGTTTAGGACCTTCTACGGCCCTGTCCAGCTCTCCTAGAGTAACTGCCTATCTCCTGGAATCTCCTCCATGCTCTTGAGACTGTGCTGGGAGACACAGCAAACCTTCTGGCGATGCCATGTATTGATGTGCCATCCTAGAGGAGCTGGACTGCCTTCGCAATCTCTGTAGGGTCCAGGTATCGCCTCATGCTACCAGTAGAGACACTGACCCTAGCCAAATGCAAAACTAGTGAAAAACAGTCAGAAAAGATGAGAAGGGAAAAAAATGTCAGTGGCCTCCACCTGTAAAACCATTCCTGTTTTGGGGGTCATCTCATTGTTGCCCATCTAGTGTACCTGTTGTTAATTTCATTAACACCAAAGCAGCTGAAACTGATTAACAACCACCTCTGCTACTTAACTGACCAGATCAATATCCCAGGAGTTTAACTGACTTGATGCTATTCTCTGGTTAAAAACTGTTCCTTTAATTTTTTTTTTAGCAATGTATATAAAAATAGAAAAAAGTTATTTTAAAATGAAAAAATATTTCACAAAATTTTTCATAAAATGAATGCAGCCTTGGTAAGCATAAGAGACTTCTTTCAAAAACATAATAAAAAAACGTACCGACCCCAAACGATTTATGAACCATTTTTGAACGATTTATTTTGTATATTTTGCTGTTTTCATCCAGTTATTTTTATGCGATATCCCAAAATGTGCACAAAAATACATGGAAGCCTGGTTACTGTGAGCCGGTTTATGATTCTAAAAATCTCAATCCAAAAATGAGCACTTCATCCAACTTGCCTTTGGTTTCTTGTAGAATCCTGACAGATACCAGCGCAAGACCTGCTTCATCCTGCAGTATGGGCTCTCCTCTGTCACAGCCCTGAAACAAAAAATTTATGACGATTATCTCTTCTCCAACAAACTCAGTGAAACCTAAAAATGCTAGATTTAGTAAAGTGCGGCTGGCTGCAGTAGTGATGCTAATGAGGTGCTTACTGGGACAGCAGGTCAGCATGGTAATAGTAATCTGACAGCTTGTCCAGAAATGAACGTGGCTCCAGGATAAACGTTGGCAAAACCACTTTAGACAGGTCCATCCCTGGCCTCAGCTGCTTCAGGAGAGTCCAAATTAAACCCTTATTCTCATCGGAGACTGTCTCGACCTGGGACGCCTCACCAGCCTGTGATGAAAACAGAAAAAGTTAGCATTTTAGCACCAACCCTTCCGGTTCCATCATCCCGAAGTCAAAGGGTTTTTGTCGAGGGAACCAGTGTGATGCTAACTGCCTGTTGGCCTTCAAATTTACGCCATACGTTCACCACTCTCCCTGAGTTCCATTCGGAAGGGCTCATCCCTATGCCCTAATCCCTTCAAAGGGTTTACTCTCCGGAGTGACAGCTTTGAAGGGATGAAGGGCGTAGGGTTCAAACAAACTCTTTCTTTTGGAAAGCACTTCTGCGTCATCTTAACAAGACAATCAAGGAGGTGCCTTCATTGCATATTTTGTACACTCTGAACAATGAGTATATTGTGCAAGCTGCGCCTTTTGTTTAAAGTTAGTTTATTTATGTACCAAATGTACCAAATCTAACTCGTATAAATAGTACAGTAGTATAAAAAAATACTACACATACAGGTAAAATCGAAGCCTCCGAGCCTCCTGTACACATTCTGTGACGCCAAACAACTTCCCCGTGCAAAGGATCAAGGGCCCGAAGTGTAGATCAGTTGTACCCTTCGAAATCCTTCATTCCGAGGGGCCCTTTGAAGTGGCCCGTTTTAAGCACTTCAGTTTGGAACGACCCTTCAATATGGCGGCCATGATTGTTTTCACTCTGAAGTGCCATTCGGTATATCCCGAATAATGCACCGTCTATTGACTGACACCAATTAATTTTTTGTATGCTTCATTGACCAATACAACAGCAGCGTTGGACTTTATACTGACCCCTATTGGTGTGGATGTAGAATCACACAAAACCAATTGTTTTTGTCAATAATAATACCATAATATTGGTGGTTTATGGTATTAATAATAATAATAAATAATAATATGTTATTATTAATATAATTATTAATAATACCATATTAATAATTATACCATATTCAGAGGCATGTTTTTTATCCATTAATTATTTTGGGTGAGTAAATAAATTATTTTAAAGTGAGTAGTATTTGGCTGGTCATGTGATCTCAAAATGGCTGCCACCATGAGGCGGACCACCACTATGTAGAATAAAACAGCTTTTTCTAGACAAGGAGTCTCATTTATAAAACACGTAAAAGCAGATTTGATTCTGATTCCATGGATTTCATCTCATGTCAAAAGTAAGGGAAGAGCATGTATACGAACATTTTACGCTCATATACTATATACCAGTCATTTAAATAATTCAACATCTTTAATATTATTAATAATATTATTATAGGTGTAAATGCGCAACTGCTTTGTGATTTAAGATGAACTGTGATTTATAAAGTGCGATGCATATAGGAACATTTTTTGAGCATATGGACATTTCATAAATCATTAATAGAAACATTTCGGAAATTGTTATGCATTCACAGTTAGGATCATTCTACGCACATCGTTATACATGATGCCCCAGATGAAGCATCATTTCAATTATAATAAAGCTAAGTGTTGTATTTTAGTCTGGCCTAAAATGACATTTAAGCTGAAAAATGCACATTTTAATTGGCTAACATACAATTTCTCTTTGTTTAGGCTTGTGTTCATTGACAGGAACCATGTTTATTGCATCACTGCATAACCGAAACATAATTAAGTTGTGCTGTGCAGTTCATTCAGACCAAACAGAGACTGTGATAAAGCCATATTAAGTTATCACCTCTCCCATCTCTTCATAGGCTTCTTCAACAAATGCTGTTGCCTGGAGACACACATCATCCGATTGGTCCATATCACTCTCCTCAGTCAATCTGCCTCCATTCTCATTGGCCGCATTGTCTGAGTCTTCATGCATCTCCCTCTCTGATTTGTCCGAGTTGGCGTCGATCTCCATATGGTTTTCCAACATGGAGTCATTCAACCTTTAAAACAAACAAACAAATGACCATGTGAGATTTGTTTCGGGTGTAATTTGCACAGTTTTATTGTATAATTATTTTTAAACTTTATTTTTATTCTTTTATCCACTCTTTAAATTATTTTTTAATATTATTCTGCTTCTCCCTTTTGAAATATTTATCTCAGTGAGGTATGTTATGTTCACGTTCAAAGCCTGTCAAGATCAGTTGCCAAAGCAACAAATCACATGACATTCATCTTCTCGAGTAATTTGAAGGACAGGGCCGTCACCATGGTCACAAGAGGTTCATTAAATGAGCATGAACGTTATTTTCTAAATTCCTGTTTTGTCCCATTTGATGCTTTAGGCAAAACATTTCTAAAGAGAAATATGAAGCATCTGACTACTAAAAAAGGTTTTACATAAGTAATCTGACCATTAGCAAAAAGCATGACATTAAATAATCTCTTTGTGTCCACCACACACAGAGATGAGAGGAAAACCAGCATACGTCCTGCGTCGCTGGCTGTCAGCAGACCAGCAAGCCAAACAAAAAAATGTGTCCTTACCTTGCCAAGAATAATTAATTCCTGATACTCCAAAGATTGGTAAACAAAAAAATAACAAAAACACAGAAAAAGTCTTTGTTTACAGTCAAAACACAGTGATTTCCCCCTACAGTTCCTGTTTCGACTGGTGTTTGCACAGGAAACCTCTGCAGTTACGTGTTTTCCAAAGCTGTTTTTCCTGCTTCACAGCTTCTCTGACGTGTGTGAGCGCTTGTATGAGTGTGTTTGTTTGTGCTGATGGTGGTGTTGGGTTTTCATTCCCCTCATCTCTTCCTGCTTCTCTGCCTTTCACGTAAAGCTTTAGGGCACAGTTGATTGGACGACAGCTTCAAAGTGGCTAGAAAGAGGTGGGGTTTGGAATATATAAATGATTGCCAGCCCAAGGATGTCACTGGCAAACAACATCTACTATTTTTCTTCCGGTCAGGTATGCAAACAGTATGGAATTTAAAGACTTTGAATCTTATTTGATTATTTTGCAAAGAATGTAAATTAATTATTAATGTTCATGTGATATCTCATGTAATGGTTATAGGCCTGTGTTTCAGCTATTGATTTTGATTAATGGTATTGTATGTTACACAATATTAACATTATAGTATTTCTAATTACTGAACAATATTGTGTTTAGGGGAAAGCAATCAATCAAACTAATTTATGACACATCAAAACTTGTATATGATCATATCATTACTGGTGATGTTTGCTAAACCAGACAGACTTATCAACTGCATAGCAACATGCTAAAAGCCAAACAACAACAACAACAACAACGTTCAACACTAGACAATGAACACAGAGAACTGAAGGTCTCAAATATACAATATAAAGAACTCAATGCAAAACAGGTGTGCTCTAATCAGTAACCTAGTAAAAATGAAGAACGTAGGTAAAAACAGGAACGTAGGTAGATGGCAACAAAGAGAAACATAAGAGTCCATGAAAATTAAACTATAACTAAATATGACAGAACCCCCCCCCCCCTCCCTTTCCAGAAGGTGGCTCCTAATGCCATAAAAGAGATTAAAAGGGAAGTCCATTTAAAAGGGAGTGTCATGGCAGGTGGCAGAAGAGTACCCGGGTGGATCAGATGGTGGGAGGATCCAGGGAGGAGATGAATGCAGGTGGAGGCACATGGAGGTCCCAATTACAAGTGTCAGAAGAGTACCAGGGTGGATCAGATGGTGGGAGGAGCCAGGGAGGAGATGAATGCAGGTGGAGGCAGATGGAGGTCCCAATTACAGGTGGCATAAGAGTACCAGGGTGGATCAGATGGGAGGAACGAGGGAGGAGGCGATGGTAGGATGATGCAGGTGGAAGCCGAGAGCACAGGTGGTAAAAAGGCCAACGGCCAGGGTGGCTTTAGCGGGCCAACCGCCAGCAATGGAGCCAAGAGCTTTGGAGACCTGGGCAAAGCTCAGGTGGTGACAGGACTGGATGACACCGTAGGATCCAGAGACCTAGGCAGAGCCACAGGTGACGAGCACCTGAGGTGGAGCCAGGATGTTGGTGAACTGAGGCGACTCCAGTGTGACGAAGGTGGATCCGGAGGGAAGGCAGTAAGATGGAGCACAGCGAAAGGCCCAGAAGTCCGTGGTGCAGGCAAGATGGAGCCGGAGGGAGGAGGGAGCCGGGTGGAGCTGACTGGTCGATGGGTCAGGGTGGAGTTACAGGAATGGCGACCTGAAGCGAAGCCAGGGGATCCACATCCCAAGGCAGAGCTGGTGCCCAGCAGATCTGAGGCGGAACCGACTTACAGTATAGTTTCAACAGTTGGGCCAAGGGACTAAAGGGCACCAGTAAAGGCAGCGCTGAAGGACTGACTGATTAGGGCAGAGGAGGTGGCAGAGGGAGGCAGGGCGGGTGTGTCTTCAACAATACTGAAATTTTAAAACTGATCCTGACCAGCGGTAGTGAGATTTTTAGGTTCGGTAGAACCAGTGGTCATATAGATTTTAAGCAGGGCAGGATCATTAGTGAAAAGGTCTTTGAGCAGGGCAGGGCCAGCAGTGAAAAATAGTCTTTGAGCTGGGCAGGACCAGCGGCGATGAGGGATTTGTGCTGAATAGGACAAGTGGTGATGAGAGCTTTATGCTGGACAGGACCAGCAGTGAAACAGTCTTTGAGCTGGACAGAACCCATAATGATGAAGGTTTTGGGCTGGGAGAATGAAGGCTGTCATTGCCCTCAAGCTCCTCTCCAGTTCCTATCGGTTCATATGTAGAAGTCGGCACACAAACCTGGTCAGACTAGGCGATGACACTCGACTCCGGGACAGACTTGGCTTCAAGCTCTAGTTCCACTGTGGGCATTGGCTCAAGGTCCGTGGTGGGTGTCAGTGTAGTCTTCAGCTTTGCAGTGGCCATCAGCTACGGGTATGCGCACAGCAGACAACGGAAGATGACCTCTCTCCAGGTTCCTTTTCCCATGTCTGGTAACTCAAGGGGGCTGTAAAAGAGGCTTTACTGTCTCATCATCAAAGTTGGATCTTGCAGCCAGTTGACTAAAGCGGGCAGAGTACTCCAAGATAGAAAGATTCTCACGTGCGATGAGTTTCGCTGCAAAATCCATTTTCTTCTTTTGAGGTCTAGTGTTCTGACAGGGGCTGGTCCACAAAGGATGATGAAGAAGAAGGTTTCAAACAAACAATAGCATTAGCATTTAATTCAACAATATAACAAAAAGGAACAAAGCAACAGCGTGTACTGAAACACATTCAACACGACAATAAACAGAGAACTGAAAGTCTCAAATACATAAGATAATGAACTCAACGCTAAACAGATGTGCTCTAATTATTAACCTAATGAGTAACCATGACAACTGATGAATAACGTGCACATAGGAACATAGGCAGACGGCAACAAAGAAAAAACAGTCCATGAAAATAAAACTAAAACTAACTAAACATGACATCATCATTGTCAGCTTATCAGAGCAAACAACAACAACAAAAACTTCTGCTGTAGATGTTTTAGAATAAATGCAGAAATGCAGTAAGTGTTTGGTATGGTATATTTGCTGTAACCAGGGGGTATTCCAGAAAGCAAGGTTATCTTACCGTCAAACATACTCTGAACTCTCGGTTAATTAACCCAAACCTTGCTTACTCGAGGTTCCAAAAACACGTCCGGGAATACATTTAGCCAACCCAGAGTCTGTTAATGGTTAACTCACAGGACATTCTCAACAGTGACGAATCGACGAGTCACCATGAAAACAGACGCTAAGAAAAAACGCTTCATACTAGCTATTTGGTGGTTGTGCAATCATTTTTCAATCTTTTCATTTAATAATGTTTAATCACTGTGAATAAGAACTATAAGTTTATAAGTTTATTTTTTAAGTTTAGTCATTTTCCTTCCGCATTGCTTGAAAGGTAAGATCATATTTGTTTTATTGTAGAAATACATTATAGCATATAATATATAATCAACTATATAGCATATATATAGCTCCACCTCAAACCTCCAAGCACCTCACTCTACCTTGGTCAGTTGACTAATTGACTCAACCTTGGCTCCTCGCTCCTTGGCTCCACTGGGGATCATCATCTGCTACAAGGGGCTTCCTCATCCCTCCGGATCCACTTTGGTCAGTTGTCACTCTGCCTTCGCCACAGACATCCGGGCCTTCGTCTGAACCTCGGCCCTCCACCCATTCGGCTACATTGGGCTCTTCTTTCTTTCCGGCTCTGCCTCAGTCCTCCAGCACTTTGGCTCCACCTCGGCTGCCTCTGTCAGTTGTCCACCTGGTTATGCCTGGTCTCTCTACCAATGCTGCATTATGGCTCCACCATGGGGTCACTACCTGGCTCCTTCCACCACTGGCTCTTCTCATTGGCTTCTCACTCATCCTGGGTTATACCGTTTGCCAGCTTTGCATCCTTATCGTAAGCCCCCACCCTCCTCTGTTGTTGTTTTAAGGCATGTGGACACCCCTTTTTGATGGGGGGCAGGGGGTAGTAATGTCACGTCTGATCTGTATTTTGCTTCAGTTGAAGCAAATTATCCATTTAGTGCATTAAAGGTTTTGTAAGAGCAGTAATAGATAACGTAGGTTTAAAATGTACAAAAGCCATTCTACGATTTTTGGTATTTTATTGATAGACAAAAATGATTAGGAGATCTAAAGGAACCCAATTTTCCCACATGAGCACCAAGGTTCTGAAAATGAAGATCCCATAAACTAACCACTAACAAATGACCCCAGCATTCAAGAGAATATGAACTCCTTCACGCCAAATCCAAAATATTCTACTGCAATAAATGTTAGTTTATTTCTTTAAAAAAAAAAAAACTTTTTCAAACTCCTAGACCATTTGTCTAAATTTTCACTTCAATTTGAGTCAGATCATCATCACACCATGCCGGCAGAAAGTTATGGATTTTCTGTTGATAAAGGGCCGAAGAACTGTTTTTGTATATACTGCATAAATGAATTTGATGGCATCATGCCAAACTGCATCTGAGGCTGTATCTTTTGAAAGATTTGACATTAGCACCAAACTTTATGTGTGTAATTGTCACCCAAAACTGACCACACCAAATCAGTTTTGTGTCAGCACCACATATTGGTCAAAAGTAATAAGCAATTATGTTACATTACAAGTGATTGTATTTATGGGCTTCTTTACTCATTTTTGCAGTTGGTCTGATGCTAACTGACTTGATTTTTAGCTCCTCATTCTGCCTCTGTGGTGACTGGCCCCTTAATTGTGTCACATGTATGTCTATTTTTGCACCATGTTCTGTTTGTCTTGGTTACTGTCTTCAGTTCAGGTGTTTCTTGTTAATTTAGTCTCGTTATCTCCTCAGTTCACTGTGTATATATGCCCTTAGTTTCAGTCCAGTCTTTGTCCTGTATTGTTTATGTTACATGGTGTTTGTGATTTTCCTGTTCTTAGTGTTCCATTACATGTTGTTGAAGTATTCTCCTTCATCTTGCATCTTATCCTACACTACCCACCGTGACAGAATACAGGACCAAGACTGAAGTATGGATCTAACCGCACTGCCAATTCAAATGGTCACAGTGACAACAGATCCAGTTATGGTAGCGAGGAACATGGACCTGGCTGGCCGTGATCTGACTGATTACCTCACCAGGATCCTGATGGAAAGAGGCCTCAGCTATACCATCATATCATCGGCTCCGGTGAGTGAAAGTCACCTGTATTGTCCCATCATGGCTGCCAGTCCAGTATCCTGTCCTGAGATGGCCACTATCCCAGAGCCTCTTCGCAAGATGGCCGCCATCCCTGAGCCTCATTGCAAGATGGCCGCCGCCACGCCTGAGCCCTCGGTCAAGATGGCCGCCGCCACGCCTGAGCCCTTGGTCGAAATGGTGCCGCCACACCTGAGCCCTCGGTCAAGATGGCCGCCGCCACACCTGAGCCCTCAGCCGTAATGGTCTCCACACTTGTGCCTTTTGGTGGAGTATGAGAGGATGTCCTGGAACCCAGAGTTGGTTCCAGCCCCTGAGTCCACTCCAGTGTCTTCTCCAGCCCCTGAATCTGCTCCAGTGTCTTCACTAGTCCCTGAACCTGCTCCAGTGTCTGCTTCAGCCCATGACCAGAGTCCAATGATTACTTCAGCCCGTGACCAGAGTCCAATGATGGCTTCAGCCCGTGACCAGAGTCCACACTCTGCTCCAGTCCCCGAGTCGGCTCCACACTCTGCTCCAGTCCCCGAGTCGGCTCCACACTCTGCTCCAGTCCCCGAGTCGGCTCCAGACTCTGCTCCAGTCCCCGAGTCAGCTCCAGACTCTGCTCCAGTCCCCGAGTCAGCTCCAGACTCTGTTCCAGTACCCGAGACTGCTCCAGACTCCGCTCCAGTCCCAGAGCCCGCTCCAGAGTTCGCTCCATCCCAGAAACCCGTGGCTCCTCCCAAGGAAATTTTTGGGGGGAGCCATATACCTGTGGACCTGGGGTCCGGGCCAAGGCCACGGAGGCCACACCGCCATGGCGCCCCGAATGTCCTGATCCGCCATGGCCCCTGCACTGCCAGTAACACCCTGGAGGCATCCTACCAATCCGCACTTGTCCACAACCTTCAGGGTGCCCGCCCGCCCCCCCCCTCCCGCCCCCCTCCTCCCTCCCTGGTTGGACTCTTTCTGGCGCGAGGTCACGCCTTCCATGAGGGGGAAGTAATGTTACATGTATGTCTGTTTTTGCACCATGTTCTGTTTGTCTTGGTTACTGATTAATTAGGGTCTTCAGTTCAGGTGTTTCTAGTTAATTTAGTCTCATTATCTCCTCAGTTCACTGTGTATATATGCCCTTAGTTTCAGTCCAGTCTTTGTCCTGTATTGTTTATATTATATGGTGTTTGTAGGGGATTTTCCTGTTCCTAGTGTTCCATTAAATGTTATTGAAGTATTCTCCTTTGTCTTGCATCTTATCCAACACTACCCACTGTGACAAATTTTATTTTATATTTTTTTAAATGTTCAATTGCGGTATCCAATTTTTTTTTGGAACATAAATGTTTGAGAATGTGTTTTTGTCAATGTAGTCATATTGTAGTAGTTAATGAAAATAGTTTTGGTGTATTTCATATTTTGTATCATTTAGCAATAATTGGACATTTTATTTGGAGGGTACATTATTATTGTTTTGGGTTTTTTTTTTTTTTATAGAATAACAAAAATTAAGGTATGTTGTTTTAAGGCATGTGGACACCCCTTTTTGATGGGGAGCGAAGGGTAGTAATGTCACGTCTGATCTGTATTTTGCTTCCGTTGAAGCAAATTATCCATTTAGTGCATTAAATGTTTCGTAAGAGTAGTAATCGATAACTGTTGCAGTAACACACTCTGAAGGTGGCTGACTGTAACGTACATTTAAAATGTAAAAAAGCTATTCTAGAATTTTTGGCATTTTATTGATAGAAAAAAATTATTGGGAGACTAAAGAGGGCAGGATCTAAAAAATGGAGGTATATTAAAGTCGATAAATAATTGATTATTTTCTTCAGCTGAGACGCTTCAGATGCGCACTGTTCGCCATAATGTTTTGAATTGTTTGAAATATGTTTGGAATCACTTCGAAAAGGAAAATACAGTTAAGTGCAACATGTGCAGAGTAAGTCTGTCATTCATTCATGGCAGTTTCTTCATGTGCGAAGATCTGTGAGAAGGATTATGTCTAAAACGGCATACTCTGAAGTGGCTGCCAATCCTGGACTTGCAAGCTTTAGTGCAGATGGGTAAAGGAAAGATTGGGTCAGTGCTATTGTCTACTTTGACAGCCAGGCCTTTCCTACATTTGCACTTCTCCTGGGCAGTTGTCACTCTGCATTCTTTAAACTCACCAGCAGCTTTCTTTGTGAAAGTCCACCAAATGAACCTGTCTGCTGCCAGTGTCTCCCTATTTTGGGGGTTGATGTTAGTTGGCCATAGGAGTTAAAAATTTATTTTAAAACAAACACTGGTTCACACTAGGATACTGCACTGTATATGTTTGATTTATGTTGAAGTGATTGGGACTTTTAATGGTGAGACTTATTTTTTT
Source organism: Hypophthalmichthys molitrix (assembly GCA_037950675.1). Lineage (NCBI taxonomy): Eukaryota > Metazoa > Chordata > Actinopteri > Cypriniformes > Xenocyprididae > Hypophthalmichthys > Hypophthalmichthys molitrix. Next base: position 19,607,109 of record CM075515.1, read on the forward strand.
GTAATCAGGCTTTTAAAAAAATGTATGCTGAAAATATGCTGACATGCCAAAAACAGTACAGTGGGTAATACTCACTGTACAAGGTCCTGGTCTGTGAGAGCCGAGCACTGCAGCAGCTGCAGTATGTGTGAGGACTCCGAGGAGCTGCTCAGATCTCCATCCCTGCAGCTCTTTGCCGTCATCTTCGACAGGCTGGAGCAGCTGAGAGCCAGTTCCAGAGCGTCCATCCAACAGCGTCCTGGAGCAAATGACATAGGCTGTATAGCCTTCAGGTGGACTCCATATTGAGAAGGCAGTTTTACAGATAAGAAATGCCAATGCTCACCATCGGATTCAGATGCTGCCCTGAAGATCAGGTAATTACTAGGCAAGGGTTGTGTGATGGAACCAACAGATTCTCCTTTAGGACCCTGAAAAAAACACAGACACTAATCAATCCCAACAATAAGGTCAAGAAAATGTGTTCTTGAAGATGTTCTTGTCTAACCTTCATGGCCCATATGGACTTATCCAGCGGATGGTAGACTTTGAAACAGAATCCATCCTTCTTTGAGGGCCTTTCGATGAGTTTACAGGCGTTGAGAAGAATCGTTCCCACCCAGTGTTCCGAACCGGGCGTCTTGTAAATCAGGAGAATGCCAGGCTTCAGGACGCACCATAATTTCGTCCAGCTCTTCAATGTTCCCCGAATCTGATCCAAGAACAACATCTTAAAGCTGTTGCAAAATCATTCATTGTTAGAATAAAAACCAATGAGGTTTACTAACTAACCTTTAGCCAGTTGGACATAATAACCACACTTGGATCCTTAAGTGCACTGAACAATTCATTGGCGACCCTCTTCTTTTCCTGTCGATAGTTCTTTTTTTGAACCTACAATATAAAAGGTTAAGGTTTGACGCATTGCTCAAACATCAGCTAGGGGGAGTAAGTGGACAGCAAGACATGTAAAATGTCTAAAAACCTTTCTGAACACTAGAGTGCACCATATACATTACCAAAGAGCTACAAAACAGCAAAAGATACAGCTGCAAGCAGAAATTAGTGGGATCAAATTTGGAGCTACCATTAAGAAATAGGTGAAATTGACCTTTGTATTCATAATTGAACATGTTTTGCTTTGTCTTCTATGAAATCTCTTTGTTGAACAATTCAACTGTAGATTATTATATACCTGATAAAGCTTTGGTATTTTGTGTGGTTGATTTTAATAGCATCACAGATGACACTTCATATTTTTGATTGTGTGTACAAAACCTAAATCATATACCTCTTTTAATATATCTTTAAATCTCTCTCTATTTTAGACTGTAGAAAAGAACTCTGATTGGACAATGCAATGCATCACTCATCTCAAGCCATCTCATTTCATTTTTGTTTTTGTAAAAATGATAACCCCAAATTAACATTAGAGTCTATGGAGTTACACTGACGGTCTTACATTTTAATTTCAAGATTCACAAAAAACAAATCTTTTTAAATTTTTTACAGTTTTTTACAGGAAATTAATTTTTTTAAGGGTATTGCCAAAGATAAAAATAATAGAAAAAATAATAGAGTTCCACTGGACCAGTGTTATCTTAGTAATAATATTTTATATACTATTATTGTATTTCTTAATATTTAATATTTATTTCTTAATATAAAATTAGCTTTCATTTTTACATTTTCAGTTTTCATTTCAGTTTTATTTAGTTTTAGTGATATGTTTTTATTAGCTTTTTTATTTAGCTTAATTATTTCAGTTTTAGCTTTAGTAATTTTAGTAATTTAATTTAGTCTTACATTTCTAAGTTTTGTTTAAGTTTTTTTTTTAAGTTTAAATTTTAATACATGTGTTCCTAGTGAGAAGTGAGATGTTTCTGTGAAATTCGAATTCTCTACCTCAAACAGGGTAGTCAGGCTGATGTTTTGAATATTTAACTGCTATCTGTTAGCAACCATATATTCGTCCCAAAATTACAAATGCAAAGTTTGGTGGGCTAACATTTGTAGCTGTTCAAAGTAAGAATATGAAAAACAGGCCAGATGAAAAGCTGCATTAAATATTTTAATAAATATTTTAGTATTTTTTCTGCTTACTATAGAGGAAGTGCCTGTATGCAGGTTCTGTGCCGTCCACCTGTTGACTAGTTCTGGAGGTGACGACACGAACAAGCTGCTGTTTTGAGAAACTGGGTCAGGAACTCTGCCTTGAGTAGGAAGCACATCGTACCTTAAGCGATTCTTTCCTTGCCAGCTTCTCCGTGGGTGAGGAAGACTCCTTCTCCAAACCAATAAACATCCTGGATTCCGACTGAGGCAAAAAAAGAGATAGCAAAAAAGAAAATCCCAGAAAAATCCATTTAAAATTCATGTAAAGTCAACATGAGATCAAATTTGCACATTATTCCAAAGAAAAAAGGATTTGTAGTCATTTTGCTCCACCTACAAAGTGACTTGATAACATTATTTTCTCACTGAATGTCCTAATGTTACGGAAACAAAACGGTTTGCTGTTTCATGCTCACTTCCCACTATAATAATCATATTAAATAAGTTCCCGTCATATTAAGTAATTAAATTTAGAAATTATAATGCAATTAAGGCAACTTCCAGCTACAACTCTTTCACACTAACTGCAAAAGGCACCAGGCTAAATGCAGCAGGTCTGTTTGGTCAGCTGTGGGTGTCAGTTGAACCAAAATATGGAGAAGACAGCTTCCCTCTTAGGCCCAAATTAGCCTGTAAACCAGATGATTGAGTGTGGAGTCCAGAACAACAGCAGTAATGTTATTTCACTGTTTTATATTTAAGGGCGTTTTCTCAGAGGAGGCAAGGCAGGCAGTGCCTCCTCAAAAATTTGGATGAGAAAATAGTCCATATTACAAAAATATAACAATGCAAATATTACAAAATGTAACATGAAAAAGTATATAAATCACTTGTATTTCTAAAATAACGTTTCTCACGATTCTGATCTGCAATCATCGCTTGAGTGTGTACAATGAACCAGGAAGAAACTCGTTAGAGAGTGAAAGACCGCGTCAGTGGTGGTCACTTCTAAAGGAGCTTTCTCTGCATTCATTGCAGTTCTCCTAAAAGAGTATTTCCCATGCTGCAGTGCAGACTGCCTGAAGTGGGTCTTGCATGCCGTGCAGCGACTGTCCCTGTCTGCTTCAGCACTAAGAGAGCATTTTTCCATAAAAGAGCAAGCATTTCTGGATGCATTTCTGAATGCGGCCATTATCTGTCCTCATCTGATGGCCGTGATTGCTATCTCACACGCCTGGGCATACGCATGATGAGACGGTGTTTGTGGGTGGTTCATGTTCTCGCATGAGAACATGACCATGTCAGCACGCTGTTCGCATCTCGCCTTTCTCATAAAGGCTTGAGCTCCTCTGCTGTTGACCAGCCACCATTTGTGTGTAAAATCAGAGCCGACCAAGGATTACAGTGGGAGCTTCTCTGCCGGACATATTCCCGTGGACCTCCCACTCCTCTGCCCTGCATGCTGTGGCCACCCTGCAAGTCTACCAGGCCAAAGTTCTCAGCTGTCCAGAAGCAGGCTGAGGCAATGAAAAGCCTGCTCCGATGTGCTACCAGGCCATTGGGAACTACCCCTCAGTCTGCTCGTCGCCAAGGGCGCTCCGGCATGGCCAGCTCAGCCCCTCTCCTATCACCAGCAGGCAGTGGTGTGCAGTTCAAAGACGCTGCCCCACTGCGCATATGTCGGTAGTCCCTCTGACCCCACTTGTACAGCATCTGGAAGCCTGGATAGCACTTCCCAGCCTGTCTCACTGGCTTATTTGGACTATCAGACTAGGCTATGCGATTCAGTTCACCTAGCGTCCCCCCAGTGTCAGCGGTGTCTGGTTCACCCCAGTGGCAGACAAGGATACTCCTGTCCTGCATGCGGAGATCGCAGTCCTACTGGTAAAAGACACCATAGAGCTGGTCCCTCCAGCAGATATGAAGACAGGGTTCTACAACCCATACTTCATTGTACCCAATCTTGGACCTTCGTGTCTTGAATCAAGCCCTTCACAAGCTCAGAATCTCAGAATGCATTTGTCCCCAAGACTGGTTTGCAGCGATCGACCTGAAGGATGCATACTTTCATGTCTCGATTCTCCCTCAACACAGACCAACAGCAGGATGGTGGTTCCACTGAAATTGGCATATGGCTCCTGGGGCATATGGCATCTGCAGCCACACCGCTCGGGTTGCAGGAGTTCCCCTAGAACAAGTGTCCAAGCATGTTGTTGTCTCAACCGGCTGGGGTGCCATGTGCAACGGGCATGCTGCCTCGGGCTCTTGGACAGAACCTTGACAGCAGTGGCACATCAATTGCCTCAAGTTGCTAGCAGTATGGCTTGCTCTGCGCCACTTCAGATCGCTGCTACAGGGCAAGCATGTGCTGGTCGGGATGGACAACACTGTGGCCACTGCGTACATCAAAGATCAGGGTGGTCTACGCTCCCGTTGCATGTCGCAACTTGACCGCCATCTCCTCTGGAATTCAGGCTGAACAACTCTCACATGATCCTGAGACCCTGGCCTGAATATCTGCCCTAGGTTTCTACCACCCCCTTCAGGGATCAGGTGGTGAACCTGCAAGCACTGCCCCCAGAGGACCCAGCCCTTGCTCTGCTCTGTCCCGTTCACACTTTGCGCTTGTTCGTGGACTGCATGCAGAACTTCAGGGCCTCAGACCAGCTTTTTGTCTGTTACGGAGGCCAGCAGAAGGGAAAGGCTGTCTCCAAGCAGAGGTTGGCCCTGTGGATAGTGGATGCCATAGTCTTGGCATATCTCAAGACCAGCTGGTCCCCCTTGGGGTAGGGGCTCACTCCACTCTGAGTGTTGCCTCCTCCTGGGTATTGGCGCATGGTGCCTCGCTGACAGACATTTGTAAAGCTGCGGGCAAAACCCAACATGTTTGTGAGGTTTTACAATCCCTGTGTAGAGCCAGGCAAACCCTGCATGGAGTTCCTTCAGCACCCTCGGCAGTCAGACGCGGATGCCTAGAAGGTCAGACCCTGTACTAGACTAGGTGCCCATGTGTTCTGATTCCCTTACGGGTGATCCCACATGTGTATTCTTCCACAGTACAGCTCCCCTGTTGGCAAGCCCGTGTCTTTTCCTTGGCAGAGCCTGCCCTGCCATCACCCTCTCAGGCAAGATCCCAATTCGTCAGTAGTTCTGACGTAACGTCTGTTCCCTCCTTCAGAGAACAGGGGTTACATTAGTAATGTAGATGTTATGTTTGGATACGATTGGTTTGTGCGATAAATCCTGCCTCTTGCTTTCGTGTGTGTTCACGAATCAGTCAGAATCTTTTTTACAGCCTATGGTCTGAATGAACAAATTGATGGCATTGATGGGAAGACTAATTAAAAAGTAAGTAAACATCTCACCCACTTAGATATCAACTTGAATGGCCTGAAAACATGATGGGGTTTTTTTATTGAGCAATCAGCTTGGTGAAATTAAAGGTACATCGTGCCTTTGACCAGAGTTTACTGAGCTTAATGACTGATGAAATACAAAAATAAGTTGACTACTAAAAAGAAAAGCTGAACAGCAGTTCACAAATAAAATATATTGTTTAAATTATTACTGCCTTTAGGTATTATTTTGGAAAAAAATTAAAAATGCTTAAAAACACTAACTTGATGAGATTTATACTAGGTTTTAATAAATAGAACATTAATAACATTGTTAATCTAAAAATACAAAATAGAATTGTAATTAGTTTCCTTTTTTGGTGTAACATAATGTTTATTTTACCAGGAAAATGTGACAACGTGTAACTGGGACATGAATTTACATTTCATTTATTAAAATAGTTGTTAGTAATCAAAGTATTATCAGAATATCCAGTTAATAGTTATAGTAGCAGGTGCAATGCTAAATGCTTTTTTCAGGCTTATACAGATGAGATGCATTAATGCTGCATTATATCCTTGTGTATTATAGATTAGTGTCTCACATGGGTCAATGAATGACAGTCTTTTACTGTATATTTGCCCATTAAAAACACGTTAACTAGTAAGCAGGTTGAAATAACAAATGTGAATGGAAATGTTCTGCAACCAGTAAGTACAGGTTTTTTTCTTTCCCATCTGCATTATTATGTCGTCATATTCCATGCAGGCAGTCAACAAAAAGATTAACGCACCACGCTGCTGGGCGACCGGGCCGGACTGACCTCGTCCCTCAGTAAGGGCAAACCATTTCGCTCCATTTCATTACCTGCAGAGCACACACACGCACACGCACGCGCACACACACCCACACCAGTACACAAATGCCTAATTAATATCAAGGGCAATAAATGATAATCACCAGGACTGAATACACATTTAACGCTACAATAAATAACATTGGGGATATCAAAACATAGTCAGCTCAGTTAAAGATTAAACGAAATACTTTTTTTTTTTTCACACATTCCTTTCATAATAAATGTCCCATATTGTGCAAAATGTATTCGTTCTCAGTTGTTTGTAGCATGTTGCTGTGTGGTTGCTAGGGTATTGCTATGTGGTTGTTAAGGTGTTCTGAGTGGTTAATTACGTGTTTGATAGGGCATTCTGGGTGGTTGTCAGGTCTTCATAATGTGGTTACTATGGTGTTCTAAGTGTTTTTCAGTGCATTTCTATTGGGTTTTCAAAGTGTTGTAGGAGGTTGCCAGGGTGTTACTATGTGGCTGCTAAGATGTTCAGAGACTTTTGTAACACAAGGTGTTCTGAGTGTTCACAGTGCCATGTTTTTGCTATGGTGTTTTGCATCAGGGTATTGCTATGGTGTTTTGAGTAGTTGTTAGGGCATTCTTACATGGTTGCTAGGGTGTTGCTATTTGTGTTGCTAAGCTGTTTTTGGTGCTTTGAAATTCCTAGAGGGTTCTAGGTGGTTGTTAGGGCATTGCTATGCGGTTGCTAAATTGTTCTGAGATGTTGCCAGGGTGATGGTGTGTGACTAGGGTGTTCTGTGTGATTGTTAGTGCATTGCTATGTGGTTGCTAAGGTGGTCTGAGTTATTAGTATAGCACTGCTATAGGGTTCATTTGCTATGGTGTTCTACATCAGGGTGTTTTTGGGTGGTTGCCAGGGTGTTGCTATGTGATTGCTAAGGTATTTTTGGTGGTTTGTAGCATAGTGCTATGAAATTCCAAAAGTGTTCCAGGTCGTTGCCTGTGCATTGCTATATGGTTGCTAAGGTCTTCTGGGTGGTTTGCAGGATGTTGCTTTCCTATTCCTGGCATGTTCTTGATGGCTTTTGTTTGTTGGGTTATTGTTAGTGCATTGCTTTGCAGTTGCTAGGGTGTTTTGTGTAGTTGCCAGGGCATTGTTATGCGGCTTAGGTGTTGAATGTTTGTTAGTGCATTTCTATTAGGTTTTTAAAGTGTTTTAGTAGATTGCCAGAGTGTTGCAATTCGATTGCAATAGTGTCACCAATGGAGTCATTTCTAGCAAGTTTCAGAGTGTTTTAGTTGATTGCCAGGGCATTGCTATGTGGAATATTAAAGGGATAATTCACCCAAAAATGAAAATTCTGTCATCATTTACTTTACTCACTCTCAATTTGTTCCAAACCTGTATGAATTTCTTTCTTCTGCTGAACACAAAAGAAGATATTATAAAAAAAAACATTCTTCAAAATATCTTCTTTTATGTTCAGTAGAAGAGGGAAATTCATACAGATTTGGAACAACTTAAGTGTGAGTAAATGATGACTTTTCATTTTAGGGTGAACTATCCCTTTAAGGAAGTCAAATGCACTATGAATGTGGTTGTGTGATGAAAAACATGCAGCTCTTGAATTCTTTAACACAACTATTTATCATAACCATAGTGACTTAGAAGCAGAGCTCCTGTATGTCTCTTGTGCTTGAAGGAATAGAATGGATACCTGGGCTTAGTGGGTACAGTTCATGGTCTCCTCCATAGGAAAGGTTGCGGGTCAGTACACGTGGGTCGATCTTGGGAGGTGACGTGGCTGTGGGACAGAGAGAGAACCGTCTGCGGAACAAGTTCTCCTCTTTCATTGTGCCAGCCAGTCTGTCCACCTGGAGGAGAAAGGAGGAATATCATTATAGTTTGTAGCAGCATAATGCACTGAAATACTAATGGATCATCACACAGATACACACACACACACAGATTAATGTTAATGCTGCAGTGTCATGCAGCCCTTAACAGAGGAAACAGATAATCAGCAAAGGAAAGTGGGAGTATGTGAGCAAATGTGTCCACTCGAACTTGGATGAAATTGGTTCCAGAAAGCTTATGCAACATAAAAATGGATGCTAAATGAGAAGAACAGCTGACAAATATTTTAAGATGAACTCTTAAACGTGAGTTTGCAAACTGAACTGATTCTAATGAGACAGAGTGCCACCTACAACAAAATAATGGGAAGAAAACACCACTTTCTAATGTGTTGTCCTAGCAAATTACTCTGATCTTTTTCATGTAAATAATCATTAAAAAAAACTCAAAAGTTACCAGTTTGAACCAGTCCTTTACTGAAAAACTTACTGAATTTCATAAACCTAATCCATCCAGCCATCCATCCATCCATCCATCCAGCCATCCATCCGTGTGTATATGAATTTCAAAATCAACCTAATATTTTTCCTTAATATAAAATATAGTCTTTAAGCCCTAAAAACTTAGAATAACTTAAATATTCACTAAATCACTACATTACCCACATGCATTTTTTAGATAATTAGGTTCGAATTTTAGGGTTGTGAAATGAAAGGTTTTTACCTAAGATGACACTAATCAAAGGAGGAAGTCTAAACAGCATGGGCTTTTAGTTGCAGAGCATCTGAATCAAGTTTCCCAGCATCATTCCATCTCATAAAAAGGAGCTAAAAATAGTCTTTCTGCTGCAGTGTGGATCTGACAGGGGGGGTGGGAGCCGCCGTCTTTAAGGTGCACAGTTACAAACCCAGCTTCTCTCTTGCTCTCACTAAAGCTCTGCAGGGTAATGAACCCCGCCCTGCATGTGGCCAGGCAGTCAAATGAACCAATCACAGCTCAGGGCCACAGCTGGAGGGCAGGACGGGATGGATTCAATTGGCCGTGCAGCTGGCTGCTGTTCAGTTTTGCTCTGTTTACAAGACTATGAGCAGCGGAGAGACAGAAACACATCCTGAATAGACTACACAAATATAACACCTGCAAAAAGAATATAAAAAAACCCTTTTACATGCAAGAAAATGACAAAAGAGTTCTCTTTAAAGGTGAAGTGTACAGTTTTTTCGATGTTAAAGGAACCGTTCACTCAAAAATGAATATCATTTACTCGTTCCAAATTCATTTGACCTTCATTTGAACACAAAACAATAATATAAAATAGAAATGATTGAGACTAAGGCTGTCAAAAAGGACAAAACAATCCTCACATAAAACTTTCAGAATGGCTCAAGGTCATATAGGGGTCAATGATGTGATTTTTGTCCAATTTAATAATTTATTCAAAAATACATAACAAAATGCAATTCAGTTTTGATATTTTGGGGGGGCATAAAGTGAGAACTGCCCTTATACTATAATAATAATAAAAAAAAACTTATTAAACATGAAATTTATAAAAAGAAAACTGGCATAATCTTTTTAAATTATTATTTTATATATAAAAACTAAAATAATTTTAAACATAAAAGTACAGTGTCATATGTCAAAGTCAATAAGACTATCATAATATCATATAATTTGACCTTTTAGGACAGTTCAGGTTGTGGATGTGGTGCGACTCCCCAAAAATTTAATGATATTTATGAATTAATTCATGGTATTTGAAAAAAAACAACTTTTTAAAATTATATTTGAATAAATTTTAGAAAATAATGTTGATGGTTACACCACATGACATTTTTAGAGTCATTAAATGTAGACTTTTCTTGAAATTGGTATAACGTTTTTCTAAACCATCTTGACTACAAAAGGACGTTTCTCATTTTAATGTTGATGGTTACACCACATGACATTTTTAGAGTAATTAAATGTAGACTTTTCTTGAAATTGGTATAACGTTTTTCTAAACCAACTTGAATACAAAAAGGACATGTTTCTCATGTTAAATGAAAAACGGTAAATGTCTTTGTGTGTGGCATAAAGGCCTGGCTGAAGGAGCAAGGGGTGTTTCATGGTCTTATTAAGTGTTTCAAAAGCTCATTTATTGATATGACACTTCCTACATCGAAAGGGGCATGGTTAATAATGATTGCAATTCTAAACTTAACAAAATGCCACATTCAATTTTAGATTGAGGTGAGCAAGCAAATTATTAGGAGCTGGCGTATGAGAGATCTAGTGGTGGTTTGCAATAAAAGTGCCAGGAAAATAATACACTGCCATTATTCATACAAAAACAGCCTGAAGTTTTACAGACGAGCCATTCATTTCTTGTGACACTCTTGGAGTCACTCTATATTTACAGAGCAAAACTGCTCGTTCTTTGTTTGCCTGATTCGTGCAAATAGCATCCAGCCATTGTTTGACGTTTCCATTCATAACCAGCAGCCATAGTTATTTGATGAGCGTTTTGACCCTGCATGCCTGCATGATCCACTCTAGTAATCTTTAAACAGAGCTGAGTAAATGAATGGTAAAAAAAAAAAAAAAACTGAGCAGGACAACTAGAGCGATGCCAAGCCACCGTCTGCACAACCTACTGAGCATCCGTCCTCCTGTGACCCGGCAACTCTGATTTAAGGTCTGGCACTCCACAGCAGCTCCAAAACACTCCCTACTGAGACTTCAGAAGAAAACAACCCTTTATCCTGGCAGCTGACATCTTTAATCGCATCTTAACAAAGCAAGCAAAGAGACTAAATAATGAGAGAGGTTGACTTAGCTAGTGCGGCTATGTCAACTCAATGGATCTCAGTTAAAAGTACCAGAGTGAAGTTTGACAGCACTTTTGCACTTATACACTTTTTAGTTCAGATTCTTATTGAAATGTTCCTCTGCATAAAAACGCAAATATGTGTACGCAGTATCTATGTCTTGGCCTCTCATTTGCTTGCCGCCAGTGTTGGGAGTAACGCGTTACAAGTAACTTGAGTTATGTAATCAGATTACTTTTTCAAGTAAAGTAACACATTACTTTTTCAATTTACATCAAAATATCTAGGTTACTTTTTCAAATAAGTAACACAAGTTACTTTTTTTTTTTTTTTACATTTATAGACTGACAGCTCTCCTGTCCCCATGTTGAGAGAAATAAAGTGCAGAGGTGTTGTAAACATGATGGTCATTGTAGTTCCAGACTAAATGTGAACGTGTATTTAATCTCACTTTATTAAACAATGTATTTGCTGCTGACCTTCAATGATCTAATTCAACCATACTAATAAGCAAAAATGACTTTAGATTAGATTTAGAAATAAGGGTGTTGAACTTCCTTCTCCTGTATCCTATTCTTCTTTAATCCAGAATGGCAGCACACTTTAAAGGTTTGTTTGAGCTGCGCCCTCAACTGTACAGGCGTAAATATGCATTTGATTAGCCTGAGGCTAATTCATTTCACTTTTGGTGTGAAAGTGCCTTAACATTTGCCAAAAATAGAACTTTTTTTTTGTTGTTATTAAAAAACAAACAAGCAAGCCCAGCCCAGGTGAGAAAAAGTAATACAAAAGTAATGTAACGCATTACTTTTCATAAAAAGTAACTAAGTAACGCAATAAGTTACTTTTTTAGGGAGTATTGCAATATTGTAACGCGTTACTTTTAAAAGTAACTTTCCCCAACACTGCTTGCTGTCAATGAAAGGTTGTGTCTAAAAGCCCTTATATAGAGATGGTTTGGTCATTCAGTCATTTGTTATGGCATGCAGTTGCTCATTTATAATACACCAAATTCATTAACATTAGAACGAGTTTAGGAGCAAATTCATGTGCGTACACATTTGTGTATTGTGTATAAGTTTCCGCGAGAAGTTATCCTGTGTGTATAAATACTAATAATCCACACAATTATTAGTGAAAGATTTAAAATCTAGACAAAAATAATCAAAGCATGTTTTGCTTATTTTTTTATTCATTTGCACCAATGAAATTGTATTGTAATAAACAGCCTGTCACGGGTTGCTCAGAAAACAGACCAGGATACTGGTCTACAAATACTATTTATTAAACACTTAGGAAACAACAGGAGCTTAAGTAGCAAACTCACGTTAACACAAACAATACCGGACAGGGAACTAACTCAAACTGAGGGCTTAAATACACAGAGCAAACAAAAGAGCTAAAGAGATAATTAATGAGACAACAGGTGAAACACACTGGGAAACTAGTTCAAACAGGGAAACCAGAACTAAAACACAATCAAACATAGCCAAAACAGAACATAACTGAATATAACCATTACACCGCCATACTTACCTAAATATATATTTTACTAAAACATAAAATAACATGCAGACATTTCTGTGAATATTTCTAAGTGATGACACAAATGAACAAGCAATTAAAAAGGGGCCATTTTCAACTAAAATGCGTTTTGGCCATTCATATACACGACAATAGCGTTTTTGTGGCCTAAAAATTTTTAAACTCTTAAAAACGTTTTTGAAAACGATACCGTTATCATCACGTAAACTGCAAAAAAGCAAATCTGCGAAAAGGGTGAGGACATACGCATACATATAACGTTTAGTCTATCCACCTCAGTTTTCAATGCGGAAGTAAGGTGTTTTCTGTAAATGAGTGAGACTTAAATAACGAAAATAATATCAAATGCAGTAAACTGTAAAAATAAGGTGGATAGGGTTGCGCGTTAGTCTTTCTTTACAAAGTGACAACAGCAACTACTTGTCTGGCAGCATAATACAGCATTTTTAGTCGTTTTCGTGGATCCGTGTGAACAGGGATAGTTTTGATAACGTTGTCATCTGTACATCATTTTAACGTTGTCAACGTTGTCATCTGTACATCACTTTAGTACATCATTGTCATGTAAACGTACCCTATAACTATGTCCTAATTCAGAGGCTGCATCCTTCAAAGGCTGCATTCGAAGACTGAATGCATCATTCTGGTGCGATGAAGGCTGTCCCATTTCGAAGGCTCCTTCACATGGGTCTTTCGTTTCCATGAACAAATAGATCCTTCGTTGCCCAGACTATCCCAAGATTCATTGCGTGCTGGCGACGATAGGATGTTTTTGAAAGAAAATGGCGGATTACACTTTTAAATGTAAGTACTTATACTCAATATTGAGTTTCAAATAGTGGAATATCTAACGATACAAATGTTACAAAAACACTTTAAATCAGTTTAAATGTTAATATTTCTTACCAAGATGCAATTTTATAAATACTTTTTAGACAGGTTGTGAACCCTGTTTTGTTTTCAAACAGTTGACAGTTGAATATTACAGTACAAAAGTTACTGCCACTCATCAACGGCAGCTGTCACAGCTGCTAGGTGACAAGAGCAATCCTCCGTAGGCTAGACCGTCCCATTTAACAACGCTCAATCTGAACTTCACAGCCTTCGAAGGGGTGGCCTTTGAAGTCTGCGTCCTTCGAAGGATGCAGCCTCTGAATTGGGACAGAGCTTATGACTCAATCGGAAGTCACTAAATTTGTCCGATCTCACAAACCGATAGCAATTTTGATGATGAAAAAAAAAACGTATGAAAACATGTATGTAAACAGTATACAGATGAAGCTTTTGCATCACATTCTGCTTTGTAAACCATAGTAAATCACACTTTATTTAGAGTAGGTTGTCTCAGTTCAAACAACCCTACACACAACATAGCATGATGCATAGATCTTGAGAAAATCCTCACGGAGTGACATGACATGCTGCTTGGCTAAAGCAATAGGACTTCTGGGATCTGATCATGTCGTGATCATGTTGCAGTGATTCACATCATTTGAAAGTTCAATCAATGGAAACTGGATCTTTCCTCTCATCTAGCTGCTTCTGCTTCTTTTTACATTGGGGTTTTACCCGATGTTTTCACCCATCCAATATCCATTAGCTTTGTGACATGATCCTTTTTGACAACTGAGTGAATGTCTGTCTGTGGATCATTGGACCGCCCAGTGTACAGACGGATTCACGCCTGCTGGGTTCAGCTAATCTCCACCCTTACTGGGCTTTTAATCCAACTCCTAGCACTGGAATTAAGGCCTGGCCAAATGACCTATTTACTACTGTTGGCACCACAGCAGCAGACAGAGCATGGCCTATCTCACGAGACAAGGTCTCTGACATATATCACATGGTGACCTCATTTTCACCAACCAAAGCTTCCACTGAAGCAGAAAGAAACATGTGGGACTGAATGAAACATAAATAAACAATGGAGACTTAGTTACAAACGGATTTAGTGGTTGGTTAAATAGTGAATGGATTGAAAATAAAATCAATATGTAATTAAACTGATCCTGTTTATTTCCTTAATACACGTTCCGGGTATTATTGTGCATGATTAATCTATACACGATTCCAACATTTAAAAAATGCCTTCATGATCTTTTATCAAAATGTAATAGCTTGCTCCACCTCTTAAACGACTTTCCTTTTCAGATGACATCACTAATACCTCTTCCTTTACCCTTTATTTGTGCCAAATATCATGAATTATTATACTTTTGGGGAGTCACACCTTACCAGACCTGAAAATATCTGATATTTTAAGAGACTTTTTGAACTTGACACACAGTCATGTGAGTCTACAGTGGTCCTCTCTATGATATCCTGTGGTGGGTGAAGTACACAAATCAAGCACTTGAGTAAAAGTATACCCTACTAAAAGATACCCTAATAAAATATATAAAATACAATTTAACTAAATAAAAATACTTAGTTATAAATAATGAGAAACAATATGTTTTTATGAAATGTAGTGGAGTAAAAAGCACAATATTATGCTTTGGAGTATAGTGCATTAAAAGTTTTCCAAAATAAAAATACTTTTTATTAAAAATATCTAAAAAAAATTATTTACTTACTTAAAAATGTACATTAAAATACTGATATCAGTTTTTTCAGATTTTTTGTATATATTATTTCCAAATATGAATAAGCAACAAAGTAGTTTTGTTAAAATAGCATATCTCTTTTTCTAATAAATAATAATAGGATATTTAATTTTTAAGAATTTCATTCTTTTAATTATTTTTTTTTCTTCATTATGATGTCAGGACAGTTGTACCAGCCTTATATTTTTACTTTTTGCCCCCCTAAAAAAATATTAAAAAATCATTTTTAAACAGGAATCAAAAACATAGATGAGGCATATTCAAATTAATGTTTAAACTGCATTTTTAATGTATTTATTTTTAAATGTAACATCCAATTTTTACAATCCAGTTAATTCCTGACTTTTATATATGTATATATATATATATATATATATATATACATACACACACACACACACACATACAGGTGCTGGTCATATAATTAGAATATCAGCAAAAAGTTGATTTATTTCACTAATTCCATTCAAAAAGTGAAACTTGTATATTATATTCATTCATTACACACAGACTGATATATTTCAAATGTTTATTTCTTTTAATTTTGATGATTATAACTGACAACTAAGGAAAATCCCAAATTCAGTATCTCAGAAAATTAGAATATTGTGAAAAGGTTCAATATTGAAGACACCTGGGAGATTCACAAAGAGTGGACTGCAGCTGGAGTCAGTGCTTCAAGAACCACTAC
Organism: Hypophthalmichthys molitrix; assembly: GCA_037950675.1. Classification (NCBI taxonomy): domain Eukaryota; kingdom Metazoa; phylum Chordata; class Actinopteri; order Cypriniformes; family Xenocyprididae; genus Hypophthalmichthys; species Hypophthalmichthys molitrix. Next base: position 19,622,797 of record CM075515.1, read on the forward strand.
GCACAGACGTATGCAAGACATGGGTTTCAGCTGTCGCATTCCTTGTGTCAAGCCACTCTTGAACAACAGACAGCGTCAGAAGCGTCTCGCCTGGGCTAAAGACAAAAAGGACTGGACTGCTGCTGAGTGGTCCAAAGTTATGTTCTCTGATGAAAGTAATTTCCTTTGGAAATCAGGGTCCCAGAGTCTGGAGGAAGAGAGGAGATGCACACAATCCATGTTGCTTGAGGTCCAGTGTAAAGTTTCCACAGTCAGTGATGGTTTGGGGTGCCATGTCATCTGCTGGTGTTGGTCCACTGTGTTTTCTGAGGTCCAAGGTCAACGCAGCCGTATACTAGGAAGTTTTAGAGCACTTCATGCTTCCTGCTGCTGACCAACTTTATGGAGATGCAGATTTCATTTTCCAACAGGACTTGGCACCTGCACACAGTGCCAAAGCTACCAGTACCTGGTTTAAGGACCATGGTATCCCTGTTCTTAACTGGCCAGCAAACTCGCCTGACCTTAACCCCATAGAAAATCGACGGGGTATTGTGAAGAGAAAGATGCGATATGCCAGATCCAACAATGCAGAAGAGCTGAAGGCCACTATCAGAGCAACCTGGGCTCTTATAACACCTGAGCAGTGCCACAGACTGATCGACTCCATGCCACGCCGCATTGCTGCAGTAATTCAGGCAAAAGCAGCCCCAACTAAGTATTGAGTGCTGTACATGCTCATACTTTTCATGTTCATACTTTTCAGTTGGCCAAGATTTCTAAAAATCTTTTCTTTGTATTGGTCTTAAGTAATATTCTAATTTTCTAAGATACTGAATTTGGGATTTTCCTTAGTTGTCAGTTATAATCATCAGAATTAAAAGAAATAAACATTTTAAATATATCAGTCTGTGTGTAATGAATGAATATAATATACAAGTTTCACTTTTTGAATGGAATTAGTGAAATAAATCAACTTTTTGATGATATTCTAATTATATGACCAGCACCTGTATGTACATATATATACACTACCAGTCAAAAGTTTGGACACACCCTCTCATTTAATGTTTTTTCTTTGTTTTCATGACTATTTACATTGTAGATTCTCACTGAAGACATCAAAACTATGAATGAACACATATGGAATTATGTAGTAAACAAAAAAGTGTGACATAACTCTAGATATGTTTCATATTTTAGATTCCTCAAAGTAGCCACCCTTTGCTTTGTTGACAGCGCTGCAAACCCTTGGCCTTCTCTCAATGAGCTTCATGGTGTAGTCACCTGAAATGATTTTTCACAGGTGTGCCTTGTCAGGGTTCATTTGTGGAATTTCTTGCCTTCTTAATGGGGTTGGAACCATCAGTTGTGCTGTGCAGAAGTCAGGTCGGTACACAGATGACAGCCCTATTTGACAACTGTTAGAATTCATATTATGGCAATAACCAATCAGCTAAGTAAAGAGAAACGACAGTCCATCATTACTTTAAGAACTGAAGGTCAGTCAGTCCGGAAAATTGCAAAAACTTTGAATGTGTCCCCAAGTGCAGCTGCAAAAACCATCAAGAGCTACGACGAAACTGGCTCACATGAGGACCGCCCCAGGAAAGGAAGACCAAGAGTCACCTCTGCTGCTGAGGATAAGTTCATCTGAGTCACCAGCCTCAGAAATCGCAAGTTAACAGCACCTCCGATTAGAGCCCAGATTAATGCCACCAGAGTTCTAGTAGCAGACGCATCTCTACATCAACTGTTCAGAGGAGACTGCGCTAATCAGGCCTTTATGGTCAAACAGCTGCTAAAAAACACTACTAAGGAAAAGCAACAAGCAGAAGAGATTTGTTTGGGCCAAGAAACACAAGGAATGGACATTAGACCAGTGGAAATCTGTGCTTTGGTCTGATGAGTCCAAATTTGAGATCTTTGGTTCCACCCGCCGTGTCTTTGTGCGACGCAGAAAAGGTGAACGGATGGTCTCTAAAATTATGGTTCCCACCGTGAAGCATGGAGGAGGAGGTGTGATGGTGTGGGGGTGCTTTGCTGGTGACACTGTTGGGGATTTATTCAAAACTGAAGACACACTGAACCAGCATGGCTACCACAGCATCCTGCAGCGATATGCCATCCCATCCAGTTTGCATTTAGTTGGACCATCATTTATTTTTCAACAGGACAATGACCCCAAAGACACCTCCAGGCTGTGTAAGGGCTATTTGACCAAGAAGGAGAGTGATGGAGTGCTGCGCCAGATGACCTGGCCTCCACAGTCACCTGACCTAAACCCAATCGAGATGGTTTGGGATGAGATGGACCGCAGAGTGAAGGCAAAAGGGCCAACAAGTGCTCAGCATCTCTGGGAACTCCTTCAAGACTGTTGGAAAACCATTTCAGGTGACTACCTCATGAAGCTCATCGAGAGAATGCCAAGAGTGTGCAAAGCAGTAATCAAAGCAAAGGGTGGCTATTTTGTAGAATCTAAAATATAAAACATGTTTTCAGTTATTTCACACTCTTTTGTTTACTACATAATTCCATATGTGTTCATTCATAGTTTTGATGTCTTCAGTGAGAATCTACAATGTAAACAGTCATGAAAATAAAGAAAACATTAAATGAGAGGGTGTGTCCAAACTTTTGACTGGTAGTGTATATATATACATATATAAATTTATTCAGACACCTTGAACATTTCATTCATTAATACAGTTTATTTACTAGAGTTTAAAAAATATGACAAGATCTCAGAGTTAAACTGTGTCAGAAAAAAATTCATCTTAATTATGTCAGATAACACTTAAGCAAAACATGGTCAGGTCAAAGAGTCTGAATAATTTTTGGTTCCAAATGTTTATCAATTTTACTGGTAGTCCACTGTATGAAGAATTTCTAGGTATAATATGTCACAGTTTACTTTATTTTGCTATCCTCACTTACATAAATGAACTATAGTGTCCTGCACCCACTAGTAAAAATATATCATATAATATAAATGTAAAATATAAAATATTAAATATAAAATATAAATGTCTGAATCATTTTTGGTTTGTATATAAATATATATATATATATATATATATATATATATATATATATATATATATATATATATATATCCTGTCACTCACATTACAAAAGTAATATGAAAATAGCATTTAATGTTGACTTTAACTTGGTCAAAAGTAATTTTGCCTTTGTGTTTGGTTAGCATGAGCGGAAACTATTCCAACAACCAGGGCAAGGTGTTGGATTTCTTAAACAAATTTAAAAAAACGGAGTATATATTTACACCAAGTGCAAATAGGCTGCCTTGTTGGCAGAGGCTATTTACATTAACTCCGCCCACCACTGTCTGACTGAGCCAGACATAATTGCAAAAAAAAAATCCCGCTGATAACAGAATCAGTGGTGTGGAGAGTAAGGCGGGTAAAGCTAGCTGTTGACGAGACCGACCCAAGTTCGAATCCACCTTTTTCCGAACTCATTCTTCTACCTTTTCCCGTTGCATATCAGCTCGGAGAGGGGTTTACTTTAAATTAAGAAAATATTTGAAAAGTGGAAATAAAGTGCCTAACGGGTATTTAATAATGGGAATAAAGTGTTTAACAGGTAGGGTTGGGGGTAGATGTAGGGGAGCTTTAGTACTGTTCCAAAAAAGCAGGATCCATTTAGGATTTTAATAAATAGAATTGTATACACTGAATATGTTCTTATTATTGCACCATTTTATAATATACTACAGTAAACTAAGGTGCAAATAGTATCATTATAAAGTATAAATAGCACCTAACAACTATGTACACTGAGTGCAAACAGCCACTGCCTTAAAAAATGTAACCAGTCATTATTTTTTAAACTGGTTAAACTGGCTTAAGACATACACCTGACAAGCTGATACCTGCATATAAGTGTTAAGTCTGACTGAAGTTTGAATCTAAAGGTTCTCAAGTGTGCTAAATGAAGATCAGGGAGGTATTTTTGGGTCCTCACAAGGGGAAAGTCTAAAAACACTGGCTTCCCACTGAGCAGTCTCTTTAAATAGACTGACAGCGTGGCCCCTGCGCTCTCAGCTCCACTAATGATGAGTTCTGCCTCATGGGTGACCATGACCAATAACAAGGTCACTCAGAGCTAGCTTGTACCTTCATCCTAGGGGCTGACAGTGCTCAGTCTGACTTTCTTGTCTGAGAAGCAGCAATTACGGTTTCTTGAGAGGCTTGATTGTGTGCTATTCAGGGACACAACCACTAAAGGGACTGAGCAAATGTTGTTCTTGAAGGCCAGGATAACCCTTGAATGCTGTGACTACATTGCCAAAAAAAAAAAAAAAAAAAACATTCTTAAAGGGATAGTTTACCCAAAAATGAAAATTCTGTCATCATTTACTCACCCTCAAGTTGTTCCAAACCTGCATGAATTCTTTTTTTCTGCTGAACACAAAAGAAGATATTTTAAAGTATGTCGATAACCAAACAGTTGATGGGCCCCATTGGCCTAAATAGTATTGTTTTTTTTTTCTCCATACTATGGAAGTCAGTGGGTCCATCAACTGTTTGGTTACCCAATATTCTTCAAAATCTCTTCTTTTGTGTTTGACAGAAGAACGAAACTTATACATGTTTGGAACAACTTGAGGGTGAGTAAATGATGACAGTATTTTCATTTTTAAGAGGCCTGGAAACAAAGCCAGGTTTGAAAATTATTACAGGAATAGTTTACTTAAAAATGTCTGGTTCTGAGAACCTGTCATTATTTACTCACCTTCATATTGTTTCTAACCAGTATGATTCTTTTTTGTTAACCCCCTTCGATTTGATATTCAAGTTTGTTAATGTTTAAATCCTGAATGAATCATTCAAGCTGGTTCTGTGATCAACCAATTTATTGAACAGAACTGACTCAAACAAATGAGACATTACAACTACTCAAGACTTTCATTGAATAACGACTTAAATTTCTGTCTACAGCTTCAGAAGACTAGAAGTATAGTCATTTGAACTACTTTTATGATACTTTCATGTCTTTTTTTTAAAGCTCGAAAGCTCCAGTCCCCATTCATTGTAACTGCATGGACCAGTACATTCCTCAACATTTCTCATTTTGTGATCCACAGAATGAAGAAAGTTGAGGGAAACAGGTTTGGATTGACATGAGGGAGAGTAAATAATGACAAGATGCTCATTTTTGGGTGAACTATTCTTTTGAGATATTTAGAAAAACACAACACAAGCTCTAAAGTCTATATTTATACTAGGACTACTGTGTCCACTAGTGAGGTAGAGCTTTGGCCTATGAGTTTTATTTATTCATTGGCGTGTGATGCATTAGAGCCCAGCTAATGGTGCCATGTCTGAACCTCAGCACTATTTTGAGCAGGTTGTGTTTTTCCATCATAACCCTACATCACATCACACACTCCATTTAACACAGACTTTAATGCGTCTTATGTAGGTCAAAGCAAATGAATGAGAATTCAAAGACTTCCGTAAAAGACCTCCCTCCCTCTCGCACCACCCCACATAGCCTAATTTCTGCAGTTTTTTGAGGTTTCCGAAATTACACCTTGCTTCTTCTGTTCCTTCCCATTTACATTCCCATCAGCACTAATTGCAATCAAGGGCAGCGCTAAACATAATCAACATCTAATTACAAACGTCTGGATTATAGAGCCCGAATGCCCTTCAAATAATTAAGTATAATTCAGAGTCTTTTGGGGTACATTTACATGACAACAATGTGCTAAATATAAAATTTTCCTTTGCATTTTTCATGACAATGTTGTCAAAACGATCCTCGTTCACAGGGTTCTGCAAAAATGACTAAAAACAGCGTATTATGCTGCCAAGCCAGTAGATGGCGATGTCACTTTGTAAAAAAACACTACGCGCCTATAGACTGAACACGTAATACACATACGCATGATGCGTATTGCGTTTTTGTGGTTTACACTGAGACAATAATGCTATCGTTTTCAAAAACTAGCACTTTGAAACCCATTTTCAAAAGTTTACAATTTCAGGCCCCCAAAACACCATTGTCGTTTAAATTAACGTTTAAAAGTTTTCTGTTTTTAGTTGAAAATCTTGTGAAAGGCCCCTTAGTTCATTCACTCCATTTCCTGTTCAAACTCTTGAACCTTTAGTTACTTCCGGAGAATGTCATCAGTGCATTCCGACATTCTACTGATAAGACAAAAATAACAAAAGCATTAAACAATATGGCTGCCAACTACAACTGCTTTTCTTACACTGAAGACTACATTTTTTATCATTTCTAATTTACTTAGCATAATTATTATATGAATTAATTGTTGCATTATTACTGTTACAAGCTGCATTATTGAAGAACACATGGCAATCATAAAAACATGCCCCTAAAATTAAAAAGAAAAATATATATGAAAACATATTGTGTATAAAGAAAATAGGAAATCTTATTTGTTTCCTATTTTTTTTCCATTGTGACTATTTTCATGACAATTATAACAGCATAAATAAAAGGTACAACAAATATACTTTCATGTTTTATTAATACTTATAAATACTTTACACTTAAATAACATGACTTTTTCACATTAATATGATTTTGTTTCATATTACAGTAATGAGAATAGTACAATTAAAGTAATAAAATCAAACAATGTTAAAATAAAATAAAATAAAAATTGTTCTATTAGTTTCTTTTGGTTTTGGGATGAAATATGACCTTGATATGCACTTGCATATTTCACACGGTATTCAAATACAGCTTTCTGGCAGAGAATCTCCCAACGACGTCTGTTTCTTAACATTTTGGTGACACTAATAGGCTCACTGAGACATGAAAATGCCAAAAGATAACGTTCTGCACTTTTAATGGAGTCCAAGGGAGTATGTTCACACTCAGTACTGACACCAAATTCCAGATATTCTTAGAGAAAAAGAACAGCCTTTTGCAGAATTAGATTTATATTAGAATTCTGCAATGTGCAAGTGCTGATAGAATAATCCAGCAAATACCAGCTCAACTGTTAAAGCAGAGGTTGGATTACCCAAAATGTGATGACTTATAATCTGACCTGAAAGAGGGCAAATGCTAATGGATGTGATCACTGATGACTATCTTTAACATGATGGAAAAATCATTGAGATTTTGACCTTTAGTGCCCTTTTCCCAGAGAGGCATATGTCTATTTCTGTCCTGATGTCCTCTGAGGTTATTGACTGATTATGGTCAATAGAGACCAGCTCTAGACTGCAATAATTAACACATAGTCATTGGGTTTGAGAGAATGCTAATGTAGCTTGAAGTGTGATAAAACCAAATGCATGTATTGTGGGCGAACACTCAATTAGAATGGAAAAGGAGGTGGAATTATGAGCTTTACACATTTAATAATCTGCCCTGGTCACCATTGCATGGTTTGATACTGTATGAATCTGATCCTCCACTGGGAGTCAATCTAAAGCGATCATTACGAATAACGATTTTGTAAGGAACAGTTCATCTAAAAATGAAAAATCTTTTACTCAGCCTCATGTCATTCCAAACCTGTATAATATTCTTCCTTCTGTGAAACACAATACATTTTGAAGAATTTCCAAGCTGCTTTTTTGTTTACAAGTAGTAAACAATGGTGAAATGAAGTACTATTAATATAGCACACAATTAATAGTATTAAAGTCATTATTTTTGTTTTGTTTTTGCGCACAAAAATTCTCGTCGCTTCATAACATTAAGGTTTAACCACTGTAGTAACTTTGACTATTTTAACAATGTTTTTGGGTTAATGACTTGACGGGTAATTTTTTTTTTTTTGTCCACAGGCCTTAATAATAATAAAAAACAAAGATATGACATCCAAAGTATGTAAAGAAGTACAACTAGATCTCTTTTATTGAATTCAAAAGGTTTTAATTATATTTTGCTACATATAAAGGTATTTTAAAGATTCTGAAGTGTCAAAAGGTCATTCGGTTTAACCGTCCAAAGGCCAATACAGCCATTTCATTTGTGATTAAAATATCTTAAAAATAAATAAATATATATATATATATATATATATATATATATATATATATATTTTATAACATCATATATCAACATAGTGCAAAATGATATTAAAATTATGTGTAGAAGTCATTGCTTTGTTATGAGAAAGAATGGCCGGAAAAATGAATTTCATTGATGTCATTTGGAGTAACCATTATAAAGGGACCACTTTGGATCAAGTCATGCGGTCAATATCATGTGACAGGAAGTGACATCATTTAGACATCTGCAAAAGACCACATGGTCATGAAGCAAAGTAACTAACTCTCTTTTAACTATTTAAAAAATTCATGTTTTCACTTCCTCATACGCATGTTCAGAAACATCAGGTCATTCGGTACAACCGCTATAAAACATGGAAAATGTTGTAATATTTTAAAAACTTGTACTAAATATGAAATGTTTGATTGTCCTTTTGCTAGCTAGATATTAGCCGTTAGCATTGTTTGAAAATATCATCAATTCGTATAATCAAAAGTGTCATTTGGTAAAACTGAAATTTTGGTTAAACCAAATGACTTTTTTGGTGACAAATTTTGTCCATCTTGTAAAAAATGACAAAAGCAGTGTTAATTGATTATAAAAAACACAATCTCATTGTTAAAAAAACCTCTCGGATTTCGTCAAAATATCTCCTTATTTGCGCTCTGAAGATGAACAAAGGTCTTACGGGTGTGGAACGACATGAGGGTGAATAATTAATGACAGAAATTTCATTTTGGCTGAACTAACCCTTTAAGTACTTCTATAGTTTTCTTTTGTTCTTTTTACAACTTAACAGCAACAGTCACTGATCTACTTTGTTTTATGGAAAAGAGCAGCTTGAGCATTATGCTAAATATCTCCTTTTGTGTTCCTCAGAAGAAAGAAATTCATATGGGAGTGGAACAGTATATGGCTAAGTAAATTAATTTTTATTTTTGAGTTAACTATTCCTTTAACTTACTCAGAATAAGGTCAAACGGATAGTCACAGTCAGGGGTTTAATGATCTAACCAATCAGTCATTGTTGGCTTGGAAACTCAGAAGAAAGTCAGTAGCCAGAACTGCTTGATAGCATTAGCAACAACGCTGTTAATGACATGGGGGTGTTTTCCTCCATTTCCTACTATAAAAAAAACATCACCAAAATACTGCCATTAACGCATTACAAAGTGATAGTTTGTTCAAATAATAGCTCACTATACCATCATTAACCAAGTCAACTCTGTAGGGGCCTTTTTCGTGAGCTGCTAGTTGTAATGATTCAATTCGAAATTTTTACAATGCAAAGTTTGTTTAAAAAAAAAAGATCTAAGAATATCAGTTTGGAAATCTGGGACATTAAAAGAGACCTACAGACCTCCTATTAATTAAAGGGATAGTTCCTCCAAAAATAATTTATTCATGCTTATGTCAATTCCAAACCAGACCTCCTTTCATCTACAGAAGAAAAGTAAATTCACAGAAAATAAATGGGGTCCAATCCGTGTTGTTTTGGACCCTATTGACTTTCATAGGCATTTTTAAAATATCTTTTTTAATGTGTTCCACAGAACGACATGAGGGTGAGTAAATGACAGAATACTTATTTTTGGGTGAGCTATTCTTTTAAATACAATATAACTCCGCTAAAATTCACAAGACAACAGCCCTGCCTACTAACCTATCACACAGTTATTCTAGGTCTATTAAAGTCAAATCCATGAAACCTTGACCACATACTATAAAACTTTGTAAACATAACACAAATCATGCTTCTTCAGTCAATGATTAGATGCCCCATTTACACACAACTACAACAAACCAAAACATACAGTCTTGGTTGACATTAAATCCTGGAGAATCACTTTGGTGGAACCTGAATTGAAAATGTGTCCAAGCTTTAACTACGCTGGGATTGATTCAGCTTATTCATTGTTACTGACAATGTTTCCCCTTCTGAATTCCTTAAAAATGTGCTCACTAGCAAACAATCGCAGCAAAAACTAAAGAGTGCAATAAGCTTAATTTTGAAAAGCATCTAGATAAAATAAGCTGCAGAGAAAATCAGAAGCATTTCTCATTCATGTGAGCTTTATACAAAAACACTGAGGGAAAATGCAGCTGCCTCTTATTCCTGTGATAGGCTGAAATGGCATCTGGTGATATTTTCATTCAGTGAGCTCAAAAGCACAATTGACCTCATGTCTCTCCGCACCTTTAAAAAACAGCTCCCTGCTGCACAAATGCAAGTGAGAACAACTTGAGAGCAACTGACAAAGAGCAGAATTCATATTATTCTTTCATTGGGGATTAAAAAGAATTCTGGCTTTTTAAAAGCAATTTTAATTTTTAACTTTTTTAAACAAAGTACCACAATGTTTTTGGGATATATTTGTAATATCTAAATCTATAATACAGTTATTAGGGTCATTGACGAATAAGGTTTTTAAAAGTGTAAAAAAACATAATGGAGATATAATTCATTTTGAAGTTTTATTAAGTGTTAACAATAAAATTATGTGGTTTTTATAATCAATTAAAACTATTTTTGTCATTTTTTACAAGATGGATGAAATTTGTCACCAAAAAAGTCATTCGGTTTAACCAAAATTTTGGTTTTACCGAATGACACTTTTGGTTATACTGAATGACGATATTTTCAAACAATGCTAACAGACTGATATCTAGCTAGTTAGCTTCCTAGCTAGCTAACAAAAGGACAATCAAACATTTTATATTTAGTACAAGTTAATATATTGCAACAAGTCAAAATATTGCAACATTTTCCATGTTTTATAGTGGTTGTACTGAATGAAAACATGAATTTTTCAAATAGTTAAAAGAGAGTTAGTTACTTTGCTTCACGACCATGTGGTCCTTTGCAGGTGTCTGAATGATGTCACATCCTGTCACATGACAGGATGATTTGATCCAAAATGGTCCCTTTATATTGGTTACTCCAAATGACATCAATGAAATTCATTTTTCCGGACATTCTTTCTCATAACAAAGCAAAGACTTCTACACATAATTTTAATACCATTTTGCACTATGTTGATATATGATGTTATAAAATCATGCATTTTCATCAATAAAAAAAAAATACATTTATTACATTTTAAGATGTCTTAATCACAAATGAAATGGCTGTATTGGCCTTTGTACGGTTAAACCGAATGACCTTTTGACACTTCAAAATCTTTAAAATCCCTTTATATGTAGCAAAATATAATTAAATCCATTTGGATTCAATAAAAGAGATCTAGTTGTACCACCTTACATACTTTGGATGTCATATCTTTGTTTTTTATTATTATTAAAATGACCCGTCACATCATTGACCCATTAGTAAATGACACTACCTTGAAATTGCAATCACAAACAGACCCTTTCTCAATACCAAATATTTAATATTTACAAAAAAAACAATATTTATTGAACAATAATATTTGAAAAACAACAACAGCCATTAGACAAAATAAACACAAGCAAACAATTCAGTCAAACGTACAAATGCAGTGCTTTAGTACAGGATTTAAGTTAAATATAGCCTAAATATAAAGTTAAGAAACTTAATTTTCCCTTTAAATCGATTTACATCTGGAACAAGTAATAGATTAATAAGACTAAAGATTGCCTGTTTGATATACCCCAAATGAATTATATCTCATGTTTAACCACTATCTACATAAGAGTCAGCGGCAAATTCCCAAAGAACTGGTTTGAGATGAAGCTGTTCTCTGCGGGTACATGAGCACTAAACGGCCGCTGACAAATTGTCAAATAGAGTCACATATTTGAGGTCTAAATAACTACATTCTCACCTAAAAACTCGTAAAACTACATTCCGAAACAGTTCCAGTATTGATACTGGGGGAATATCACATGGATCTCAGCCAATCAGATTAGAGAACCAGAAAGAACTGTTGTATGTGTATATATATATATATATATATTCATAAGGAAAATATTTTCTATTTATATTGTTGTATTTTTTGTGTTCTGCCATTATTTTTGCTGCAAAAAAAGCACCCAATTCTCTGTTATTAAATTTCAGTTTGAATGTAATTATTTATGCTGACTATACCTAAAAACATCACAGAGAGTGGATGAGTTTCATTACTGTATTACAAAAATGGGGATTAAATTTAATTTGCATTATAATAATGATAATGGCATTTTTGCATTAGAGTAATTAAAATTCATGGCAAATGCGCTTAATTGTCAATCTTAATAGTCCTAAAACTGGTTTAACTTTCTCATGCAAAATATAAATTTGCATAAAAAAAAACTGATCTGAAGAACATACAATGTAACATCAAGAACTTTTTATCTTTAAATAATCATATAGCTACTCAAAAAGCCAATATAATCAACCATAGTTCTTTAGGGTTCTTTGCAAAGATTTCATTTTTTAAAGAGAGGCAAAAGTATTCTAATATAATAATATTTGTACTACAACAACTCAAAGTAGATGGAACTGAAACTTTGTAGACTATAGTTTAAACCAGGTTGCCCATAACAGCAATCAGCATTCATTTTCTGCTTAAATGATGGTTTGTGGGAAAGCACAGCCGACATCAACTCCCCATGGGCCGTTACTATACTCAGCTCCTACCAACCACACATACACACACACACACACACCAGTGCTGCAGAGGTGCACCCCTGGAGTGTTTGTTTACACTCTGCATTGGTTGCCAAGGTAAACATAAGCGGGGAGGGCTGGTGAGCGCAGCGCCTCTGGCACGGGGGTGTGTGAAATCCGGCCCTCGCCCCCCTGCATGTGCTCAATGCCACATGAGATCACTGAAAAGACTTTGACTATAAGCCCTTTTTCAAACCTTAAAGAGAGCCACTGGCAATAAAGTGCAACAAAATATTATAATACTAAAATAAAATGAAAATTATAACGTTTCAAAAATCTAAATTCTGTCATTCTTTAATCACCCTCATGTCGTTCCAAACCCATCTGCTGCTGTATATTTCTACTGGGTTCCACAGAAAAAAAAAAAAAAAAAAACATCATAGGCCTAAGGTTTGGAACGACATAAGGGTGAGTAAATAATGACAAAATTGACATTTTCACGTGAACTCTTTCCTAATCTGATGTCTTCAATTGTATTACTTGACACTATTGTTGTAGCTATTTGATAACTTGTCTACAGGATCTTTGGATATGAGCTGCATGGGCGAAACTTGGCACAACCCTGCCTGGATTTCTGCCTCCTCACAATTCACCTCTTGTATGTTTATATTTCCTTTTTTCCCCTTAGCTTTCTTACAACATAAGAAGGAGAGAACAGACTTGTTTACTCTTCATGAAGTACAGTCAGGCGTTAAGTACAGACTAGATTGGAGTGTTTATGTACCTTAGAATATCTAGAGGGACCAATTACAGCTCAGGACAGCCCAATCTCTGAGGAAGCATTCTCCACCACTGCACAAAGATCTCCGTTTCCAGATGGCATAATATGAAGGGAACACTGTGATCCATTTAGTTTCTTTGAATCCGTGACCAATTTTGGATCACGGCATGCTCAAGTTTCACTTTTCGGGTTGTATTGATAGACAATTAAAGATTAAAACTGCTAGCTAGCATAAAACACTAGCATGAAGTTTGTGTTTACAGAGCTACTTGCGTAAAATATGTTGTAAGCTTAAATGTTACTGTAATGCACCATGCACAGAGACAATGTTGAAGCTCATGGATGATCTGAATCAGGTGTGTTTCAGAAAGACATAGTGTATGACTTTTATATGGTTAATATGTCAGCCAACATTGGCTTCTGATAGGTATTTGAAGTGCACAAGTTTGTTATTTCTGTAATTTTCAGTGTAAACACACTACTCACATTAAATATACTACATAATGTAAAAGAATGAAGCATAAGATACGCAAATTGAGACACAATGACATCCTAAATGATTAGTTCACCCAAAAATGAAAATAATGTCATTTATTACTCACCCTCATGCCGTTCCACACCCGTAAGGCCTTCGTTAATCTTCGGAACACAAATTAAGATATTTTTGTTGAAATCTGATGGCTCAGTGAGGCCTCCATAGCCAGCAATGACATTTCCTCTTTCAAGATCCATTAATGTACTAAAAACATATTTAAATCAGTTCATGTGAGTACAGTGGTTCAATATTAATATTATAAAGCGACGAGAATATTTTTGGTGTGCCAAAAAAACAATTTTAGATTAATTTAGTGATGGCTGATTTCAAAACACTGCTTCAGGAAGCTTCGGAGCGTTATCAGCGTATCGAATCATGATTTGGATTGCGTGTCAAACAGCCAAACTGCTGAAATCACGTGACTTTCGCGCTCCGAACCGTTGATTCGACACGCTGATTCGTAACGCTCCGAAGCTTCTTGAAGCAGTGTTTTGAAATCGGCCATCACTATATAAGTTGTTATTTTGTTTTTTTGGCACACCAAAAATATTCTCGTCACTTTATAATATTAATATTGAACCACTGTACTCACATGAACTGATTTAAATATGTTTTTAGTACCTTTATGGATTTTGAGAGGGGAAATGTCATTGCTCCCTATGCAGGCCTCATGGAGCCATCAGATTTCAACAAAAATATCTTAATTTGCATTCCGAAGATTAACAAAGGTCTTTTTTGGGTGAACTAACCCTTTAAAACAGTTAGCTTACACATTTGTGTTTACATTTATAAAAAAATGCATAAGTGTTACCTTAATGGACTAGCGGTTAACGCACATGCTACAAAACGTACCTGTAGCACTTATTGGGAACCCATTAGACAAGCTAAATTAACCCCTACACATTGTGATCTTTGTGACTAGGTTCTATGTACAGATATAGAGCTTAAAATGGCTAGCTAGCATGAAGCGCTTGTGTTTACTTGTGTAAAATATAGTGTGGGCGTAGTAAGTGTTACCGTAATGGACTAGGGTTAATGCGCATGCTACAAAATGTTGAGCCATGTTATTTATTGGGTCTAATTTAGCAATTTCACTTAAATTAACTTCTAATTTTGTAATTTTTTGTAAAAAGCACATGCAGAAGCTAAAACAGCTAGCTAGCATAAAACACTAGCATTGAAGCATTTGTTTACATACTGGTGTAAATTATGTTGTGGACATTACTGTAATGGACTAGCAGGTAGCACGCACACACAATGGGCGATATGAGATTAAATTTTGCTTTTTATATATATTCTGTTTCCATTTCCAGTTCCACCTATTATTTCCTGTTCTCTTCCCACTATATCTAAATGTCCTACATATTTTCCCCATCTTTCTCTGCACTTTGCTGTGTCATTCCGTAACAAGCCCCCCGTGAGTGTGTGCAGAATAACACACAGTCTTTTAACATAGTCACACTGCAGCCTCATAGGAGGGAAAGTAGGGCAGGATGTCTTCCACTGCTTCAAACACTGAACGTCAAGGCTAGGAAAACTTGAACAGAGCCTGGAGCGTCTGATGCCATATAGACTTGATGAGGGAGGGAGGGATAATCTAGAAGCTTCCACTGTAAAGTACAGACTGTGTCAATCATGGCTTTCTAAATCAGGTAAAACGGATAAAATGAGAGATTATGAATATATACAGGCAAGAGAAAAGAAACCCTCCAGCCTGACCGATGTTATTGGCAACATTGTGCTAGGTGATGACAGATACAGACACAATGTGGTACACGACATATCGTGTATCCATAATATTTACTGTAATCATGCACCAAGAGGCCAATGTTTGGCTAGTTAGCATTAGCAGTTAACACCTGCTGGTAAATGCCACAACCATACCATTCAGGCCAAAAAAGTATCTTTCTCCATTGACAAACATTTCCGTGGTCCCATGAGCAAAGATAGCAGATTTAAATCTCGTACTTCTGGGGCTAAAAATACACTGTAAAAGTCAAATCAAAAATACATTGTAAAAGTCGTATCAAATCATGGTTCGTAAAGGAAGGAAAAGAGGGAAGTTTGGTACTGTGTAAGCAAACATGCCATGAGCTACTTTACTCAATGGAAAACAAATACAGCATGACTGATATTAAACTCCTAAAGCCAGAGATTAGCACAGTATTAAAGCTCACAACATAGATCAGTTTATTACATTGTGCTTCTGTACAAATGCCTGTCTAAAAATCATAAAGCATTGCAAAAACCATCCTACTGCCACCGGACAGATGAAAACAGCTGCTGCACTTTCTTTTTTTAATATATCATGCTGCTATTGAGCTAAATGTTTTCTAAAGGGATTGAGGGAAGCTGAAAAACGGCACCATATCTACGGATTTAGTAAGAGATGAATGAAGGATGACAGAGGCAGAAAACTATTATGTTTGGATTCTAAGGGTGGGAGAAAGTCGTGTTCACATCTGCCCACTTACAATACATAACAGAGTATAATGACCTATGGCTTCTTCAAAAACTTCCTCCTAAGTAGATGACTGTATAGCCTCAGTAACAGTAGTGTACTTTCAATGGCCTGTATTATATTGGATCACTGATACACTTTGTAAACTATTGGTATAAGGGACTGATATATTTAAGCAAAAACATTCCTCATTCTCCATTCCCAAGCAATACTCTTTGTATTTACAAAGCAGACAGTGAGATCTTAACATATTGGATTAGGTGTAAAGGTGTTAAGCAGGATGCTTTTAATGAAATAAGGCCAGCGGTTCCACAACAAACATCTTCGCAGATCTTCAAACACCACTTAGATGCTGTCAAACACCGGAACAGAGAACTTAAGGACACTCTATTACGCTCCAATAACAAGACATCAGTCCAAACAAAGCTAAACCATGAGATTATCTTTTAGCATTAGCATTTTCCAAACATTTAAAAACTTTGAAACATCAGAATCTGCCGATAGAGGCTTAAAATGTAATCATCAGCCCGATATGAAAAAAAAATGCCAATGCCAATAAGATAACCTGGTGACGTGCCTACGATAACTCACGTGTGCATGGGAGGCTAGTGATAAGATTGCGTCAGAAATGTGGTGTTTCTTCAAGTGAACTTTTGCATGTATGGTGATTTGATTCACTGTTTTGGATAAACATTCCCAAGCAATACTCTTTGTATTTACAAAGCAGACAGTGAGATCAGTGAGATTGGATAAACTGCCGCTTAAACTGAGACAGCTCTTTAATACGGTGATCTGTCACGCTGTATTATAGAGCGGCAAAACAACATTTAGGCCGTGTGTCCACCAAAGCGTTTTTTCCAGCAGCTAGCATACTTTTTAGAGGTCGACCGATTTATCGGTTTTGCCGATTAATCGGCACCAATAGCTGATTGGTGGAACGATCAGTTATCGGCAAAAATCCTTGCTGATAGTTTTTCCGGGTTGCGTCCGTTGCAAGAGCTATATTAGAAGACTGGAGCATAGACTGGTCTGCTCGTCAACATACAGTAGGATAGCGGCCTCTAGAGGCCAAATAAATACTAACACTGCGCTGTTGTTTACTTTGACACGTGAGGCTGTGCGCTGCTCAGAGAGCACATGCAGAAGGAGATCGCTGACACTTCAGATACGCATTTAAAACACCGACAGCGAAATGGTATGAATACAGTACAGTACATGTTATATCATATCATTATAAAGTAATTAATTTGCTGACTAGATGCTGCATTAGCAGAGAAAGAACAGCAGTACTAGGCTACCCTATGTTTGTGATCAGGCTGAGAGGACGCTAACATTAGTAGCACCTCAAGCGTTTAAAACAATATGACAAAATGCACGCAAATCCGACCCAAATGTTTAATGTCACGATTGTTTTTATCTATTTGCACTAGTGTATATTCAGCTGGTCACTTTTATGCTTTCATTAGCAAGCAAAGTTGCATATAAAGCGACATTTGAAAGCAAATAAGTTCATGCAGCCAACAGAAACAAACAAATCAGAAACGTATCCGATTTCATTTCTTTATCATCACTGCAATACATATTTTAGTATTTGGATTAGATGATCATCAAGTGTTCTAAAATAGAGGCAAAGAAAGTAAGAGACTATAGGCTACATATAATATACATTTACAATATTTCAGTTCTCTCCGTAGATATTTAAAGATGATCATCTTTAAAGCTGCAGTCCGCGGTTTTATTTTTAGTCTCAAACAAATTATCTGCGAAATCAGTTACAAGTAACAGTGCCGCGGATATTCCGTATCATAGCAACAAAGCGTATCAACTGAAAAAAAAACACATCGATGCCGAAATGCTCTCAAGTGCTCACAGCCAGCCGTTTTCTGCAGAACGTCTAGCATTTTCAGCTGGCTAAAAACACTTTTGGTGGACACGATTACAGGCGCACTTCAAATGTTTAGTGATGTTTTGTTCACACATCAACAGAAAACAGCACAGACTAAAAGATTTTAGATTTAAGAAACCATATCATTACGATTAATTTTTTTTTCATGGAACATTGCAGTTTTTCATAAATGATTTAACCATGCACATCATTATTAATTTTAATTCATGTGCCCTCATAATCTTTAATCAAAGTAACTTCCCCTTCCTCTTGCGGAGACATCTCTGATGATGTGTTTACCGGTGCGAGGGCAGGACAACCTGTCACTCACATGAGATCAAAGTAATAGCAAATGACAACGATCCAATCAATTCCTGATGGACAAAAACTTTGGGCCGCACAATTAATCAAAATGAAACCAAACGCGATTTGGCAAAGGCTGCGATTTTTTTATGCGCAGCTTCTCAGTGAAGCACAGCTCTGTGATTAGTAGTAAATGCTGCTCCATCTGAAAGCCAGAGGGCGCTCTTGCACAGAAACTCCAAATATGCCCTGCCTAAGTAAGATAATACATGTTGTTCCACGAAATGGGCATCGTATTATCGCTGTAGCTTAATAAACAGAACATTAAACATGACTAATAAACACACGACTATGACAATATATGGTTTATCTAAGTTGAAGTTTATCAACAACTTCAGCAAACGGTACGGAACACACTGAGAAAACTGCCCGACGGCTGACAGTCAGCTTGGTGTGTTCCTGCCTATACATCACAATAGAGAAGAAAATAAGATCGCATCTTCCGTTTCATGCCGACTTTAAGGGTTTACATGCCAATTAATAAATGGAAGGTCTAATATTTTCTAAAATGGTTTAGGCTACTTTTCATCCATATCAGATTGCAAAAGATATTTTTCATATTGTACATTTTGGATTATTGTGTTTTAAGTTTAGTATAAATTATTGGCCATGAAAATAAAAATAAGCATCTAGTAATCATTATCGGCTAGAATTTCTACATCAATGCATCCCTAAGTGCGACAGCAACGGTTTATAAACAGTTAACAACATTTTTTATTGATGATTAAAAAAATTCTAGCCCACTCGTATGTAAATGCACTTCTAGAAACAACTTGGCCATATTTCAAGCTTTTAAGCATGAGCCAAGCATGAGTAATCAGCAGTTCCTATTGGACCGCAGTACTTGTGGATGAGAGGCTAAATATGAAGAGTTTGGCACTACAGGAATGTAGCAGCTCCAAGCAAATTAACACAGAGCACTGTTAAAAATGTTGATGCTAAAACAAAAGCGACAATCTTGCAACCTCTAAGTCAATCTGAAACAGAATTTCAAAACCTTTTTATCTTCACATCATGGCATATTTCCAAGGGAAACAGGATATTCAACAAAGAAACCATGTAGGTTGGGACTTTTTAGCTATTATTTAGCTATTATTTTGTTATTTTTATCCACCAGGAGTTGAAGTGTTCATGGAGTACACCTTTTAACTCCCATTGGTCAAAAAAACAAACAGCCCCACCCCAAACGCTATTGGCCGAGCCAATGTTGCGCACCAAAACACAAAGAAATGTACTACAAAGCCACAGTGTTTACTCTTTTTTAGGGGAATCAACTTAAAGTTTTAGTCTGTGCATATTAATTTTTGTTTTTAGTTTTTTCCCGTTACAGTCCAACAACAGCTCCATAGCATTTGGTATCAGAAACCGTTGTAAAAAGCTCAGCTGTATATACAGGAAATGCAGACTGACCAGTCAATGACCCCTTAAAAAAGAATTCAGCTGTCTCACAAAGTTCTCACAAAGAGCGATCAGCGAGAAAATCGACACAGTTGGAACAGGAGGGTACGAATAAATTAAAGAACAAACACGGGGCTGTTAGGGCAGCTTGATTCTTGGTTTGCTCTTTCCAACATGTCACTGGAGACTTCTGTTCAAGCAATCTGGTACTGAATGTGAACTAGTGGTCGGCTGTTTTAAAGAGCAGGGTGCTGCAATGTGCTATATCCTATATCTAGATATATTTATCCTAATGAAAGAGAAACATCAGCAAACTCATATTAGGTTGCCACACTATTCACACCCTACTGCTGGTGGGAATGGAACGATTTTGGCTGATGTCAGCAGGGACATGGCAAAATTATGTATTAGAAACACACTTCTAAGGTACAAAAAGAGTGATGCTATTTGCAGCATTAAATACCGAAACAAAATTAATATAATACATTTAATATAACATTAGGTAACACTGTAATTACATGTAGTGCTGTAATTACATTGTAATTACTCAAATAAGTACTGAGTACTATTAGTTAACTTTATGTAACGTTACAGTTAGGGTTAGGGTTTGGTTTAGGGTTAGTTACTTGTAACTATGCATAATTTACTGTTATTACTATAGTAAGTACATGTAGTAACTACGGCACTAAAATAAAGTGTTACTTGATGTTAATATAATGTTAATAATAATAAGAATGTATGCTATCAATATCAATATAATAATATTGTTTAATGATTTATTTTTCCCATTATTCTTTATTTATTATTATTAAACTGATGGATGCTGGATGGTCAGTAAAGTATTCATCCTTCAGCAGACCCTTTATTGCTTAATTATTTATATTTTATTTAGAAATCAGTTAAATGTTGTTGTATTATATTATATAAAACTATATTAAATATGTATAGGCCTATTGCCTAAATATATGAAATCTCCTCTAAAGCGACCTGTGCTCAAAAAGGCGCTATATAAACAATTTTTGATATTATTACTGTTACTGTTATTTTGTTAAAATATAAAAAAAAAATATTTTCTTAAAAACTGTGTTATCAATTTAAAGATTGTTAAACAATGTGGATATTAAAATATGAATCCAGCAACGAATTATTTGGAACTTTGGATGTCTGACAGCTGTGGGGGGTTTTGCCAATAGGGAAATATTCAATAATGTCAAAATAAGGGAGGGGACGGATGGACAGTAGGCGACTTTGAAATGTCACCTCAACTGCAGAGAGAGAGAGAGAGAGAGAGAAAAATGGAATAATGCAGCGCTTTAACGTTTAAAATGATTCGTGCTGGTTAGGGATTGATGGATGGATGCCGGAGAGGAAATTCAATAATCACATTCACATCCAAATGCAAATAATCAGTGATGCTCGTTGTGGTTATTTATGCTAAACAGCCCATGATTCCATCCTGATTCAAACCACAGCAGCTGTAATACAGTCATATTTGGCTATCATATATTATGGCAGATTTGTCTTACCTCTGTTGCAATCGCAACTTCAGCCCTCGAAGATAGAAACGTGGCAGGAGATCTAGACGTATCCGAACGACTTCATTTCGGATCGAGAACGGGTCGGTTTGGGTTTAATTGGGTTCCAATCACTTCAACAACCGTCAATCATGAAGGCTATTACGTGGAATGGAACTGCGAGACGCTCGTGTTTGTCCCGAAACAAAGTAACGCTCGCGAATTATGCCGTCTTAAAATGTGGAAAGGCCGCTCGAAACGCTGTTTTCCAAACGTGATACAGTTGTAAGTTGAAAGTTAACCGCGCACACCTGCATCTTCAAGAGATGGAAGATGATGGAGAGATAAAATAGCGGTCCATAGCATGCCCCATAACCGCTGGCGTACAGCTGTGTATTCTGGGAGCGCGGACGGCAGGAAATGCCTTTGGAGGAAAGGAGGCGCTTAACCAGCAAGAGTGGAACAAACACGGGCGCTGGATTTAACCCTCATTCAGCCTGACGTCATTCTTGAACAGCAGAACTTTTCACCTTCATGTTCTGTTTCACTTAAGTATTTAAGAGTGTTTAAGCATATCCAGATCTGTCCATACAACTGTTCCACTGAGGTTCATACTGATTGCATTATTGCATGTATTTTCCTTTGACATGCAGCCGACATTATCTCTGTCTCTATTCTCTATACTCTATTGTATTTATTATTTACACAGAAATCTTTGCAATTGCAATAAGCTTCACGGCCAATATGTATGTGTATAACACAATACAATATTTGTGTTTTATTAAACTGTATTCGGGTCATTGACGAATAAGGTTTTTAAAAGTGTAAAAAAAACATAATGGAGATATAATTAATTTTTAAGTTTTGATAAGCGTTAACAATGAGATTATGTGGTTTTTATAATCAATTAACACTACTTTTGTCATTTTTTACCACATGGACAAAATTTGTCACTAAAAAAAGTAATTTGGTTTAACCAAAATTTCGGTTTTACCGAATGACACTTTTGGTTATACGAAATGACGATATTTTCAAACAGTGCTAACAGTCTGATATCTAGCTAGCTAGCAAAAGGACAATCAAACATTTTATATTTAGTACAAAATATTACAACATTTTCCATGTTTTATAGCAGTTGTACCGAATGACCTGATGTTTCAGGACATGCATATGAGCAAGTGAAAACATGAATTTTTCATATAGTTAAAAGAAAGTTAGTTACTTTGCTTCACGACCATGTGGTCCTTTGCAGGTGTTTGAATGATGTCACATCCTGTCATATGATATTGACTGCATGACTTGATCCAAAATGGTCCCTTTATATTGGTTACTCCGAATGACATCAATGAAATTCATTTTTCTGGACATTCTTTCTCATAACAAAGCAACAACTTCAACACATAATTTTAATACCATTTTGCACTATGTTGATATATGATGTTATAAAACTTTGCCTGAAATAAAAAAATATATACATTTATTACATTTTGAGATATTTTAATCACAAAAGAAATGGCTGTATTGGCCTTTGGATGGTTAAACTGACCTTTTGACACTTCAAAATCTTTAAAAAAAAAAAAAAAAAAAAAAAAAAAACTTTATATATAGCAAAATACAATTAAAAGCTTTTGGATTCAATAAAAGTGATGTCATATCTTTGTTTTTAATATTATTAAGGCCTTCAGACAAAAAAATGACCCGTCACGTAATTGACCCATTCATTCATTTTGCCCTTTGTTTGTTTATTTATTTATTGAAATAGTTAGTAAACTAACTATGGACACAATTTACATAATCTGATAAAGGGTTATGTGGTTATGAAGACAGTATGCTTATGTATTCATTTAGATAGACAGACAGACAGGAAATCAAGCTGATTTTCTTAAAGTGACTATAAAACCCACTGTGAAATATGCCTGTTTGACATTTCTCACTACCTTAATAATGTGTAATGACAGGAAAAGTGCTTGGCTGCCCTCTAGTGAAACAAGAAGATAAAAATGTCACCGTGAATGTGCAAGAAAAATGCATAGAGCACTTTGTAAAAGCCAAGGACCAGCTGAACCAAATAGTATTTAGTCAGACATGTAGGCTGTAGTTTTGTCATTGATCTTACCCTTTGTCTTGTTACCCTCTATTCTAGTGTTTTCATTGTCAGATCTTTTCCATTTGTAGCTGTTCTGTTGGTGGTTTGGTCTGTGTTCCTGAGATTCTTGTACCTTTGTGATTATTACTATATTAAAAAACGCTGCACTTGGATCCCACTATCACTTTCTGAGACTCCATTACATAAACTATATTTCGTAATGATTCATTCAACTGAGTATTTTTGTAATTAAATTTTTTTATTAATTTTGTGTTCATTGTTTCCAGCATGCATCAAAATCTCCCCAAAGCATCCGTTGTTAAAATAGAGCTATACAGATATAACAAGTAGTAACAAAACATCCATATAAACTATTCAAATAAAAATGTTGCAAGTGCTGATCAAAGAAAGGCATGGACAGTAAAAATACAATGAATAGTGCTTTAAAATTGATTATACTTTATTATAAGGTGACTAAGTTACAGTGAAATTATGCATTTAAGTAGGTCTACTAAGCAATAATAATTAAAAAAAACATGTACTTACAATGGGGTTAAGAATAGGGTTTAGGGCTGCACTTTATTTTATGTGTATTTAAAGTGTACTTACCTAAGAAAATACTGGGTAATATAAGTTAACTGCATGGGTTAAGGTTAGGTTTATGCGTAATGAGTAATGCACAATACTCAACTCAAACAGTCCTTTTTGTGTTTATTATTGTCATGATCACCACTTGGAGTGCCATGGTTAGCCACCAGAGGGCACTCCACCCCGGACTATTGCCTCAGCATATCAGACTTCATCTCCCATAATCCTTTGCACCGGACTCATTACTCTTCAATGCACTCAGCTGTATTCACTCATGTCATTAGTTTCTGCTTATTTATACCCAGTTTGTCTCAGCCATTATTCATCGAGGTTTTGTATTTGTTACATGCACTTCTGACCACTCTGGCTGGTTTTGTTTTCTTGGTTTTGGTTTTTCATGGTCTTTGACTCTTGCTTGGCTGTATATTACGATTCTAGATATCCCAAATAAAACTGCACTTGGATCTTACCCTAAGTCTCAGAGCAACCATTACAATTATACTTGTAAAATGAGTTTAACAGACTGCTAATCTCAACAAATTTGCTAACACTTTACAATAAGGTTCATTAGTTAACTACATTAACATGACCTAATAATGAACTGCATTTCTACAGCATTTATTAATCTTTGTTAACGCTAATTTCAACATTTACTAATACATTATTAAAATCAAGAGTTGTATTTGTTAACATAAGTTAATGCACTGTGAAGTAACATGAACAAACTATGAACAATTGTATTTTTATTAACTAACATGAACAAATACAGTATGTATTACACATGGTTAGTTCATGTTAGTTAATACATTAACTAATGTTAACAAATGAGCCTTATTGTAAAGTGTTACCTCAAATTCAACACAAATAAGATGCTTGAACACATGTAAGATCCAGACAGGCGAAACAGAATATTTTTGTAAGTTGGATTCATAAAGACTTCACTTGTTTCTGAAAGAATGATTCAGTGATAGATAGTTTTAACAGTAATTTGTTGCCACCTAGTGGCATAACGATGCAATCAATACAGTCATTATTTGAAGCACCCAGTTACTTTCAAAAGGTGATTTACTCTATTTTGAGTAACGTTGACATCAGCGTTCATATCTGAATAATAAACTTTTGTATAGGGTGGATTCAGGGTAATTGGGACACTTTTTGCCATTGAGATTTAAAAAAAAAATGTGTCCCAGTCAATCTGAATTCACCCTACTTCTGTGATAATTGGAATATTTGTAACAGAAATAATGATACTGTGTGTTTGAAAAGATTGTTTGTGAAGCTGTTTATATCCAAAAATGAAAACTGATCTCTCAAGAACAACGGCAGCGCGAAAATTAGATCATGTGGGTGGTGAAATCAAGAATGCAATCTTTTAAAGATTAATCGTGCAGCTTTGTGCTCCTCTCTCTTTCTCTGACATTTATTAGTACTCCACAAGGGCTTTTCAGTGCAATCATTGCTAATATTCATGAGTTGAGACATCTCTATTAAAGGATACACTCCCCGCACTTCTCCCATCCATCACACTAGAACTGTTTTCGGAAACGAAACGTAGAAATTTTCCACGGTTCTGGTACTTTTCAAAAACCAGTTCTCGGTTCCCAATTTTAGACCTAGAGGAATGGTTTTCACGGGAAATTGCGTACAAACGTCATGTCTCGCCATACTGTAAATAGGGAAAAGTTGCTCCGGCTATGTATGGGTGTGGGAGTGGCACAGGTTAGTTGTCACAATGAGCGAGAAAGGTTGACATGGTGCATGCTACATCTCCAACCTCCGGGGAATCACTTGTTTTAAACAAACGCTGAACAGAGGTGAGTCTGCTGGCAGAAAGAATGCGATCGAACTCGTAATAAAACGAGAATCGACATTAGCTTGGTTTTTCCAAGATGGCAATAACTGAGGGATTTGAAATGTAAACGCAAGGCAGAGATGGAGTTTTTATTACTCAACAGGTGAATAAGGTATTTTATTGAACAGATAATTTGCCATTGTGATGCTATTGTGAAGGGTTATTTTGGTTCACATGGTTTATGTTGCACTGCGCTGGAATATTATCAAGTACCATGTCTATTAATGGGCATTGCTACAGTAACATCTTCAGCTAGTCACCTTGAGATCCTTTCCATCTGAACTGGTTATATCTCTTAAGCCTAGTATTGAATGTTTTATGAGCAGTAGGATAACCATATTATTCTGCACAGTTACACAGAGCCAAATGACAACCAAAACAATGTTCTTTCAGAAAATGCATGCAGTTTTGTTTTTTAACCACTAGAGGGTTAGTGTACCTATATACACTATATTGCCAAAAGTTTTGGGACAGCTGCCTTTCCATGCACATAACCTTTAATGACATCATATCTTAATCCATAGGGTTTAATATAGAGTTGGTCCACCCTTTGCAGCTATAACAGCTTCAACTCTTCTGGGAAGGCTTTCTACAAGGTTTAGAAGTGCGTTATGGGAATTTTTGACCATTTTTTTA
The DNA here is from genome assembly GCA_037950675.1 of Hypophthalmichthys molitrix. Lineage (NCBI taxonomy): Eukaryota > Metazoa > Chordata > Actinopteri > Cypriniformes > Xenocyprididae > Hypophthalmichthys > Hypophthalmichthys molitrix. The sequence continues at coordinate 19,649,458 of CM075515.1, forward strand.
GAAGCGCATTTGTGAGGTCAGGCAGTGATGTTGGACGAGAAGGCCTGGCTCGCAGTCTCCGCTCTAATTCATCCCAAAGGTGCTCTATCGGGTCAGGACTCTGTGCAGGCCAGACAAGTTCCTCCACACCAAACTCGCTCATCCATGTCTTTATGGACCTTGCTTTGTGCACTGGTGCAGGAAGGAACAGTTGGAACAGGAAGGGGCCATCCCCAAACTGTTCCCACAAAGTTGGGAGCATGAAATTGTCCAAAATCTCTTGGTATGCTGAAGCATTAAGAGTTCCTTTTACTGGAACTAAGGGGCCAAGCCCAACCCCTGAAAAACAACCCCACACCATAACACCATAAAAATAATAAAATGTAAATATTACTTAACAAATGTTTTGAATATTGTGCAAGAAAAATTACATCCAACTATGTGTAAAGAGTGCATTTCATTATTTTAAAATCAAGTTTAAAATGTGCTTTATATAAACTTAAATTTCTTTGATAGTTTGATGAGGGCCATTTTGAGACCATCTACATTTACTATTCAAGATTATTTGGATTCTCATAGATCGGGGGTGCTGCTGTGTTCTGGTATATTATGTCCACTTTGGTTCCAGTTCTTGATCGAATGATGTTATACGCACACTGGTGGAGGTAAACATACTGCTCCTGTTGTAAAAATCAGAAAGAAAAAAAAGAAAACATAAAATTGTGTAAATATATGCATCTTCTCTAATTTACCATAACAAATGTCAGCACCAGTTTCTATGCTAATGTCATCTTCTGGGTTCAGTAAAAGTTCAGTTCAATCAACCAACAGCATTGTGGCATAATGTTAGTTATCACAAAAAATAAAAATAAAAATAAATAAATAAATAAAGATTTTCACTTGTCCCTCCTTTTCATTAAAAAAAGGTGCTTGTTAACAGGATGCTAGTATTAAAAAAAATATGTTTTCTGTTATATTTTAATGTGAGGTAAACTGAGGTCAATTTTACACCTTTTTTTCTGCAACACATTAAATGCTAAAAACTTAAAATTACTATAAGAAAAGATTATTTAAACTCAGTGAATACACACATTTTAACAGAAAAATTTTAATTAAATTAAAGTCGCTAAAAGTTTTATAAAATAGGCTTCACATTTCTGCTTTCAAATCTTTTGATAATGGCCATTTACTTCCATTGTAATTGCCTCACCGTGACCTCCATTATTTCCCATTTTTGGTTTTAAATGAGGAACAAGTTGAAATAATCTTTTAGTTTGATCAACTTTATGCACAAATGCGGTCAACTGAGTTTAAAGGGATAGTTCACCCAAAAATGAAAATTCTGTCATTAAGTACTCACCCTCATGTTGTTCCACACCTGTAAGACTTTCGTTCATCTTCGGAATACAAATTAAGATATTTTTGATAAAATCGTGAGCTATCTGTCCTTCGATAGACTGCAACACAATTACCGCTTTCAAGGCCCAGAAAGGTACTAAAGACATCATTAAAATAGTCCATGTGACGACAATGGTTCAACCTTCATTTTATGAAGCGACAAGAATACTTTGTGTGCTCAAAAACAAATCAAAAATAACAACTTTATTCCACAATTTCTTCTCATCCATGTCAGTCTCCTACACAGTTGATATAATAAACACAGCGCTTCTGTGTTCTACATCAAAATGCCGACTCATTGTGAGGGTGAGTAATTAATAACAGAATTTTCATTTTTTGGGTGAACTAACTCTTGTAACTTGTACTGAACCCGGAATATTCCTCTTTAGTCCCTTACCTCAGTCTGCACCATGAGAGGCCTGTGCATGTGCATGTCAGTAACGATTCCATAGACGTCCACCATACTGTCTCTTTCAATCTGGAAGATCAGGTGGTCAATGGCAATAAAGGCCCCTGTTCTTCCTACACCAGCACTGAAAAAAAAAAAATACAAATTTGATTCTACATTTTTGCAATGTAGTTTCCAAATGGAATCTGTTGTTTCATTTCAAATGACTCTTATTTTGAAGTAATCCCAGACCATTTTCATTTCGTATCAAGTTGAATTTTCATTTCATGTACTCATTTCTGACAATCTATCATTCCTTACCTGTTGTCAGTTACCAGTTCATTTAGAACACTGTATTTTCTGTTTAATTCTCTGTGTGTCAGATCTTGTTTCAGTGCATTTGCATTATCTTCTTATGTTGTTCTACTTCACTCCTGTGTTATCTACTCGCCTTACTAATAAAGCTGCTAACTTTATCTTAGCTGCTAAAGCTGCTAAGATCCTTTGTACTTTGTACGCACATGCACATTTATTTATTTATTTTTACTTTTTTTGCAGTAATTTGTTTATCCACAAGGTGGCAACCGTGCCCTGGGGGCATCGATTCACAAGGTAGTTGAAGAAAACCTGCATAAACAGAACAGACTGGAACACATGCAAGCTACAGCAAAAATGGAGGCCTATACAGATGAAAGTTTGCTCCAATCCTCCTGAAACCAATTCCAAGTTTTTCTAGACCTTGCTCCAGAACCCGCTCCAGCCCCAGAACCCACTCCAGAGTCTGCTCCAGTCCTCCTGCAGTGTTGCTCCAGTTTCCCAGAGCTCACTCTAGAATCTGTTCCAATTTCCCTTGAACCCACTACAGAGCCCACTTCACTTAGGCTCTCTGATCCTCAGGCTTCACTAAGGCCCTTGCTCCAGAACCCGCTCCAGCCCCAGAGCCCACTCCAGAGTCCATTCAAGTCCTCCTGCAGTGTTGCTCCAGTTTCCCAGAGCCCACCTCAGAATCCGTTTCAATTTCCCTTGAGCCCACTACAGAGTCCACTTCAGTTTCCTGGAGCCCACTCCGCTTATGGTCTCTGGTCCTCAGGCTTCACGTAGGCCTCCATCCCTCTGACTCTGGCCTTGGTCCTCTGTTCCACTGGCTCCACTTGGTCCTCCATCCCACTGGTTCGACTTTGATCGTCTGATCCTCCGGCTCCGCTTTGGTCGTCCGACCTTCAGCACAATTTCCAGTTCCTCCAGCTGCTCCTTATTTTCTTGATTGCCCTGAAGACAGGATCTGTTTTCTACCCATGGATCTGGCTCCTCCCTCCTTTCTTGACACTACTGCCCTCTACAGGCAACACCCACCTGAAGTCTTGTTTTCTTCTGACACAATTTAGGCATTTGCCTTGAATTAGCTTCTTGTTCTTCTTCGTGATTCCTGTGTTATCTACTCTTTTCCTAAAAAAGCTGCACTTAGATCCTAACCACGTCTCCTACTCCTGCAACCATGACAGTAATATAAATTCATGAATGCTATTTTATAACAATCTCATATCTAATTAGTTTACCTGCAATGCACCACAGTTGGAGAGTGGCGTGAGTACTGGTCCATGTGTTTTCTCACCAGGTGTCTGAAATCAATGAGGACTTCAGTGGTCTGTGGAACTCCATTATCAGGCCACACTGTGTAGTGGAACTGGCGTACATTACGAGTTTCTTCTGTCTTCTCCTACAGTATTGCCAATCATATTATTGTATTACTGATTTTAAAACAACAACAACAAAATACTCAACTCCTTTATGCTACTGAAAGAACAAAAGGAGATATTAGGTGCAAGAAATATTGCTTCACATTTTTGATTCCGAAGTCTCTTATGGTCCAGCTCTCCAGTGCTATCTCTGAAGTGGTCGTCACTGAGATGTTATGATAATGATTAGTACCAGATGGCCAGTACTTCTCACATTTAACCTGTAGAAAACAGTGCTGGTTAGCTTTACTTCGCATTTACTTTTTCTCATTTCACCACTTCAATGTGACTAATAATATTTAAATAATACATTTTGAACTCACTTCTCCCTGCTCGTTGCATTTGGTCAGCATCACTATGGTGTAGACGTTCTTCTCCCAGATCATTCTCCAGAATTCATTTACTGTGATGGACAATGGACCCTGAGCAGCTATAAACTCTTCTCTTGACTTGTAGCCCTGACCACAAAATGTTTTAAAGGGTTTAAAGGGTTAATTCACCCAAAAATGAAAATTCTGTCATTAATTACCCTCAAGTCATTCCAAAACTTGTAAGACTTTCGTTCATCTTCGGAACACAAATGAAGATCTTTTTAATGAAATCTGAGAGCTTTCTGCACAAACAAAACACTCGTGTCACTTCATAAAACTGAGGTTAAACCACTGGAGTCACATGGATTACTTTAATGATGTCTTTACTGCCTTTCGGGGGTTTGGAAGTGGTAGTTGTGTAAACTGTCAATGGAGGGACAGAAAGCTCTCAGATTTTATTAAAAAAGATCTTCATCTGTGTTCCGAAGATAAAAATCTTACGGGTTTGGAACAACATGTTGGAGGGTGAGTAATTAATGACAGATTTTTCATTTTTGGGTGAACTAACTCTTTAAGTGAAAAACATGCATAGATGCAACATACAAAAGTCACGTTGTGACATACTGGAATTTCCATTCTGTGTATGTACTCACTGGGATATAGCTGGCATTGATGTAGTCATCAAAGGGGTTGCCACACATTGATAACTTCACTCTTGAAGCGTCATCTCATAAGGGCAAACATGATGCAATTAGTATCAGACAGTACTTATTCAGTAAAAAATGTAATGTAAAAATGTAAAAGTATAGGCCTAAATCTGATTTGGTATAAAGGCACATTGTAGCTTATTCTGAGCAATAACTTCCCAATTATACTGTCTAAGCAACAGCTGTTCACTTTATAAGACTATAGCGCTGGAGAAATATGAAATTAAAATATATTAGGTACTTAATTCACAAATTAATTAATTTACAATTTCATGCCAGTCTCCCCTGCACATTTATTGTGTACTTAATATGATTTTTTAAAATTTATTTATGTTTTTTATATATATATATATATATATATATTTTGAACTTCGCTTTTGTTTACTTTTGCTGCAACAAAAGTTACGGTGCAAGTTTCTGATGGTATATTCATTGCATTGGTCAAAAGTCATAATTTTCTAGCTAGAAACTGCATAACAACCAGCTAATCAGATTGGAGCTTGCCATTTTTTAAAAGTTCTTGCCACATTTTTTTTTACAATATGCAATTGTTGGTCTGCTTACATGGTAAAACATTAGTGTAACGGTTCTTCATCTTGTTTTCAAAAGCCAGGGCATCTTTCTTTGGCTGTGCCATTCCAACAGATTTCAATTCCTGCAACAGCACAACACTTATTTAGACCTAGACATTAATAACACTATGATGTAAATCTGCACAGCTGTTTAAATATATTATCATAGTATCATAAGTTTCCCATCTGTACCTCATACTCTTTAGCAAAACCACAGTTGGAATCTGCATGATTCTTAATAAAGTAATCTTCATAATCTTCTATTCTCGAAGCAATCTTACTGTATACCATGAAACAAAGAATCCATTGTGTAAAAACACGTAACAAAAATAGAAAAAAAGAATCATGTTATATTACATATGATGAAAAATGTGAATTAATAATAATAAATAATTAATAATAATAAATAAGTAAATATTTAACTATAAACATCATACAAATTTACCTAATAATGTGTAAAGGGAAGTCGGGGCATTGTTTCTTTTTTTGACTGGAACAGAGAGTAACAGAGAAATGTTAATAAAATAAAATGGGGTAACTTTTGAATGTAGAGCTCTATCTAATAATCATATTGGCAACTCACCTTCTTGAATAGATTAAAATTAGAAAGATGATGAAGAGAAAACAGATCACTGCCAAAACTATGCCAACAATCAGCCAAATATTAAGCCCAATGTTGTTCCCAAAGGATTCTACATGAGAATATGATAAATTATTAAATGTTCCCAATAAAAAAACAGTTGTTATGATTGAAATAAATGTTAGGAAAATTTGAGGAACCTTTAAGCAGTGAGTTTGTGAACAGAAAATGTATCTATACAGTTATTTTGATAGAAGTGTTCTCAGTAGTAACATTCTTGTCTTCATATTCTACACGATAACAGGAGCTTTGACCATTTGGTTTAGTCCAGTTTAGTATAACAGAGGATGTTGGACCATATTTTTACATACTTTCTGTAAAAATTTCATTTTCATTAATATTAAACATCCAAACAGAGGTCTTACTGGTGTACAGTGAAATCTGACTGGATCTCCCCTCGGTCACATGATCAGCTGAAACTGCAAACACTTTGAATGTGTACTGTGCTCCAGAAATGAGATCATTTATTTGGATAGAAGTGTTCTCAGTAGTCACATTCTTGTCTTCATATTCTACACGATAACGGGAGCTTTGACCGATTGGTTTAGTCCAGTTTAGTAAAACAGAGGATGTTGTAATATCAATAGCTGTGAGGTTCATTATGACATCAGGCTCTGTGAATGAAAAATTAAGAACATTTGGCGATTAAAATTTGCATTGAAAACTTTTTCAGGCTATATAGATAGAAAAAGCATCAGCAATGATAAGAATGTTAGGATGTATTTGGTTTATGAAAAATGTCCTTTACTTAAGAGAAGGGAGCAAATGAGTGGTGGTGGACGTGGGAATAATTTTAGTGCTTTTACAATTTTCTTGACAAAATATTGGTGGGTCAGAAGTCAATGAGTTTAAACATACTATGCAGCAAGCAACAGATAATTTATAATTTCACATACTTGTATATTGTGAGATGCAGATAGCGTCGCCTTCTGTTGAATTATCTGCTGCCACAGCAGTGATGCAGAATGTGTAATTGACTCCAGCAGTCAGATCAGTGATGTTATAGGAAGTATTACTAGTTTCCTTTGTTTTTTCATTTGTTTTGTCAGTCCATTTAACTTTAAAGAAAGATCTATTTCCAATCGGTTCATTCCATGACAGAAACACAGATAATGTTGTGACTTCAGACACTGTGAGATTCCCAATCACATTTGGCTCTGTGTTACAAGAGAAAAACGAATTCCAATTAGAAGTACAAATAGCATTTGTAATTAGACTAGAGTTAAGAAAGTCTGGGATCCTAAGGAATTACTTTAACGTTTTCTGCTTAAAGCAAGTAAATATTCAATGGTTTTTGTAGCTGAAGGTTGAGAAGTTTCATGAAGATTAAGCATCCAAACAGAGGTCTTACTGGTGTACAGTGAAATCTGATTGGATCTCCCCTCGGTCACATGATCAGCTGAAACTGCAAACACTTTGAATGTGTACTGTGCTCCAGAAATGAGATCATTTATTTTGATAGAAGTGTTCTCAGTAGTCACGTTCTTGTCTTCATATTCTACACGGTAACAGGAGCTTTGACCATTTGGTTTAGTCCAGTTTAGTAACACAGAGGATGTTGTAATATCATCAGCTGTGAGGTTCATTATGACATCAGGCTCTGTGAGTGAAAAAATAGGAACAATTGGCGATTAAAATTTACATTGAAAACTTTTTCAGGCTATACAGGCAGAAAAGGCATCAGCAATGATAAGAATGTTAGGATGTATATGGTTTATGAAAAATGTTGTTTTACTAAAGAGAAGGGAGCAAATGAGTGGTGGTGGATGTGGGAATAATTTTAGTGCTTTTACAATTTTCTTGACAAAAAATATTGGTTGGTCAGAAGTCAGAGAGTTCAAACATACTATGTAGCAAGCAACAGATAATTTATAATTTTACATACTGGTATATTGTGAGATGCAGATAGCGTCGCCTTCTGTTGAATTATCTGCTGCCACAGCAGTGATGCAGAATGTGTAATTGACTCCAGGAATCAGATCAGTGATGTTATGGGAAGTGTTACTAGTTTCCTTTGTTTTGTCAGTCCATTTAACTTTAAAGAAAGATCTATTTCCAGTCGGTTCATTCCATGACAGAAACACAGATAATGTTGTGACTTCAGACACTGTGAGATTCCTAATCACATTTGGCTCTGTGTTGCGGGAGAAAAAAATAATTTCAATTAGGAATTCAAATAGCATTTGTAATTAGACTAGAGTTAAGAAAGTCTGGGATCCTAAGGAGTTACTGTAAGGTTTTCTGCTTAAAGCAAGAAAATATTCAATGGTATTTGTAGCTGAAGGTTGTGGAGTTTCATTAAGATTAAATATCCAAACAGAGGTCTTACTGGTGTACAGTGAAATCTGATTGGATCTCCCCTCGGTCACATGATCAGCTGAAACTGCAAACACTTTGAATGTGTACTGTGCTCCAGAAATAAGATCATTTATTTTGATAGAAGTGTTCTCAGTAGTCACATTCTTGTCTTCATATTCTACATGGTAACGGGAGCTTTGACCGTTTGGTTTAGTCCAGTTTAATAAAACAGAGGATGTTGTAATATCATCAGCTGTGAGGTTCATTATGACATCAGGCTCTGTGAGTGAAAAATTAGGAACAATTGGCGATTAAAATTTGCATTGAAAACTTTTTCAGGCTATATAGACAGAAAAGGCATCAGCAATGATAAGAATGTTAGGATGTATATGGTTTATGAAAAATGTTTTTACTAAAGAGAAGGGAGCAAATGAGTGGTGGTGGATGTGGGAATAATTCTAGTGCTTTTACAATTTTCTTGACAAAAAATATTGGTGGGTCAGAAGTCAATGAGTTTAAACATATTATATAGCAAGCAACAGATATTGTATAATTTTACATACTGGTATATTGTGAGATGCAGACAGCGTCGCCTTCTGTTGAATTATCTGCTGCCACAGCAGTGATGCAGAATGTGTAATTGACTCCAGCAGTCAGATCAGTGATGTTATGGGAAGTGTTACTAGTTTCCTTTGTTTTGTTAGTCCATTTAACTTTAAAGAAAGATCTATTTCCAATCGGTTCATTCCATGACAGAAACACAGATAATGTTGTGACTTCAGACACTGTGAGATTCCCAATCACATTTGGCTCTGTGTTACAAGAGAAAAATGAATTCCAATTAGAAGTACAAATAGCATTTGTAATTAGACTAGAGTTAAGAAAGTCTGGGATCCTAAGGAATTACTTTAACGTTTTCTGCTTAAAGCAAGTAAATATTCAATGGTTTTTGTAGCTGAAGGTTGAGAAGTTTCATTAGGATTAAACATCCAAACAGAGGTCTTACTGGTGTACAGTGAAATCTGACTGGATCTCCCCTCGGTCACATAATCAGCTGAAACTGCAAACACTTTGAATGTGTACTGTGCTCCAGAAATAAGATAATTTATTTTGATTGAAGTGTTCTCAGTAGTCACATTCTTGTCTTCATATTCTACATGGTAACGGGAGCTTTGACCGATTGGTTTAGTCCAGTTTAATAAAACAGAGGATGTTGTAATATCATTAGCTGTGAGGTTCATTATGACATCAGGCTCTATGAATGAAAAAATAGGAACATTTGGCAATTAAAATTTGCATTGACATTTTTTCAGGCTTTATAGATAGATATGGTATCCCAAGTCTGCCAAAAATAAATATAAATATATACATAAATAAATATACAAAGAAATGTAAAAAAAGCAAAAAATAATAAATAAATATATAAATATACATAGAAAATGTCTCAGGTTATGTATGTAACCATGGTTCCCTGAGAGGGAACGAGACGCTGCGTCAAGCGCTTTGGGAACACGTCGTGAAGCACATGTGAAATCTGTCCAATGACGTCACGGAACGTCATAGGCGGGTGATGTCATGACCAGGAAACTATAAAGCACACCTGAACCAAACAGAGTTAGCTTCTGAAAAGTCGAAGTAAGTCAATCACAGGCATGCAGGGAGTATGGCAATGGGACGCAGCGTCTCGTTCCCTCTCAGGGAACCATGGTTACATACGTAACCTGAGACGTTCCCTTTCAAGGGAACTCGTGCTGCGTCAAGCGCTTTGGGAACGAGATACCCACGCCGCCATAAGACCGAGTGCCTGTCTGTGTGAAACTGTTCAGTGCACACTAAGACACCAGCACTCTTGACCCCGGGGTCGAGGCCACATCTAGGTTATGCTGTGTTGTCCGTGCGGACCAACACATGATGGCCCCTGAGATCTGGGAGGAAGTGTTTGAGTGCCAGGAACACAGCCATCATCTCCAACTGGTTTATGTGCCAGGAAAGATAATGACCCCTCCAAAGACCCTGAACCGAGCGACCACTCATGATCGCCCCCCAACCGGTGAGGGACGCATTCGTCGTTAGCGTTAAGCGACGACAAGGAGCCCCCAACACTGGGCCTTGGGAAAGAAATCAGGGTTTCTTCCACATGACACAAGCACGAAGGCATCGCCACGTGACCTTGATCATGCGAAACGGATTTCCCCTCGGGGAAAACCCCCTGGTTTTGAGCCACCACTGCAAAGGTCTCATGTACAGCAGGCCAAAAGGTATCACGTTGGACGCAGCTGCCATCAGACCTAACAGTCTCTGAAACTGTTTCACCGTGACTGACCTAGCTTCAGCTTGTTTACGGCTGTGAGAATAGCCTCTATGCGAGCTGGCGACAGACGTGCTTGCATTGACACAGAATCCCAAACTACGCCTAGAAAAGAGGTTCTCTGGGCTGGAGAAAGCACACTCTTCTTTGCGTTTAGCCGTAACCCCAGACGCTTCATATGGGTGAGAACAGCATCTCGATGCTGAACCACCAACTCTTCTGACTGAGCTAAAATCAACCAGTCGTCTATGTAATTCAAAACGCGGATGCCCTGGAGTCGCAGAGGAGCCAGAGCTGCATCCATGCATTTTGTGAAGGTGCGGGGAGATAAAGCTAGGCCGAGGGAAGAACCCGATATTGGTACGCTTCGCCCCCGAAAGCGAACCTCAGGAACTTCCTGTGTTAAGGAAGGATGGATATATGAAAGTATGCGTCTTTCAGATCTATCGTGACAAACCAATCATCGGACTTGATTTGTGACACGATCTGTTTCAGAGTTAGCATTCTGAACTTGAGCTTCTTGACGGAGCGATTTAAAAGGCGCAGATCTAGAATGGGACGCAACCCTCCATCCTTCTTTGGAACTATGAAGTACCGGCTGTAAAACCCCGACTCCCTGCTGGGAGAAGGAACTCTTTCTATGGCTTCTTTTCGCAAGAGAGTCTGTACTTCCTGTTCCATAACCAGAGCCTGCTCGGGGCTCACCCCCGTTGAACCTGGGCGGTCGCAACCCGAACTGAATTCTGTACCCAAATTCGACTGTGCGCAGGACCCACTGAGACACGTTTGACAGAAGTTTCCACGCTGCCAATGAATCTACTAAGGGAATCAGTCTCTCGAGACTGACCTCTGGTGTTAGATGGGTGACCAGCCCGGTGCCCTGAAGCAGCGACCCGGCAGGGAGCAACCGAACTGGCCACTTTTGGTCCCTCCTTGGAGGGGGCGAACATCCCAGAGCCACTACGTTGCCGGGTGGACAATGAGATATGTGTTCGCTGAGAGCCGCTGCGCCCTGAAACACGCAAGGTGGCAGGGTTGGCAGAACGGCCCCCTGTAATGAGGTGGACACCGACCCGCCTCGGAGGGGACTGCCCTCAGAAGCCTGACACCACTGGCGTCAGGACTTCTTTCCCGAAGCCCTCCGCTGGATAATAACGGTCCTCAGATCCGCCTTTTCTTTGGACGACTTCGGTTGTGAGCGCTGCCCCGACCCCCAGTCTTTCTGCGGGGGGGCACGGGAGGCAACGCTTACTTTTTGTTGCGCCCTGTGAGAGGAGCTCGTACTCGGCCAGGGCTGCCATAGACCGCCCAATAGATCTGGCGGTCTCCTTGGTGGCACGGAGAGAGAGATCTGTAGCTTTCCTCAGCTCAGAGAACGCCTCGCGAGTGACTTCCCCACCCTCATCAAGGTCTTTAAGCAGGTCAGCTTGATAGGCTTGAAGGACGGCCATAGTGTGTAAACATGCCGCCGCCTGACCTGCTGCCGAGTACCCCTTACCCACTAAAGCAGAAGATGTACGTAGGGGCTTAGTGGGTAACCTCGGGGCTTTGAGGGTGGCTGCCGATTCGGGGGAGAGATAGCTCGCGAGCGTCTCTTCCACCCGAGGCATCTCCCCATAACCATGCCTTTTTAGTCCTACGATGTTACTATAATTAGAAGTTTGAGGACTATAGACCCGGAAAGACGAGGGTCTGTTTCACGACCTCCACACCTCGGTGTGGAGGTCGGGAAAAAAAGGCAAGCCCCGGCGTGGAGGTTGTGCGCGAGAAGGGAGAAAGCGCTCGTCTAATAAACTGGCTTGACGGGCTTCCTGTTTCTCGGTTGGCCAGCTTATGTTCAATCTGGCCACCGCTCTAGTAACAACCTCCACGAGCTCCTCATATGCTTGTGAGTGTGGTGGCGACTCTTCACACTGATCGATGCTGACCACGTCTAGTTCCTCAGAACTAGAGCAGTGCAGCATCGGTGCTTCACCAGGGGCAGAAGAAACCGCAGAGCGTGCTTCTAGCTCCTGAAGTGAAGCGCTGGACCCTGCAGGTAAAGGCAGAGAAAGGGCGGGGCCCATCTCTAACCCCTCTGCAAGATCCATTTGCGAACCCCACGACGCGAGCCTTCGCTGTGCCTCGGCAACAGCGGGACCTGAGGACAAACAACAATAAATAAGACAGACAGTTTCACAGAGAACGCTTACTGAAGACACAGAAGCTAACTCTGTTTGGTTCGGGTGTGCTTTATAGTTTCCTGGTCATGACGTCACCCGCCTATGACGTTTCGTCACGCCATTGGACAGATTTCACATGTGCTTCACGACGCATTCATGCAGAGGCGTTCCCAAAGCGCTTGACGCAGCGCGAGTTCCCTTGAAAGGGAAGCAAAAAAAATAAAATAAATAATAATAATAAAATAAATAAATAAATAATTATTTATATATTTATTTCCTTATTTATGTATACATTTATTTTTTTCCACATTTATTTCTTCTTTTGTTCATTTATACATTTTGATTTTTATTTATTTCCACATTTATTTATTTATGTATTTATTTCTATATTTGTTCATTTCTACATTTCTTTATTTTTACATTGATGTATTTTTACATTTCTTTGTCCGTAGGGTAATGAGGAGGGCGTGGTTTGCCTCAGACATAGCAGTCGAGCTCAGAGTAGGCAAGAGCCAAGCGTTGAGGCCACAGTGACACCTTGTGGTGTGCCCGAAATACAAGAAGTGTAGCCTACTGATGTTAGTACTGGGGTGAATGATTTGGATGGGTAGTGTGGCCAAAATCTTATATCACGGGTTAAGTAATATCACCCTAACTGTACCGTGTAACATAGATAGGCAACTCTTTATTCCGCACATGGCTGTAGAACATCGTCTGGTCTGGATTTATAAAATGTCCTGGGCTGGAAAACATGAACAGCAACATCTTTCATCAGATCTGATAACAGGGACTCTGAAATGGAAGCGTTTGTTATTTCCCATTATTAATCATTTGAATGAATGGGCTTGTGTTTCATTGAGATTCGGACACCAGTCAGAACACGGAAAGGATCAAAGCAGAACACATATAGAAAGGAAGAAAGAAAGAAAGAAAGAAAAGATAAGTGATTTCAGAGACGGGGATGGGATGGATTACAAATCCAGACCAGACGATGTTCTACAGCCATGTGCGGAATAAATCCATGTCACACAGTACAGTTAGGGTGATATTACTTAACCCGTGATATAGGATTTTGGCCACACTACCCATTCAAATCATTCACCCCAGTATCAGCGTCAGTAGACTATACTTCTTGTATTTCGGGCACACCACAAAGTGTCACTGTGGCCTCAACGGATAGATAGCTAGATGGATAGATAGCATCAGCAATGATAAGAATGTTAAGATGTATTTGGTTTACGAAAAATGTCTGTTTACTAAAAAGAAGGGAGCAAATGAGTGGTGGTGGATGTGGGAATAATTCTAGTGCTTTTACAATTTTCTAGACAAAAAATATTAGTGGGTCAAAAGTCAGTGAGTTTAAACATACTATGTAACAAGCAACAGATAATTTATAATTTTACATACTTGAATATTGTGAGATGCAGATAGCGTCGCCTTCTGTTGAATTATCTGCTGCCACAGCAGTGATGCAGAATGTGTAATTGACTCCAGGAATCAGATCAGTGATGTTATGGGAAGTGTTACTAGTTTCCTTTGTTTTGTCAGTCCATTTAACTTTAAAGAAAGATCTACTTCCAATCGGTTCATTCCATGACAGAAACACAGATAATGTTGTGACTTCAGACACTGTGAGATTCCCAATCACATTTGGCTCTGTGTTGCGGGAGAAAAAAGAATACCAATTTGGAATTCAAGTAGCATTTGTAATTAGACTAGAGTCAAGAAAATCTGGGATCCTAAGGTGTTACTGCACAGTTGTCTGCTTAAAGCAAGTAAATATATAATGAAAGTGAAAGTGAAAGTGAAGTGACATGTGGCCAAGTATGGTGACCCATACTAGGAATTTGTGCTCTGCATTTAACCCATCCAAGTGTACACACACAGCAGTGAACACACACACACCGTGAACACACACCCGGAGCAGTGGGCAGCCATTGCTGCGGCGCCCGGGGAGCAGTTGGGAGTACGGTGCCTTGCTCAAGGGTCTCACCTCAGTCGTGGTATTGAGGGTGAAGAGAGCACTGGATATTCACTCCCCTCACCAACAATCCCTGCCGGACCTGAGACTCGAACCTATGACCTTTGGGTTACAAGTCCGACTCTCTATCCATTAGGCCACGACTGCCCCACAATATAATGGTTTTTGTAGCTAAAAGTTGAGAAGTTTCATTAAGATTAAACATTCAAACAGAGGTCTTACTAGTGTACAGTGAAATCTGATTGGATCTCCCCTTGGTCACATGATCAGCTGAAATTGCAAACACTTTGAATGTGTACTGTGCTCCAGAAATAAGATCATTTATTTTGATAGAAGTGTTCTCAGTAGTCACATTCTTGTCTTCATATTCTACACGATAACGGGAGCTTTGACCGTTTGGTTTAGTCCAGTTTAATAAAACAGAGGATGTTGTAATATCATCAGCTGTGAGGTTCATTATGACATCAGGCTCTGTGAGTGAAAAATTAGGAACATTTGGTGATTAAAATTTGCATTGAAAACTTTTTCAGGCTTTATAGATAGAAAAGCCATCAGCAATGATAAGAATGTTAAGATGTATTTGGTTTATGAAAAATGTCCTTTTACTAAAAAGAAGGGAGCAAATGAGTGGTGGTGGACGTGGGAATAATTCTAGTGCTTTTACAATTTTCTAGACAAAAAAATATTGATGGATCAGAAGTCAGTTTAAACATACAATGTAGCAAGCAACTGATAATTTATAATTTTACATACTGGTATATTGTGAGATGCAGATAGCGTCGCCTTCTGTTGAATTATCTGCTGCCACAGCAGTGATGCAGAATGTGTAATTGACTCCAGGAATCAGATCAGTGATGTTATGGGAAGTGTTACTAGTTTCCTTTGTTTTTTCATTTGTTTTGTCAGTCCATTTAACTTTAAAGAAAGATCTATTTCCAATCGGTTCAATCCATGACAGAAACACAGATAATGTTGTGACTTCAGACACTGTGAGATTCCTAATCACATTTGGCTCTGTGTTGCAGGAGAAAAAAGAATTCCAATTAGGAATTCAAATGGCATTTGTAATTAGACTAGAGTTAAGAAAGTCTGGGATCCTAAGGTGTTACTGTACAGTCTTCTGCTTAAAGCAAGTAAATATTCAATGGTTTTTGTAGCTGAAGGTTGAGAAGTTTCATTAAGATTAAACATCCAAACAGAGGTCTTACTGGTGTACAGTGAAATCTGACTGGATCTCCCCTCGGTCACATGATCAGCTGAAATTGCAAACACTTTGAATGTGTACTGTGCTCCAGAAATAAGATAATTTATTTTGATAGAAGTGTTCTCAGTAGTCACGTTCTTGTCTTCATATTCTACACGATAACAGGAGCTTTGACCGTTTGGTTTAGTCCAGTTTAATAAAACAGAGGACGTTGTAATATCATTAGCTGTGAGGTTCATTATGACATCAGGCTCTGTAAATGAAAAATTAGGAACATTTGGCAATTAAAATTTGCATTGACATTTTTTCAGGCTTTATAGATAGATATGGTATCCCAAGTCTGCCAAAATTAAAAATAAATAAATACATAAATAAATATACAAAGTAATGTAAAAAAAAAGCAAAAATAATAAATAAATATATAAATATACATAGAAAACGCCTCAGGTTACGTATGTAAACATGGTTCCCTGAGAGGGAACGAGACGCTGCATCAAGTGCTTTGGGAATGCCTCTGCGTGAATGCGTCGTGAAGCACATGTGAAATCTGTCCAATGGCGTGACGGAACGTCATAGGCGGGTGATGTCATGACCAGGAAACTATAAAGCACACCTGAACCAAACAGAGTTAGCTTCTGAAAAGTCGAAGCAAGTCGATCACAGGCATGCAGGGAGTATGGCAACGGGACGCAGCGTCTCGTTCCCTCTCAGGGAACCATGGTTACATACGTAACCTGAGACATTCCCTTTCAAGGGAACTCGTGCTGCGTCAAGCGCTTTGGGAACGAGATACCCACGCCGCCATAAGACCGAGTGCCTGTCTGTGTGAAACTGTTCAGCGCACACTAAGACACCAGCACTCTTGACCCCGGGGTCGAGGCCACATCTAGGTTATAAAACCTAACAAAAGTGTGCGGCGAGGACCAACCCGCCGCATCACAAACTTCTTGGAGGGACACTCCAGACAATAAAGCCAAAGAGGCTGCCATACTCCGAGTAGAGTGAGCACGGACCTTAAGTGGAGAAGGAAACCCGGCAGACTCATATGCAAGTGAGATAGCCTCAACTACCCACTTGCTCAGGGTTTGCTTAGATGCGGGGTGCCCCTTACGTGGGGCCCCAAAACAGACGAACAGCTGATCTGTCTTACGCCACAGGGCAGCTCTGTGGACGTAAGCATCCAAAGCCCGAACAGGGCACAGCAAATTAAGTCTTTCCTAGTCTGGATCCAGAAATGGAGGAGGACAAAAGGCCTGCAACATAATAGGGCCCGCCATATTAGTGGGGACCTTAGGGACATAACCTTCCCGAGGAAAGAGGAAGGGTTTGACCATGCCTGGCGCGAAGTCCAAGCAAGAGGGAGAGACCGAAAGGGCTTGTAGGTCACCAATTCTCTTTAACGAAGAGATAGCGAGGAGGAAAAGAGTCTTCAGGGTGAGGAATTTTACATGACCTCCTCAATAGGCTCGAAAGGAGCAGTAGACAGGCCCTCCAGCACTATGCCCAAGTCTTAAGTCGGAACTCTCTGACGTGCTGCAGGCCTCAGCCTCAGAGTACCACGGAGGAAGCGAGTAACCCATGGGTGTCTGCCAAGAGAAGCACCCTCTAAAGGAACGTGGTAAGCCGCAATGGCCGCCACGTAGCCCTTTAGCGTTGAAGGAGATAAACCAGAAGAAAACTTTTCTTGAAGAAACTCCAGAACTGAACCGACTGGGCAGTTTACAGGATCAAAGTTACGTTCTCTACACCAAGAAGAGAAAACATTCCATTTCAAGGAGTACAGCTTCCTCGTGGAGGGAGCTCTGGAATGGAGCATAGTCTCCACTACCTCAGTAGGGAGACCGGAATCTATGAGCTGTGCCCCCTCAGAGGCCACGCCCACAATTTCCACAACTCCGGGAGGGGATGAAGGATTGAGCCCCCCGCCTGCGAGAGTAGGTTCCTCCTGATCGGAATCTCCAGGGGAGAGCCGTCGAGGAGGGACATAAGGTCCGAGAACCATACTCGGCCTGGCCAAAACGGGGCTACTAGAAGCAACTGGACCCCGTCCTGGCGCACTCTCTCCAAAACTCCCGGAAGCAGAGCAATCGGGGGAAAGGCATACAGACGCAGCCTCGGCCACGTCTGCACCATAGCGTCCAACCCCAGGGGGGCTGGATGTGAGAGGGAGAAATATAGAGGACATTGGGTCGTTTCCAGAGACACAAACAAGTCCACATCCGCTTTCCCGAAGCGCTCCCAAAGGAGCTCCACCACCTCGGGGTGGAGTCTCCACTCCCCGGGCCTCGGCCCCTGCCTCGACAGGATGTCTGCTTCCTGATTTAGACGCCCTGGGATGTACACTGCCCTGACTGACAGCAACTTCCCTTGGGCCCACAGAAGGATCTGGTGTGCCAACTTGCATAAGGGGCGCGACCGCAGACCCCCCTGATGGTTTATGTAGGAGACCACCGTTGTGTTGTCCGTGCGGACCAACACATGATGGCCCCTGAGATCTGGGAGGAAGTGTTTGAGTGCCAGGAACACAGCCATCATATCCAACTGGTTTATGTGCCAGGAAAAATAATGACCCCTCCAAAGACCCTGAACCGAGCGACCACTCATGATCGCCCCCCAACCAGTGAGGGACGCATCCGTCGTTGACGTTAAGCGACGACAAGGAGCCCCCAACACCGGGCCTTGGGAAAGAAACCAGGGTTTCTTCCACATGACACAAGCACGAAGGCATCGCCGCGTGACCTTGATCATGCAAAACGGATTTCCCCTCGGGGAAAACCCTCTGGTTTTGAGCCACCACTGCAAAGGTCTCATGTACAGCAGGCCAAAAGGTATCACGTTGGACGCAGCTGCCATCAGACCTAACAGTCTCTGAAACTGTTTCACCGTGAGTGACTGACCTAGCTTCAGCTTGTTTACGGCTGTGAGAATAGCCTCTATGCGAGCTGGCGACGTGCTTGCATTGACACAGAATCCCAAACTACGCCTAGAAAAGAGGTTCTCTGAGCTGGAGAAAGCACACTCTTCTTTGCATAACCCCAGACGGTTCATATGGGTTCAGCATCAGTATCTTGATTCGCAGAGGAGCCAGAGCTGCATCCATGCATTTTGTGAAGGTGCGGGGAGATAAAGCTAGGCCGAAGGGAAGAACCCGATATTGGTACGCTTCGCCCCCGAAAGCGAACCTCAGGAACTTCCTGTGTGAAGGATGGATATATGAAAGTATGCGTCTTTCAGATCTATCGTGACAAACCAATCCTCGGACTTGATTTGTGACACGATCTGTTTCAGAGTTAGCATTCTGAACTTGAGCTTCTTGACGGAGCGATATAAAAGGCGCAGATCTAGAATGGGACGCAACCCTCCATGCTTCTTTGGAACTATGAAGTACCAGCTGTAAAACCCCGACTCCCTGCTGGGAGAAGGAACCCTTTCTATGGCTTCTTTTCGCAAGAGAGTCTGTACTTCCTGTTCCATAACCAGAGCCTGCTCGGGGCTCACCTCTGTGAACAAAACCCCGTTGAACCTGGGCGGTCGCAACCCGAACTGAATTCTGTACCCAAATTCTACTGTGCGCAGGACCCACTGAGACACGTTTGACAGAAGTTTCCACGCTGCCAATGAATCTACTAAAGGAATCAGACTCTCGAGACTGACCTCTGTTGTTAGATGGGTGACCAGCCCGGTGCCCTGAAGCAGCGACCTGGCAGGGTGCAACCGAACTGGCCACTTTTGGTCCCTCCTTGGAGGGGGCGAACATCCCAGCGCCACTACTTTGCCGGGTGGACACTGAGATATGTGTTCGCTGAGAGCCGCTGCGCCCTGAAACACTCGAGGTGGCAGGGTTGGCAGAACGGCCACCTGAGGGCACTGAGGGGGGCCGGGCACCGTGTAATGAGGTGGACACCGACCCGCCTCGGAGGGGACTGCCCTCAGAAGCCTGACACCACTGGCGTCAGGACTTCTTTCCCGAAGCTCTCCGCTGGATAATAACGGTCCTCAGATCTGCCTTTCCTTTGGACGGCTTCGGTTGTGAGCGCTGCCCCGACCCCCAGTCTTTCTGCGGGGGGGCGCGGGAGGCAATGCTCACTTTTTGTTGCGCCCTGTGAGAGGAGCTCGTACTCGGCTGGGGCTGCTTCTTTTGACTAGCAGTCCCAGAGACCTGAGATCGGCGGGGAAGAAACTTAGAAAAAGCCGCCGCCTGTTTCTTAGCTTCCTGGAACCTCTCAACGACTGTGTTGACGGAGTCGCCGAAGAGGCCAGGCGGCGTGAGCAGAGCATTGAGAAGGAACAATCTATCTTGGTCTTTCATATCAGCGAGGTTGAGCCAAAGGTGTCTCTCCGTGGCCACCAGGGCTGCCATAGACAGCCCAATACATCTGGCGGTCTCCTTGGTGGCACGGAGAGAGAGATCTGTAGCTTTCCTCAGCTCAGAGAACGCCTCGCGAGTGACTTCCCCACCCTCATCAAGGTCTTTAAGCAGGTCAGCTTGATAGGCTTGAAGGACGGCCATAGTGTTTAAACATGCCGCCGCCTGACCTGCTGCCGAGTACCCCTTACCCACTAAAGCAGAAGATGTACGTAGGGGCTTAGTGGGTAACCTCAGGGCTTTGAGGGAGGCTGCCGATTCGGGGGAGAGATAGCTTGCGAGCGTCTCTTCCACCCGAGGCATCTCCCCATAACCATGCCTTTTTAGTCCTACGATGTTACTATAATTAGAAGTTTGAGGACTATAGACCCGGAAAGACGAGGGTCTGTTCCACGACCTCGACACCTCGGTGTGGAGGTCGGGAAAAAAAGGCAAGCCCCGGCGTGGAGGTTGTGCGCGAGAAGGGAGAAAGCGCTCGTCTAATAAACTGGCTTGACGGGCTTCCTGTTTCTCGGTTGGCCAGCTTATGTTCAATCTGGCCACCGCTCTAGTAACAACCTCCACGAGCTCCTCATATGCTTGTGAGTGTGGTGGCGACTCTTCACACTGATCGATGCTGACCACGTCTAGTTCCTCAGAACTAGAGCAGTGCAGCATCGGTGCTTCACCAGGGGCAGAAGAAACCGCAGAGCGTGCTTCTAGCTCCTGAAGTGAAGCGCTGGACCCTGCAGGTAAAGGCAGAGAAAGGGCGGGGCCCGTCTCTCACCCCTCTGCAAGATCCATTTGCGAACCCCACGACGCGAGCCTTCGCTGTGCCTCGGCAACAGCAGGACCCGAGCCGCGGGGAGCGCGAGCCGAACCGCTTTCCTCGAAAAGCGCCCAGCGGGAGCGGAGCGTCTTCATAGACATCTGCTCGCAATGCACACAGCCAGCTCCCTCGAGAGCTGACTGGGCATGCTCCACTCCCAGGCAAACAACACAAAGCTCGTGTGCATCTCCCGCTAAAATGTTGCGAGGACAAGGAGACGCACACGGCCTGAATTGCTGCACAGGTGTCGCCATAATAGTGTCTTAGATATGTGTGCTTGAATAACGTGAGAGACAAACAACAATAAATAAGACAGACAGTTTCACAGAGAGCACTTACTGAAGACACAGAAGCTAACTCTGTTTGGTTCGGGTGTGCTTTATAGTTTCCTGGTCATGACGTCACCCGCCTATGACGTTCTGTCACGCCATTGGACAGATTTCACATGTGCTTCACGACGCATTCACGCAGAGGCGTTCCCAAAGCGCTTGACGCAGCGCGAGTTCCCTTGAAAGGGAAGCAAAAAAATAAATAAATAAATAATTATTTATACATTTATTTCCTTATTTATGTATACATTTATTTTTTTCCACATTTATTTTTTCTTTTATTCATTTATACATTTTGATTTTGATTTATTTCCACATTTCTTTATTTTTACATTTATGTATTTTTACATTTCTTTGTCCGTAGGGTAATGAGGAGGGCGTGGTTTGCCTCAGACATAGCAGTCGAGCTCAGAGTAGGCAAGAGCGAAGCGTTGAGGCCACAGTGACACCTTGTGGTGTGCCCGAAATACAAGAAGTGTAGCCTACTGATGTTAGTACTGGGGTGAATGATTTGGATGGGTAGTGTGGCCAAAATCTTATATCACGGGTTAAGTAATATCACCCTAACTGTACTGTGTAACATGGATAGGCAACTCTTTATTCCGCACATGGCTGTAGAACATCGTCTGGTCTGGATTTGTAAAATGTCCTGGGCTGGAAAACATGAACAGCAACATCTTTCATCAGATCTGATAACAGGGACTCTGAAATGGAAGCGCTTGTTATTTCCCATTATTAATCATTTGAATGAATGGGCTTGTGTTTCATTGAGATTCGGACACCAGTTAGAACACGGAAAGGATCGAACCAGCGCACATATAGGCTACAGTGAAGTCGACGCAAGCATATTGATCAATGCATTTGAAACGAGACTCTTTCGAACAGCACCTGTTGCGTGCCCTCATATTTTTGAGCTAACTGCATTTTAATGTAACTTCCAAAAACAAAACTGACAGCAACAGAAACAAACTTTTTTATTTTCTATTAAGTGGTGGTAGCATTTAGCCTACCCCTGTAAACTGATGTCCAGGGGCCACCTTATTAAATGTAAGAATGCCACATTAATACCAATCGATAAATTCAGTGAGATGATAAGGCTGTAAGGCAGTTACCAGTAAAATCCAATCAGTGTCAACAATCAGAGCTTCATCAGAGCCATCATATAGAAGAGACATGAATGCATTTACACAGCAATTAGCCTACAAGTGCATAAAAATGCTATGAGATAAATGTTTTACAATTTGAAGACAGAAATATGACATGATAGAATCAATGAAATGATCCGTTTATTATGAAACTAAAACAGACAGCAGGTGGCGGCAAGTCACTGTCTTAACGAGTGAGTTCAATCCATTAGCTTGATTCCTTCAAATACGCTGATTCGAAAACACCACGTGTTGCAGCGGTTCAGCTGTAGATTTGTTTCTGTGATAATTCCTATGTAGGCCTAAAGCGTTATTTAAAAAAAAAAAAAAAAAGGAAAATACATGACCAAATGTTCAAAAAGGTGGCAGAGAGGGGACATGTTCGGGGGAACAACATAATTGATAGGCTATTTCTCGTAGCCATGAGTTTAATGCACACATCTGCATGACCATAGCAAGTATGGCTATTCAGAAATGGAAATTACAAATGCATTAATATCTTGTTTTTGAATTTCAGAAAATACAAAATAGAGGGATTATTATATTAACCTTTACTCAGTACTCAGGGTGCGATTTGTAGGGGGGATTTCCCCCTTCTGGTCTATATATCCCTGCGTCTGCTGAATTATTGTCATGGTTAACGCGCCTCAATCCATGCAGCATTTTTCGGAAAGTCAGCGCGTGCCAGAGTGACAGAAGTGACTGTAACTCAATGCGATAGTAACCTACTGAACATAATAAACTGACCAAAAAAAAACAAAAAAAGAAAGAAAAAAAGTTTATTGAATATTTACAGGTTTGTATCTCGTTATTATTTTCAGAATATCAATAAATACAAATTAGGGATTATTAGTGTCATTGTAACCAAATATCATCATAGTGATCAAATATCAAAGCTATCTAATAGGCTACTTCAAAGCTCAAGATCAAATCAAATTATTTATTGTTAAAAATTTTCTCTAACAACTGCCAAAAATAGTAAAAATATATAGAATAGGTTACAGGCTACATTTTATTTTATTTATTTATTTTTTACAAATCTCACCCTTTAGGCTTTAGGCATAACTACCTTTGCACACGTGTTATATTGCTTATACAGCATGAAGTTCATAATCAATAAATGTCAAAAGAACAGGTGAGAAAAATACAAGAAAACCAAGAAAACATTTTTGTATCCATCCCATCCCCGTCTCTGAAATCACTTATCTTTTCTTTCTTTCTTTCTTCCTTTCTATATGTGTTCTGCTTTGATCCTTTCCGTGTTCTGACTGGTGTCCAAATCTCAATGAAACACAAGCCCATTCATTCAAATGATTAATAATGGGAAATAACAAGCGCTTCCATTTCAGAGTCCCTGTTATCAGATCTGATGAAAGATGTTGCTGTTCATGTTTTCCAGCCCAGGACATTTTACAAATCCAGACCAGACGATGTTCTACAGCCATGTGCGGAATAAAGAGTTGCCTATCCATGTCACACAGTACAGTTAGGGTGATATTACTTAACCCGTGATATAAGATTTTGGCCACACTACCCATCCAAATCATTCACCCCAGTATCAGCGTCAGTAGGCTACACTTCTTGTATTTCGGGCACACCACAAGGTGTCACTGTGGCCTCAACGCTTCACCCTCACCTACTCTGAGCTCGATTGCTATGTCTGAGGTAAACCACGCCCTCCTCATTACCCTACGGACAAAGAAATGTAAAAATACATAAATGTAAAAATAAAGAAATATAGAAATAAAGAAATGTAGAAAGGAATAAATGTGGAAATGAACAAATATGGAAATACATAAATAAATAAATAAATGTGGAAATAAATAAAAATCGAAATGAATAAATGTCTAAATAAATAAAAGAAAAATAAATAAATGTGGACAAAAAATATATACATAAATAAGGAAATAAATGTCTAAATAATTATTTATATGTATATTTATTTATATATTTATTTATTTATGCTTTTTTTAGATTTCTTTGTATATTAATTCATGTATTTATTTATTTTTAATTTTGGCAGACTTGGGATTTCATATGGATAGATAGCATCAGCAATGATAAGAATGTGTTAGGATGTATTTGGTTTACGAAAAATGTCCATTTACTAAAAAGAAGGGAGCAAATGAGTGGTGGTGGACGTAGGAATAATTCTAGTGCTTTTACAATTTTCTAGACAAAAAATATTGGTGGGTCAAAAGTCAGTGAGTTTAAACATACTATGCAACAAGCAACAGATAATTTATAATTTTACATACTTGAATATTGTGAGATGCAGATAGCGTCGCCTTCTGTTGAATTATCTGCTGCCACAGCAGTGATGCAGAATGTGTAATTGACTCCAGGAATCAGATCAGTGATGTTATGGGAAGTGTTACTAGTTTCCTTTGTTGTTTCATTTGTTTTGTCAGTCGATTTAACTTTAAAGAAAGATCTATTTCCAATCGGTTCATTCCATGACAGAAACACAGATAATGTTGTGACTTCAGACACTGTGAGATTCCTAATCACATTTGGCTCTGTGTTGCAGGAGAAAAAATAATTCCAATTAGAAATACAAATAGCATTTGTAATTAGACTAGAGTTAAGAAAGTCTGGGATCCTAAGTAGTTACTGTAACATTTTCTGCTTAAAGCAAGTAAATATTCAAAGGTTTTTATAGCTGAAGGTTGAGAAGTTTCATTAAGATTAAACATCCAAACAGAGGTCTTACTGGTGAACAGTGAAATCTGATTGGATCTCCCCTCGGTCACATGATCAGCAGAAACTGCAAACACTTTGAATGTGTACTGTGCTCCAGAAATTAGATCATTTATTTTGATAGAAGTGTTCTCAGTAGTCACATTCTTGTCTTCATATTCTACACGATAACGGGAGCTTTGACCGTTTGGTTTAGTCCAGTTTAGTAAAACAGTGGATGTTGTAATATCATCAGCTGTGAGGTTCATTATGACATCAGGTTCTGTGAGTGAAAAAATAGGAACATTTGTAGATTAAACTTTGCATTGAAAACTTTTTCAGGTTATATAGATAGAAAAGGCATCAGCAATGATAAGAATGTTAAGATGTATTTGGTTTATGAAAAATGTCCTTTTACTAAAAAGAAGGGAGCAAATGAGTGGTGGTGGACATGGGAATAATTCTAGTGCTTTTACAATTTTCTAGACAAAAAGTATTGGTGGATCAGAAGTCACTGAATTTAAACATACTATGTAGTAAGCAAAAGATAATTTATAATTTTTCATACTGGTATATTGTGAGATGCAGATAGCGTCGCCTTCTGTTGAATTATCTGCTGCCACAGCAGTGATGCAGAATGTGTAATTGACTCCAGGAATCAGATCAGTGATGTTATGGGAAATATTACTAGTTTCCTTTGTTTTTTCATTTGTTTTGTCAGTCCATTTAACTTTAAAGAAAGATCTATTTCCAATCGGTTCATTCCATGACAGAAACACAGATAATGTTGTGACTTCAGACACTGTGAGATTCCTAATCACATTTGGCTCTGTGTTGCAAGAGAAAAACGAATTCCAATTAGAAGTACAAATAGAATTTGACTAGAGTTAAGAAAGTCTGGGATCTTAAGTAGTTGCTGTAACATTTTCTGCTTAAAGCAAGTAAATATTCAAAGGTTTTTATAGCTGAAGGTTGAGAAGTTTCATTAAGATTAAACATCCAAACAGAGGTCTTACTGGTGTACAGTGAAATCTGATTGGATCTCCCCTCGGTCACATGATCAGCTGAAATTGCAAAGACTTTGAATGTGTACTGTGCTCCAGAAATTAGATCATTTATTTTGATAGAAGTGTTCTCAGTAGTCACATTCTTGTCTTCATATTCTACACGGTAACGGGAGCTTTGACCGTTTGGTTTAGTCCAGATTAGTAAAACAGAGGATGTTGTAATATCATCAGCTGTGAGGTTCATTATGACATCAGGCTCTGTGAATGAAAAATTAGGAACATTTGTAGATTAAACTTTGCATTGAAAACTTTTTCACACTATATAGATAGAAAAGCCATCATCATTGATAAGAATGTTAGGATACATTTGGTTTATGAAAAATGTCCTTTTACTAAAAAGAAGGGAGCAAATGAGTGGTGGTGGACGTGGGAATAATTCTAGTGCTTTTACAATTTTCGAGACAAAAGATATTGGTGGGTCAGAAGTCAATGAATTTAAACATAGTATGTAGCAAGCAACAGATTAGAGGTGACCCTGAATAGTCGAAGATTCGGTGCTTCGATAGGAGGAGCCTGATTCGACTACCAATCTCACAGTGGAATCTTTGCAGAGGTGTTATGAGATGAGGATCATGCCGTTTTGGCTATATGGGGGTGCTCAATGTTTGATTTCACATAGAACTACTGGTTTTCTCACAATAAGTTAATATACAGCCTATTATGATAATGCTGTAAATAAAAATGTGAAAAGAAAAAAGCTTTTAATAAATATTTTTAACATGCTTGAATAAATCCAACCACTCCTGTGACAGATTTAAGTTTCACTTTCCATGATCCGTGACAGAGGAGCATCTTGGCGGCAGGAATTTAAATCTTTAACAATGTCTGGGATAAGATAATCTTAAGTGTGGAATTGGATGCACTTTGAAATAGTAAAAGATGATCCAAAACTACTTGCGCACTACTTGAAAAGACTCAAACGGAGACAGGCAGATCGAGTGAAAGACTGGATTCAGGCTTTATAGATAGAAAAGGCATCAGCAATGATAAGAATGTTAGGATAAATTTAGAGAAGAGAAATAAAGAGAAGGGAGCAAATGAGTGGTGGTGGACGTGGGAATAATTCTAGTGCTTTTACAATTTTCTAGACAAAAAATATTGGTGGGTCAGAAGTTAATGAGTTTAAACATACTATGTAGCAAGCAACAGATCAGAGGTGACCATGAATAGTCGAAGATTCGGTGCTTCGATAGGAGGAGCCTGTTTCGACTACCAATCTCACAGTTGAATCTTCACAGAGGTGTTATAGGATGAGGATGCTCAATGTTTGATTTCACATAAAACTACCGGTACCCTTTTGAAAGCGAACTCGCACTGTGTCTTAACACGCTATGGGGAACGCCTCCACGGGAACCAGTGTCTGAAACGCTGTCAAATCACGACAATCGTATTGGCCAGCGACAGCCTATGATATCACTACTAATGCGACCTGAACGCACATAAGGGGCGCCTAGAGAAGTCATCCTCTTTTCGTCTTCAGGGACTGTTTTGTCTAAATGCTGTTGAAACGCTGTTCAAGGTAAGAATGGCTTTTTTAAGCAGACGTTTCAAGCGGTGTGTATGTCCGTGTCATAGATATTTGATGCTTGATGACACTCATGACTTGTGCATCCTTTGTTAGAGCATGCATGTTAAGTGCTTGAGAGTTCTTTACATGTTTTTGTAAGGCCTTTTCCCACTGAGGAAGCTCCACTCTCATTTGTCTCTCTTTCTGTGGGAAGAGGGAGAATCTTTTGTGCTCGATGTGCACAGAAGAAGTTCGACTGTAGTGGCTGTGTGTTCGACTGCAGTGGCTCTCATTAAAGAGAGTCATTTTGCTGAAGCCACCGCTCTGCTGAGCTCCAGGTATTATCACGATTTGAGGTGTATGGACTTTGTTAGGGCCCCTTGATACCTTCCCTAGGTTGAGTGAAGTGGTTTGAGTGAAAGGCAATATGCTGAAGCCTCTGCTCCCTCAAGCTCCAGATAGATCATGGCTGTAGGTGTCGGCCCTCTCTGGGCCACCTTGACATTACCCTGTGGTGAGTGAGCTGGCTTCCTCTTGTTTGAGAGTCTCTATTTGAAGCTACCGCTCCATTGAGCTCCAGGTGGTGAGTTCACCTGTGTGTTGTGAGCCGGCCTCCTTTCTTTAGAATTGTTAGGCTGAAGTGTCCAATCCATTGAGCTCCAGGGAGGTCATGAGTGCGTGTGTGTCGGCCCTTCTTTTGGGCCACCCCTATATCCGGCCTAGGCTAGTACTTTAGGAGTGTCTTTTAGACAGAGGCGGTTATGCTGTAGCTTTTCCGCCTCCTAGCATGCCATAGCTCGGAGTAGGCTACTCCTAGGAGAGCCTCTCCAGCTTAGGACTGGCAGCTAGTGATCCTAGTACACCTCCTCTCATTGTGAAAGTCGTCCCCGACCAGGGCCTGCCTTCTGCATTAGGCTATTAATGAGGATTTAGCTTTTACTTTAGAATAGGGGGTCAAATTGCCTTTATTAGTACTGTATTAATGGCAGTTTAGCCTTAGTTATTGGCTTATTTTGCTCAATAAACTTGAATATCACTCAATAAGTGCCATAATTAATGTGGATATACCTTTTACTTTGGGGGTCACATTGTCTTTTTTCTATTTTAGCAATTTATAACTGAAAACCAGCAGTAATTAAACATAATTACTAGCTTATTGTTTGGTTAACTTTATAGAATGGCACAGAAATATAATTACATCACTACACAAAAATAATATATGGTTTATTAAGTTGTAGATAATGACTAAAAGGCGTTTACTGTACATTCAGTTAATCATTAATTACTAGGTTATTTTTGTTTATTTATAGCATAAATGTGTATCTTTCAAATGTTTAATAATTTGTAAATAATGGCTAATATGCCCTACTATATGTTAAGTTAATCATTAATTACTATTGTGTCCATGCTTAACTAATGCATAATTCTGAACAAGTAAATCATTAATTACTAGTTTATTTATGCTTAACTAATGCATAATTCTGACCCTTACAATGCAAAGTTAATCATTAATTACTACTGTGTTCATTCTTAACTAATGCTTAATTGTGAACAAGTTCATCATTAATTAATGCCTAACTAATGCATTATTCTGAACCCTTAAAATAAAGTGTTACCGTTAATTTTAATGTAGCTACATCAAGTTAATCTGATTAACTGATTCACATATTCATAATTAATCATAATTAATAATCATAATGAGTTATGATTAATTATTAATATTTCCCTGTTGAGTTAATTCGCTACAAGGGTCATTCCTTAGAGGTCGAAGGTCTCTCATAAGACCTCCCTGGTAGATCAGTATTTTAGGCTGTAAGTACTCCCCTCTCTTGTGTGGGTCATCATATAGAGGACCTCGCTCACTGAGTTGGTCTTAAAGGTTTAAGAGATTCTTTTAGTAAGAACTCCCTTGATAGATCAGCTCCTGTTGGAGCTGGAGGTATGCCTCTCATTAGGGTCCCTATGTAGAGTACTCAGCCTCCAGAGTGCCTTGTTTAAGAAGTGCTCTGTAGATCCTAGGTTGAGCAGAGTAACTCCCCTCGTTTGCAAGGGTTTTAAGTGCTATGCTGTGAGGTGAGGTGATTTTGACATTTCTGTTAAAATTGTCCATCTGTTTTTTGTCAGCCATTCTTTGGCATACACTCCCCTCAGCATGGTGGCGTGGGTATTTCGTTCTCCATAGCGTGTTAAGACGCAGTGTGAGTTCCCTTTCAAAAGGGAACATCTCAGGTTACGCATGTAACCATCGTTCCCTGAGAACAGGGAACGGGACACTGCGTCTCCCTGCCGAGACAGGGAACCCGGCCATTCAGCAGTGATTCAGGGCTATGGCAAGGAAATGTAACATCTCTACAATAGTAACCTAGACGTCCCCATTCAGTCAGTCATGTTCGACGTAATGGGGTCCCAATAGAAAAGGGGAAGCAGATGCTGGCAAGCCGTGGCGTGCCCAATGCAAGTGCTACCCCAGATGTCATAACCTTCCAGCGTCCGGAGTAGAGGAAGTCTTCCATACCATTGGGATGGAGCGGACAGGGCGTTACTCAGGGGATGGTCGAAGCCTCTGTTCCTTACCCCCAGGGAAGAGTGCGTCGGGACTCGATTCCCACGTTTTCTCAGCCATGACCAAAACGCCAGGAAAGCGTTCCCAGTCCAATGGAGGGGAAGGCTACGGAGACCACACCCTGACCAAAGGGAGGTGGCATGTGGACGACACATATGGACTGACCCGTGGAGCGATAATACACAATTGAGCTCCAAAGTTCTGACTCCAAAGGAGGAGGTGGCAGGCGAGTTGCGACATGCGACGGGAGCGTAGTTGACCTTGATGGCTGATGTACGCTACGGTCGATGTGTTGTCCGTCCGAACCAGTACATGCTTGCCATGCAGCAGCGGCCGAAACCGGCGCAGGGCAAGGAGTACTGCTAGCACCTCGAGGCAATTGATATGCCACTGCAGATGGGGTCCTGTCCAGAAGCCTGCCGCAGCATGCCCATTGCATACGGCACCCCAGCTGGTGGTGGAGACATCTGTTGTGACAACAACATGCCGGGGCACTCCAGCCCAGGGTAAGACATGCAGATCCCAGATTGGCCCTAACCCACCGCTATCTTGGGTACGATGAAGGACGCTTGGAAATCTTTCATCTCGGCTGGAGGAACAGGCTCTATTGCGTCCTTCGCCAGCAGGAACGCAATCTCCACTCACAGGACAGAGGCATCCTTGTCTGCCATGAGGCAAAGAGGACACCGCTGAACCTGAGGGACCACGTGGCGAACTGAATCACAAAGCCGAATGGGCCAGCGGGATGGGCTGGGAGGCTCAAGCGAGGCTCCCGAGGCCCATACAAGTGGCACCAAGGGGACACTGATGTACCCGCGGGGGCAGCGAGGGTACTTGGGCCCTTGGGCCTAAGCCGGGAAGCACAGCATCCCGAAGAAGAGGCAGTGAGTGTGGTGCACTTAAATGGCTCTGTGTGTCCTGTGAGGGACTGGCTAGGAGGCAGGAGGAAGCAGCGCGTACTCTAGCACACACTCCATGCCTGTGGCGAAAGAACAGGGGCTGGGAAGGAGGAAGCAGCACGTCGCTCACTGCCCACGCACACCCTGTATGACCGGAGTGTCAGGAAACCGCTCTTTCTTGAGAATTTGGGACCACTGGCCATTGGGCCAATGGCGGAACAGTAGTGGTGCATACACCAAATCCTGAGAAAGAGCCGTTCCCTGCAACTCCACAGTGACCTGGGGACGGGCTGCATCACCTTCCTGCAGAGGGCTCGGCCTCACGGCTGAGCCGGGGCGAAGCACTGCTCGCAGGGGGATGTTCTTGGCATCAAGCAGACTGGACCATGGTCAGAATGACTTCTTCTGAACTGTCAGGAACTGCTGTGCAATCCCCAACCGTGTTGCCAAGAGAGACGGGAGCGTCAAAAAAGCACACTTTGTTGACATCTCGCATCGCTGCAAGGTTTAGCCAGAGATGGCGTTCCTGGACCACAAAGGTGGACATCGTCTGGCCGAGGACCCGTGCCGCGACTTCTCTTGCCCAGAGGGCAAGGTCAGTCAACATGCGCGGGTCCTGCATCAACCCCGGCTCAGAACTACCCTTGTGCATTGCCTTGGCCAGCAGGATGACCATAGCATGCAAAAAGGAGGCGGTCTGTCCAGAAAGCACCGTGAGGCTTAACAGCTAGAGCTGCCATCACCTCACAGGCACTGGATTCGAGCCACAGATGATTCCTCCAGGTGGTAGCACTTTGCGGGCATAAATGCACCGCAATTGCACAATCCACCTGAGGAACCCCCATGAACCCCCTGACTGCCCCACAGACGAGGGTAGTGAGAGAGGAAAAACAGACCCTCTGTAACCCTCAGTCTCCCAAAGTGTTGAACAGACCCGCGGCTGTACTTTTACACACAAGCGGCGGCTGGGCAACAACAAAGGGGACTCAAGCCTTTATGAGAAAGGAGAGTCACGACCTGAGTGTCGATGTGATCATGTTCCCTCGAGAACATGAATCACCTACGAACGCTGTATCAACATGCTGGGCATGTGACACAGCGATCGTGGCCGTCTGATGAAAACAGGAAACGACCGCATCCAGGAATGCACGGACAGAGAGGCGTCTTTAAAAAGACACTAGCTGTCGTGCTTGCTCTTTTAGGGAAATACTCTCAGCCGAAGCGCCCAGGGGCGAATGCTGCCCTGTGTGCACATGGAATGTGCCATCACATCTGCAGAGAGATCCCACGACGAGCTTCAAGCTAACTAGCAATTAAAATTGCTGTTTTTGGAATGTTCTCCTGATAGCAATTAAAATTGCTGTTATTTGCTCAGAAATTTACTCTCAATAGAAATGAACTGGAAAGAGCGATTGCTGTACAACCGCTCGGCTCCGAAGCAAAAGTATGAATGGAAGTGAGTATGCCGGTCCTATTTATACCCGGATGCCGGGGGTGTGGCCTGGCATGTAAATCTCACTGGCCAATTCCCATTGGCTTGCTTTGTACCAGTTGGAGGTGATTGGGTTCCCAGGCGAGACCCCATTACATCAGTATCTACGTACCGTTGAACGTGACTGACTGAATGGGAACCATGGTTACATGCGTAACCTGAGACGTTTTCTCACAATAAGTTAATATATAGCCTATTATGATAATGCTGTAAATAAAAATGTGAAAAGAAAAAAGCTTTTAATAAATATTTTTAACGTGCGTGAATAAATCCAAACCACCCCTGTGACAGATTTAAGTTTCACTTTCCATGATCCGTGACAGAGGAGCATCTTGGCGGCAGGAATTTAAATCTTTAACAATGTCTGGGATAAGAAAATGTAAAGTGTGGAATTGGATGCACTTTGAAATAGTAAAAGATTATCCCAAAAACGTAAGATGCAAGTTGTGCCAACAGCTCATGTCCTTCCACTCAACAACAACAAATATTGCGGCGCACTTCTGGCGGTCAGTGTTAACAAGTCGGTTTTCCTCGCACACTATTTGAAAAGACTCAAATGGAGACAGGCAGATCGAGTGAAAGACTGGATTTTTCCCCCCAATCAGGTAGGGTGCAAGTGATTTTAAGTGACATTTCAGCCGGTTCTAATTTGAGTTTGTGAACATGTTTAGCTAAAAAGACTGCCACTCCAGTTTAGCGTTTATTGTTGTCTCTGCAGTTAAAAAGACAAAGTTGACAATTCTGGCTATACTTTTTCGTATTTCGTAATTTCTTTATATATATTTTATTTATTGATCACTTGGGGTTATCTAATTTAACTATATGTGGCTTGTGTTTTGAAAATAATATATGTATTTGAATATAATATAATAATTCAATTCTGTAAAATAATTTTTGATTGTTTTTCAGTGCATCGATGTTGAGCTGTAGGCTAGAGCGTGCTCGAACAGGCAATTTAGCCGATTTAATTTGATTTGCCGACATGTGAAATGCAAATCCTGTCTGCAGTGTGGCCTTTCTGCAGTTATTTATTTAGGTTTATTGATCCAAAATATTTTTATTCATTTTCTTCTATATCTTTGTGTGATGTTTTGTACATCGTGGCTGTAAAATGTTATGAGGAATTGTTTTACGAATGTTTATCCACATTGACTTTCATTTCAATTTAAAATAGACAAAAAGGCATTGTCAGTTTCGTCTATCACTTGACAGGCAGTTTTGGTCGCTTTATTAGAAAGTTGTTTCTGTGTGATGTGTGTGAAAGAAAACAAAAGTGGTCCTAAAACCTAGGTATACTTAATTTTCCACGTTCTGCTCCGTCTCGTGCACAGTTGAGCGCGCAAGCCTTACAAGTATAGGCCTACTCCTTTGGCCTTGAGTGCAGAAAGACGTGGACTGCTGTTTTCAAGCACTCAAGTCACTCGCACATGCGCTGTTGTATACAGACCATACCCCCCACCCCCTCCCACCCACCCACACACATATGATTCAACTATCAGTCAACTATAGGCAAGACTTGACAATTCTGATTCGACTATGTAAATCCTTAGTCCGGGACACCCCTACAACAGATATTTTATAATTTTACATACTGGTATATTGTGAGATGCAGATAGCGTCGCCTTCTGTTAAATTATCTGCTGCCACAGCAGTGATGCAGAATGTGTAATTGACTCCAGGAATCAGATCAGTGATGTTATGGGAAATATTACTAGTTTCCTTTGTTTTTTCATTTGTTTTGTCAGTCCATTTAACTTTAAAGAAAGTTCTATTTCCAATCGGTTCATTCCATGACAGAAACACAGATAATGTTGTGACTTCAGACACTGTGAGATTCCCAATCACACTTGGCTCTGTGTTGCGGGAGAAAGAAGAATTCCAATTAGGAATTCAAATATCATTTGTAATTAGACTAGAGTTAAGAAAGTCTGGGATCCTAAAGGCAGGAACACACCAAGCTGACGCCGACGAACTAGTGGCGACAAAAGCAGACTGCAGGGTTTGCTCACGTCAG
Organism: Hypophthalmichthys molitrix; assembly: GCA_037950675.1. NCBI lineage: Eukaryota > Metazoa > Chordata > Actinopteri > Cypriniformes > Xenocyprididae > Hypophthalmichthys > Hypophthalmichthys molitrix. Next base: position 19,684,011 of record CM075515.1, read on the forward strand.
CAGCGTCTGTGTCCAAAGTTGGCCTGATACACCAAACCGACGTGTGACAGCAGATGGCCAAGTAGCACGTCCGTTCTGCACCTGCGTAAGATGAAATGCCTTTCCGAACCAGCAGGTGGCAGTAGCTGAACAGCCAATCAGAATGATCAGATGGCCAGACGAGCTCCGACGCTGATCCAACATGTCGAATCGGCCGAAAAATAGCTGGCGAGGACCAACTTCAGGCGATGGTGCGGAACACACTGAGGAAACTTAGTCGGCTGACGAACAAAAACTGCCCCACGGCCGACCGGCGGCTTGGTGTGTTCCTGCCTTAAGGTGTTACTGTACAGATGTCTGCTTAAAGCAAGTAAATATTCAATGGTTTTTGTAGCTGAAGGTTGAGAAGTTTCATTAAGAGGTCTTACTGGTGTACAGTGAAATCTGAATGGATCTCCCCTCGGTCACATGATCAGCTGAAACTGTAAACACTTTGAATGTGTACTGTGCTCCAGAAGTTAGATTATTTATTTTGATAGAAGTGTTCTCAGTAGTCACATTCTTATCTTCATATTCTACACGATAACGGGAGCTTTGACCGTTTGGTTTAGTCCAGTTTAATAAAACGGAGGATGTTGTAATATCATTAGCTGTGAGGTTCATTATGACATCAGGCTCTGCGAGTGAAAAATTAGGAACATTTGGTGATTAAAATTTGCATTGAAAACTTTTTCAGGCTTTATAGATAGAAAAGGCATCAGCAATGATAAAAATGTTAGGATGTATCTGGTTTATGAAAAATGTCCTTTTACTAAAAAGAAGGGAGCAAATGAGTGGTGGTGGACGTGTATATAATTCTAGTGCTTTTACCATTTTCTAGACAAAAAATATTGGTGGGTCAGAAGTCAATGAATTTAAACATATTATGTAGCAAGCAACAGATATTGTATAATTTTACATACTGGTATATTGTGAGATGCAGATAGTGTCGCCTTCTGTTGAATTATCTGCTGCCACAGCAGTGATGCAGAATGTGTAATTGACTCCAGCAGTCAGATCAGTGATGTTATGGGAAGTGTTACTAGTTTCCTTTGTTGTTTCATTTGTTTTGTCAGTCCATTTAACTTTAAAGAAAGATCTATTTCCAATCGGTTCATTCCATGACAGAAACACAGATAATGTTGTGACTTCAGACACTGTGAGATTCCTAATCACATTTGGCTCTGTGTTGCGGGAGAAAAAAGAATTCCAATTAGGAATTCAAATAGCATTTGTAATTAGACTAGAGTTAAGAAAGTCTGGGATCCTAAGGAGTTACTGTAACGTTTTCTGCTTAAAGCAAGTAAATATTCAATGGTATTTGTAGCTGAAGGTTGTGGAGTTTCATTAAGATTAAACATCCAAACAGAGGTCTTACTGGTGTACAGTGAAATCTGAATGGATCTCCCCTTTGTCACATGATCAGCTGAAACTGCAAACACTTTGAATGTGTACTGTGCTCCAGAAATGAGATCATTTATTTTGATAGAAGTGTTCTCAGTAGTCACATTCTTATGTTCATATTCTACACAATAACGGGAGCTTTGACCATTTGGTTTAATCCAGTTTAATAAAACAGAGAATGCTGTAATATCATCAGCTGTGAGGTTCATTATGACATCAGGCTCTGTGAGTGAAAAATTAGGAACATTTGGCGATTAAAATTTGCATTGAAAACGTTTTCAGGCTATAGAGATAGAAAAGGCATCAGCAATGATAAGAATTTTAGGATACATTTGGTTTATGAAAAATGTCCTTTTTTACTAAAAAGAAGGGAGCAAATGTGTGGTGGTGGACGTGGGAATAATTCTAGTGCTTTTACAATTTTCTAGACAAAAGATATTGGTGGGTCAGAAGTCAATGAATTTAAACATACTATGTAGCAAGCAACAGATTAGAGGTGACCCTGAATAGTCGAAGATTCAGTGCTTCAATAGGAGGAGCTTGATTCGACTACCAATCTCACAGTGGAATCTTCGCAGACGTGTTATGAGATGAGGATCATGGCGTTTTGGCTATATGGAGGTGCTCAATGTCTGATTTCACATAGAACTACCGTTTTTCTCACAATAAGTTAATATACAGCCTATTATGATAATGCTGTAAATAAAAATGTGAAAAGAAAAAAGCTTTTAATAAATATTTTTAACGTGCGTGAATAAATCCAACCACTCCTGTGACAGATTTAAGTTTCACTTTCCATGATCCGTGACAGAGGAGCATCTTGGCGGCAGATATATAAATATAAAATATTTAAATATTGCGGCGCACTTCTGGCGGTCAGTGTTAACAAGTCGGTTTTCCTCGCACACTATTTGAAAAGACTCAAATGGAGACAGGCAGATCGAGTGAAAGACTGGATTTTTCCCCCCGATCAGGTAGGGTGCAAGTGATTTCAAAACATTTCAGCCGGTTCTAATTTGAGTTTTGGATTCTGTGAACATGTTTAGCTAAAAAGACTGCCACTCCAGTTTAGCGTTTATTGTTGTCTCTGCAGTTAAAAAGACAAAGTTGACAATTCTGGCTATACTTTTTCATATTTTAATAATTTCTTTATATTTATTTTATTTATTGATCACTTGGTGTTATCTAATTTAACTATCTGTGGCTTGTGTTTTAAAAATAATATATGTATTCGAATATAATAATTCAATTCTGTAAAATAATTTTTGATTGTTTTTCAGTGCATTGATGTTGAGCTGTAGGCTAGAGCGTGCTCGAACAGGCAATTTAGCCGATTTAATTTGATTTGCCGACATGGGAAATGCAAATCCTGTCTGCAGTGTGGCCTTTCTGCAGTTATTTATTTACATTTATTGATGCAAAATATTTTTATTCATTTTCTTCTATATCTTTGTGTGGTGTTTTGTACATCATGGCTGTAAAATGTTATGAGGAATTGTTTTACGAATGTTTGTCCACACTGACTTTCATTTCAATTTGAAAATAGATAAAAAGGCATTGTCAGTTTCGTCTATCACTTGACAGGCAGTTTTGGTCACTTTATTAGAAAGCTGTTTCTGTGTGATGAGTGTGAAAGAAAATAAAATTGGTCCTAAGGCCTAGATATACTTAATTTTCCGCGTTCTGCTCCATCTCATGCACATTTGAGCACGCAAGCCTTTATATATATATATATATATAAGTATAGGCCTACTCCTTTGGCCTTGAGCACGGAAAGACGCGTTCGTGTGTGCTATCTAGTGGACTGCTGTTTTCAAGCACTCAAGTCACTTGCATATGCGCTGTTGTATGCGAAACATACTCCTCCTCACCCCCCGCCCACATACACATATGACAAGACTTGATGATTCTGATTCAACTATGTAAATCCTTTGTCGGGGACACCCCTACAACAGATATTTTATAATTTTACATACTTGTATATTGTGAGATGCAGACAGCGTCGCCTTCTGTTGAATTATCTGCTGCCACAGCAGTGATGCAGAATGTGTAATTGACTCCAGGAATCAGATCAGTGATGTTATGGGAAGTGTTACTAGTTTCTTTTGTTTTGTTATTCCATTTAACTTTAAAGAAAGATCTATTTCCAATTGGTTCATTCCATGACAGAAACACAGATAATGTTGTGATTTCAGACACTGTGAGATTCCCAGTCATGTTTGGCTCTGTGTTGCGGGAGAAAAAAGAATTCCAATTAGATATACAAATAGCATTTGTAATTAGACTAGAGTTAAGAAAGTCTGGGATCCTAAGGATTTACTGTACAGTCTTCTGCTTAAAGCAAGTAAATATTCAATGTTTTTTTTAGCTGAAGGTTGAGAAGTTTCATTAAGATTAAACATCAAAACAGAGGTCTTACTGGTGTACAGTGAAATCTGATTGGATCTCCCCTCGGTCACACGATCAGCAGAAACTGCAAACACTTTGAATGTGTACTGTGCTCCAGAAATTAGATTATTTATTTTGATAGAAGTGTTCTCAGTAGTCACATTTTTATCTTCATATTCTACACGATAATAGGAGCTTTGACCGTTTGGTTTAGTCCAGTTTAGTAAAACAGAGGATGTTGTAATATCATCAGCTGTGAGGTTCATTATGACATCAGGCTCTGTGAGTGAAAAAATAGGAACATTTGGCAATTAAAATTTGCATTGAAAACTTTTTCAGGCTTTATAGATAGAAAAGGCATCAGCAATGATAAGAATGTTAGGATGTATTTGGTTAATGAAAAATGTCCTTTTACTAAAAAGAAGGGAGCAAATGAGTGGTGGTGGACATGGGAATAATTCTTGTGCTTTTACAGTTTTCTAGACAAAAATATTGGTGGGTCAGAAGTCGAATTTAAACATACTATGTAGCAAGCAACAGATATTTTATAATTTTACATACTTGTATATTGTGAGATGCAGATAGCGTCGCCTTCTGTTGAATTATCTGCTGCCACAGCAGTGATGCAGAATGTGTAATTGACTCCAGGAATCAGATCAGTGATGTTATGGGAAGTATTACTAGTTTCCTTTGTTTTTTCATTTGTTTTGTCAGTCCATTTAACTTTAAAGAAAGATCTATTTCTAGTTGGTTCATTCCATGACAGAAACACAGATAATGTTGTGACTTCAGACACTGTGAGATTCCCAATCACATTTGGCTCTGTGTTGCAGGAGAAAAAAGAATTCCAATTAGGAATTCAAATAGCATTTGTAATTAGACTAGAGTTAAGAAAGTCTGGGATCCTAAGGTGTTTCTATACAGTTTTCTGTTTAAAGCAAGTAAATATTCGATGGTTTTTGTAGCTGAAGATTGAGAAGTTTCATTAAGATTAAACATTTCTCAAAATTAAATGCAGCTAAATATCAACAAGACAAGTTAAAACAGTCTGTATGAAAGGCTGAATCATAAAATGATAGCTTGCAAACACACATAATTCCTTTTCACAAGATCATATGAATAGGAGAAAAAGGGAATCTCCTGTCTGCTCAGTTCAGTGCGAAGCATTATAATGTAGAACAACATCTCCGTTACAAAGAGTTACCATTCCCCTGAAGGAGGGAACGGGGACGTACGTCGGACAGACCGACGAATAGGAACCTCACTAGAGAGGCCAATCTGCTTTGAGTGTAACTAAAACGAGCCAATGCACATTGGCATGCAATCATATGCAGCAGTTGCTTGCCTCACAGCGCGGGTATTTAATGAGCAGCAGGTGCATTGCACCTTTAGGTTTTCGCTGAGGAACTGAACAGTTTAGGCGGCAGCATCAGCGGGGTACAGCAACTGTGGCGACGGGACGTACATCTCCATTCCCCTACGTGAAAGACGTTCCCTCCTTCCGGGAACGAACTCCCAGAGGGAAAGACATGTGCTTTTCTAGTATTTTAGACATAAATGGAAGATTTGAAATGGGTGTGCAATTTGCCTATTCATTTGGATCTAGTTTTATAATGAGAGACTTAAAGGGTTAGTTCTCCCAAAAATGAAAATTATTAATTACTCAATCAATTAATCATTAATTACTCAGTCTCATGTCGTCCCAAACCCTTAAGACCTTCATTCATCTTCGGAACACGAGTTAAGATATTTTTGATGAAATCTGTGAGCTTTCTGGTCTCCGATAGACTGCAACGTTATTACCACTTTCAAGGCCCAGAAAGGTAGTAAAGACACTGTAAAAATAGTCCATGTGACTACGGTGGTTCAACCTTAATGAAATTATGCCACATTGGAGGAAGTTCCTTGAGGTTCGCTTTCGGGAGCGAAGCTTACCAATATCGGGTTCTTCCATTCAGCCTAGCCTTGTCACCCCTCACATACAAAAAATGCATGGATGCAGCTCTGGCTCAGTTGTGACTCCAGGGCATCTGAATTTTAAATTACATAGATGACTGGCTGATTTTAGTCCAGTCTCAAGAGCTTGTGCTTCGACATTGGAATGTCCAGTAGCTGCATTTCCATTACCCTACAAATTGCGCAAATTGTAATTGCGAATTGAAAATACACCCAATGGAAACATGTGAATTTTGCAAAAACTCACAAATATCAGAAAAAAGTTTTCACGCTCACATGAGGTGGTTTTTCAGGCAATTCTAAAAAGGAGTATTATGCAAAACTTCTTTAACCTGGTAAATGTCACTGGCCCACCGGTGGGCCCATTTGCCACTGCATGTTTAAAACAATTATATCCTATACTTAACCTGATCTAATGTTGACAAACTATATATCATTCAAAAGCTTACGAACTCCAGATTCATCCTGTGAAAACCATTTTGAAATCGGACCTTGCCTTACCATGAAAATGGTACTTAAAATTCTTTTAGCGAGCTCCTCCCCTAGTGTGTGGTGTCAGGTATTGTATTACAAAATTTATTTTAATCTTGACAAAACACATATCGTAGGAAAGGTCTCACGGTTCCATATCTGCCAACTGTTTTGTGATATTTGGACAGAAATATATAAATTTGTTACAGGAGAATGCATAAAAAAAAATCAATAGAATGTCAATGAAACCCGGAGGCTATTATTGGTACAGCGCCTAAACAAAATCTCATGGGAACTCCAATTTTTGTGATATCAGCTTCAAATTTGGAACACAAATTGGTTAGATATTTGGCTTTGATTTAATAGTAATTTTAGAGTAAAAGTAATTTTGTAAAATATATATTTTATATAAAATATTAAATATTTAGTACCGTACATTTGATTTACAGTAAATTTAAACTTCCATAACTTTTGAAGTGATTTCACTTGAGCAATAATCTGCTGACTGTCTTCTTTAAAATGAGGCCAAACTTATGTCTATATTCCAAAGCATTTATGAATTACAACCATTTAAGTTTGGATAGTGCATTTTCATGTATATTTTCAAAAAGGGAGGTGACAGTTAACAGGTTAAAGATAGCATGGTATGTTTGTACAGAAGACGAGACAGGGAGTGCTTTTAGTTTCTTATTTATGCATCTCTTTCCTCGTGCCTCAGCTTCATCCCCCATAGATGCAACGGGAAGATGCAAGAAAAGAAAATGAGGACGGGGTTATCAAAGGAAATCTTATCAACCCTTAGGTATGTTATTAATGTTTGACATCTACTACTAATAGTATTAATTTATTATCAATATTAATAATTAATATAACAGAAACTAATAATATAAGATGTCACCTGTGCATCCTCACTCATAGCTCCTCAGGAAGCTTCCTCACTCCTCGTTCCTCACCTTCTCGCGGTACATTTATAGAATTGAAATGGCATTTATAGAATTAAAATGGCCTTCAAGATTTTCTTTGATCGGTTTCCAGGTCAAAGGCTAGAGGATGGAGGAGCAAATAAATGAGGAAGCACCCAGTGAAGCATATATGAGGGAGAAGGGCTTCCAGAATGTCAATTTTTATTGTCATTTAGAAAATATTGCTAAAGTTTTGCACAAATGAATAAATATTGCTAAAGTTTTGCACAAATCTGTAATGGAAACCTGGCTAGAGCAGCGGCATTGGTATTCTTTTTCACATATCGCTATAAGCACAGCATTGAGAGTAGATTTTGAAAGGGAACTTCTTGGGTTACTTGATTGTAACCCTGTTCCCTGAAAAAGTGAGAAAGAGATGATGCACTGCATTGTCACACTGAGGGCGTGCCCAGACGTCTTTTCAGAAAAAGGGATAACCTGAAGGTGCACCTGTTTTATGTCTATTTATAGCCTCTAATGAACACGCAATCCAATGATGTTATCGTCAGAGGTTATTTAAAGCCAAATTCTTGGCGTGTTTGCCACACATACTTCACAACCGGTCAAACAAAGATGTTTTCTCATAGCGCAGTGAGGACAGCACCTTGTTCCCGCTTTTTCAGGGAACAGGGTTACAGTCAAGTAACCCCCGACATTGTCATGAAACTCTACATGGCGCAAGCTCATAGGTCCTTAACTCAATCTGCTACCAATCACATCGTTGTCTACATAACGCAGCTGATTGGTTGCTTTTGCATCAGCAGCAAATGAGCTTGTAGCTCAACATTCAAATACAGGATTTGCTGGTAGCAGATAATTGACTATCTCTAATAATTTTATTTAAGTGCTGCTGTTTGGCAATTATCATAATCCCACATTAGCAATAAAAATGAATGAAATAAAGCTATAATTGTTTACACAGTTGTCCATGAACAATACTCACTTGTGACAGATGTTTGAGGAGATGTTTGAGTTGAAGAACTGCTTGTAGTTACAAGGGAGGCTGTGATATATGGAGGTATAAAGAAATAAAAATAAACATTTACTAAATAGTATTTACAAGTTAACAATGGCATATGTTCATACAATTAAGTTTCATATTACAATCAATGTATTATTGTCAGAATAATAGCTTATATTACATTACAAATCATTATCATTTATATATTATAATCAGGGCTTGATATTAACACCCGCCAAATGCGGGTGGATTTCAGCAGTGGGGTTAATGTAAAAAAATTAAGGTAGATTGATTAAAAGTTTGCACTGCTGAGGCTCGAGCAGCCTCTCAAGGAGAAATCAAAACAAATAAGTGCAGCACACACAAAGAAACTCAGTTAACATATGGCAGTAAAAATTCAAAATTTGGTGTTTTTATATTTATAACATATGATACAGTTAAGCAACTTCACATGACCAAGAGTGCTGTTTTCCTGAATAAAATCACGATTGAAAATGTGACATTGATTTCATACTACAGTTCAATAAAACTGTACTTAAAAGTAGTTAATATTAAGTCACTTACATTTTAGATGCAATATTGACTGTTTTTGTTCTATTTTAGCAACGAAAATAGTATACAAAAAATTAAAGCAGAACCATAGCGCATCTCACAGTAACACTCAGCCGTCTTTAGTTGATAAAATGTTAAAATTAATGTTTTAGTGTTTTAAATGAATCGGTTGAGACAAAGATTTAATGACCCATTCATAAACAACTGCCTCATTCTTGAATGAATCAGCTGTTTGAACAAATCATTTGAATAAATGACTCATTAATATGGTCAATTGCTGCCACCTACTGGTGTTTTAGTTTCACCAACGTTTCTTATTTGTATATTCAAAAAAATTGTAAATGATTTAATTTGATTGGTAACAGCCCTATAGTGTCTTATTATTGTAATTGAATTTATTGATCAAATTTAAGAATTTGAAATGAAAGATGAACATACATTTAATAAGATTAGGGGGAAAAAAATTCCCTTTATAAAGGTAAAAAATGCCCTTGAGGTTGTCATAGTTCCCTCGTTTCCCGGACTCCATTTCCCATCATCCTCCTGTTTCCACACCTGCACTCACTTCCTCGTCATCTCCCCATCATCACCAATTACCTGCACCTGGACTTCATCATCTGCACACCCTTTATAATGGACTCACTCCCTGCAGTCCCTGTCCGTTCTTAATGTTGTACCATGTGTGTGATGTTGTGTGTCTCTTCTTTGTATAATAAATACCCGTTTATTGTGGATCTCCGTGAACGCCTCGTCTCTACCACCTCACACCGTAACAGTAGAACGGACCAACACCGACTGGACATCCACAAGCCAAAATGGGTATCTTCCTTGTGCCTGTACCCCCAAAGAAAGGAAACCACAAGCTCTCTATGGAGGACTGTCTTTGGACTTTCAGACAGGACGGCCGCCCGCTGGAGAAGTATGTGGAGGAATTCGCCGAGCTTTCTAGTAAGGTGAGCTGGCCAGATGCAATTCTTAACTCCTGTTTTCTGAGGGGTCTGGACGAGGAGACGATTCGGTATTTTGACCCTGAATGCATCTTTTCCCTAGTCGAGTCTATTAATCTGATTCTCTTTCTTAATGGTTCCGAGTTTGAAATTGAAGAGGTTCAAAAATAATTGTTTTCTCCTTATCCAGCCCTCTCAGAAACACGGGTGGCCTGGCCAGTTCACCAGCCGCCGATTTCCTCCACCTAACGCTCCAGTGGGCATTCCCCAGGGCTCTTGCCTGATCCTACCAAGCCGTCCAAAAAGAAGTTTTCCAGGAGGTCCAAGCGGCCCAAGAGAGTGTTCGCCACCTCACCCGAGCCTGCTCCAGTCTCCCACGAGCCCACTCCAGTCTCCCACGAACCCGCTCCAGCCTTCCACGAGCCGCCAAAAGAGGCGGAATGGCTCATAGACTTTTGGGCGGAACCAGCAGTCCCAGCCTTCCCTGAGCCCGCTCTAATTCTCCACGAACCCGCTCCTGCAGCCGACGAGCCCACTACCAGGAAAACCCCCAAGAAAATTTTGGGGGTACCTGTGGGTGGGGAACTCATGGGCGGGGTTCTGAAATTGCCATGGCCGTCCACGGCCCCTGACCCGCCATGGCCGCCCGAACTCCTAGATCCGCCCTGGAGACCTCCGGTCCCATCTGCTTCTCTTCCTGCACCTGCGTGAGGTCTCCAGGGCGCCCACCCCCTCTCCCCGGTTGTTCCATCTACGGCGTGAGGCCGCGCCTACCTGGAGGGGGAGGTACTGTCACAGTTCCCTCGTTTCCCGGACTCCATTTCCCATCATCCTCCTGTTACCACACCTGCACTCACTTCCTCGTCATCTTCCCATCATCACCGATCACCTGCACCTGGACTTCATCATCTGCACAACCTTTATAATGGACTCACTCCCTGTCCGTTCTTAATGTTGTACCATGTGTGTGATGTTGTGTCTCTTCTTTGTATAATAAATACCCGTTTATTGTGGATCTCCGTGAACGCCTCGTCTCTACCACCTCACACCGTAACAGAGGTAAATATCACAAATATGCAGATTTAAATATGTCAAAGCTGATTGAACACTGGTGAGAATGTTGCTTTAGAATAAATTATATTTACACCACAAAAAATCTAATTTTTTCCCAGACAAGCAACTGTTTTACACGGACAAGTGAACGGCCAATTCACTTATCCGAAGGACAAGCACATGACAATACTTAATATCGAGCCCTGAAAATACTCACTTGAATTAGCTGATGTAGAAGAGCTTGTAGAGGCAGGGGGTGCTAAAATATTTAGAAATAGAAAGAAAAACATAATTTAAGTAATATTCACTAACATGCTTAAAAGGACATTTTTGCATGCAATGACATTTTATATTGCAAGAACTGTTAATAGAAGTTAACAGAAGTTAAAAGAACTGGGTAAATAAAATTTTTCCAACTGAAATGTCATAATTGATTATCTCTAATAATTTTATTTAAGTGCTGCTGTTTGGCAATTATCATAAAACCACATTAGCAATAAAAATTAATGAAATAAAGCTATAATTGTTTACACAGTTGTCCATGAACAATACTTACTTGTGACAGGTGTTTGAGGAGATGTTTGAGTTGAAGAACTGCTTGTAGTTACAAGGAAGGCTGACATATATGGACGTATAAAGAAATAAAAACACAAAAATTTACTAAATAGTATTTACAAGTTAACAATGGCATATGTTCATACAATTAAGTTTCGTATTACAATCAATGTATTATTGTCAGAATAATAACTTATATTACATTACAAATCTTTATAATTTATATATTATAATCAGGGCTTGATATTAACACCCGCCAAATGCGGGTGGATTTCAGCAGTGGGGTTAATTTGAAAAAAATAAGGTAGATTGATTAACAAGGTTGCGCTCGAGCAGCCTCTCGAGGAGAAATCAAAACAAATGTTGATGTTTTTATATTTATAGCATATGATACAGTTAAGCAACTTCACATGACCAAGAGTGCTGTTTTCCTGAATAAAATCACGATTGAAAATGTGACATTGATTTCATACTACAGTTCAATAAAACTGTATTTAAAAGTAGTTAATATTAAGTCACTTACATTTTAGATGCAATATTGACTGTTTTTGTTCTATTTTAGCAACGAAAATAGTATACAAAAAATTAAAGCAGAACCATAGCGCATCTCACAGTAACACTCAAGCGCTTTGGGAACGCCTCTGTGTGATGTCGTCGTGAAGCACGTATGCAATCAGTCCAATAGAGTGACGGAACGTCATAGGCAGGTGACGTCACTGACCAGGAAACTATAAAGCCTACCCAAAAACACATTCATTCAGCTTCTGTGTCTTCAGCAAGCGCTACGTGTGATCTTGTCTGTCTTATTTAGTGTTGTCTGTCCTGTTACTACAAAACAGTTATAATGGCAAGCGAACAACAATTCAGAAAGTGTGTTCATCCCTGCCCTCGTTTCATCACGGGTGGGGATACACACCAGATGTGTGTTGTTTGTCTGGGAGTGCAGCATGCCCAGGCAGCTCTTGAGGGGGCTGCCTGTGAGCATTGCGAGCAGCTACCTCTTAGAACGCTGCGCTCCCGCCGAGCCCTCTTTGAGGAGGGCGGCTCGGCTCGCGTTCCCCGCGGCTCGGGTCCCGCTGTTGCCGAGGCAGAGCGGCGCCTCATGTCGTGGGGTTCGCAGATGGATGTGGCAGAGGGGTTAGAGACTGCCGCATCCAATGTATCTTTTCGGAGTCAGGAAGCACGCATTGCGGTTTCTACCGCTCCGATTGATACAGTCACATTGATGGCGTCCAGTTCTGAGGAATTGGACGTCGTCAGTGTGGCAACGGGAGAGATCGAAGACTCGCCACTTCACTCTCCCGCTAGTGAAGAGCTTGTGGAGATGTTGACTCGTGCTGTGGCCAAGTTAAACATCGATTGGCTGGCCGAGAAACGAGCAACAAGTAAAAAGCAAACTAGATGAACGCTTTCTCCCATCTAGATCGGCTCAACCTCCACGTCGGGGCTTACCATTTTTTCCCAACCTCCACACTGAGGTGTCGAGGTCGTGGAAGAGACCTGTGTCTTATCGTATATATACACCTCAGACCTCCACCTACAGTAACGTGGTTGGGATGAGGAAATATGGTTATGGAGCGATGCCGAAGGCGGAAGAGACGCTCGCGAGCCATCTCTCCCCCCAAGCGGCATAGTTTCTGAAAGCCCCGACACTGCCCACCAAGCCCCTAAAGACTACATCTGCGCTGGTGGGCAAAGCGTACTCGGCTGCAGGTCAGGCTGCGGCATGCTTGCACACCATGTCCATTCTGCAAGCATACCAAGCCGACCTGCTTAGAGACTTGGGTGAGAGTGATGAAGTGGGTGTGGAAGTCATTCAGGAGCTACGTCAGTCAGCTGATCTTGCCCTCCGTGCCACTATGGAGACGGCCAAATCCATCGGCCGTTCTATGGCAGCCCTGGTGGCCACGGAGAGGCATCTTTGGCTCAATCTTACTGATATTAAAGATCGAGATAAGACGTTTCTCCTTGACGCCCCACTGAATCCCTCCGGCCTCTTTGGTGATGCTATCACCTCCGTCACCGAGAGGTTCCTGGAGTCGAAGAAACAGGCTGCAGCCTTGCAGCAGTTTCTTGCCCGCCATCCCCAAGTCTCTGCGGCTGCTGGGCGGGAGCAGTCCAAGCCGAGTACCAGCTCTTCACACAGACAACAGCAGAAGCAGAGCGTTGCCACCCGTACTCCCCCTCCGAGGAGCTGGGAGTCGGGGCAACGCTCTCAGACGAAGTCCTCGAAGGGCAAAGTCGATCTCAGGACCGTCACTGCCGCTAAGAGGGCTTCGTCTAAAAAATCCTGATGCAAGGAGTGTCAGGATCCTGAGGGTGGTCCCCTCCGAAGTCAGACGGCATTCACCTTGTACATTGAAGCCCGTCTGCCTTCGGTGCCCTCAGGGGGGCGCTCTACCAATCCCGCCGCCATGCCGGGGCGCAGTAGTTCCCCGCGAGTCACCCGAGGGTGGCTCGCGCCCCTCGGGGCAGCCCAGCCAGTCGTTCCCTGCCAGGGTGCCACTTCAGGGCACTGCGCTGGCTGCCCATATTACACCAGAGGCCAGCCTCGAGAGGCTGGTTCCCTTAGTAGATTTTCTAACAGAATGGAAATGTTTGTCAAATATATCTCAGTGGGTCCTGCACACGATAGAAAAGGGGTACGCCATTCAGTTCAGATCACTCCCACCCTGTTTCAGCGGGGTCCTGCCCACAGTGGTGGGCCCCGAGCAGGCTCTGGTGTTGGCACAGGAAGTAGAGACTCTGCTGCGAAAGGAGGCTATAGAAAGGGTCCCTCCTCCCAGCAGGGAGTCAGGATTTTACAGTCGCTACTTCATTGTTCCAAAAAAAGATGGGGGATTGCGTGCGATTTTAGATCTACGTCAGCTAAATCGAACAGTAGCCAAGCTCAAGTTCAAGATGCTCACTATCAAACACATCGTGTCACAAATCAGGTCCGAGGACTGGTTTGTCACGATAGATCTAAAGGACGCATACTTCCACGTATCAATCCTCCCACAACACAGGAAGTTCCTGAGGTTTGCTTTTGGGGGCGAAGCATACCAATATCGGGTTCTTCCCTTCGGTCTAGCACTGTCACCCCGCACCTTCACCAAATGTGTAGACGCGGCACTGATGCCCTTGCATATGCAGGGCATCCGCATCCTGAACTACATAGACGATTGGTTGATTCTGGCTCAATCAGAGCAGATGGCGGTTCAACATCGAGATGTTGTTCTCGCACACATGAGAAGGTTGGGGTTGAGACTACACGCAAAGAAAAGTGTGCTTTCTCCAGCTCAGAGGACCACTTATCTAGGCATGGTGTGGGATTCGAATGTCATGTGTGCTCGTCTATCTCCTGCTCGCATAACATCGATTCTCTCGACCATCTCAGACATAAAGCTAAGCCAGTCACTCACTGTGAAACAGTTCCGGAGACTGTTAGGTCTTATGGCAGCAGCATCCAACGTGATTCCCTTTGGCCTGCTAAACATGAGACCATTGCAGTGGTGGCTCAAAACCAAGGGGTTCTCACCGAGGGGGAATCCTTTTCGTGTGATCAGGGTCACGCGGCGCTGCCTTCGTGCCCTAGTCATATGGAAACAGCCTTGGTTTCTGTCCCAGGGACCGGTGTTGGGAGCTCTTGGTCGTCGCCTCACGCTAACGACAGACGCGTCCCTCACCTGCTGGGGGGGAGATCATGAGTGGTCGCTCTGTTCGAGGTCTGTGGCAGGACCATCATCTCTCCTGGCACATAAATTGCCTGGAGATGCTGGCGGTGTTTCAGGCTCTGAAGCACTTCCTTCCAGACCTCAGGGACCATCATGTGCTAGTTCGCTCAGACAATACGTCGGTGGTATATATCAATATATCAATCATCAGGGGGTCTGAGGTCGCGCCCGCTCTACAAGCTGGCTCATCAGATCCTCCTGTGGGCCCAGGGGAAACTGCTCTCTCTCAAGGGAGTTTACATCCCGGGGTACCTCAATGTGGGAGCAGACATCCTGTTGAGGCAGGGGCCGAGGCCCGGGGAATGGAGACTTCACCCTGAGGTGGTGAAGCTCCTTTGGGAGAACTTCGGCAGAGCCGAAATGGATCTGTTTGTGTCTCGAGAGACGACTCACTGCCCCTTATGGTTCTCCATGACAAACCCAGCACCTCTTGGGCTGGATGCTATGGTGCAGCCGTGGCCGAGGCTGCGGCTGTACGCGTTTCCCCCGATTGCGGTGCTCCCGGGAGTTCTGGCGAGAGTTCACCAGGACGGGGTCCGTCTGTTGTTAGTAGCCCCGTTCTGGCCGGCCCGAGTATGGTTCTCGGACCTGATCTCCTTGCTAGACGGCTCTCCGATGGAGATTCCGATCAGGAAGGACCTTCTCTCTCAGGCGGACGGGTCGATTCTTCACCCCCGCCCAGAGTTATGGAAACTTTGGGCTTGGCCTCTGAGGGGGCCCAGCTCATAAGTTCAGGTCTCTCAACCGAGGTTGTTGAGACCATCCTCCAATCCAGAGCTCCCTCCACGAGGAAACTCTACGCCTTGAAGTGGAAATTATTTGCTTCTTGGTGTGAAAATCACCAGTGGGACCCAGTTAACTGCCCCGTTGGCATGGTGCTGGAGTTCCTGCAGGAAAGGTTTTCTACAGGGCTATCCCCCTGCACAATAAAGGTTTATGTGGCGGCCTTAGCTGCTTACCACGCTCCTTTGAGTGGGGTATCTTTGGGGAGACACCCGCTTGTTACTCGATTCCTCCGTGGCACTTGGCACTGGTCAGTGGCGTCACCCGCCTATGACGTTCCGTGACTCTATTGGACTGATTGCATACGTGCTTCACGACGACATCACGCAGAGGCGTTCCCAAAGCGCTTGATGCAGCGTCTCGTTCCCTATTCAGGGAACTAAGGTTACATACGTAACCGAGACGTTTTTCATGCAATGAAATTTTATATTGCAAGAACTGTTAATAGAAGTTAACAGAAGTTAAAACGACTGAGTAAATAAAATTTTTCCAACTGAAATGTCATAATTGATTATCTCTAATGTTATTTAAGTGCTGCTGTTTGGCAATTATCATAATCCCACATTAGCAATAAAAATGAACAAAATAAAGCTATAATTGTTTACACAGTTGGCCATGAACAATACTCACTTGTGACAGGTGTTTGAGGAGATGTTTGAGTTGAAGAACTGCTTGTAGTTACAAGGGAGGCTGAGATATATGGACGTATAAAGAAATAAAAACACAAACATTTACTAAATAGTATTTACAAGTTAACAATGGCATATGTTCATACAATTAAGTTTCGTATTACAATCAATGTATTATTGTCAGAATAATAGCTTATATTACATTACAAATCATTATAATTTATATATTATAATTAGGGCTTGATATTTACACCTGCCAAATGCGGGTGGATTTCAGCAGTGGGGTTAATGTGAAAAATTAAGGTAGATTGATTAACAAGTTTGCACTGTTGAGGCTCGTGCAGCCTCTCAAGGAGAAATCAAAACAAATGAGCGCAGCACACACAAAGAAACTCAGTTAACATATGGTAGTAAAAATTCAAAAATGTGGTGTTTTTATATTTATAACATATGATACAGTTAAGCAACTTCACATGACCAAGAGTGCTGTTTTCCTGAATAAAATCACGATTGAAAATGTGACATTGATTTCATACTACAGTTCAATAAAACTGTATTTAAAAGTAGTTAATATTAAGTCACTTACATTTTAGATGCAATATTGACTGTTCCCTTTCGAAAGGGAACTCAACTCTGCGTTCGAAAACGCTATGGGGAACGTCACACGTGAACTGATGTCTGAAAGCCAAGTATCAAAAACTCCAATCCTATTGGCCGGCGACAGCCTATGACATCATCATAGCGCGACCCGGAAGTATATAAGGAGTGCCTAGAGAACCAGTCAGTATCTTTTTCGTCTTTCGGAACTGTTCTGTCTGATCGCGATTGTATCGACTCCGGTAAGGTTATCTTTTTTATGCCTTACAAACGTTCAAGAGAGTGTGTTTATCCGTGTCCCAGGGTTTTGGCACTTGATATAAACATTTTTGGGCGTTATCTGTCTGGGAGAGGAGCGCGCATAGATGGTGCTTGAGGGCGCTGTCTGTGTGTTTGTCTATTGTTTACTGTGAGCGTCTCCCTATCGGGACACTCGTTCGGCACTCTTCTCGAGGGAAGAGGCATCTGCATCTGTGCCTGATGATTCTGGCCCCGTTTGTGCTGAGGCAAAACGGCAGCCGCAATCATAGGGCTCGCAGGTGAGCTCGTTAGGAAGTTTGAGAAAGTTGTATTCTCTCTCAGCTTCCCCGGGGCTGACGAGGATGAGTTGTTGGATAACAATGACGTCCGTGTTTAACGTCATCGTGTTCGGCAGCACGCGCTCCTCTGGCTGCTGTGTATGCGGAGCTGCTAGAGATTTCTGGGACGCGCTTTTTCGGTGGGCTGGGGCTGCCGTGAGAGCGCGTTAGGAAAGGGGCCGTGCGCGGACGGCTCAACGAGCGGTCCCTTTCTCTCCGTGAACGTTGCAGCTCCCATAACTTTCCATTCCTTCCTGATCTCTGCGTTTGAGATCGGGAGGGCATGGAAAAACCCCTAGCCATTCAGATTTGTATCTGAGCCCAGACAGACGGGAGGGGAAAGAAGCGAGAGTGAGTTGGGCGATCGATTGTAAACACCGTTGCGTTTGTAATCGATTCCCCAATTACATAAGGGTGATTTATATCTACCCTCTCCTCTTCTTCTTTCACCTCCTATATATATATATATATATATATGTGTGTGTATATATATATATATGTGTGTGTATATATATATATATATATATATATATAATATGTAGGGCCTTGCCGAACAGACATTACCAAACAACTTCAACCGAACACTAATTGTGAACAATGAACAAGGAATTGTCCTCCCTGACTTAATTCTTAAACCCTCAGGCAACACACAACGAACTGTGCAACAGTTGTTCATTTGTTTCCCAACCAATCAGCGTTAAGAGAAGTGATAACGTGACTCAAGAACAGAGGACATCTGTTCTGAGCCTTTCCTGCCCATCAGAAATAAATTAATCAGCGCCTCTCACGTGGAGTCTTGTGATAGGATCGATAAAATTTAATGTGATCAGGACAACAAGACCTTTTGTATCACCAAAATGGAAACAGGAATCCCCATACAGCGCAAACCCACAGGAAACATTAATTAACGGACCTAAAGCACAACGGGTCCAATACAAATACTTCCTGTGTACTGAGTGATCGCATCTGACCCGATTTTAAACTTTTCTATTCTTACAGACTCAATCTCCAATCTCAAAAGGACAATCATTGAGAGATCATGTAAAAGGGTTAATTATATTCATAATAATGATGCCTTATATGTGTGTGATGTGCTTATTAGAACTTATGATATCTTAATCTATGCATTATTGTGATTATTGTTTTATTAGGTCAGGTTAGTAATATGTGTGCAAGAGACGTGTCATGATGGAGTTCGAATTAAAGTTCATGTTATTTATAATGACACTGTGTGCATGAAACATTGAAATTCTGTATCAGAAAGATATTAGGAAACTTTATTAAGTTACTAATCAAAACAGGAAAATATTCCACGAGCGTCACATGATGCCATCAATGAACAAAGAAGAAACAGTACGGGGCGTGTCTAAGCTCCGTAACAGCATCTCATTGGAGAATTGCGGCGTAGGACGGGACCAAATTTTCTCCTTAAAACTACACTGTCAAGACAGTTCGTAGCTGCTGCTGCTTGCTTGCTTGTTTGACCAGGGGCTCGTTTTTACATCAAACAGCCATCGCTGGTTTTCCACCCAACAGCCATCACATCCAGAACTCTGAAACACTATGTTGAACTTCGTGACCAAAATTCTCCAAAGCCGAGAGCCTGTCAAGCAACAGACTCTCAGAAGAGCTTTCAGCCTGTCACCAGCCGGCAACCTCCTTCCAAAGCTCCCGCGCAACCCAACGCAGGGCTTCCTCAGAGAGACGTCACTTCAAAGACAGCCAATCCGAGTCGGGACTCCCCTTCCAGCTTGATACGAGCCACGGGACAACCCGATTACCTCAGCTGTCAAATCGAATGCAGGTACAAGCAAAATTCTCTCTCTCTTGCTGGAAACTGGTGAAAATCCTTTAAACAGAAAGAATCAAGCCAAAGCTCTGCTTTTGTGAATTTCGTCAGGTTGCGATTTTAATTAGGATTGAAGTTGGACTTTCTTCATAACTCACTCTATCAACTCCGCGAATGTGTATGAATGTGTGTGCGTATGTGTGTGTTTACCCTTAGTTTCTTGTAATCATAGAAGTAGTTCAATAAAGTCTTGTTTGATTTTCCACTTATACAAGTGTCTTGTGCTGTGTTTGCTAAATTGTTGCCCTTAAACTTAAAGATTCAGCTACCTTGCTTACATCAGTAATCATAATAAAATATTGTTACTGTTGGCCACGGGATAATATTTTATCCAGAATTGGTAAAATGCTTTAACCTGAAAAATGAAGTGTTCAGTATTAATTCTGATTCATTTACAGTTGATTCGGTTCTTATTCACTGTAAATTAATTACCCCTTTTGTTATAATTAATTGAGTTAATGCTTTACAATATATATATATAATATATGCATGTGTATATACATGTTCATTAATATATCATGCTCAGATGCTTCTTATGGTCAGACTGATGGCTGGGCCCATAGTAATTATTTCTGTCGACCCGCTTTTTCGGTTTGGTAATGAGAGGATCTTTTAGGCTTTAAAGAACCCTAGATTCCATCCTTTCACGTGAAAAAAAGGAGAATTAGGAGTCTTCGGTCTTTGAGCCGCAGGAGGGTCTATATTTTATGTGTTCAAAATAAGACCTTGTTTTCCTGTATAGTTTTTCTGAGCATGTAGTCATAGGCTGGCTAGAATGATATATTGTGCAGGCCACAAAATGGCTGCCTCTTAGCCACCTGTTGTTTAGAGTAGCTTCTCATCTGCTGTTTGCTAGAGTAGTTTGAGTTAGCACTCGTCACTTCAGTTAATATGTATGTTTAGGTTGGCCTTAATCGGCCGCCTGACATTGTTTGCTTGTGAGCTTCGCTTTCTTTCTCTTATACATGAGATTTGGAGGTGAAGCCCAGGCTTCACTAGGCTTGTGGCCCTGTAAGAAGGCCCGTAGCTTAGCGGCCAGGCTAGAGCTAGGTTAGGTGTGTTATATGTTAACCCCATGTATACTATCCCTTGTCAGGTGGTATAGTTCCTAGTTCTGGCCTCCTCCCGAGGGAGCTGTTAGGCCGTATGCCCATTGTCCCCTTGTTTATGTAGGTGCAATTGGTGAGGTTAACAGCTAGATTGTAGACTGTTTTTAGACTCCCTGATGCTGTTTTCTCAGGTGGTAGGCCCTTATCTTTGCATAGATAAGTTATGCAGGTGTATGCTAGGCCCCACTTTCTAGAACTTTTCATGCTATGGAAAATGTTTTTTCCTCTGAGCCACTTGATTCTCTTAATCAAGTTTGAGTTGACGGTGCTAGGTTTTAGCCTTCGTCCTCTAGGGCTTAGTACAGATTTGACAATCTGTGTGGAGAAAATGTTTTTCCTTATTGGAAACAGAATGTATGTCAAAGCATTACATTTGCTTTGAGTTCTAGACTTTTGCCCTACATTTGTATGTGAGCTTACTTATGCTGCCACCGGTTAGCACCTGTTCTCGTAATAGCAGGCTCTTTGATGTTAGCCTCTATTGGAGAGATTGGTGACTATTATATTCCCCAGTTGAGGTTTATTTGTGTCACTGAGTGCATCACCTGTTGGATTGCATACTCAGGGTAGTATAGAACCACTTTTTGAGAAAAGCTGGTTTCTATTAGCTCCCTTTTGTGATTTGTTAACAGCTATATTGCATATAACTTTGATTGTACGCTCTTATGGTTAATTAGCCTCCTTCTAGTTAGCAATTGTATTTCTAACAAGTGCTGTTAGTTGATCATAATTTGCTCACATAGTTTACACTGCCACAGGCTTTTTGCTACGTGTCCGTTTGAGGTAGTAGGCCATATAGGCCTCCCTTAGACCATGTTGGCATTGTTTGGTTCCCTTTAGTCACATATGATTTAGGGTACATTGCCTGTTGGAATGTGTAGCCTAGCTCAGGTTGCAGTTAGCTTCCCACAGCTATTGTTGGGTTAGAGCTGGTTCCCTGTAGCTTGGTTCCCTTAATTTCACGAGCTGAAGCCACGTGTCATTGGAATGGTAGGCCCCAACAGGCCTCCTTTCTAGTTCACATGTTGGCACAGTTTGTTTTCTTTCTAAAAAAACAGACTGAACGCCACTTGTTGCTGAGATTGTAGGCCCTACAAGGCCTCCTTTTTAGCTGACTTGTTGGCAGGATGCCTGCGGATCTAAGAACCCATACCGTCGGTCCAATACCACCATCGGCCACGCCCCACCTCTGTTGAGTAGGCCTTAAGCAGGCCTCTCGTGGAGTATGATGGCGTAATATGCATTCCTTCTCTCAGTATTATGCGTGAAAGGTTTTCCACTGAATGCATGGCCGGTTGGTTGGTATGGTCCTGGACTGGCTGATGCCATGTGTTTACTAGGGTAGGCCCTAATAAGGCCTCCTTTAAGTTTACATGTTGGCACAGTTTGCGAAATTTATATGGACAAATGGGCTGAACGCCACGTGTTGCTGAACTTGGAGGCCCCATAAGGCCTCCTTTTTTTAGCTGACATGCTGGCAGGATGCTTGTGAATCTAATCCAATACGAGCTGAAGCCACGTGTCATTGAATCAGTAGGCCCCTTCAGGCCTCCTTTTTAGTTCACGTTAGCACAGTTTGTGTTTTTATTCTGCAAACAGGCTGAACTCCGCTTGTTGCTGAAATGGTAGGCCCCTCAAGGCCTCCTTTTTTAGCTGACTTGATGGCAGGATGCCTGGGAAGCCATACCACCATCGGCCACGCCCCATCGCTGACGGATAGGCCCTAAACAGGCCTGTTCACGATGTATGACAGCGTTTTATGTATTCCCTCTTTGGAAAAATCTCTGAATACATGGCCTACTGGTTGGTATGGTTATGGTAGCCACTTGCTGATGTCACGTGTTTACTAAGGTAGGCCCTATGTGCCTCCTGTGTAGAATGTTGGAGTTCAGTTATGTACTCCTCTCACTTTGAGAGTAAAAAGGTGCTTTTACCGAGTACTCTTCTGAGTGGCTCAACTCTCAGGGATGAGTTTTTGTGGTAAAACCTTACCGAGGTTTGGTTTTAACTGCATAAGCCTCCTTGAGTCTGCGTAATGCCATCAGCGGCCATGCCCCACCTCTGTTGAGTAGGCCTTAAGCAGGCCTCTCATGGAGTTTGGTGGTGTAATATGCATTTCGTTCTTAGGAATTATTCATTGAATGCATGGCCTGATGGTTAGTATGGTTACAGCGCCACTAGCTGATGCCACGTGTCTACTAGGGTAGGCCCTAGGGGCCTCTCATGTAACATGTTGGAGTTCAGTTGTGTACTCCTCTCACTTTGAGAGTAAAAGGTGTTTTTATCGAGTACTATTCTGAGTGGCTGACCTCTCAGAGGTGACTTTTGTGGTATAACCTTACTGAGGTTTGGTTTTGACTACATCAGCCTTCTTGAGTCTGGGTTTCTACTCTAGTTAAGCTAGATAGCTACCTAGTATCTAGGTTGGTTCTATTTTGCTCCTAGATCCCTAATGGCCACCAGACTAACGCTGTATGTCTAAAGGTTCTTAGGCCCTCTGGGCCACCTTTGCGAACATACTAGTATATGTTGTAGGGTACTCCTCTCGCTGAGAGAGTTACAAGTATTTTACACGAGCTGATGTCACGTGTCTGTTAAGGTTATAGGCCCATCCAGGCCTTCCTTAATACGTGTTGGTGTATGCTGTACTCCTCTTGCTTTAGAGTAAAAAGGTGCTTTTACTGAGTACACTGCTCGTTGGATTGTGTTAGGTGGATTGTCATGCGGGCACATTTGCAGCCTCTTTTGCTACCATTGAAGTTGTCTGTCTGCCCCAGCAAGACAGGTGTTCAGAGTGGCCCCTCCAGGCCACTTTCTGAATTTACTTCTGTTTCACATATAGCTACTATCATGCTGTAGGCCCCTCTTTGGCCTCCATGATTGTGTGCCCATTGCATGGTCCACCTGTTAGGTGAGCTTTGTACTTCCCTATTAGGGTTATGTTTGTAATAGTGCTTAGCTCCCTAAGCTGATCATGGTGGTAGGCCTTAATCAGGCCTCCTCCTAAGATTCAGCCCTAGGCTGGTTTGTGCTCCCCTGTATAAACAGGCGTTTAGCGCACAGCCTCCTCAGTGCGTTAATTAAGCGCTGAATAGATCCTAGGATGAGCGGATTATACTCCCCTCAATACGAGGGTTCATAGCACTCAGCTGAGTTCTGCTCTCCAGGATGCCCATCTCTACGCGTGGGTCTGAGTTGCTCCTGCTTTTTTGCAGTCACTCTTACCTGCTCTCTTCTATGAAGAATGCGTTATGGAGATTCTGTACTCAGACAGGGTTGGCCAAGACTAAGTTTGTCCTATAACAGACCAGGTCGGCCTCCCTGGTGGCACTGAGGGTGACTTCGTTCCCCTCTAGTGACTGGCCGGGGTTCCTTTCAGTTCTCTGGCCACATTCCCTTAAAGGAACCACTTTCTCTTTGGAAAAGTTGGTTCCAGATGCCTTTAGCGGCCTTGGTAGGCCTTCTGCGGAAGGCCTTCTTGAGGCTCAGCTTGGGCTGTTGGCCGTAGGGAATGCTGTCACTGACAGCCTTTGTGTGACCCGAGGGTGAGTTGCTATCTGGCGTTTCATTCGAAACTGCTTGACGTTTGTCTAGCCATTTTTTGGCATGCACTCTCCTCAAGCATGGCGGCGGGGGTATATCGTTCCCCATAACGTTTTCGAACACAGAGTTGAGTTCCCTTTCGAAAGGGAACATCTCAGGTTACGTATGTAACCATGGTTCCCTGAGAACAGGGAACGAGACTCTGCGTTTCCCTGCCATGCTTCGGGCTGCCTGCGGAACAGTCCCTCAAGACGAAAAGATACTGACTGGTTCTCTAGGCGCTCCTTATATACTTCCGGGTCGCGCTATGATGATGTCATAGGCTGTCGCCAGCCAATAGGATTGGAGTTTTTGATACTTGGCTTTCAGACATCAGCTCACGTGTGACGTTTCCCATAGCGTTTTCGAACGCAGAGTCTCGTTCCCTGTTCTCAGGGAACCATGGTTACATACGTAACCTGAGACGTTTTTGTTCTATTTTAGCAACGAAAATGGTATACAAAAAATTAAAGCATTAGCTCATCTCACAGTAACACTCAGCCGTCTTTAGTTGATAAAATGTTAAAATAAATGTTTTATTGTTTTAAACGAATCAGTTGAGTCAAAGATTAAATTACCCATTCATAAACAACATTCTTGAATGAATCAGCTGTTTGAACAAATTATTTTAATAAATGACTCATTAATACGGTCAATTGCTGCCACCTACTGGTGGTTTAGTTTCACCAACGTTTCTTAATTTTCTATTCTAAAAATACCTCAGAAATTATTAAATGCAGTTATGATTTTTCAGTATAAATGATTTAATTTGATTGGCAACAGCCCTATAGTGTCTTATTATTGTAATTGAATTTATTGATCAAATTTAAGAATTTGAAATAAAAGATGAACATACATTTATTAAGATTAGGGGAAAAATTCCCTTTATAAAGGTAAAAAATGCCCTTGAGGTAAATATCACAAATATGCAGATTTAAATATGCCAAAGCCGATTGAACACTGATGAGAATGTTGCTTTAGAATAAATTATATACAAAAAAATAATTTTTTTCCCAGACAAGCAACTTTTTCACACGGACAAGTGAATGGCCAATTTACATATCCGAAGGACAAGCACATGACAATACTTAATGTCGAGCCCTGAAAATACTCACTTGAATTAGCTGATGTAGAAGAGCTTGTAGAGGCAGGGGGTGCTAAAATATTTAGAAATAGAAAGAAAAATTGTTCACTCCTTGGCATATACTGAACACATTCAACACTACAGGGAAGCTCTTAATGCAGCTCGATCATCTTATTTCTCTACATTCATTAATAGGTCTAAAAACAGGCCTAAAACATTATTTACTATGATTAAAAAATGAACTCAACCACCTGCACAGCCTCTAGATGGTTGACTCTAGAAATGTGTGATGCTTTCCTGAACTTTTTTCAGAGTAAAAAGCCTAATACCCATCAACACTTTTCCTCTGTTTCCACTGCTGAACCTCTTTCTTCATCCCTTACTCACAGCCTCTCTAGTTTTGACTCTGTTGTCCCCACAGTGGTGAGATAATCAGGCTAATTCCTCTACTAGTCTTCTTGATCCTGCATGTACCTCTTTACTGAAAAATTGCTTGACTGCTTTGTCACCACCCATCACTCATTTCATTAATACGTCAATGTCTTCTGCAGCTGTACCATCTAAGCTTAAGATTGCCGCTGTCTCCCCAGTTCTTAAAAAGCATGGTCTTGATCCTTCATCCCTAAGTAGCTACAGACCTATTTCAAACCTTCCTTTTCTCTCTAAAATATTAGAAAAAG
Source organism: Hypophthalmichthys molitrix (assembly GCA_037950675.1). Lineage (NCBI taxonomy): Eukaryota > Metazoa > Chordata > Actinopteri > Cypriniformes > Xenocyprididae > Hypophthalmichthys > Hypophthalmichthys molitrix. The sequence continues at coordinate 19,709,885 of CM075515.1, forward strand.
TTGTTGCCTCCCAGTTACAGGCCTATCTAACAGCACATAACCTTTCCAGTCTGGCTTTCGTCCAAATAGCCCTGGTTAAGGTTCTTAACGATCTCCTCCTAGCTTCTTATTCTGGTGCTCTTAGCCTTCTGTTAGACCTCAGCTCAGCTTTTGACACTCTCTCCATAACCTTGGTCCTACATTCTTATCTGACTTACTTCAGCCTTATGCTCCTGTTCATTCCTTACGCTCTTCTAGTGTGGGATTGTTAGTCACCCCGAAGTTTAGTCTGGTGAGCCAGGACTGTTGTGGCTCCCAGGTTGTGGAATGCTCTTTCTCAAGACATCCATCAAGCATCCACCCTTCTCTACTTCAAAAACCTCTATATTAACCTAAATATATTACTCCTCAACTCTATGTCTGTGAATTGTACATTGTTATGGATATGTTATTGAACCCCTTTTTGTATCTTTAACCTATCTTTGTAAGTAACTTCTGTATTTCATTTTCTGCAACTTGTTATAAAGAATGCATATATCATTAATCAAAAATTAAAATATAGATGCTCTGCACTGGCGAGAGCTTGCTATTTTCCCAGTTGACCTGAAGTCCCAGTTGGCTGAGGTGTTTGAGCACCAGGTGCCTATGTGCGCACAATAGATCTCGAGAGTGAGCTAGGAGGTGCTATCTCGCTGTAATATTTAGATGAATTAAGAAAGAGAAACAATGTAGAGTTTTTATATTTATAAATATGATAGAGTTAAGCAACTTCACACAACCAAGAGTGCTGTTTTCCTGAATAACATCATGATTGAAAATGTGACATTGATTTCATATTACAGTTCAATAAAACTGTATTAAAAAGTCACTTACATTTTAGATGCAATATTGACTGTTTTTGTTCTATTTCAGCAACGAAAATAGTTTAAAAAAAAATTAAAGCAGAACCATAGCACATCTCACAGTAACACTCGGCCGTCTTTCATTAATGAATGATTTAGTGTTTTAAATAAACCAGTTAAGTCAAAGATTCAATGACCCATTCATAAACAACGGCCTGAATCTTGAATGATTTAGCTGTTTGAACAAATCGTTTGAATAAATGACTCATTAAGATGGTCACTTGCAGCCACCTACTGGCGGTTTCGTTTCATCAATGTTTCTTATTTGTGTATTCAAAAAATTTCTCAAAAAAATATTAAATGCAGTTGTAATTTTTCAGTGTAAATGCTTTAATTTGATTGGTAACAGCCCTATAGTGTCTTATTATTATAACTGAATTTATTGATCAAATTTAAGAGTTTGAAATGAAAGATGAACCATACATTTAAAATGACTAGGATATGATTTTATAAAGGCAAAAAATGCCCTCAGGGTAAATATCTGTAACGAATCGTCACTAAGGCTGGGATCCATTTGCATGCTTTATTAAAGAGAGTAGTCGTACAGGCAGGGTCAAACGGGAGCGAACAATAACAGCAGAGACAGACAAAGTCGTGGTCAGTAAGCAGGCAAGAAGTCGGGGCAGGCAGATATCAATCACAGTCCAAAACACAGGCAAGGATAAAAGGGCAGGCAGCAAGGGTCGAGAAAACAGGGACAAATGTAGTCGTAAACAGGCAATCAGTAAAGGGTATAAACGCTCAGAATTGTTCACCTCGGCAAAACAAGACTTCGCAATGAAATGGAGTGAATGGCAGTCTTTTATAGTCCGGGTAATGAGTAGCAGCTGGCGGTGTAATCAGACCAATGTACGGGCTCATGGGAAATGTAGTGAAATGGAATGCGTGAGTGTTAGTATTCCGGTGATAGCTCCCTCCGATGGCCAGAGGAGGGAACCACGGAGTTCGTCGTCGTGACAGAGCCCCCCCCCCGCGAACGCCTCCTGGCGTGAGGAGGCAAGCGGCGCCGAGGTCTTTCACGAGGACGAGGGGCAGGTTTGTCCGGATGGTTGGCGTGAAACTCTTCCACCAGGTTGGGGTCCAGGATATCATCCGAGTTGACCCAGGTTCGTTCCTCCGGGCCATACCCCTCCCAGTCAACCAGATACTGAAGTATCCGTCCTCGGCGCCTGGAGTCCAGCAGTTCACGGACTTGGTAAGCCTCCACGCCCTCCACCAGGATGGGAGGGGGGCCCTGGTCACCCGATCTCTCCTCTCCCTCCTCGCTGGGACCATCGGCAGGCTTGAGCAGAGAAACATGGAATGTAGGAGAAATGCGAAAATGATTAGGCAGGGCAAGACGAAAAGAGACAGGTGTTATTTGGTGTGTGATCTGATATGGGCCAACGTACCTTGGGCTTAATTTTCGGCAGGGAAGTTTCAGCCGGAGATCCCGCGTGGAAAGCCAGACCCATTGACCCGGCTGATAAGAAGGAGCTGGACGGCGGCGGCGGTCAGCTTGCTCCTTCTGTCTACGGACAGCGTGTTGAAGGTGGACGTGTGCTCTATCCCATATTGCTTCACTGCGGGTCATCCAGTCATTGACCGCGGGGACATTGGTGGGCTCGCCTGACCATGGAAACAGTGGAGGTTGGAAACCGAGGATGCATTGGAATGGGGTGACACCGGTATTCGGCCCACAGCAGGTATCGGGATCAATCACTCTGGTTTTGACTGCAATAAGCGCGTAAAAAGCGGGTGAGTTCTTGATTAAGGCGTTCTGTTTGACCGTTGGATTGTGGGTGATAGCCGGAAGTGAGGCTGACGTTAATGCCGAGCGCTTGACAGAAGGCTGCCCAGAGGCGAGAGGTGAACTGAGGTCCCCGGTCAGATACTATGTCTTCTGGTAGCCCAAAAATTCTGAAGACCCAATTGCACAGGTGTTCAGCGGTCTGCATGGCGGTGGGTAGTTTAGTGAGAATCGGTCCACCACAGTGAGTATAGTAGTGTATCCGTTAGAGGCTGGCAGATCTGTGACGAAATCCACAGCAATGTGAGACCAAGGTCGTTGTGGAAGTAGCAGGGGTTGCAGCAAACCGGCAGGGAGTTGGTGAGATGGTTTGTTTCTCTGGCAGACTTGGCATGCGTTGACGTAGAGAGTAGTGTCCTTGGACAGAGTGGACCACCAGAACCGGTTTTGGAGTAGATGGATGGTTGCTGTGATACCAGGATGACCAGAAGAGGGAGTCTTGTGTACCATCTCCAGGATACGATCGCGGAAGTCCAGGGGCACAAAGGTTCTTCCTGGGGGGCAGTCAGGAGGAATCTCGGTATCAGCATTGGCCTGTTCCAGCTCCGTCATGATATCCCACTGTATGGGTGCAACAACAAGAGAGGCAGGTATGACAGTATCTGGATCTTGAGTTTGGTTCTCACCCTCAAATTGATGAGACAGGGCGTCTGCTTTTACGTTCTTGGATCCTGGACGGTAGGTGACTGTGAAGTGAAATCTGGAGAAGAACAGGGACCAGCGGGCTTGGCGTGGGTTGAGTCTCTTGGCAGTACGCAGGTACTCTAAATTCTTGTGGTCAGTCAGGACGGTAAATGGGTGCGTAGCCCCTTCCAGCCAGTGACGCCACTCCTCAAAGGCGGTTTTCATGGCCAAAAGCTCTCGGTCTCCGACATCATAGTTCCGTTCCGCCGAGGAGAGCTTCCTGGAATGAAAAGCACAGGGGTAGAGTTTAGACGGGTTACCTTGCCGTTGAGAGAGTATAGCCCCGAGACCAGTGTTGGATGCATCCACCTCGACTACGAAAGGGAGAGAGGGGTCAGGATGGTGGAGAATGGGAGCCGAGGTAAAGCGTTCCTTGAGCTCTTGGAAGGCGTTTATGGCAGGTGGAAGCCACTTGAGCTGGTTTTGCCCCTTATTTACCATGCTAGTGAGCGGACAGGCTATGGTGCTGAAGTTCCGAATGAACCGGCGATAGAAGTTAACGAACCCCAGGAACCGTTGGAGCTCCTTGAGTGTCTTTGGGCGCGGCCAGTTCAGGATGGCGGCCACCTTCTTATCGTCCATGGCAACACCCTCAGAGCTGATGACGTAACCGAGGAATGACGTAGATGTCTTGTGGAACTCACATTTCTCTGCCTTGGCATAGAGTTGGTATTGGATTAGTCATTGTAGGACTTGTCTGAGTGACGTGTTCCTTCATGTTATCAGAGTAAATCAGAATATCGTCTATGTAAACAATTACAAACTTGTTTAGCATGTCCCTGAATACATCGTTGATGAAGGCTTGAAATACGGACAGACTATTGACCAATCCGAAGGGCATAACAAGGTACTCGTAGTGCCCAGTAGCCGTTGAGAAAGCTGTCTTCCATTCATCGCCTTCCCTAATGCGGACCAGATTATAAGCGCTGCGTAGATCGAGTTTAGTGAAGTACTTGGCTGTGCGTAGTTGTTCCAGTGCTGCGGGGACCAGTGGCAGAGGGTAACGGAACTTGACAGTGATATCATTAAGACCCCGATAGTCAATACAAGGGCATAGACCCCCGTCTTTCTTCCCCACGAAGAAGAATCCAGCTGACGCAGGTGAGGTAGATGGTCGGATAAATCCCTTGGCCAGTTCCTCCTCGATGTACTTCCTCATAGCCTCAGACTCAGGTTGAGATAACGGGAAGATGCGGCCCCTTGGTGGTGTTGCTTCTGGAATTAAATCGATAGCACAGTCATGAGAACGGTGAGGCGGTAATTGAGATGCACGTACCTTGCTGAAGGCTTCAGCCAGATCTTGATATTCGCCGGGGAGTTGTAGGTCAGAGGAAGTTGTCGTGGAGGTGTTTGTGGTGACTTTAGAGAGTTCGGTGGTCTGGATGATTCTGACACATAAGGAGGGTGTTTGAGGTAGACACTTGGTAAGGCAGTGTTCGCTCCAGCGAATGATTTGGCCCTCCTTCCAGCAGATGTTTGGGTTGTGAGTGCACAGCCATGGTAAACCCAGAATGACTGAGGTGGTGGACGTTGGCAGGACATGGAATTGAATGCGTTCGGTGTGGAAGATGCCTATCTGCATGGTTAGAGGTTGTGTTATGGTGTTAATGCTTCCTGAGCCCAGCGGGCGTCCATCTATGGCCTCCACTGTGAGAAAAGAGAGACATTCAATTAAAGGGATTCCTTGCTGATCAATATAGCTCTAAGATATGAAGTTTCCCGCTGCCCCGGAGTCCAGTAATGCAGTGGTTTCCATGGAGATGCCGTTTAATGTCAGTTTGATGGGAACAGATACACTCATGGATGAAGAGTAATGGGAATTGGAATCACTCACCGAACGCGGGGTTTCAGGACGAGAGCGCACCGGACAGTTGTTCCTCACGTGACCCGGGCCGCCACAGTACAGACACAGGCGATGAGCTATGCGGCGTCCTCTCTCCTCCTCGGACAAGTGATATGCATTGATTTGCATGGGTTCGTTGAGTTCAGTGTCAGCCGATGAAAGCGTGCGGGTATTGCGTCTGGCGCCTGCTTTTCGGGCACGAATGAGGTTATCAACGTGAATAGCAAGTTCAATAAAGTGATCCAAACTCTTCCCTTCATCGCGGCAAGCGAGCTCAGTTTGTAATTCTTGCGACAGACCTCTTCTGAAGCAAACCTTGAGCGTGTCACTCACCCAGTTGGTCTGTGCAGCAAGCGTACGGAATGCCAGCGCATACTCAGCCGCCGTTCCTCGTCCTTGAGTGAGTTCAATGAGGCGATCACCGGCCCCCTTGCCATCGCCGGGGTGATCGAACACTTCTCTGAACCTCTGTAAAAAGTACTCATAAGAGGGAAAAGCTGATCCATCGTCTCCCCACACCGCAGTAATCCAGTCCAGCGCTCTCCCAGTAAACAATGAGCAAACTAGAGCGATCTTACCAGCATCAGTGCTAAACATGGCTGGCTGTTGGTTAATGAAGAGAGAGCACTGGAGGATGAATCCCTTGCACTTCGCTGGATCGCCGTCAAACTTCTCTGGCAGGGAGAGGTGTGGATTAACCGATGGCGGCGTTCCAACCGCGTGTGTAATGGCGGCTGCGGCGGGAGGAGAAGACGCTGCGGAGGCGTTGAGCTGCAGGCCCTGGAGAGCTTTTACCAGTTCTTCCGTGAGATTCGTGAGACGATTGAGCTGGTGCTGGTGTGCAGCCAGCTGGCTGGCTTGGGCAGACATGGTGGCACACAAGTGAGAGAAAGCAGCTGGATCTTGGTTCGGCGAAGTCTTCTGTAATGAATCGTCACTAAGGCTGGGATCCATTTGCATGCTTTATTAAAGAGAGTAGTCGTACAGGCAGGGTCAAACAGGAGCGAACAATAACAGCAGAGACAGACAAAGTCGTGGTCAGTAAGCAGGCAAGAAGTCGGGGCAGGCAGATATCAATCACAGTCCAAAACACAGGCAAGGATAAAAGGGCAGGCAGCAAGGGTCGAGAAAACAGGGACAAACGTAGTCGTAAACAGGCAATCAGTAGGGTATAAACGCTCAGAATTGTTCACCTCGGCAAAACAAGACTTCGCAATGAAATTGAGTGAATGGCAGTCTTTTATATTCCGGGTAATGAGTAGCAGCTGGCGGTGTAATCAGACCAATGTACGGGCTCATGGGAAATGTAGTGAAATGGAACGCGTGAGTGTTAGTATTCCGGTGATGGCTCCCTCCGATGGCCAGAGGAGGGAACCACGGAGTTCGTCGTCGTGACAATATCACAAATATGCAGATTTAAATATGTCAAAGCTGATAGAACACTGATGAGAATGTTGCTTCAGAATAAAATATATTTACACCAAAAAAAAAAAAAAAAAATCCTATTTTTTTCCAGACAAGCAACTTTTTTACAAGCAGCGACCAATTTACTTGTCGGAAGGACAAGTACATGAAAAGGCTTAATGTCGAGCCCTAAAAATACTCACTTGAATGAGCTGAGGTTTGAGACTCAGTTGCAGAAGAGCTTGTAGAGGCAGGGGGTGCTAAAATATTTAGATTTATGAAGAAAAATACAATATTCATTGACATGCTAAAAAGGACATTTTTGTATGCAATGAAATTCTGTATTGCAAGATCTGTTAATAGAAGTTAAGTTAATACTACTGCGTAAATAATACAGTTTTTCCAACTGAAATTTCATAATTGTCTATCTCTAATAATTCTATTTGGTAGGTGCTGCTGTTTGACAATTATCATTATAATACCACATTAGCAATAAAAATGAATGAAATAAAGCTATAATTGTTTACACAGTTGTCCATGAACAATACTCACTTGTGACAGGTATTTGAGGAGATGTTTGAGTTGAAGAAATGCTTGTAGTGACAGGGAAGGCTGAGATATATGGATGTATAAAGAAATAAAAAACAAATATTTACTAAATAGTATTTACAAGTTAACAAGGGCATATGTTCATACAATTACGTTTTGTATTACAATCAATGTATTATTGTTAGAATAATAAATTATATTACAAATGACTATAACTTATAACATAATCAGGGCTTGACTTTAGCACCCACCAAATGCGGGTGGATTTCAGCAGTGGGGTGTAATGTAAAAAAAATTAAGCAAGATTGATTAACAAGTTTGCACTGTTGAGGCTCGTGCAGCCTCTCGAGAAGAAATCAAAACAATTGAGTGCAGCACACACAAAGAAACTCAGTTAACATACAGCAGTAAAAAAAAAAAAGTAGAGTTTTTATATTTATAAATATGATACAATTAAGCAACTTCACACAACCAAGAGTGCTGTTTTCCTGAATAACATCACGATTGAAAATGTGACATTTCATACTACAGTTCAATAAAACTGTATTAAAAATGAGTTAATATTAAGTCACTTACATTTTAGATGCAATATTGACTGTTTTTGTTCTATTTCAGCAACGGAAATAAAAAAATGACTCTTTGAAAATGAACAATACTCACTTGTGACAGGTGTTTGAGGAGATGTTTGAGTTGAAGAGCTGCTTGTAGTTACAAGGAAGGCTGTGATATATGGACATATAAAGAAATAAAAACACAAACGTTAACTAAATAGTAATGTACAGTGCAGTGTTTATTTCTCATTATAAGCTGATTTTTGATTGGTTCGTAGAAGTACAATTGTGATATCTAGTGGTGGAAAATGATATTGCACTACTCTATGGAACGTAACTGGAAGTTTAAAAAGTCAGAGAAGAAGAGACTGGGATTGGCTTCCAGAGACCGTAGATCCTTCTGCAGTTGTTTGCCTTCAATCCTTGTGACCGTAAGTCATTAATTTCGTTCTGAAAATATCTGTAATACTTCTTTTGTGTTGATAGAAGTTTGATATTGACATGTTTGAAGATTGATGTTCTATCCTGAAATCGATCGCGATGCAAATAAAGTTCTTCTGAAGTGAAGCATTTGTGTAAAAAAAAAAAAAAAAAAAAAAAAAATCCATAATTAACAAGTTATGAAAATATCTAGCTTCCGTCAGACTGCCTTCCGTATTCAACTTACGAAAAAAGTGTAAAACTCTTGCAGTTCAAAAAGCTTATGCTAAGTCCTACGCCTTCCCTATTCAACTTACGGAAAAAGCTTAACTGACCCAACGCAGTTTACACTTTCTTCGTAAGTTGAATACGGAAGGCGGTCTGGCGGAAGCCCATGAGGCGCACGGTCAAGCTTCTCTTCTAGGTATTAGGGCTCATTTCTGTCTAGAAAGGCTTTATAAGAAACCTGCCTTATTGTTCACTCCTTGGCATAAACTGAACACATTCAACACTACAGGGAAGCTCTTAATGCAGCTCGATCATCTTATTTCTCTACATTCATTAATAGGTCCAAAAACAGGCCTAAAACATTATTTACTACGATTAAAAAATTAACTCAACCACCTGCACAGCATCTAGATGGTTCTGATCAAATGTGTGATGCTTTCCTGAACTTTTTTCAGAGTAAAAAGCCTCATACCCAACAATACTTTTCCTCTGTTTCCACTGCTGAACCTCTTTCTTCATCCCTTACTCACAGCCTCTCTAGTTTTGACTCTGTTGTCCCCACAGTGGTGAGATAATCAGGCTAATTCCTCTACTAGTCTTCTTGATCCTGCATGTACCTCTTTACTGAAAAATTGCTTGACTGCTTTGTCACCACCCATCACTCATTTCATTAATACGTCAATGTCTTCTGCAGCTGTACCATCTAAGCTTAAGATTGTTGCCGTCACCCCAGTTCTTAAAAAGCATGGTCTTGATCCTTCATCCCTAAGTAGCTACAGACCTATTTCAAACCTTCCTTTTCTCTATAAAATATTAGAAAAAGTTGTTGCCTCCCAGTTACAGGCCTATCTAACAGCACATAACCTTTCCAGTCTGGCTTTTGTCCAAATAGCCCTGGTTAAGGTTCTTAACGATCTCCTCCTAGCTTCTGATTCTGGTGCTCTTAGCACTCTCCCTCTGTTAGACCTCAGCTCAGCTTTTGACACTCTCTCCATAACCTTGGTCCTACATTCTTATCTGACTTACTTCAGCCTTATGCTCCTGTTCATTCCTTACGCTCTTCTAGTGCGGGATTTTTAGTCACCCCGAAGTTTAGTCTGGTGAGCCAGGACTGTTGTGGCTCCCAGGTTGTGGAATGCTCTCTCTCAAGACATCCATCAAGCATCCACCCTTCTCTACTTCAAAAACCTCTTAAAAATACTTTTTTTTTTTTTTTGTCTAAATATATTACTCCTCAACTCTATGTCTGTGAATATTTCATTTTCTGCAACTTGTTATAAAGAATGCATATATCATTAATCAAAAATGAAAATATAGATGCTCTGCACTGGCGAGAGCTTGTTATTTTCCCAGTTGACCTGAAGTCCCAGTTGGCCGAGGTGTTTAAGCACCAGGTGCCTATGTGCGCACAATAGATCTCGAGAGTGAGCTAGGAGGTGCTATCTCGCTGTAATATTTAGATGAATTAAGAAAGAGAAACATCATTTAAGTAATATTCATTGCTTAAAAGGACATTCTGCATGCAATACAAATATTAATAGAAGAAGATACGACATTGACTGTAAACTGTATTAATACAGTTTTTCATATTCAAATGCCACAATTGTCAGTCTACTCACCTGTATCACTGCTTTGTGCAATTAACCCCTGAGGAAAAAGGTGACATTTATAAGTAAGATGTATAACTAAGAGATGTAAACTTGAGGTCAGAAAGGGTTGGGGTTAGGATTCATTTCAATTATTTAAAATGACAGACCTTGCCTTTGACTCATTAACAATCAACTTCAGACTTAATTTGGATTTAAATCCAGACCTCAGTAAACAACAACAGTCAGCAGCCATATTTTTGGCCTGGATTTAGCCTGGATTTGTGCAGTCACGTGCTCCTGAATTCCATTAAGTTCAACATAATGTAAAATATTAAATATATTGTATATTTAATATTTAAATATTAAATAATTTGCACTGTATAAAGCCATTAACATCTGGTACAGCACATCAAAAGCAAAAGACCTCAGTTTTAAACACCTTGATCTGTAAATGTCACAGTTTAGTTTCATTGTGTTTTATTTGTGTGTTTAGGTTTCTTGTATGTCCTTTCAGTGTAGCTTTCTCCTTACACTTGTTTATCTTAAAGGTATAGTTTATCTGTCATTTACTCAACCTCATGACATTGTTCTTTTTTCTGTTTATTTGTTTTGTTTTTTTCATCCATACAATTGAAGTCAGTGGGCACCGAAATGGTTTGGTTACCAACATTCTTCAAAATACCTTCTTTTAAGTTCAACAAAAGAAAGAGACTCATATAGGCTTGGAACAACATGAGGGTGACTAAATAATGACATTTACTCTTTTAACTGGTTTTTAACGTGATCGGCGCAGGTTTGAATCCGCCTTTTGCCGAGCTCGCATTTATTTTCAATAAAAATTGACAATAACGGTCAAATAGTGTTAAATAATATTAAAATTATTTATTGGGTAGGGTTAGGGGAAGGTGTAGGAAGGGTTTTTATTCTCCCAATAAGGCAGCATCCATTTAATAATTTTAATAAATATAATCATTTACAATCTATGATATTATTGCATCCTGTTAATGTACAAAAATACTGAGTTGCAAATAGTATCTGCCGATATAAAGTATAGATAGCATCTAATTACTATTTACGCTTATTGCAAAGAACTGATATATTTACATGGTGTAAATAGAATCTATCGCTATTTTCACCTAGTGTAAATAGCATTTCGCTAAGAAAATGCTGCTATTGTCACTTAGTGTAAATAGAATATATTGCTATTTTCACTTAGTGTAAATAGCATCTACAGCTATTTGCACTTAGTGTAAATAGTATCTATCTCTAAGAAAATATGCTACTTTCTCTTAAATAGCACCTATAGCTATTTGCACTTAGTGCAAATAGCCACTGCTAAAAAAGAATTTTCATCGGAAAATATCATCTGAACAAGTAACATGTCTGCCACTTTTGTTCTGACCAACTGAGGGAAAAAAAGCATTACAATCGCACTGCAAATGGTGATTAAATCTAATGATCGCTTAGTTCAGATCATGTCAAACTGTGCAAATTATTATTATTGTTATACTTTGTTCTCAAATTGTTAATGTTAACAACATCAGCATTGTGTGACTGTGTGTATTTAGGGTGTATTAGCAGTACCTGTAAATTTCAATTTCTGTAGCCACTTCGCAGTCCAAAAACTTTTGCTTTTGCTTCAGGGGTTAATCTCCTGTTGTCACTGATGATTGTCATTTGGACGTTTCTGGATTACAATCCGCCATCAAAATGATAAGTTTAATTATTCCAGCTGCTGTGAGAAAAGGCTATAAATGATCCGCTACCAACAGCATCCTCACATGCCATATAGCCTTATAGCTAGGACTCTCTCTCTCTTTCTTGCGCGTGATCCCATTTCTCTCAGCACGCGATCGGTTCTCCTCGCGCCTGAATGGTCATATGCACACATAGTTGTCAAAATGTCCATTGTGTGGAGTATCTTACGTAAATACAGTCGGTTATAGCTTAAGTGGACGTAAACATTTGGGTGAAAACAGGATATGTGTCAGTGTCCATGGATTCGGTCTTAAAGGGACCATAGTCTATATTTTACATTAATGTTAATAAAACAACAAAATATGTTAAATAAATCTATACAAGGAAAATAAACCTACTGTATCTGAAAAACAAGTTTATTTAATTTGTATCTCTATAGTATTTGTAATTTGTTGTATTGTTTGTAAATTTCTTTTTATATAACAACAATTATATATATTGGTAATTATGCCCTTTGAAGGTTATTGGACACTGTGAAATGACACTTTGTTCTTTAAGTTTGTGACAAGCACATAAAAATTATTACTTTTTTCATTCGAGTAATAATAAAGAAGCTGTCCTACATTCATTAGTTTCACTGTGTTGTGCTTGGAAAACTGCAACATCAAAAAAAAAAAAAAAGAGAGAGAGAGAGAGAGAGAGAGAGAGAAATTAATAAATGTATAGGCATCGGTATCGGCGAGTACTAGAAAAAAAGTATCGGTACTCGTACTCGGTCCTGAAAAAATGGTATTGGTGCATCCCTACTTTAAATATTATTTTTACCTGTATTTTTTCTCAGGTATCTCTGTGGTATGCTGAAGATGTGAAACCTCTGTGATAGTGATGGGTCACTCATGAAATGTTCACTGGTTTTACTGGGTGACTGCATGCTTAATAAACAAACTCCAGCTGGTTCAAAAGACCTTCCACAGGTGGAGCTTGTCGTTGCAGAGCATTTATGCCCGCAAAACGCCACCAACTGGCCATCACCATCCCAGACACCCATTCAGAGCCTGTAAGTTCACTTCGTCTCTAACAACGGCTTCTGCCCTGTATGTTACAGTTGGAGTTTACGGAGTGAGGTAGGTGTTTCAGTACACCCACAGCCACAAGATAGGGACATGCAGCTTCCTGACATGGCAGCCAATGCTCCTTATCACCGCTCAACCATAGGTACGTCAAAGACGGTTGTTCCTGTGGTACCACTGGCACAGAGCTTGGCAGCCTGGATAGCACTTCCCAACCTGTCCCAGTGGCTCATCACGACAATCAGACTCAGCTACATGATTCAATTCACCAGCCCAGGTTCAATGGCGTCCTCTTTACCTCGGGGGCAGCCAAGGACACCCATGTCCTGTGTGTGGAAATTACAGCCCTTTTGGTGAAGGACGCAATTAAACCTGTCCATCCAGCTGAGATGGAGAAGGCCTTTTGCAGCCCTTCCTTCACCGTACTGAAAAAGGAAGTGGGTTACAACCAATGCTATACCTGCAAGTTTTAAATATGACCCTGCACAGACTTCTGTTCAAGATGTTGACGCAGAAGAACATTCTGACATGCGTTCGCCAACAGGATTGGTTTGTGGTGACAGACTTGAAGGATGCATACTTTCATGTCTCGATTTTGCCTCGACACAGACAGTTTTTTCGATTTGCCTTTGAGGGTCAGGCAAACAAGTACAAGGTCCTCACCTTCAGGCTGTCCCTGTCTCCTTTTATCTGCACGAAAGTCACAGAGGCTGACCTTTTCCGGCTAAGGGAAGTGGGCATTCGCATTCTCAATTATCTCGACGACTGACTGATTCTAGCTCTCTGTCGAGATCTATTGTATGCACATAGGAACCTGGGGGCAAATTACAGAAAGATCTTAACTTGAGAATCCTACCTTATCTGTTTGGTAACCATCACAATTTCAGTTAGGACCTCATTTAGCACAAACGCTATAACTGAATGTCATTTCTTAAGTGCATAATCTTAACTATGGATAGGAAACGGGTATTACAGAAGCATCCTAACTCGACAAAAAATCCTAATAGCTGTCTTAACTTTAAGACAACCCTACTGGTGTCTTAACTTCAAACCTTTTTGAAATCCAAAGGTAAAAAATCACAGTACCAAAGCCTTTTTGAGAATGGCGTTACATTTATTAATTATACAAGACAAAGAGCAGCGAAGTTTGATTGTGGAGAGACTTTTGGAGGACCCAGAGGATGTGCTGCAATTTAATGATAAAATATTTCCTTATCTTCGTGAGTGAGTGAAGATGAAAACTTGCTGAATAAAACAGGCTTTAACTGTGACGAGCAGGGCGGGCGAGAGCCGTGAGAGAACGGCGCGAGGCCGGTGGTGCGATAGATAATGAGCGTCAGTTGCGCGTTGCACCGGTCTTGCGCCGTTCTCTCACAGTCACGGCTTTCGCCCGCCCTGCTCGTCACATTAACGTTACCTTTTCAATGGAACCTTGAGTCTCTGCCGCATTGGAATTAAAAGCGCACTGTTGTTTCTCCATTTTGATTTCTCAGCATGGCAGCACTATGACAGCACGTCTCCGGGACGAGCACGCCCAGTCAGTACTGAACTGTCTGAAGTCGTTCGGGAGAGTGATTCCACTGACCACTGGTGGCAGTAACGGCTGCGGTAACGTAATGTAACATCCTCGGGTTGATGCATATAAGACGGATTTAGCACTGAAATGCTTTGAAATGCATAGCATTATTTAATGTGTTGATGTAATTTCCACTGAAACAGGAAGCCAGGGCAGGACATATCGAACAGCTCTTCCCCTTTTTTAAAATAGCCAATAGCATTTTGTTTGTATCACCAGAGCCATTGAGCTCGGTAAAGCAACAGTTTCCTCCTAATATCTAACCATTTCTTCTCCTAATCTCCTCCATATCGTTTTGTGTGTATAATTCAAATGGGTCTGATACGTTTTGTGTTCTATGCCGTCTCACGCATAGGATTCGCTTTGTGCTATCGTGTCTCTGGAATGGAGCAGCGGCGATTTGTGTGTCACTAACATTATTGTCATTTTTGACACTAACAATTTTGTCATTGTTTTGGAGCACACTACCTTATAGATAACAGTAAGGCTGAATTATTCATAGTAAAAGCCAATTTAAAAAAAAAATCTATTTTGATTTCACAGGGATGTTAAATACATGGAGGAGTAAACAGGATACTAATTAAACAACAGGTGAACGAAATCATTAACTAAAAGGGAACAAACTGGCACGTACTAAGAAAACTAGGGCTGCATTCCAGTTTTTTTTTTTTTATGCCCTTCCCTCACTAACTTCCCTCATTCTCGTTGACTCGGATGTACGTCATTGCTTACGTTGCACGAGTGCCCACTACTGGCGGAACCCTTGCAATGGGCTGAATTGGAATGTCCTAAGCCCTTGATCACTTGGAATCTGCTATGGAGTTGATTTATTTATTTTTTCCTTACGAAACTGTTTAATGCAGCATTCTATATGTATATATGTGTGTGTTTGGGTTGTTTTAGATATTTAAAAAACAATAATTAATATATCATAGAGTTGTTTGTGGTGGGGTGAATTAAATGCGATATGTGGGGTTAATTAAACACTCAAACTGTTGATACAGCTGTCAGTTCATTGTGTGGCCACTACTGAAACAAAACACATTATTCAATGCATGAACACTTTTTCAATAAGATAAACGTGTGCCATTTTACTATCACTGAGCATGAGGAAAACTATTAAGGGGTCTTACGTCATAACTGATATAGTATATCCTTACCGGGCTTGTCCTAACATTTATTAATAATTATTATTACAATATCACAAGCAAAAATGTATCATTATAATAATATTGCAGCCCTATCCTATAATGAGTTTCTAAATTTTATAAGCCTATTAAATTACACATGACATGGATAACAACTTTGAGCAGCATTAATCAGTCTGTGTAAATAAATGCCATATCAGATGGAGCTTTTGTGATACTGATAAAATGTGACTGCTAACAGTCTATAATAGTCTGATTGATTAAAGCAATTGGTTAAATTTAAGTATTTGACATACACACAGATACATTTAATGAGGTAATTAAAAAATATCCCTTACAAAAATGCTCCTGACCAGGGGGGAAATATTGCCTGTTAATGGAAAAGTTTACTTCTGACCATGCAGGAGAAGTGTAATGTACAATAAGCATCTGAGAGCATTTAATAATTAACATTAAATAAGCAAATATAAAGGAAGTAAACACTGACACGCTTTGCCCCAAAAATCCCAGGTGAAACGTCAAACGAGTAACGACATCAACAGCTTTGTCAAACACAACGAGCCTGTTAAATTATTGAAACTCAGAGGGGGAAACAAACTTTCCAAAAACAAACTTTTCCTGCTATATCAATTAAATATTTACTATACTGTTAAAAATAAAAACTATGATAATCAGACAAAAATCTAATTCAAGGTGTCCTGCGCCTGAGAATTTGTTTTCCATCTAATTTGAATATTATTCGTTATCTGGGAAAAAATTTGCCCAGATATTTTACTTTAAAAAGTGCATAGGTTTTCCCTGAATTCAACTTGTTGAAGCTAACTAATGCAATAGAAATACCTTTAAGATGGCTTGGCCTTTGCATAAGGTCTGCTAAAAAGCTGCAGCCAAGGACACCCTTGATCAAATCTAGTTCCAAACTTAATTTTTGATATAGAAAAAAGAGAAATAAATTCATTAAAATGAAATAAAGAATATACATTAAAAGGATAATGAGGGACATAATAGGAAAAGAGGATTAAAAGAACAGTGTAGTACAATTGGTACAGTACAGAAACAGTGCTCAATCAGTAAATGCACAGTTAAACAGATATATATTCAATCTGGACTTAAAGGTAGCTACCAACGGGGTACTTCTGACATTCTGTGGTAGCTGATTCCTGTGGGTGGCATAATATACTGGCATAAAATAATCTGTTTAGTTTCATTGTGTTTTGGTTCTGTTTTCCCAGTTCCTAGTTAGTCTCCATGGTTGTTAATTACATTTTTGCACCTGTTCTGTGATTTGTTCAGCCTGGTAGCGGTGATTTGTATGAGCTGCTACCATCTAATTGTCTTTTTGGCCTGTAAGATGTCCAATCTACTCTGCTGTTAATGAATGCATGAATAAGCTTCTCTAGATATTGCTTAACACAAAGGATCTGATCCATGCTATGTTTTTAGATGGTAGTTGGCTGGTTTATTTATGGGTTTGATGTGGCTCCTGAAGCTAAGATCAGAATTCAGGATAAAGTCTCCTTCATGCTTAGTTTTTAGACCCCTGGAGTCATGGTATGCATTCACATTTGAGGTTTTATCTTTATTGCCCAATACAATGACCTCTGTTTTGTCTTTATTTAACTGAAGAACATTTTGGCATATCCAGCTGTTAATTTTATTTAAGAACTGGCACAGAGAGTCTATAGTTCGTACAAAATATCAGTTGGACTTTTAGTTTGTATTCTTGAGTCACATGTGTTCCGTTGTTTGAGTTTCTAGCCACTCATCAGTTGCCATGGACACTAATCTATCATCACAGCTGTTCGTTATTTAATTCATCACCAAGTGTATTTTAGTTCTTCACCTTCACTCAGTGTTTGTCCACTTTTCTTTGAGTTAGCGTTTGTGAATGTGTTGCTACTACCTTCTGTTATTTGCCTGTTTGATTATTATTATCAGATGGCGGCACCGTGTATGGCAACGGCTACTCCGGCTGTGCAAATTTTGTTAAATGTACCGTCTATCTAGATGCAATCAAACACAGACTAGTCTACAATCACTGTACTTTCCTCAGAATTCGTGCATCCTACTTATCAAGTAACTTATACAGCAGTTTACTGGCTTTGAAACCCAAAACGCTCTATGAGTTTGGGATTCTACACTGACAAGACCCAGAGGCCTACACAGCAGCGGACTTGTCTACCTTCACTAACCGATGCAGGCTGAGGCACAAGCGATGTGAGAGATGACGCAAACGCAGCACTCGCTTGGAGTTTAGCGTTAGGCTACACCCACAAAGAAGAAGAAGTTTTATTTATATACCGCCTTTCCATAGCTCAAGGTCACTTTACATAGTGCTATACAATACATTTGCACACCCAAATACACAATACAAACACATAAGGCCACATATAGCCACATTATCCAAAATACATATTAAATAAGTTTTTAGCTGAGTCTTTAAGGTAGACAAAGATGATATATTACGAAGTGTAAGGGGTAGTGAATTCCATAATTTAGGAGCATTAACACTAAATGACCTACCACCAATGTTCCCTCTAAGCTGCGCGCGTGCGCGACCGCGCACTTCTGATGCCGCGGCCGCGCAGAAAGAATGTAGGGAAATCCATTTGATTGTAGTTTAAATGAGAAATAATTGCAGTGCTCTGGTCAACCGCTATAGAGTTATTGTCGCTATAGAATTAGAACCGGTGAATGCGGTTTACAGGTTTCATAGAAAGAGAATAATTGAGCACTTGTGAGCGGGCCTGAGCCAAATCAGTCGCGGTAAGAATACTGTCATGTTTGCGGACTAAATAACTCAATACAAGAGGCAACGTGAAATGAAAAGAAATGTGAAATGAACGTCATGTTTTAATGAAGAAGTGGCGGAAATAACAGATGATGGGCACAGAATGTTAACAAAACTCTGCTACATTTACAATTACACACATACCACATGTGTGAAGTGCAAACTCAAAACACATCAGTTATATAGGCCTACCTCAGTTTAAATAGATTATTGTGTGTGGTTGTGGCGTGGGTTTCAGGGATGTTTAGACAACTATAAAATAGTTAACATGTTCACTTTTCTTAAAAATATTTAGCTATCAGATCTGTTTAAATGCTTCAGTTTTTCATATTATAATATATTAAAACAAATTTAAGCATTTAAACTGATATAATACTGTATATCAGTTTAAATACTTCAAGATTATATTATATTTTATTATATTATATTATAATGTAAGCCTAAAAAGAATTGATCTCACAAGGGGATTGTTTAGGACTCCTTGCCACTAAAGATCTTGAAACCTCCTGGTATAGAAAATCTGGGAAATTCATGAGCAATAAACATGTAATTTCGATGGTTTAACACTGTCTTTTGCTAACCAGCTCTGGAGATGGAGCGCCAGGCTCCCGCAGCTGAGAACCCGATCGAAGGGCATCACCAATCTGCCTCTGCCAGTCCCATGGCCCTTCCATCTACCTACTCAGATGAGGCAGTTGAATGTAGTGGTTTTCTCCTGCAAGTATCACTGTATATAGAGATGCATTCTCATAAATTCAACAATGAAAGATCTAAAGTGGCGTTTCTAATCTCACTGCTCACGGGACGTGCATTGCTCTGGGCACAGGCCATCTGGGATTCACATTCAGAACTGATTAATTCCTTCGATGATTTCTCTTCTCACTTCCAAGAAGTTTTTGGCCTCTCCACAGGATCGCTCTCGGTGTCGGATCAACTCATCCGTCTTCGGCAAGGCAGTTCTTCGGTTAGTGATTACGCTCTACAATTTCGCACTCTAGCGGCCTCAAGCGGTTGGAATGAGACCGCCCTTCTCACAGCTTATCGTCAAGGTTTGAACCCGCCGATCAGAGTTCAAATGTCCATTTATGAGAGTACTGTTGGATTGGAGAGCTTTATGCAAAAAGCAGTGAGGATTTCTCAACATTTCACCGCCTGTCAGTCTGATGTAACCGCTCATTCGCTGTCCTCACCCGCTGCCTGTCCTCCAGTACCAGAACCCATGCAAGTAGATTCCAATCGTCTCACCCCTCAGGAACGAGCTCGTCGTCTCCCTGTCCTGGACATCAGAAGCTCGAGCCGCTTTCGAACAGCTCAAACAGACCTTTTGCACTGCTTCCATCCTCACACATCCCGATCCCGAACTCCCCTTCATCGTTGAGGTGGACGCCTCCACCACTGGCGTGGGAGCAGTGCTCTCACAACATCACGGAGAGCCTCCTCTACTCCACCCTTGCGCCTACTACTCCCGGAAGCTTTCCCCAGCGGAGCGGAATTATGGCATCGGAAACAGGGAGTTACTTGCCATCAAGCTTGCATTAGAAGAGTGGAGGCACTGGCTGGAGGGCGCCCAACACCCCTTTACCGTGATTACTGATCATAAGAACCTGGAATATCTTCGCAATGCCAAAAGACCGAATCCTCGGCAAGCCCGCTGGGCCCTCTTCTTCACACGTTTTCAGTTTACCATCACGTATCGAACCGGAGAGAAGAACGTCAAGGCAGACTCACTCTCACGTATCCATGCTCCTGAAGAACCATCCACATCAGAACCTATACTCCCTCCAGCCATCCTCGTCAGCCCCATACAGTGGGACCTTGATGACCAAATCCGCATCGCCACTGCAACCGAACACGCTCCGCTGGGAGGCCCAGAAGGTAAGATCTATGTGCCAACAGCTTTGAGGAAAAACCTTCTGGGCTCCCTTCATGCTTCCCCGGGCTCTGGACATCCAGGAAGCCAGCAAACTCTCTCACTTCTTCAAGCTCGGTACTGGTGGCCTACCATGGCCCAGGATGTCTCCCAGTATGTTTGTGGAGTTGACTTTGTCACCGACCTGCCCAATTCCGATGGATACACCTGCATTCTAGTAGCAGTGGATAGATTTTCCAAAGCATGCAGGCTAATTCCCCTTCGTGGATTACCCACTGCACTAGAAACAGGCAGGACCAACATGGCTGGAACCGTTACCTTCCCTGGGCCGAGTATGCACAAAACTCCCTCAAGCAGTCAACCACCGGTCTCATCCCGTTTCAGTGCATACTCGGCTACCAACCCCCTCTGTTTCCCTGGACAGAAGAACCCTCCGACGTTCCAGCCATAGACCACTGGTTCAGAGTAAGCGAGAGAGTATGGGACTCAGCTCACATCCACCTTCAGCATGCCGTGCGGAGGCATAAGATGTTTGCAGATGCCCATCGATCTCCTACCCCTGTATACCATCCTGGAGATAAGGTCTGGCTCTCGACCCGGGATCTGCGCCAGTCCCCAGTATATAGGTCCATTTAACATCGAGAGGCAGATTAATGAAGTCACCTACTGTCTTCAACTCCCTGCAAGGTACCGCATTCACCCCTCATTCCACGTTTCCCTCCTTAAACCTGTGTCTCCCTCTTCCACAGAACCGGACGAGCCGCCAGTACCTCCTCCTCCTGAGGTCATTGAAGAACCCCAGATTTACAGAGTGCAGGAGATCTTGAATTCTCGGCGACTGGGCGGGCGTTTGGAGTATCTCGTGGACTGGGAAAGTATCTCGTAGGATATGGGCCAGAAGAAAGATCCTGGGTTAACCGAGCTGATGTGTTGGACCCTACTCTCCTGACTGAATTTCACCAAAACCACCCTGACCGTCCCACACCCAGAGGCCGTGGCCGCCCCCGTAGCCATAGAAGGGCGTCAGGAGCCGCCCCTGGAGGAGGGGGTACCATCAGGGAGTCAACTCAGTCACATACCCAGTCACCACCATCACACCATTACAGTCATCACCACTCCCCACATTCACCAGATCCCAGTCACCTGATTACTGATTCCCTCCACCTGTCTGCAATCAGCATCCCGCTCCATATATAATGCACTCCACCTGTTCACTCACTGTCTGGTCTCAACCTTACCTTGTTGTGTTCCCGGATCGTCTTACCTGTGCTACTCACCTGCAATTCCCTTACCGTCCTGGCTCTCCCCTGTCCATGCTCTCCATTGCTTCGTCACTCGTTGGTTGCTGGATCACCTGGAAAAGACACAAAGACTGCATCAGAAACAGATAAGCCAAACCAAGACTTCCCTATTCCAAACCTACTCACCTGGACTGCTTTCTCCACTGTGTTGTTGATTTGTTTGCTTGCAAATAAACCTGCTGTTGTTTACATCACTTACCTCTGTGTTCCTCGTCTATCTGCTGACATTATGGTTGTCCCAAACCATCAGTGTAACTGCTCATATTATATTATTATAAAGAATTGAACTGTCCTGCAGGAGATTTTTAAATTATTTTTTAATAGAATTTCTTGGTAAAGACTGATACAGTTGACGCAGCAATGTGAAAAAATCTCAAGTAACCTAAAATGTGCTTAATTTAGTGACTGAACTGCTTGTTTTCAAAAATATGATTTAATATATCACTAAGTTACATCAAGGGTCATATAAAATAGAAATGGCACATTTGCTCAGGTGGCCAAAATGTGCGCTCAACAGAGAAATTTTGCTCAGCAAGAATATTGAGAGAATATAAAGAGGGAATATTGCCTACCACCTATAGTGAGCAACCGAAAATGAGGAATGGACAAAAGTCCAAGCTCAAGAATCTGGCAGGAGAGTAGGAGTAGAGTAGATCAGACAGATATGGAGGCACAAGACCATTTAATGCCTTAATTATTAGAAGTAATATCTTAAAGTGAATACGTGATGTCACGGGTAGCCAGTGAAGATCATGCAGTAGAGGAGTAATGTGAGCTGAACGTCTGGTGGAGGTGGGAACTCTTGCTGCTGAGTTTTGAACATACTGTAATCTTGCAATACGTTTTTTAGGCAGATCAAGAAATAGAGCATTGCAATAATCCAGACGTGATGTGATTAATGCGTGAATTAAGATTTCAGCATCAGCTAGAGTGAGAGGTTTGAAGACGTGCAATATTACGAAGATGGAAAAAAAGAGTTTTTAACAGCAGAATAAATATGAGAGGCAAAAGATAGAGTTGAGTCAAATAAGACACCAAGATTACGGACAGATAAAGAAGGCTTAACATGAACCCCGTCAATTTCAGAGGACAGGTCCATCCTTTTGATTGAGGTAGCAGAGCCAATCATCAATATTTCAGTTTTGTTATTATATAGTTTAAGAAAATTCATGGACATCCAATGCTTGATATCCTATAACAGTGGTGGTAAAGCAAATTTGAATGTCATCAGCATAGCAATGAAATTGAAGTCCATGCATGCATATGATGTCACCAAGTGGATATAAATAAATGATAAACAGAAGTGGACCAAGAACTGAACCTTGAGGAACACCCTGTGAAAGCAGAGCAGTGGCAGATTTATACGCCTGTATGGTGATATAATATTTTCTGTTGCTGATGTAAGAAATGAGCCAGGAAAGAGCTGAACCAGTGATACCGATATCAGAAAGGCGAGAGATGAGTATTTCATGGCAGACTGTGTCAAATGCAGAGTAGGGCTGCACGACTAATCGGACGATTAGAAAAATCACATTGAAATCACGCTTGAACAATTTGGCTTAGTGCGATTATGAAATGGCAAATGCTGCAATTATTTTTTTATGCAAGGCTTGTCAATGAAGTATGGCTCCAAATGCTAATCCATCTGAAAGCACTACAAGTTAGACTTGCTTATAATGTACATTTGAAAAAGCAACATTTATTAACATGTTTTTACTCCAAACTCACTTCACAATGACAGTTTAGCATCTTTCTGTGAGATGATGTGGCTTCTTACACAGAAAAAGGCAGTTGTGTGTTTATTAGTCATGTTTAATCAATCAAAGCATTTCAATCTTCTGTTTATTCAGCTGCAGCAATAGTATGGGATTTCCTGGAGTGACGCGTGTTATCTACTTCTGCGGCAGGGCATATTTCTGCATGAGAGCGCCCTCTGGTTTTCAGATGGAGAAGCACTGATTACTACTGATCACAGAGCCGTACAGCTCTGACAAGCTATGCATGAAATAATCGCAGCCTTTGCCAAATCGCGTGCGATTTAATTGTGATTAGGGTTAGGGTGCAGCCCTAATGCAGAGCTTATATCAAGAGGAATCAAGATGTTTATTAACCCTGAATCCATGGACAGAAGAATGACATTAACCACAAGACGACTAAAAAGGTTCCTGTGCTTCCATCTATTTTTTCCATCAAACCTGCACTTCCATCTGTTTTGCTGGCTAATGTCCGCTCTCTGGAAAACAAAATGGATTATTTACGACTGGTTCTAACCATCATGTTTTCATCTTCACCAAGACATGGCTAAATCCCACTCTTCCCAACAGCGCCATTCAGGTGGGTGGGCTAACAACATTCCGTGCAGACAGAAACCACGATCTCAGCTGTAAATGTCAGGGAGGGGGAGTGTTTATTTACATCAACAACAACTGTTGCATCAACAGTGAACGTTGCATTTACTTCCATCTCTTGAATGCAGTAGGCCTATCAAAACGGAGTGTTTGTGTCACGGTAGTGGCTGTAATGATGCGCTCGGCAAAGGAGATAATTAAACTAACACAATCTTTAATAACACTTCAGAAGACACAGGAAAACGTCTCAGGTTACATATGTAGAGGGAACGAGATGCTGTGTAGCTTTGCCATACTCCCAGCATGCCTGTGACCAACTTGCTTCGACCTATCAGAAGATAAAACCGTGTCCTAACCAGACGCGACGCAAGCGATAAAAGGTATCTTTTCCATGTTAATCAGAGTTTTTGTCCTAACCAGCCACGACCGTGACACGCAAATATTCTATTTTAGAAACGGTTTCTAAACGGTTTCTAATGGTTTCCGTGACGTCACAGCTGGAACAGCAACACAAAGTATGGCAATGATAATTTCAGGTACTGTTTATGTGCTTTATTTAATGTTAAAAGCGTCTAACATGAGTTTGAATAGCGTTCTGTGTTCCGAGCTTTTTAGTTGTAATGAAAACAACACTGGCTTCACCTCAGATCTTGAAAATAAATAAATGGGCACAAGAATGTTCAAACTGTCAACTCAATGCGAACAAACAAGCGTATTCTATGACAAAGATTGTTTCACTCACTCCTTATGTACTTTAAATAATGTTTAAATTGTGTAATATTTATGAATTTTACTAAGTACTTTCCCATTTCATTGTGTCCACTGTGCTCTTGCCGAGAGAGCCCGCCCACACTCTCTTCTGATTGGCTGTGGTTTTTGATTGATTTTATCGCTTCTCATTTTCGTCTTATCGCATCTTGTCTGGTTAGGATACGGTGTAACACTGTTTGGTTCAAGCGTGCTTTACAGTTTCCTGGTCATGACATCACCCGCCTATGAAGTTCCGTCACACCATTGGACTAATTTCACATGTGCTTCATGACGCAGTCATGCAGAGGCATTCCCACAGCGCTTTGGACGCAGCGCTTTGGACGTTCCCTCTCAGGGAACCATGGTTACATGCATAACCTGAGACGTTCCCGTTCAAGGGAACTCACACTGCATCCAAAGCACTGTGGGAACGCAATACCCACGCAGCCATAGTACCAAGTATCTGTCTGTGTGAAATCATAAGCGCACACTAAGACATAAGCACCCGTGACCCCAGGGTCGAGGCCACATCCAGGTTATAAAACCTCACAAACGTGTGCGGAGAGGACCAACCTGCCGCATCACACACTTCTTGTAGGGAAACTCCCGAAAGCAAAGCTTTAGTAGCAGCCATACTCCGAGTTGAATGGGCTCAGACCATAAGAGGTGAAGGTTGGCCAGCCGACTCATAAGCAAGTGATATAGCCTCAACTATCCACTTACTCAAGGTCTGCTTAGATGCAGAGTACCCTTTCCACAGGGACCCGAGACACACAAACATTTGATCAGTTTTACGCCACAGGGCAGCTCTGTGGATGTAAGCATCTAAAGCCCTAACTGGGCAGAGCAGATTTAGTTTTTCCTGGTCTGGGGTTTGAAATGGAGGTGGACAGAAGGCCAGCAGCATGATAGGGCCTGCCACATTAGGTGGGACCTTAGGCACATATCCTTCCTTAGGAAACAGAACGGCTTTCACCATACCTGGTGTGAATTCAAGGCAAGCGGGAGACACCGACAGAGCTTGTAAAGCTTGTAAAGCCTCCTTCGCAATAATGACAGTTACTGATCTGTCTTCTCCTTAGAAGACTTAGGCTGTGAGCGCTGCCCCGACCCGCAGTCTCTCTGTGGGGGAGCTCGGGTAGCAACACTTTTTGTTGCGCCCTGTGCGAGGAGCTTGTACTCGGCTGGGACTGTTCCCACCCAGCAGTCCCAGAGACCTGAGAGCGGTGAGGAAGAAATTTCACAGACCCTGAGCCAAGCGACCACTCATGATCGCCCCCCCGCCGGTGAGGGACGCATCCGTCATAAGCATTACGCAACGACAAGGAGCTCCCAACACTGTCCCTTGGGAAAGAAACCAAGGTTTTTTCCACATGACACAAGCACTAAGGCATTGCCGTGTGATCTCTGAGCCACCACTGCAAAGGTCTCATGAACAGCAGGCCAAAAGGTATCACAATGGATGCAGCTGCCATCAGACTTAACAGTCTCTGAAACTGTTTCACAGTGAGTTACTGGCCCAGCTTTAACTTGTTTACAGCTATGAGGATCGCTTTTATTCGAGCAGGTAACAGGCGTGCTTGCATGGTAGTTGAATCCCATACTACGCCTAGAAAGGAGGTTCTCTGTTCACGGCTCACTTCCTCGCCCTCGTCCAGGTCTTTTAGCAGGTCAGCTTGAAAAGCTTGCAACACTGCCATAGTGTGCAAGCAAGCAGCTGCCTGACCTGCTGCCAAGTACAATTTACCCACTAGCGCTGATGTGGTTCTGATGGGCTTAGTGGGTAATTTCAGGGCATTTAGGGAAGACGCAGATTCATAGGAGAGATAGCTTGCAAGTGTCTCTTCCACCTGAGGCATCGCCCCATAACCATACTGCTTCAGTCCCATTATGTTGGAATAATTGGCGGTCTGGGGACTGAAAACATGATATGATGCTGGTTTCCTCCATGATCTCCACACCTCAGTGTGGAGATCAGGAAAAAACGGCAAGCCGGGGTGAGGAGGTTGTGATCAAGATGGAGGGAAGCGATCGACTAATTTACTTACATGATGAACCTTCTGTTTCTCAGCTGGCCAACTTATGTTCAATCTGGCCACAGCACGAATCACAACCCCCATCAGCTCCTCGTAAGCCTGCGTGTGAGGTGGCAAATCCTCAACATCCCCAGGCTCGATACTAACAACGTCCAGTTCCTCAGAATTCCTCAGGACTGATTTCACATGTGCTTCACGATGCAATCACGCAGAGGCATTCCCACAACGCTTTGGATGCAGCGCAAGTTCCCTTGAAAGGGAACGCAGGAGATATAATAAACGCAACCACATCAAATACTGATGACATGGAACAATGAACAGACGGAACTCACAGATTTTAAATACACTGGGAAAGAAAATTAACTAGACCAGAAACAGGTGCGAAGGACTAATTAACAACCAAGGAAACTAACTATAAACACATTTTAAATGAGACCAGTGAAATGCTGTAGGATGGATTCATGGGGAAGAACCTTGTGAATGAACTATATGTATGACATTGGCCATTTGAGGCCACAGCAAACACTAAGGAAGTATATACAATGAGTAAAGTTGCTTTACAAAATCAAATGGCTCTTGATATAGCCTACTGTTAGACTCCGGAGTGTAACATGCAGAGTTATCGCAACTGAGTGTTGTTCATATATTCCAGACGGTAATGGAAGAGCAGTCCACCACCTAGCTAATGTTCTGCATGAACAGGTAGCTAAATCTTTAATTAATCTATGCAATCAAATGTTTTCATATATGATTAAGAGGTGGGAATGAATGATCTAAGGATTCTCAGCAGCAAGAGAGCAACTAGTGGTTCCCAAAACTGTTCTGGAGGACCCCCAGCACTGCACATTTTTGGATGCCTCTCTCATCTAACGCACCTGATTCAACTCATCAGCTCATTAGTAGAGACTGCAAGACCTGAAGTAGGTGTGTCAGATAAGGGCGACATACAAAATGTGCAGTACTGGGGGTCCTTCAGGACAGGTTTGGGAACCACTGAACTATACATGTGTTGTTTTATTTTCTTTGTTTTTATATGATTTAATTTTATAATCATTAGCATTTTATGTAGTTGTCATTTGATTTATCATTTATTCATATCATTATTATTTTAATTACAATGTGTCATTTTTGTGTGATTTAAAGGGATGTTTGTCTTCATGAGTAAATGTTAAGAGAATATCTCCATTTCAAGGTTTTTAACGTCACAGGACGATTTTGTGAAGAAGTAATTTTCCATTGCATTTGCTGAGATAGAACACTTGTTGGATTTGTACAGTTCAGGCGAAGTCTGAGCATTGAAACATACCAACTAAGATTATTCAACAAACTCTGCTCTTTTATTATCATCACTTTGTCTCCTGCTTCTGCATTTCCCTGGCTTTCTCAGTCAAACTCTCAGGCTGATAGAAGACTGTTAATAGAGTTCTGGGTACCAGACAAGACTTGCTATTGACAGGTTTTACTAGTTTTGGACAACAGACAAAACTGATAACTTTTGACAGGATCTGGCTTTTATTAACATTTACAAAACATTTTTGTTCATTAAAACAAATACTACCGGTTTTGATATTTTATGAATACCTTTTAAATTCTCTTAAGTGTCTAAATATGTTTTGGGGTCACTGTATAAAACAGGTAATAACGGGTAAGTTAAATAAATTTGAACAATAACAATGGTGCTGCTAAATATTTAAATGAACCACCATTGACCACAAAAGAATGCAACAGCACATCTCGTTGGCATAAACCAATGAGCTCTTCATACAAATCATCATACAAATACCAATTTATGCCAAATAAAGAAGGTCTCTTACCTGAAGAATGAAGAAGAACAAAAGTCCTGTTCTTTTACATACAGTTTTAAAAGAAAGGCATGCCATCTTATTTCATGGATTCAGAACTTTGCCCACAACTTTTCTGAGCGATGGACTACTCTTCATCCTCTTTAAACTGTTTGGTCCTAGTCAAAACTGCACCGATTACTGATGTGAGTGATGTGAGCTCTTGCTTAAGGTGGAGCCTGACTGCTGTGACCAGAGTTAAATTTTATACTTAATGTAATAACGAGTGCTATTCCATCCCCTCAATCCAAACAGGAAGTTATATTTTAAACGGCCACTATATCCCCCCACCCCTGTTTTTTAAATGTATTTATTTTACTTGTGGTAATATCCAACGAGACCCTGCGAAAAAAAAAAAATTGTTTTTTTACATCCTTGTAATATTTAGATCACCATATTATAAATAACTGTTATTTCCACCAATAGATAGATAGATGGATCGATTAATATCTCTGATAAATGTGGGCAAAAACGTTCAGCCAGGCACATGCACAGGTAGGGCTGCCCTTTTTGCCCTTATACTTCAAAGTGCCCTTTTTTTTGGTGGTGTTTTTTCTTTCTTTTCAAGCACAATAAACCTCACAAGAATCGAAAATGGTCTAACTCCCCATAGGCCAGAGCGAGATCAGATGTCCTTTCAGCTGCCACAATCAGCGCTCTTTGCATGCACCTCAGTTAAAGTGAAGCAGCAGTGCACATTAACCGATCATCTCTTCCACTTTACCAGTTACAACACGAAATAAACATGAATGAACACCAACAGGTATGTTGAAAGATACAGTACAGTATACCGAAATCCATATCATGTCACATGTAATCGCTCAATCATTGTTTCAACCGCGGAAAGATGTCAATAAAACAGCTTGTAAACGATGTCATATAACGTCACATTTACCTCAGAAAAGCCTTTCAAAAACTTGTCCAAAACTTGTTAGTCAGCTAGAAAAGTGAACTTAAGGTGATGATACACGGGGCAATTTTTTGAGCAATGTTGCTGGGCAATATTGCCGAGCAATGTTGTTTGGGCACCTTCCCATTGAGATTGAGCAACAAATTTCTATCTGGATACTTTAGATCGGTTGTGGGCAATTTTCTGAGATCCTCCAATCAGAATGCCAGCAGCCGATCACGTGGCCGGCTTGGAGATTTCAGAAAAATATCAAACAAGATGGCGGCCTCTCAGCAGCAATGGAGCGAAGAAAAGGAGAGTGAACTTATATCTTTTTGCACTGGTAAGTTGTCATGTGTCAACTCAAAACAGGGAATTTACCTCATTTAATGTTTAAAATACCAACAAGTGTCCAATTTAATGTACGCAGACTGTAATTTAACCATCGAATGTTTTCAGTTAAATACTAAAATAACGCGCACTGTTTAACGGTTGTAGTGGCATAGGCTGTTGTGCGTATGGCACGTGAAAGTAGATTTTGACTCGGTTCGAATCCGCCTTTTGCCAAACTCGCTCTTCTCCCTTTTCCTGTCACAAATCAGATCGGAAAGGTATTTATATTTAATAAAAACGTAGAAATCATTTTAAAAGTTGAAATAAAGTGCCTAACAAGTATTTATAATAAAGTATTTATTGGGTTGGCAATAGATTTGCTCCTCTCTGATTGGTTGCTGCCAACTGTCCGTTGCCCTAATTAGTTGCCCTGTGTCTCACCAGGTTGCCCGTTGACGGCAACATTGCCCAGAAAGTTGCCCCCTGTATCATCGCCTTTAGAGAGCAGCATTTTGCTAAATATATGCACTATATTTCATAATCATTCTATTTTTACTTAACACTTTCTTCTTTACTAATGTTTGAATAAATCCGTTTTATGACAGCCACCATTTAAAAGTTTATATTAAAAAATGTGTAGAAACATAATTATGACATTAAAAATGTATTACTATAACGTTATTAATTTTAACCTTTAATATTATAGGCTTAATTATGTACCAACTGGAGTTAAATATAGTTTACAACATTAGTTGATAGATTTTTTTTCTTTGAGGAAATTTGCCATGTACTGTACCTGATTCATTATTGAATTGAAGTAAATCAAATCGAAGTTAATCGAATCACATACTTGTAAATCGAAATCGAATCCAATTGAAATTTGTGTCAAATTTTTTTATTATATTTATTATGTGTAATATATATATATTACACATAATAATCCTAATAAAAAGGAAGGGGAGGGGCTTTTTTCACTTTCAGCACATGCTCCTCAAATGGTCTTTGCATGGCCCTGCTTTCTGCCATTTTTATATACAATATAAATGCAATAAAAATGCACAGAACATTGTTACATAATAATGACTCAATTCCACATCATGACCAAAACTCATAAAATGTATGTGTTAAGTCCTCATAGAGTCTAGATGGTATGAAACCATATTTTGTAATGATTCACAGAACAAAGTACTTTTGATATTTTTTTTAATTCATTTATTTTTATTCATTTTGTGTTCACAGTTTCCAGCATGTATCAGAATCATCACAAAGAATGGATCATAATTTGATAAAATTAAAAAGAGCTAAAGACATTCCGTTATGTACAAGTAGCCTCATCATATATATGTTTAAAAAATATAGAAGCAAGATAAAGTAAGTGACCTGTGTGAAATGCAAGTGGGAAAGAGATTCTAGTGCACTGTTGTTCAAATACAAATAAAAATTTCAAATAATTGCAAATGTTGATCATAGAAATGTATAAATAGCAAAAATAGTTTTTATATAGTGCTTTATCATATATTTAAGAAATATTGCACAAGTAAGAGTGCAGGTAATCACAGCTGCTAAGTATAATAACAGTACAGTAGCAGGTGTGATTGCTTTTAAACAAAAGTGCCATAAATAGAACATTAATATAGAGTTACTAACTATTCAGACATAATTCGGATAGTTTGTAGCTGTGCTTGTTTACCAAATATTAGCACTCTTGGAAAGCTACTTGTCTAATCAAATTAGTACTGTATAAAAATAAAACACATTATAAATTACAAATCCCAAGCAAATGCTCATATCCAGCAGAGCAGTTTGAACTTTGTGCACACAGCTAAACCCTTAAAACAACAATAACAATAATGAAACTTATAAACCATAACAGTCATATTTTCTTTCTACTTATCAACATAATAGCTCAAACATATTCATATTTGTATCATGCATTGACAGGTTGGGGGTGCCTTCTAGTGGGGAAAAAAGAAAAATCATTTTATTTCTTCTCTAAATGTTTAAATAATGTAAGATATATTCCTCTAAATAACATTAAAGAGATAAGCATTTTATAAAACATGGGATTTCACAAAGGCCTCTATGAGCAAATACAAACATGTCAGTATTAAAATGTTTAGGGGTTTGATATTGCAGTAAATATATAATGTAAAATGATACATATTGGACATGTAATAAAAAAAATATATAGATCTCTTGATTGAAATATTATAATTATAATTACTTACACATTATTTGCTGTTTACTTCAGAATTAACATAGAAAATGTT
The DNA here is from genome assembly GCA_037950675.1 of Hypophthalmichthys molitrix. NCBI lineage: Eukaryota > Metazoa > Chordata > Actinopteri > Cypriniformes > Xenocyprididae > Hypophthalmichthys > Hypophthalmichthys molitrix. Next base: position 19,741,744 of record CM075515.1, read on the forward strand.
GCATTCTTTCCAGTGTAATCTTTTATATGTATTTATTAAAATTAAAATGTTACACAACATTTTTTGTATATCGTGCAAGAAAATAAATTAGATTGAACTATATGTAAAGAATGCGTTACATTATTTTGAAAGAAAACTTTAAATATGCTCTGACTGGGCTGGGCTATCTTGTCTACATTTATGATTTCATGTATTTTACATTCTGATAGATGGAGTTGAGTGCTTCTGTGTTCTGGTAAATTAAGTCCACATTGGTTCCGGTTCTTGATCGAATTATGTCATACGCACACTGGTGAAGGTAAACATACTGCTCCTGTTGAAGAAAACAGAAAGAAAAAGGAAATTCAAAACGTGATAGGGAAAAGTGTGGATTCCTAGGATGCATAATTGGTCTCCACAGTATCCAGATGGACCTTGAAGTCATTCAATCGTGGCCCACTCCCTAAAGGTGACATTCACAATCATCCCATCCTCAGGAATGTTGTCAAACTTGATGTCGGGAGCTCTGAGCCTCCAGAGCGCTTCTTGGCAGGAGGACTCTTAGCCTCCTTCTACTCTTCCTTGACTTTGGATCACAAACTCCTATTCAAAATTAACCAGCTCATCAAGGACCACATACTCAACCTCACTGTCTAGTCCAGGGATGGGTGACTTTGGTACTAGAGGGCCACTGTTCTGCAGAGTTTAGTTCCATCCCTAATCAAACACACCTACCTGTTATTTTCAAGGAATCTTAAAGACATAGGTTAGGTTTTTCATGTGTGTTTCAGTATGGATATAACTAAACTCTGCAGGACATTGGCCCTCCAGGACAAGAACTGCCCATCTTTGGAGTAGTCTTACAAACAGGACTCTCCATTTGCACTACTCTTCTGTAGTGTTCTCTTCACGATTCACTTGTGGATTCTCATTGGTAGACATATCCTTACCACTGTACCATCAATTTACCTGCAATACTGTACCATTGTATCATCTTCAACATCTGTGTCAGTTTTCTACTGCCATTCCTGCTCAATCTGCTCTGTTCACCATGTGTTCAATAAACAATCCAAGCACTTGGGTTTACACAGTCATCTGGCTCAGGTTGGCTGTTCTTACAGTAAGTGCTTTTATAAAATTATACGTTTCATGTTTCTGCTTTAAAATCCTCTAAAAACTAGCCACATTTACTTTTATTGTAAGTGCCTCACTGTAACATCCATTTTTGTAAAGAGAAGAAGGTACAAGTTGAAATTATTTTAGTGGTTTAGTGGTTATGTTGACTGAGCTTGTACTTGAACCCAAGAATATTCTTCTATGGTCCCCTACCTCAGTCTGCACCATGAGAGGCCTGTGCATGCGCATATCATTAACAATTCCGTAGATGTCCACCATGCTTTCTCTTTCAATCTGGAAAATCAGGTGGTCAATAGCAATGAAGGTCCCTGTTCTTCCCACACCAGCACTGAAAAAGTCAAATAATGAGATTTGAATCTATTTAATCAAACGGATGGCAAATTTAATATTTGATGCTTGCTGTATAAAATAAATTAATGAACGCTTGTTTATAGGAATCTCATTTACCTGCAATGCACCACAGTTGGAGAGTGGCGTGAGTACTGGTCCATGTGTTCTCTCACCAGGTGTCTGAAATCAATGAGGACTTCAGTGGTCTGTGGAACTCCATGATCTGGCCACGCTGTGAAGTGGAACTGGCGTACGTCGCGAGTTTCTGCTGTTTTCACCTACAGCATTATCAATTATATTATTGTAAAATATTACTGATTTTAAAACAACAGCAACAACAACAAAAGTCACTTCTGTATGCTACTGAAAGCAGAAATGGAGATAATCGGGTGCAGGAAATGTTTCTTTACATTTTTTATTTTGAAGTCTCTTATGGTCCAGCTGTCCAGTGCTATCTCTGAGGTGGTCGTCACTGAGATGTTATGATAATGATTTGTCCCAGATGGCCAGTACTTCTCACATTTCACCTGGAGAAAACACAGAGTGCTGGTTTGCTTTACTCTGCATATACGTTTACACATTTCACTACTTTTCAATGTGGCTTTATATTTCAATATTAAATTTTGAACTCACCCGTCCCAGCTCGTTACATTTGGTCAGCATCACAACGGTGTAGACATTCTTCTCCCAGATCATTCTCCAGAATTCATTCACTGTAACGGGCAACGGACCCTGAGCAGCTATAAATTCTTTTCTTGAATTGTAGCCCTGACCAAAGAAGAAAAACATTTATAGATACAACATACAGAAGTCATGTGACATGCTGAAATTTCCCTTCTGTATATGTACTCACTGGAACATAGTTGGCATTGATGTAGTCATCAAAGGGGTTGCCGCACATGGATAATTTCACTCTTGAAGCATCATCTTAACAAGGAAAATATAATGCAATTAGTATCAGACAGTAGTTATTTATTAAGAACTAAAAATGATCCAATTTGGTATAAAGTCACACTGTATCTAAAAGCTTATTTTTGGTTTTGTTTGTGTTTCCACATTGGAATTTACTGTTATTTTGTTTTATTTTCCCTTGCTTGTATTGAAGAAGAAGATGGGGGGTGGGTAAGCTATAGGCTACCTTATATTTTATTCTTACAGCTTTAATTAAATATTACACTGGTTAGGTTCAATAGCCTACAGAAAAGAACATTGCGATTTTCACATTGGCCTGCAGAAGAACAGTGTGTGCGCACAAACATTGAAGAGGTCTCAGACGTGAGCTTGGGATGTTGACTCAAGGACATGAGAGCCCAGAGTAGCATGAACATCCAAACTATAGAACCTGATTAATGTGTGTGGAGAGGACCAGCCTACCTTTTGCCAAAGACCTGGAGGATGCAACTTCCCTAGTAGATGGCCCCTAACTCCTAGAGGCAAAGCTTGACCACGTGCCTCGTAGGGCAATGGCACCCCTCACCCAATGTGACATTCTTTGCTTGGTTGCAGCCGCCCCCCAGTTGCAGTCCTCATAGCAAATGAATAGCTGCTCTGACTTATGCCACTGGCTGGTGCGGTGGATGTAAATCTGAAGGGCATGGACTGGACACAGTGAAGTCTTTCCTGATCTTTCGTTGTGAACAACGAAGATCAGAAAGCTTCAAGAATGACCGGATGCACGGTCGAAAATCAAATTTTAGAAAGATAGTCAGGGTGAGATTGAAAAATAGCTTTAACCAGTCCAGGGGCAAAATCTCAGCAGGGTGGCGAGACCGAGAGAGCCTGAATATCTCAAATTCTCTTCAGAGAAGTAATAGCCATGAGAAAATACATCTTCAGTCAGAAGCCTAGTGGTTTAAAAGGGGTCCCAAGCAGACAATCGAGTACTACAACTAAGTCCCACAAAAGGATTCTCACTCTGACGAGCAGCCTCAACCGCTTAGCTCCACGAATGAAGCGAGCGACTAGAGAGTGTTTTCCGACATCAACCCCATCAATCAGAGCGTGGCAAGCCGAAATGGCAGCCACATAAACTGAGAGTAGTAAGACACGTGCCTGCGGACAGCACTGAAACAATCTGTCAGTGTACTGGGTCTGCACTGTGTCCAGTACATCATCTTTCATAGACGCACCATCTGAGGGCATAACTTCTTCTAGTGGAGGAAGCCCAAGCACTTAGAAAAGTTTCCACTACATCATCTGAAAGACCAGCATTTCTTAGTTGGTCCCCCTCAGGGGCCAAACATGAAGGTTCCAAAGCTTGGGCCAGGGGTGAAATATTGTCCCCTGCGCCTGAGATAGGAGATCCCTCCTAATCGGAATCGCCCATGGCGAGCCGTCAAGGAGGGATATTAGGTCTGAGAACCAAACTCTGGTTGGCCAAATCGGTATCTGGGCCATGTGTGGGCCATCACGTCCAGACCCAGGGAAGCTGGAGGAGTAAGAGAGAAGTAGAGGGGACATTGCACTGTCTCCTGTGAGGCGAAGAGGTCCACCTCTGCTTCGTAAAATTTCTCCCAAATTTGTTTGACTACTTCGGGGTGGAGTTTCCATTCCCTGTGTGTCACAGTCTGTCTAGACAGTAAGTTTGCTCCCATATTCATATGCCCCGGAATGTCAATATAGGCATGTCTGGATGTCTCTTCAGACAAAGTTATGGCATGAAGGCACGTCCATTTCACATCTATTTATAGCCTCTCATGAGCGTGCTTTCTGGTGTCACCGTCAGAAGTTTGCCACATGTGCTACACAACCAGTCGAACAAAGAATGTTCTCACTATTGTTAATGAAACACAACATCTTGTTCCCACTTTTTCAGGGAACAGGGTTACAGTCAAGTAACCCGAGATGTTACTGTCACATGTACACTCTGAGGGACAGGAACTTGTCCTGAGCCCAAAGCAGAACCTGCTGCGTTAGCCTGTTCAGGTGGCGCGAACGCAGGCCGCCTTGGTGATTTATGTAAGCGACTACCATAGTGTTGTCCACACGTACAAGGACATGGTATCCACTTAACTGCTGGAGGAAGTATTTCAGGGTCAGAAGTAAAGCCATCATTTTGAGAAAATTGATGTGCCAATCGAGAAGATTACCTCTCCAGATCACCTTGGCTGGACGGCAATCTAAGACTGCACCCCAGCCCGTGCGGGAAGCGCCTGTCATTAGAGTCTTGCGATGACAACACGCACCTAGAGTGAGACCCAAGGTAAGAAACCGCGGTCTGACCCACATAGAAAGGGTACAAAGCCCCTGGGGCATAACCCTTACCTGCCTCTGGGGATTGACCCTTGCATGAATCCCCTGGCTCTGAGCCACAAACGAAATGGTTTCATGTGCAGGAGGCCTAAAGGTATCACCATGGACGCAACCACCATGAGGCCTAGAACTTTTTGAAAGTAAAGGTGTTTAAAATGGATTTGACATGTGCAGGAGACAGCTGTGGCCGCAGGGTATCAATTCCCATACAACTACATTCACACTGCAGTAGAATGTGGCCCAAATATTTTTAAATTAAACTGAAATGGAAAAAAAAATTAAAAAAAATCCTAAATGTTTCAATTCCTGTCTGAGCCATGTCCATATGTGGAAATAAACTGAAAATGTATTTGATTTTCTGCAATGTGACTTCCGTGTGAATAGTCCAGGTGCGGTTTATGTAATTTAATATTCATGTGATTTTTATGTCAACTCAAAATTTTTCATAATTTTGCACTTGTTAATTTTATTAACATTTTACGTCAAGTCACCTTTTTATATATATATATATATATATATATATATATATATATATATATATATATATATATATATATATATATATAAAAAATCGCTTTTTACAATACACATTGTTTCCAAGCAGTTTAACAGTGATAACAGGAAAATAATGCAACAAAGTGCTTTTGGCTTAAGTAAGTTCAGTGTTGATTCATTTCCGTTGTAAAAAAAAAAAAGTTATTAAAATGAATTCTTATTTGCAATTATGGAAATTTGCAGAAAGGAGAGAGAGACTTGTTTTCTGATGGTATTTTCATTGTGTTAATCGGTGAATCAGTTTCCAGGAAATTTCACACTATTCAGATTCAAGCTTGTGATTTTGGAAAGCTCTTGCCACCTTTTAATATGCAACAGTCAGTCTGTCTACTCACAAGGTAAAACATTGGTGTAACGATTCTTCGCCTTGTTTTCAATAGCCTCTGCGGCGTCCTTTGACTGTGCCTTTCCAACAGATTTCAAATCCTGCAACAACACAGCACTTCTTTAGATCTAGACATTTTAAAATCTATTATATTTAAACACAACTGTTAGATGATAATATTATAATAATAAATAAAATAGGACATGATGAATTAATATATATATATATATATATATATATATATATATATAGATAAAATTTGTGTTTCCCATGTGTACCTCATACTCTTCAGCAAAACCACAGTTGGAATCTGCATGTTTCCGCTTAAAGTACTCTTCATAATCTTCTATTCTCAAAGCAAGATTACTGTATATGACAAAAACAAATTAAAGAATATTGTTACGACTTTAAAAATGATTAAAAACAGTATGTGAATTAATAATAAAAAGTTACTTACATTTTTCCTCTGGAAATAGAAAGTAAAAAAGAATTCAGTAACAATTCTAAGTTCTGTCAAATAAATATTCATGTATAAACATATCAAAGTTACCTAATGTTGTGTACAGGGATGTCAGGACATTGTTTTTGTGTTTGTCTGGAACAGAGAGTAATAGGGAAATGTTAATAAAATGAATCTGGATAACTGTCTATCTTGAGCTCTATCCAATCTTCACTTTTCTGATGATACTGGCAACTTACCTTCTTGAATAGAGGAAGAAAATGAGAGTGATGATAAAGAGAAAACAGATCACTGCCAGAACAGAGCCAACAATCACACCAACAGGAGGCATAGGGACGTCTACATGAGAATATGGTAAGATTATTAAATATGTTCCCAATAAAGAAACGGCAGTTGAGATGCCACTAATATTATTGTAACTGATTCCATATTTTGTTGTTGTTTCTTCTGGATTAGGAGGGAGTTCCATTTGTAATGTGTTTTAAAATGTAAAAGAAGAAAGCAATAACTGATTATATTAACCCTGTCACATCATTTAATGAAACTAGATGACATGCCAGTGTACTGAGATGCAAATAGGTTAGCCTTAAAAACCACTATCTATTTTATTTATTTTAATGGAGGTTACACATTGATAGTCAGGAAGAGGACAGATATTTTATAATTTTACATACTGGTATATTGTGAGATGCAGACAGCGTTGCCTTCAGTTGAATTATCTGCTGCCACAGCAGTGATGCAGAATGTGTAATTGACTCCAGGAATCAGATCAGTGATGTGATAGGAAGTGTTAGTAGTTCGTACTGGTAGTAACATCCTTTTCTCTTCAGTCCAAATAAGTTTAAAGAAAGATCTATTTCCACTTGGTTCATACCATGTCAGAAACACAGATGATGTTGTGACTTCAGATGCTTTTAGACTCGTGATCATATTTGGCTCTGCGTGGGAAGCAAATAATGCGTGTTGGTCAGAGGGAGAATTAAAACACATGAAAAAATTATGCAATTATGAATTCATATAGCAACCAGTGCTCTGTGAGTCCATGAGCATAAAATGTCACTGTACAGTTTTCTGTAAATATGAGATGATGTCAAGCTTGAAGCCTCAGAAGACTGCTTAATAAAATGAAAAAAAAATCCAAAAAGATTAATAGGTTATGATAATACAACCTTAACCTATGTGCACAAAACAAAACTAAGAGTACATATGTGACAAAATTCTGACGTTATCAAGAAAACCAAACCAAAAAGATAGTTGGTGTTCTGACAAAACTAATTGATATACTACCAATATCAGAACACTTAATGAAAGATGACGTGCTTGTATACTAATATGCAAATAAGCTAGACTTAAAAATCAAATCAATATTTTTATTTTATTTATTTATTTATTTATTTTTTGATGAAGGTTATATTGAAAGTCAAATCAGTACTTAAATATTTGCTCTGTAATGGGAGCATTGAATGGAGATTTGGACAAAGTAATAGCTCTAGAGCTTTTAGAAAAAAAAAAAAAAAAAAAAAAAAAGAAGAAGTATATTTTGGCTCTGTGTTGCGGGAGAAAAAAGAATTCCAATTAGGAATACAAATAGTTTTTAGAAAAGGCATCAGCAATGATAAGAATGTTAAGATGTATTTGGTTTATGAAAAATGTCCTTTTACTAAAAAGAAGGGAGCAAATCAGTGGTGGTGGACATGTATATAATTCTAGTGCTTTTACAGTTTTCTAGACAAAAAAATATTGATGGATCAGCAGTCAATTTGTTTAAACATACAATGTAGCAAGCAACAGAGAATTTATAATTTCACATACTTGTATATTGTGAGATGCAGATAGCGTCGCCTTCTGTTGAATTATCTGCTGCCACAGCAGTGATGCAGAATGTGTAATTGACTCCAGCAGTCAGACCAGTGATGTTATGGGAAGTGTTACTAGTTTCCTTTGTTTTTTCATTTGTTTTGTCAGTCCATTTAACTTTAAAGAAAGATCTATTTCCAATTGGTTCATTCCATGACAGAAACACAGATAATGTTGTGACTTCAGACACTGTGAGATTCCTAATCACATTTGGCTCTGTGTTGCAGGAGAAAAAAGAATTCCAATTAGGAATACAAATAGTTTTTGTAATTAGACTAGAGTTAAGAAAGTCTGGGATCCTAAGGTGTTACTGTACAGTCTTCTGCTTAAAGCAAGTAAATATGGTATATAATGGTTTTTGTAGCTGAAGGTTGAGAAGTTTCATTAAGATTAAACATCCAAACAGAGGTCTTACTGGTGTACAGTGAAATCTGATTGGATCTCCCCTCGGTCACATGATCAGCAGAAACGGCAAACACTTTGAATGTGTACTGTGCTCCAGAAATGAGATCATTTATTTTGATAGAAGTGTTCTCAGTAGTCACATTCTTGTCTTCATATTCTACACGGTAATGGGAGCTTTGACCGTTTGGTTTAGTCCAGTTTAGTAACACAGAGAATGTTGTAATATCATGAGCTGTGAGGTTCATTATGACATCAGGCTCTGTGAATGAAAAATTAGGAACATTTGGCGATTAAAATTTGCATTGAAACTTTTTCAGGCTTTATAAATAGAAAAGGCATCAGCAATGATAAGAATGTTAAGATGTATTTGGTTTATGAAAAATGTCCTTTTACTAAAGAGAAGGGAGCAAATGAGTGGTGGTGGACGTGGGAATAATTCTAGTGCTTTTACAATTTTCTAGACAAAAAAATATTGATGGATCAGAAGTCATTTTGTTTAAACATACAATGTAGCAAGCAACTGATAATTTATCATTTTACATACTTGTATATTGTGAGATGCAGATAGCGTCGCCTTCTGTTGAATTATCTGCTGCCACAGCAGTGATGCAGAATGTGTAATTGACTCCAGGAATCAGATCAGTGATGTTATGGGAAGTGTTACTAGTTTCCTTTGTTGTTTCATTTGTTTTGTCAGTCGATTTAACTTTAAAGAAAGATCTATTTCCAATCGGTTCATTCCATGACAGAAACACAGATAATGTTGTGATTTCAGACACTTTGAGATTCCCAATCACATTTGGCTCTGTGTTGCAGGAGAAAAAAATAATTTCAATTAGGAATTCAAATAGCATTTGTAATTAGAAAGTCTGGGATCCTAAGGAGTTACTTTAACGTTTTCTGCTTAAAGCAAGTAAATATTCAAAGGTTTTTATAGCTAAAGGTTGAGAAGTTTTATTAAGATTAAACATTCAAACAGAGGTCTTACTGGTGAACAGTGAAATCTGATTGGATCTCCCCTCGGTCACATGATCAGCTGAAATTGCAAACACTTTGAATGTGTACTGTGCTCCAGAAATAAGATCATTTATTTTGATAGAAGTGTTCTCAGTAGTCACATTCTTGTCTTCATATTCTACACGGTAACAGGAGCTTTGACCGTTTGGTTTAGTCCAGTTTAGTAAAACAGAGGATGTTGTAATATCATCAGCTGTGAGGTTCATTATGACATCAGGTTCTGTGAATGAAAAATTAGGAACATTTGGCGATTCAAATTTGCATTGAAAACTTTTTCAGGCTTTATAGATAAGATATGGTATCCCAAGTCTGCCAAAATTAAAAATAAATAAATACATAAATAAATATACAAAGAAATGTAAAAAAGCAAAAATAATGAATAAATATATAAATAAATATACATAGAAAAGCAATAAATAAATAAATAATTATTTATACACTTATTTCCTTATTTATGTATATATTTTTTCCACATTTATTTTTTCTTTTATTTATTTATACATTCATACATTTTGATTTTTATTTATTTCCATATTAATTTATTTATGTATTTAGTTCCATATTTGTTCATTTCCACATTCATTTTCCACATTCGGAATAAAGAGTTGCCTATCCATGTTACACAGTAAAGTTAGGGTGATATTACTTAACCCGTGAAATAAGATTTTGGCCACACTACCCATCCAAATCATTCACCCCAGTACTAACATCAGTAGGCTACACTTCTTGTATTTCGGGCACACCACAAGGTGTCACTGTGGCCTCAACGCTTCACCCTCACCTACTCTGAGCTCGATTGCTATGTCTGAGGTAAACCACGCCCTCCTCATTACCCTACGGACAAAGAAATGTAAAAATACATAAATGTAAAAATAAAGAAATATAGAAATAAAGAAATGTAGAAAGGAATAAATGTGGAAATGAACAAATATGGAAATACATAAATAAATAAATAAATGTGGAAATAAATAAAAATCGAAATGAATAAATGTATAAATAAATAAAAGAAAAATAAATAAATGTGGACAAAAAATATATACATAAATAAGGAAATAAATGTCTAAATAATTATTTATATGTATATTTATTTATATATTTATTTATTTATGCTTTTTTAGATTTCTTTGTATATTAATTCATGTATTTATTTATTTTTAATTTTGGCAGACTTGGGATTTCATATGGATAGATAGCATCAGCAATGATAAGAATGTGTTAGGATGTATTTGGTTTACGAAAAATGTCCATTTACTAAAAAGAAGGGAGCAAATAATTTTACATACTTGAATATTGTGAGATGCAGACAGCGTCGCCTTCTGTTGAATTATCTGCTGCCACAGCAGTGATGCAGAATGTGTAATTGACTCCAGCAGTCAGATCAGTGATGTTATGGGAAGTGTTACTAGTTTCCTTTGTTTTTTCATTTGTTTTGTTAGTACATTTAATTTTAAAGAAAGATCTATTTCCAATCGGTTCATTCCATGACAGAAACACAGATAATGTTGTGACTTCAGACACTGTGAGATTCCTAATCACATTTGGCTCTGTGTTGCAGGAGAAAAAAGAATTCCAATTAGAAATACAAATAGCATTTGTAATTAGACTAGAGTTAAGAAAGTCTGGGATCCTAAGTAGTTACTGTAACATTTTCTGCTTAAAGCAAGTAAATATTCAAAGGTTTTTATAGCTGAAGGTTGAGAAGTTTCATTAAGATTAAACATCCAAACAGAGGTCTTACTGGTGTACAGTGAAATCTGAATGGATCTCCCCTCGGTCACATGATCAGCTGAAATTGCAAACACTTTGAATGTGTACTGTGCTCCAGAAATTAGATAATTTATTTTGATAGAAGTGTTCTCAGTTGTCACATTCTTGTCTTCATATTCTACATGGTAACGGGAGCTTTGACCGTTTGGTTTAGTCCAGTTTAGTAAAACAGAGGATGTTGTAATAACAAACACCACATGAGTGGTGGTGGACGTGGGAATAATTCTAGTGCTTTTACAATTTTCGAGACAAAAGATATTGGTGGGTCAGAAGTCAATGAATTTAAACATACTATGTAGCAAGCAACAGATTAGAGGTGACCCTGAATAGTCGAAGATTCGGTGCTTCAATAGGAGGAGCTTGATTCGACTACCAATCTCACAGTTGAATCTTTGCAGAGGTGTTATGAGATGAGGATCATGCCGTTTTGGCTATATGGGGGTGCTCAATGTTTGATTTCACATAGAACTACTGGTTTTCTCACAATAAGTTAATATACAGCCTATTATGATAATGCTGTAAATAAAAATGTGAAAAGAAAAAAGCTTTTAATAAATATTTTTAACACGCTTGAATAAATCCAACCACTCCTGTGACAGATTTAAGTTTCACTTTCCATGATCCGTGACAGAGGAGCATCTTGGCGGCAGGAATTTAAATCTTTAACAATATCTGGGATAAGATAATCTTAAGTGTGGAATTGGATGCACTTTGAAATAGTAAAAGATGATCCAAAACTACTTGCGCACTACTTGAAAAGACTCAAACGGAGACAGGCAGATCGAGTGAAAGACTGGATTCAGGCTTTATAGATAGAAAAGGCATCAGCAATGATAAGAATGTTAGGATAAATTTAGAGAAGAGAAATAAAGAGAAGGGAGCAAATGAGTGGTGGTGGACGTGGGAATAATTCTAGTGCTTTTACAATTTTCTAGACAAAAAATATTGGTGGGTCAGAAGTTAATGAGTTTAAACATACTATGTAGCAAGCAACAGATCAGAGGTGACCATGAATAGTCGAAGATTCGGTGCTTCGATAGGAGGAGCCTGTTTCGACTACCAATCTCACAGTTGAATCTTCAGGTGTTATGAGATGAGGATGCTCAATGTTTGATTTCACATAGAACTACCGGTACCCTTTTGAAAGCGAACTCGCACTGTGTCTTAACACGCTATGGGGAACGCCTCCGTGGGAACCAGTGTCTGAAACGCTGTCAAATCACGACAATCGTATCGGCCGGCGACAGCCTATGATATCACTACTAATGCGACCTGAACGCACATAAGGGGCGCCTAGAGAAGTCATCTTGTTGACAATTCTGGCTATACTTTTTCGTATTTTAATAATTTCTTTATATATATTTTATTTATTGATCACTTGGGGTTATCTAATTTAACTATATGTGGCTTGTGTTTTGAAAATTATATATGTATTTGAATATAATATAATAATTCAATTCTGTAAAATAATTTTTGATTGTTTTTCAGTGCATCGATGTTGAGCTGTAGGCTAGAGCGTGTTCGAACAGGCAATTTAGCCGATTTAATTTGATTTGACGACATGTGAAATGCAAATCCTGTCTGCAGTTATTTATTTAGGTTTATTGATCCAAAATATTTTTATTCATTTTCTTCTATATCTTTGTGTGGTGTTTTGTACATCGTGGCTGTAAAATGTTATGAGGAATCGTTTTACGAATGTTTATCCACATTGACTTTCATTTCAATTTAAAATACACAAAAAGGCATTGTCAGTTTCGTCTATCTGTAAGACTTGATTTTCCTGCTAAGACAAAACTGAGATCAAGTGCCCTGCAATAAAGCAATAAAACTCATCTGGAGAGAAGATCTCAAAGAAATAGCATAGGACAACACCTTGCCCTCACAACATCTACAGGATGCAACCCCCCCCACACACACCCTCCTTCCTTTCCCCCTAACTCAAGTCACTGAAAGTTCTTCAAGATGTATAATGTAACTTGTGTATCTATTGTTTTTCCCCTTTCATGTTTGGTATCATTTTAAATGTCTCAGTGCGATTGGTAAAATGGTCTCAGTTTCACAAACTAAGGAGAATTCTGTCCTCCTTTTGTCTCTTCATGAGATCTGATAACCCACTCCTCTTCCCCCAAAACAGGTGTTGGTGTAGTAAATATTTACAATCCTTTTGTTCTGGTCTGGGTATATAAGGTAAAGTGCAAAGCAGTCATGTGGGATCTTCTGTAGCCAGAAGCCCCCATGCAGAGATGGTTGAATGTCTGAAGACATTCACACATCACTGTGTGTATATGCATTTCTTTGAGTAATTGATGTTATGCATTTCTTATTTCTGAAATGGCTTCTAATTGTCCAACTATGTCATTGACATGATACATTTTACTTGACAAAATAAAATGTTATATTTGATTTACTCTGGATTCTTCTGAAATCATTATGACTAGTAGATTATTAAAGTCCGTCATTTCCGTAAATTTGCGTCAGGACAGGTCAAACTAGAGAGCCCCATGAAAGGAGCATAGGGGCACATCATGGGACTTTTTGAGTTTGTCTGTTATTGGCTTAGCAAGTTGCAGTATCGTGACTAAGAAAACTGTATTTTTGTATGAACAAGCATGTGGTGGTTCGACTCAAATGCATTAGTAAACTCTGCACCCTCTGACTAAGAATCATAAACTGGTGAATTTATGTCCGTGAGAATGCAGTCGGCCGATGTGAAAGTCTCTAAGCGATGATAGGTCCGTAATGAACGAATAATTGAAAATATGGGATACCCAGAATAATCAAATATCTAAATTAATACATAACAAATGATTAATTTCTAACTGGAAACACAACCTAAGAGTAATAATCATTTGAAATTGGAGTCAGATTAAACGAGTGAAATTACGTGAACTTCACAGGGGCGCTGAAAAGACATACACGCATTAACCTTCGCCCTGGCCGTCGGATTCCGTTTTTGGGCCGATGGGGGGGGTTCCTTACAAAGTGGTGACCCCGACGTGATCTCCCATATCCAGTTGACGAGTGGCTTTTCAGCGGAAAATTGGGATTTGCAACAAGCGAGAGGTTTGATCATCTCTTCAGCTGCTGTGGTAAGTCCAGTCTTATTTGCCTTTTAGAAGTGTTGAGGGAAAGATAGACGCATCCCATACAAGATAGACACATTTGTAGAATGGGTCGGCATACCCAGATTTAAGACCGGAGACCGAAATCCGGTGGGGCTGGAGAATTAGACAACCACATTTTATCAGGGACATGATAGCGGCAGCGCAGATGAGGAATGATATCCCTTGCTTTAACCTTAAAGATCTCCTTGTTTGCCTACGCAACAAGAGATTAAGCTTAAATTGGAATAACAGCATCCAAATTTTATTCTGGTATTCAACAGAGGGCTGTAAGTTAAAACCTAAATTCTGAGGTAAAAAATGCTCAGCTACATGTTTATTTGCTTTGCTGCAACGACGTTGCAACACTGAAAATAAGCAAATGGTCACGTTAACTTGTGAAAAAAAATCTTGTGATTGGATAAACCAAAATAGAACAAGGAACAAAATCTCTCACTGTAATCCTTTGTGTGTGAAATGTAAAGCTGGACAAAACAGAGTAGTGAAACTAAAAATTTTCAAAAGAAAAGAAGCTATATTTCTGTCTCAGTCCTGGAGAACTGCTGCCATGCAGAAGTCCTACAGATTGCAATTGGGAAAATACACTAAATGTTAAAACTGATGTACATATGATGTTACTGAGAGGCTTGTAACCAAGCCTGAGGGTTTCACTCATTCAGAGGACATGCTCAGCTTGTCTATGTTTCATAAAAGAAATTTAGCCAATGAATAAGATGAATCACATCACTATACTTTGAAATTGTTCAAGAGGTGCTAAAAAGGTTTACGACTTATGTCACAAATGGTGTAAACAGCACTGTTTAAGGCTCAGTCTTATAAAACATATCTTTTACATTGGTCTTATTTCAGACTTTAAAAATTACTGCACTCTCGTATGTTGTTCAGTGTCTCAAAAGAGACTGAACGAACAAACAGACCAAAAATTAATCTTTGTGCTCTCAGTTAGACCTGTGTTTGTCCAGCCTTTCTTTTCATATCCAAATAGATTCTCAGAAGAATATAATTGATAACATCTTAGTCCAAAACAAGAAAATTGTGTCCAATTTTATATTGTAGTCACAAAAATCTTTAAATGATTTGACTCAATATTCACAGCATCTAAGTCTATAACTGTTTCCAGTTTGGCCTGTTGCTGTTAACACACTGTTCATGTCAGCACAGCTGTAGCTTCAGGGCCAAACGCCTTCTAAAAGATCAGTGAGATGACAATTTACTCAGCCAAGACCCTCTTGAAACCAGCAAATAAAATTATTTTTAATTTATACTATTTTAATATAATATAATTTATATTATGATCACATTATGATATATATTATATTATAATGGCCAGGGATGGCCTTTAATCTCATGATGATTCAAGCAATGGTTTGGAAGAAGAAAGATTTTTGGAGAACAGCAGAAGGAATCAGGATGTAGTAAAATGGAACTAGAATGTAGACAGAAGTTGGGAGCACTATCAGTGCTGGAAGAATTGTAAGGGATCAATGGAAGGATTCAAATTTGTAATTGTGTTAGACACATTGTTCTCATAGAACACACACTCTAGTTGTTTGTGCTACTACATGTGCACCTAGACTAGCTGAGTTTATTCTTTAAAACACATGACTGCTTTACTGTAAGTGATGCGTGACACACTTAGGTTTAAGGTTGTAGATGCTATGCATTCTAGACCATGTGTCTTGTGTAAGTTGGAATAACTGTAATACTGAAATTGTACAACAATTTCAAGTTGTATGTGTGTCTATGTTGAATTTGTTTGCCTCCTAAATGGAACACTCAGCTATTTTCCACATAGCTAGAGTAAAACCATGTACAGGAGCATAGAATTGCCATAAGGCTACAATGTGCTTCACAATTGCTTTAATTAAATTGTTAGGAAAGAAAAATGGAAGGAAGAAATCAAAGTAATGGGAAAGAACTTCTTTATCTTCTATCTGTGCGGGAATCTTTAATGAGAAAAATTATAATGCCCAGTATTTAATTACCAAAATTATTAACCTGATTGTCATATCTTGAATAGGCTAAATCCATTCAAGATCAAAACTAGAATTCAAATTTGATTCTATTGATCTGTAACCCACTGACAAGGGGAGGTTTGATTTTCCTTTGCAACAAAACCACAAACAAAGTGGACAAGTGTTAGCAAACTCCTCTCTGGGAGCGCTAGATCATATGGGATCTGATCAGGGAAGTTATTTTACTGGACATGTAATTAAAGTTGTGTGAAATGTTAATATCAGGCAGAAACTCTTCTGTTTGTACAGACCACAGAGGTCCAAATGGTCAAGTATTTGAATGACACCATAAATACCAATTGCTAAGCAAACAGCACAGCACCACAAATGGTGATCTGGTGCCCTAATCACAGATCTGGCTAGTGTGAGATTCCCCCAGGAGACCTGGGTGTCATAATCCTCACAACACAACAGACTGTGTAAGCACAGCTGCAATAGCAACTCAAGGTGCAAGATTCTCTTACAATGCTTAAACTGACCACTAACATTCAGTTTTATCTGGCCTTTTTCTTTGCAGAAACATAATCATAATAATGATCTAAAACTAAACTTTGTAAACTAAAACAAATTTTCTTCTAATGGCATAAAATCTTAACAGATTAAAGCCATCTGCAACAACTGTCTGGATAAGACCATTCAAGAAAATTAAGATAGCACCATCTATCTTAATGCAATTTGTTTAAAGGTTCAAGATCAACTGTTTTTTCCCTGTGTCTGTTTCCCTTTCAGGATTGACAGCTGCCATTTTTAGGGCCAGATTCCACAAGGGTCTGGTCCCACCTACATTGAGCCAGGACACACAGCTTTACATGCAGAAGATGGGTGTGTAGAAACTTAAAGAGGCCATCCACACCTCATAACACTCACAGTTAAATGGCCTCCCAGTGTAGAACTGGAACTAAATTATGCAACACAAATTATGGTAGGAGAGACACCACCCATCTTCTACACAAGCATACAGAGCACACACCCTACTACAAACTCACAACATCTCTACCTGGCATAGATCATAAGACTATCTAGGCTAAAATTATTCACATCATGCAAATCTGCATCATACATCATTCACCTTCATACATATAGGACAAGGGAAATTATTGCCATAATTTCTTTTCTTTTTTAATTGTGTCAGACAATTTTGAGGTGTTATGGAAACACTGTAATATGCAGGACATGTGCATGGCTTTAGTCACACATCAATTAATAGAATTTCTGATCATTCAAATTCCATATTCCAAATCTAAATGAGACCTATTCAGTAATACAACTGGTCTCTTCAGACAAAATGTTTATTATGTCCAGTCCTTGGCATTGTTGCAAACTAGGAGGGCCCCCTAGTTTCCAACATATGACTAATGGCAAATTTATCTAAACAGTTAGAACTGAAATGCAGACATTTCTGTAAATCAGTTACTCAATTCCCAGACCTGTATTCTTGAGTGTGACTTAGCCTGTACATCCAATGCACAGATGATGGTTGTAAAAGCTAAACAAGAGATTTTAAATCTCTGTTTCTGTAAATTCAATTCTCTAATTGATTTGATTGAAACCTTAGTTTTGCATTAAAGATTTGCAGTTAAGACAACTATTTTATAGACAGTTTTATAATTGTAATTATGAAATTGTGTATTTCTATGTTTAAGTATGTGATATATTTAATTACGTATACCACTGGTAAATATACTAGTTATTTTGACTCTTTGCTACTTTTCCTTTAACTCATCCAGACCAAGTCTAAATTCCACTATCATATCACAGTGATAGTGAAGAATCGGGTGATTAGAATGAGACCTGCTCACCAAAGATAGGACTCTGAAAAGGAGACCTTGTTTACCATCGCACTTTTGACATGTTCTTCATGTGTTATTTTGTGTTCTTGTGTTTATCCAACAACCATTTTCCCATCTTACAATAACACCAAATTCATTAGTTTTCAAGTATTGCATGATCATTCAGAAGTTGTTCAGGTGTCCTGCACGCAATGGAGCATCATCAGTGAAATGAATCCTTCACCCATGGAGATTTGACCTGCCCGGCAAAACAAACCTTCTACTTGAAGGTAACCGAGGACTTCTCTCAGGATCAATTAAACCTGGGGCGGACACAGATGTTACCATAAAGTGTAATGAGACTTTCCTGACACATTCTGCTCACGCTGACCAACACAACAGACTTGGTACAACCAGTCATTCTACAGGCAGAATACCACCACAGCCAAGTCCTGACCAATAGGATCACAGACATCATGTCTCAAGCACTCAAGTCACTCGCACATGCGCTGTTGTATACAGACCATACCCCACCCACCCACCCACACACACATATGATTCAACTATCAGTCAACTATAGGCAAGACTTGACAATTCTGATTCGACTATGTAAATCCTTAGTCCAGGACACCCCTACAACAGATATTTTATAATTTTACATACTTGTATATTGTGAGATGCAGATAGCATCGCCTTCTGTTGAATTATCTGCTGCCACAGCAGTGATGCAGAATGTGTAATTGACTCCAGCAGTCAGATCAGTGATGTTATGGGAAGTGTTACTAGTTTCCTTTGTTGTTTCATTTGTTTTGTAAGTCCATTTAACTTTAAAGAAAGATCTATTTCCAATCGGTTCATTCCATGACAGAAACACAGATAATGTTGTGACTTCAGACACTGTGAGATTCCCAATCACACTTGGCTCTGTGTTGCGGGAGAAAGAAGAATTCCAATTAGGAATTCAAATATCATTTGTAATTAGACTAGAGTTAAGAAAGTCTGGGATCCTAAAGGCAGGAACACACCAAGCTGACGCCGACGAACACAGACGCTGTGGCGACAAAAGCAGACTGCGGGGTTTGCTCACGTCAGCAGCGCCTGTGTCCAAAGTTGGCCTGATACACCAAACCGATGTGTGACAGCCGATGGCCAAGTAGCACGTCCGTTCTGCACCTGCGTAAGATGAAATGCCTTTCCGAACCAGCAGGTGGCAGTAGCTGAACAGCCAATCAGAATGATCAGATGGCCAGACGAGCTCCGACGCTGATCCAACATGTCGAATCGGCCGAAAAATAGCTGACGAGGACCAACTTCAGGCGATGGTGCGGAACACACTGAGGAAACTTAGTCGGCTGACGAACAAAAACTGCCCGACGGCCGACCGGCGGCTTGGTGTGTTCCTGCCTTAAGGTGTTACTGTACAGATGTCTGCTTAAAGCAAGTAAATATTCAATGGTTTTTGTAGCTGAAGGTTGAGAAATTTCATTAAGAGGTCTTACTGGTGTACAGTGAAATCTGAATGGATCTCCCCTCGGTCACATGATCAGCTGAAACTGTAAACACTTTGAATGTGTACTGTGCTCCAGAAGTTAGATCATTTATTTTGATAGAAGTGTTCTCAGTAGTCACATTCTTATCTTCATATTCTACACGATAATGGGAGCTTTGACCGTTTGGTTTAGTCCAGTTTAATAAAACGGAGGATGTTGTAATATCATCAGCTGTGAGCTTCATTATGACATCAGGCTCTGTGAGTGAAAAATTAGGAACATTTGGTGATTAAAATTTGCATTGAAAACTTTTTCAGGCTTTATAGATAGAAAAGGCATCAGCAATGATAAAAATGTTAGGATGTATCTGGTTTATGAAAAATGTCCTTTTACTAAAAAGAAGGAAGCAAATGAGTGGTGGTGGACGTGTATATAATTCTAGTGCTTTTACAGTTATCAGTTAAAAAAAAAAATATTGGTGGGACAGAAGTCAACGAGTTTAAACAAACTATGTAGCAAGCAACAAATATTGTATAATTTTACATACTGGTATATTGTGAGATGCAGATAGCATCGCCTTCTGTTGAATTATCTGCTGCCACAGCAGTGATGCAGAATGTGTAATTAACTCCAGCAGTCAGATCAGTGATGTTATGGGAAGTGTTACTAGTTTCCTTTGTTGTTTCATTTGTTTTGTCAGTCCATTTAACTTTAAAGAAAGATCTATTTCCAGTTGGTTCATTCCATGACAGAAACACAGATAATGTTGTGACTTCAGACACTGTGAGATTCCTAATCACATTTGGCTCTGTGTTGCGGGAGAAAAAAGAATTCCAATTAGGAATTCAAATAGCATTTGTAATTAGACTAGAGTTAAGAAAGTCTGGGATCCTAAGGAGTTACTGTAACGTTTTCTGCTTAAAGCAAGTAAATATTCAATGGTATTTGTAGCTGAAGGTTGTGGAGTTTCATTAAGATTAAACATCCAAACAGAGGTCTTACTGGTGTACAGTGAAATCTGAATGGATCTCCCCTTTGTCACATGATCAGCTGAAACTGCAAACACTTTGAATGTGTACTGTGCTCCAGAAGTTAGATCATTTATTTTGATAGAAGTGTTCTCAGTAGTCACATTCTTATGTTCATATTCTACACAATAACGGGAGCTTTGACCATTTGGTTTAGTCCAGTTTAATAAAACAGAGAATGCTGTAATATCATCAGCTGTGAGGTTCATTATGACATCAGGCTCTGTGAGTGAAAAATTAGGAACATTTGGCGATTAAAATTTGCATTGAAAACGTTTTCAGGCTATAGAGATAGAAAAGGCATCAGCAATGATAAGAATTTTAGGATACATTTGGTTTATGAAAAATGTCCTTTTACTAAAAAGAAGGGAGCAAATGAGTGGTGGTGGACGTGGGAATAATTCTAGTGCTTTTACAATTTTCTAGACAAAAGATATTGGTGGGTCAGAAGTCAATGAATTTAAACATACTATGTAGCAAGCAACAGATTAGAGGTGACCCTGAATAGTCGAAGATTCAGTGCTTCAATAGGAGGAGCCTGATTCGACTACCAATCTCACAATGGAATCTTCGCAGACGTGTTATGAGATGAGGATCATGGCGTTTTGGCTATATGGAGGTGCTCAATGTCTGATTTCACATAGAACTACCGTTTTTCTCACAATAAGTTAATATACAGCCTATTATGATAATGCTGTAAATAAAAATGTGAAAACAAAAAAGCTTTTAATAAATATTTTTAACGTGTGTGAATAAATCCAACCACCCCTGTGACAGATTTAAGTTTCACTTTCCATGATCCGTGACAGAGGAGCATCTTGGCGGCAGGAATTTAAATCTTTAACAATGTCTGGGATAAGAAAATCTTAAGTGTGGAATTGGATGCACTTTGAAATAGTAAAAGATTATCCCAAAAAAGTAAGATGCAAGTTGTGCCAACAGCTCATGTCCTTCCACTCAACAACAACAAATATTGCGGCGCACTTCTGGCGGTCAATGTTAACAAGTCGGTTTTCCTCGCGCACTATTTGAAAAGACTCAAATGGAGACAGGCAGATCGAGTGAAAGACTGGATTTTTCCCCCCGATCAGGTAGGGTGCAAGTGATTTCAAAACATTTCAGCCGGTTCTAATTGAGTTTTGGATTCTGTGAACATGTTTAGCTAAAAAGACTGCCACTCCAGTTTAGCGTTTATTGTTGCCTCTGCAGTTAAAAAGACAAAGTTGACAATTCTGGGTATACTTTTTCATATTTTAATAATTTCTTTATATTTATTTTATTTATTGATCACTTGGTGTTATCTAATTTAACTATCTGTGGCTTGTGTTTTAAAAATAATATATGTATTCGAATATAATAATTCAATTCTGTAAAATAATTTTTGATTGTTTTTCAGTGCATTGATGTTGAGCTGTAGGCTAGAGCGTGCTCGAACAGGCAATTTAGCCGATTTAATTTGATTTGCCGACATGGGAAATGCAAATCCTGTCTGCAGTGTGGCCTTTCTGCAGTTATTTATTTACATTTATTGATCCAAAATGTTTTTATTCATTTTCTTCTATATCTTTGTGTGGTGTTTTGTACATCATGGCTGTAAAATGTTATGAGGAATTGTTTTACGAATGTTTGTCCACACTGACTTTCATTTCAATTTAAAATAGATAAAAAGGCATTGTCAGTTTCGTCTATCACTTGACAGGCAGTTTTGGTCACTTTATTAGAAAGCTGTTTCTGTGTGATGAGTGTGAAAGAAAATAAAATTGGTCCTAAGGCCTAGATATACTTAATTTTCCGCGTTCTGCTCCATCTCATGCACATTTGAGCGTGCAAGCCTTTATATATACAAGTATAGGCCTACTCCTTTGGCCTTGAGCATGGAAAGACGCGTTCGTGGTCTGCTGTTTTCAAGCACTCAAGTCACTTGCATATGCGCTGTTGTATGCGAAACATACTCCTCCTCACCCCCCGCCCACATACACATATGACAAGACTTGATGATTCTGATTCAACTATGTAAATCTTTTGTCGGGGACACCCCTACAACAGATATTTTATAATTTTACATACTTGTATATTGTGAGATGCAGACAGCGTCGCCTTCTGTTGAATTATCTGCTGCCACAGCAGTGATGCAGAATGTGTAACTGACTCCAGGAATCAGATCAGTGATGTTATGGGAAGTGTTACTAGTTTCTTTTGTTTTGTTATTCCATTTAACTTTAAAGAAAGATCTATTTCCAATTGGTTCATTCCATGACAGAAACACAGATAATGTTGTGACTTCAGACACTGTGAGATTCCCAGTCATGTTTGGCTCTGTGTTGCGGGAGAAAAAAGAATTCCAATTAGATATACAAATAGCATTTGTAATTAGACTAGAGTTAAGAAAGTCTGGGATCCTAAGGATTTACTGTACAGTCTTCTGCCTAAAGCAAGTAAATATTCAATGTTTTTTTTAGCTGAAGGTTGAGAAGTTTCATTAAGATTAAACATCAAAACAGAGGTCTTACTGGTGTACAGTGAAATCTGATTGGATCTCCCCTCGGTCACACGATCAGCTGAAACTGCAAACACTTTGAATGTGTACTGTGCTCCAGAAATTAGATTATTTATTTTGATAGAAGTGTTCTCAGTAGTCACATTTTTATCTTCATATTCTACACAATAATAGGAGCTTTGACCGTTTGGTTTAGTCCAGTTTAGTAAAACAGAGGATGTTGTAATATCATCAGCTGTGAGGTTCATTATGACATCAGGCTCTGTGAGTGAAAAAATAGGAACATTTGGCAATTAAAATTTGCATTGAAAACTTTTTCAGGCTTTATAGATAGAAAAGGCATCAGCAATGATAAGACTGTTAGAATGTATTTGGTTAATGAAAAATGTCCTTTTACTAAAAAGAAGGGAGCAAATGAGTGGTGGTGGACATGGGAATAATTCTTGTGCTTTTACAATTTTCTAGACAAAAATATTGGTGGGTCAGAAGTCGAATTTAAACATACTATGTAGCAAGCAACAGATATTTTATAATTTTACATACTTGTATATTGTGAGATGCAGATAGCGTCGCCTTCTGTTGAATTATCTGCTGCCACAGCAGTGATGCAGAATGTGTAATTGACTCCAGGAATCAGATCAGTGATGTTATGGGAAATATTACTAGTTTTCTTTGTTTTTTCATTTGTTTTGTCAGTCCATTTAACTTTAAAGAAAGATCTATTTCCAGTTGGTTCATTCCATGACAGAAACACAGATAATGTTGTGACTTCAGACACTGTGAGATTCCTAATCACATTTGGCTCTGTGTTGCGGGAGAAAAAAGAATTCCAATTAGGAATTCAAATAGCATTTGTAATTAGACTAGAGTTAAGAAAGTCTGGGATCCTAAGGAGTTACTGTAACGTTTTCTGCTTAAAGCAAGTAAATATTCAATGGTATTTGTAGCTGAAGGTTGTGGAGTTTCATTAAGATTAAACATCCAAACAGAGGTCTTACTGGTGTACAGTGAAATCTGAATGGATCTCCCCTTTGTCACATGATCAGCTGAAACTGCAAACACTTTGAATGTGTACTGTGCTCCAGAAATGAGATCATTTATTTTGATAGAAGTGTTCTCAGTAGTCACATTCTTATGTTCATATTCTACACAATAACGGGAGCTTTGACCATTTGGTTTAGTCCAGTTTAATAAAACAGAGGATGTTGTAATATCATCAGCTGTGAGGTTCATTATGACATCAGGCTCTGTGAGTGAAAAATTAGGAACATTTGGCGATTAAAATTTGCATTGAAAACGTTTTCAGGCTATAGAGATAGAAAAGGCATCAGCAATGATAAGAATTTTAGGATACATTTGGTTTATGAAAAATGTCCTTTTACTAAAAAGAAGGGAGCAAATGAGTGGTGGTGGACGTGGGAATAATTCTAGTGCTTTTACAATTTTCTAGACAAAAGATATTGGTGGGTCAGAAGTCAATGAATTTAAACATACTATGTAGCAAGCAACAGATTAGAGGTGACCCTGAATAGTCGAAGATTCAGTGCTTCAATAGGAGGAGCCTGATTCGACTACCAATCTCACAATGGAATCTTCGCAGACGTGTTATGAGATGAGGATCATGGCGTTTTGGCTATATGGAGGTGCTCAATGTCTGATTTCACATAGAACTACCGTTTTTCTCACAATAAGTTAATATACAGCCTATTATGATAATGCTGTAAATAAAAATGTGAAAACAAAAAAGCTTTTAATAAATATTTTTAACGTGTGTGAATAAATCCAACCACCCCTGTGACAGATTTAATTTTCACTTTCCATGATCCGTGACAGAGGAGCATCTTGGCGGCAGGAATTTAAATCTTTAACAATGTCTGGGATAAGAAAATCTTAAGTGTGGAATTGGATGCACTTTGAAATAGTAAAAGATTATCCCAAAAAAGTAAGATGCAAGTTGTGCCAACAGCTCATGTCCTTCCACTCAACAACAACAAATATTGCGGCGCACTTCTGGCGGTCAATGTTAACAAGTCGGTTTTCCTCGCGCACTATTTGAAAAGACTCAAATGGAGACAGGCAGATCGAGTGAAAGACTGGATTTTTCCCCCCGATCAGGTAGGGTGCAAGTGATTTCAAAACATTTCAGCCGGTTCTAATTGAGTTTTGGATTCTGTGAACATGTTTAGCTAAAAAGACTGCCACTCCAGTTTAGCGTTTATTGTTGTCTCTGCAGTTAAAAAGACAAAGTTGACAATTCTAGGTATACTTTTTCATATTTTAATAATTTCTTTATATTTATTTTATTTATTGATCACTTGGTGTTATCTAATTTAACTATCTGTGGCTTGTGTTTTAAAAATAATATATGTATTCGAATATAATAATTCAATTCTGTAAAATAATTTTTGATTGTTTTTCAGTGCATCGATGTTGAGCTGTAGGCTAGAGCGTGCTCGAACAGGCAATTTAGCCGATTTAATTTGATTTGCCGACATGGGAAATGCAAATCCTGTCTGCAGTGTGGCCTTTCTGCAGTTATTTATTTACATTTATTGATCCAAAATGTTTTTATTCATTTTCTTCTATATCTTTGTGTGGTGTTTTGTACATCATGGCTGTAAAATGTTATGAGGAATTGTTTTACGAATGTTTGTCCACACTGACTTTCATTTCAATTTAAAATAGATAAAAAGGCATTGTCAGTTTCGTCTATCACTTGACAGGCAGTTTTGGTCACTTTATTAGAAAGCTGTTTCTGTGTGATGAGTGTGAAAGAAAATAAAATTGGTCCTAAGGCCTAGATATACTTAATTTTCCGCGTTCTGCTCCATCTCATGCACATTTGAGCGTGCAAGCCTTTATATATACAAGTATAGGCCTACTCCTTTGGCCTTGAGCATGGAAAGACGCGTTCGTGGTCTGCTGTTTTCAAGCACTCAAGTCACTTGCATATGCGCTGTTGTATGCGAAACATACTCCTCCTCACCCCCCGCCCACATACACATATGACAAGACTTGATGATTCTGATTCAACTATGTAAATCTTTTGTCGGGGACACCCCTACAACAGATATTTTATAATTTTACATACTTGTATATTGTGAGATGCAGACAGCGTCGCCTTCTGTTGAATTATCTGCTGCCACAGCAGTGATGCAGAATGTGTAACTGACTCCAGGAATCAGATCAGTGATGTTATGGGAAGTGTTACTAGTTTCTTTTGTTTTGTTATTCCATTTAACTTTAAAGAAAGATCTATTTCCAATTGGTTCATTCCATGACAGAAACACAGATAATGTTGTGACTTCAGACACTGTGAGATTCCCAGTCATGTTTGGCTCTGTGTTGCGGGAGAAAAAAGAATTCCAATTAGATATACAAATAGCATTTGTAATTAGACTAGAGTTAAGAAAGTCTGGGATCCTAAGGATTTACTGTACAGTCTTCTGCTTAAAGCAAGTAAATATTCAATGTTTTTTTTAGCTGAAGGTTGAGAAGTTCCATTAAGATTAAACATCAAAACAGAGGTCTTACTGGTGTACAGTGAAATCTGATTGGATCTCCCCTCGGTCACACGATCAGCTGAAACTGCAAACACTTTGAATGTGTACTGTGCTCCAGAAATTAGATTATTTATTTTGATAGAAGTGTTCTCAGTAGTCACATTTTTATCTTCATATTCTACACAATAATAGGAGCTTTGACCGTTTGGTTTAGTCCAGTTTAGTAAAACAGAGGATGTTGTAATATCATCAGCTGTGAGGTTCATTATGACATCAGGCTCTGTGAGTGAAAAAATAGGAACATTTGGCAATTAAAATTTGCATTGAAAACTTTTTCAGGCTTTATAGATAGAAAAGGCATCAGCAATGATAAGACTGTTAGAATGTATTTGGTTAATGAAAAATGTCCTTTTACTAAAAAGAAGGGAGCAAATGAGTGGTGGTGGACATGGGAATAATTCTTGTGCTTTTACAATTTTCTAGACAAAAATATTGGTGGGTCAGAAGTCGAATTTAAACATACTATGTAGCAAGCAACAGATATTTTATAATTTTACATACTTGTATATTGTGAGATGCAGATAGCGTCGCCTTCTGTTGAATTATCTGCTGCCACAGCAGTGATGCAGAATGTGTAATTGACTCCAGGAATCAGATCAGTGATGTTATGGGAAGTGTTACTAGTTTCCTTTGTTGTTTCATTTGTTTTGTCAGTCCATTTAACTTTAAAGAAAGATCTATTTCCAGTTGGTTCATTCCATGACAGAAACACAGATAATGTTGTGACTTCAGACACTGTGAGATTCCTAATCACATTTGGCTCTGTGTTGCGGGAGAAAAAAGAATTCCAATTAGGAATTCAAATAGCATTTGTAATTAGACTAGAGTTAAGAAAGTCTGGGATCCTAAGGAGTTACTGTAACGTTTTCTGCTTAAAGCAAGTAAATATTCAATGGTATTTGTAGCTGAAGGTTGTGGAGTTTCATTAAGATTAAACATCCAAACAGAGGTCTTACTGGTGTACAGTGAAATCTGAATGGATCTCCCCTTTGTCACATGATCAGCTGAAACTGCAAACACTTTGAATGTGTACTGTGCTCCAGAAATGAGATCATTTATTTTGATAGAAGTGTTCTCAGTAGTCACATTCTTATGTTCATATTCTACACAATAACGGGAGCTTTGACCATTTGGTTTAGTCCAGTTTAATAAAACAGAGAATGCTGTAATATCATCAGCTGTGAGGTTCATTATGACATCAGGCTCTGTGAGTGAAAAATTAGGAACATTTGGCGATTAAAATTTGCATTGAAAACGTTTTCAGGCTATAGAGATAGAAAAGGCATCAGCAATGATAAGAATTTTAGGATACATTTGGTTTATGAAAAATGTCCTTTTACTAAAAAGAAGGGAGCAAATGAGTGGTGGTGGACGTGGGAATAATTCTAGTGCTTTTACAATTTTCTAGACAAAAGATATTGGTGGGTCAGAAGTCAATGAATTTAAACATACTATGTAGCAAGCAACAGATTAGAGGTGACCCTGAATAGTCGAAGATTCAGTGCTTCAATAGGAGGAGCTTGATTCGACTACCAATCTCACAGTGGAATCTTCGCAGACGTGTTATGAGATGAGGATCATGGCGTTTTGGCTATATGGAGGTGCTCAATGTCTGATTTCACATAGAACTACCGTTTTTCTCACAATAAGTTAATATACAGCCTATTATGATAATGCTGTAAATAAAAATGTGAAAACAAAAAAGCTTTTAATAAATATTTTTAACGTGTGTGAATAAATCCAACCACCCCTGTGACAGATTTAAGTTTCACTTTCCATGATCCGTGACAGAGGAGCATCTTGGCGGCAGGAATTTAAATCTTTAACAATGTCTGGGATAAGAAAATCTTAAGTGTGGAATTGGATGCACTTTGAAATAGTAAAAGATTATCCCAAAAAAGTAAGATGCAAGTTGTGCCAACAGCTCATGTCCTTCCACTCAACAACAACAAATATTGCGGCGCACTTCTGGCGGTCAATGTTAACAAGTCGGTTTTCCTCGCGCACTATTTGAAAAGACTCAAATGGAGACAGGCAGATCGAGTGAAAGACTGGATTTTTCCCCCCGATCAGGTAGGGTGCAAGTGATTTCAAAACATTTCAGCCGGTTCTAATTGAGTTTTGGATTCTGTGAACATGTTTAGCTAAAAAGACTGCCACTCCAGTTTAGCGTTTATTGTTGCCTCTGCAGTTAAAAAGACAAAGTTGACAATTCTTTTTCATATTTTAATAATTTCTTTATATTTATTTTATTTAT
This sequence comes from Hypophthalmichthys molitrix, assembly GCA_037950675.1. NCBI lineage: Eukaryota > Metazoa > Chordata > Actinopteri > Cypriniformes > Xenocyprididae > Hypophthalmichthys > Hypophthalmichthys molitrix. The sequence goes on from CM075515.1 coordinate 19,770,572, forward strand.
TGATCACTTGGTGTTATCTAATTTAACTATCTGTGGCTTGTGTTTTAAAAATAATATATGTATTCGAATATAATAATTCAATTCTGTAAAATAATTTTTGATTGTTTTTCAGTGCATCGATGTTGAGCTGTAGGCTAGAGCGTGCTCGAACAGGCAATTTAGCCGATTTAATTTGATTTGCCGACATGGGAAATGCAAATCCTGTCTGCAGCGTGGCCTTTCTGCAGTTATTTATTTACATTTATTGATCCAAAATGTTTTTATTCATTTTCTTCTATATCTTTGTGTGGTGTTTTGTACATCATGGCTGTAAAATGTTATGAGGAATTGTTTTACGAATGTTTGTCCACACTGACTTTCATTTCAATTTAAAATAGATAAAAAGGCATTGTCAGTTTCGTCTATCACTTGACAGGCAGTTTTGGTCACTTTATTAGAAAGCTGTTTCTGTGTGATGAGTGTGAAAGAAAATAAAATTGGTCCTAAGGCCTAGATATACTTAATTTTCCGCGTTCTGCTCCATCTCATGCACATTTGAGCGTGCAAGCCTTTATATATACAAGTATAGGCCTACTCCTTTGGCCTTGAGCATGGAAAGACGCGTTCGTGGTCTGCTGTTTTCAAGCACTCAAGTCACTTGCATATGCGCTGTTGTATGCGAAACATACTCCTCCTCACCCCCCGCCCACATACACATATGACAAGACTTGATGATTCTGATTCAACTATGTAAATCTTTTGTCGGGGACACCCCTACAACAGATATTTTATAATTTTACATACTTGTATATTGTGAGATGCAGACAGCGTCGCCTTCTGTTGAATTATCTGCTGCCACAGCAGTGATGCAGAATGTGTAACTGACTCCAGGAATCAGATCAGTGATGTTATGGGAAGTGTTACTAGTTTCTTTTGTTTTGTTATTCCATTTAACTTTAAAGAAAGATCTATTTCCAATTGGTTCATTCCATGACAGAAACACAGATAATGTTGTGACTTCAGACACTGTGAGATTCCCAGTCATGTTTGGCTCTGTGTTGCGGGAGAAAAAAGAATTCCAATTAGATATACAAATAGCATTTGTAATTAGACTAGAGTTAAGAAAGTCTGGGATCCTAAGGATTTACTGTACAGTCTTCTGCTTAAAGCAAGTAAATATTTTATTGTTTTTTTTAGCTGAAGGTTGAGAAGTTCCATTAAGATTAAACATCAAAACAGAGGTCTTACTGGTGTACAGTGAAATCTGATTGGATCTCCCCTCAGTCACACGATCAGCTGAAACTGCAAACACTTTGAATGTGTACTGTGCTCCAGAAATTAGATTATTTATTTTGATAGAAGTGTTCTCAGTAGTCACATTTTTATCTTCATATTCTACACAATAATAGGAGCTTTGACCGTTTGGTTTAGTCCAGTTTAGTAAAACAGAGGATGTTGTAATATCATCAGCTGTGAGGTTCATTATGACATCAGGCTCTGTGAGTGAAAAAATAGGAACATTTGGCAATTAAAATTTGCATTGAAAACTTTTTCAGGCTTTATAGATAGAAAAGGCATCAGCAATGATAAGACTGTTAGAATGTATTTGGTTAATGAAAAATGTCCTTTTACTAAAAAGAAGGGAGCAAATGAGTGGTGGTGGACATGGGAATAATTCTTGTGCTTTTACAATTTTCTAGACAAAAATATTGGTGGGTCAGAAGTCGAATTTAAACATACTATGTAGCAAGCAACAGATATTTTATAATTTTACATACTTGTATATTGTGAGATGCAGATAGCGTCGCCTTCTGTTGAATTATCTGCTGCCACAGCAGTGATGCAGAATGTGTAATTGACTCCAGGAATCAGATCAGTGATGTTATGGGAAGTGTTACTAGTTTCCTTTGTTGTTTCATTTGTTTTGTCAGTCCATTTAACTTTAAAGAAAGATCTATTTCCAGTTGGTTCATTCCATGACAGAAACACAGATAATGTTGTGACTTCAGACACTGTGAGATTCCTAATCACATTTGGCTCTGTGTTGCGGGAGAAAAAAGAATTCCAATTAGGAATTCAAATAGCATTTGTAATTAGACTAGAGTTAAGAAAGTCTGGGATCCTAAGGAGTTACTGTAACGTTTTCTGCTTAAAGCAAGTAAATATTCAATGGTATTTGTAGCTGAAGGTTGTGGAGTTTCATTAAGATTAAACATCCAAACAGAGGTCTTACTGGTGTACAGTGAAATCTGAATGGATCTCCCCTTTGTCACATGATCAGCTGAAACTGCAAACACTTTGAATGTGTACTGTGCTCCAGAAATGAGATCATTTATTTTGATAGAAGTGTTCTCAGTAGTCACATTCTTATGTTCATATTCTACACAATAACGGGAGCTTTGACCATTTGGTTTAGTCCAGTTTAATAAAACAGAGAATGCTGTAATATCATCAGCTGTGAGGTTCATTATGACATCAGGCTCTGTGAGTGAAAAATTAGGAACATTTGGCGATTAAAATTTGCATTGAAAACGTTTTCAGGCTATAGAGATAGAAAAGGCATCAGCAATGATAAGAATTTTAGGATACATTTGGTTTATGAAAAATGTCCTTTTACTAAAAAGAAGGGAGCAAATGAGTGGTGGTGGACGTGGGAATAATTCTAGTGCTTTTACAATTTTCTAGACAAAAGATATTGGTGGGTCAGAAGTCAATGAATTTAAACATACTATGTAGCAAGCAACAGATTAGAGGTGACCCTGAATAGTCGAAGATTCAGTGCTTCAATAGGAGGAGCTTGATTCGACTACCAATCTCACAGTGGAATCTTCGCAGACGTGTTATGAGATGAGGATCATGGCGTTTTGGCTATATGGAGGTGCTCAATGTCTGATTTCACATAGAACTACCGTTTTTCTCACAATAAGTTAATATACAGCCTATTATGATAATGCTGTAAATAAAAATGTGAAAACAAAAAAGCTTTTAATAAATATTTTTAACGTGTGTGAATAAATCCAACCACCCCTGTGACAGATTTAAGTTTCACTTTCCATGATCCGTGACAGAGGAGCATCTTGGCGGCAGGAATTTAAATCTTTAACAATGTCTGGGATAAGAAAATCTTAAGTGTGGAATTGGATGCACTTTGAAATAGTAAAAGATTATCCCAAAAAAGTAAGATGCAAGTTGTGCCAACAGCTCATGTCCTTCCACTCAACAACAACAAATATTGCGGCGCACTTCTGGCGGTCAATGTTAACAAGTCGGTTTTCCTCGCGCACTATTTGAAAAGACTCAAATGGAGACAGGCAGATCGAGTGAAAGACTGGATTTTTCCCCCCGATCAGGTAGGGTGCAAGTGATTTCAAAACATTTCAGCCGGTTCTAATTGAGTTTTGGATTCTGTGAACATGTTTAGCTAAAAAGACTGCCACTCCAGTTTAGCGTTTATTGTTGTCTCTGCAGTTAAAAAGACAAAGTTGACAATTCTAGGTATACTTTTTCATATTTTAATAATTTCTTTATATTTATTTTATTTATTGATCACTTGGTGTTATCTAATTTAACTATCTGTGGCTTGTGTTTTAAAAATAATATATGTATTCGAATATAATAATTCAATTCTGTAAAATAATTTTTGATTGTTTTTCAGTGCATCGATGTTGAGCTGTAGGCTAGAGCGTGCTCGAACAGGCAATTTAGCCGATTTAATTTGATTTGCCGACATGGGAAATGCAAATCCTGTCTGCAGTGTGGCCTTTCTGCAGTTATTTATTTACATTTATTGATCCAAAATGTTTTTATTCATTTTCTTCTATATCTTTGTGTGGTGTTTTGTACATCATGGCTGTAAAATGTTATGAGGAATTGTTTTACGAATGTTTGTCCACACTGACTTTCATTTCAATTTAAAATAGATAAAAAGGCATTGTCAGTTTCGTCTATCACTTGACAGGCAGTTTTGGTCACTTTATTAGAAAGCTGTTTCTGTGTGATGAGTGTGAAAGAAAATAAAATTGGTCCTAAGGCCTAGATATACTTAATTTTCCGCGTTCTGCTCCATCTCATGCACATTTGAGCGTGCAAGCCTTTATATATACAAGTATAGGCCTACTCCTTTGGCCTTGAGCATGGAAAGACGCGTTCGTGGTCTGCTGTTTTCAAGCACTCAAGTCACTTGCATATGCGCTGTTGTATGCGAAACATACTCCTCCTCACCCCCCGCCCACATACACATATGACAAGACTTGATGATTCTGATTCAACTATGTAAATCTTTTGTCGGGGACACCCCTACAACAGATATTTTATAATTTTACATACTTGTATATTGTGAGATGCAGACAGCGTCGCCTTCTGTTGAATTATCTGCTGCCACAGCAGTGATGCAGAATGTGTAACTGACTCCAGGAATCAGATCAGTGATGTTATGGGAAGTGTTACTAGTTTCTTTTGTTTTGTTATTCCATTTAACTTTAAAGAAAGATCTATTTCCAATTGGTTCATTCCATGACAGAAACACAGATAATGTTGTGACTTCAGACACTGTGAGATTCCCAGTCATGTTTGGCTCTGTGTTGCGGGAGAAAAAAGAATTCCAATTAGATATACAAATAGCATTTGTAATTAGACTAGAGTTAAGAAAGTCTGGGATCCTAAGGATTTACTGTACAGTCTTCTGCTTAAAGCAAGTAAATATTCAATGTTTTTTTTAGCTGAAGGTTGAGAAGTTCCATTAAGATTAAACATCAAAACAGAGGTCTTACTGGTGTACAGTGAAATCTGATTGGATCTCCCCTCGGTCACACGATCAGCTGAAACTGCAAACACTTTGAATGTGTACTGTGCTCCAGAAATTAGATTATTTATTTTGATAGAAGTGTTCTCAGTAGTCACATTTTTATCTTCATATTCTACACAATAATAGGAGCTTTGACCGTTTGGTTTAGTCCAGTTTAGTAAAACAGAGGATGTTGTAATATCATCAGCTGTGAGGTTCATTATGACATCAGGCTCTGTGAGTGAAAAAATAGGAACATTTGGCAATTAAAATTTGCATTGAAAACTTTTTCAGGCTTTATAGATAGAAAAGGCATCAGCAATGATAAGACTGTTAGAATGTATTTGGTTAATGAAAAATGTCCTTTTACTAAAAAGAAGGGAGCAAATGAGTGGTGGTGGACATGGGAATAATTCTTGTGCTTTTACAATTTTCTAGACAAAAATATTGGTGGGTCAGAAGTCGAATTTAAACATACTATGTAGCAAGCAACAGATATTTTATAATTTTACATACTTGTATATTGTGAGATGCAGATAGCGTCGCCTTCTGTTGAATTATCTGCTGCCACAGCAGTGATGCAGAATGTGTAATTGACTCCAGGAATCAGATCAGTGATGTTATGGGAAGTGTTACTAGTTTCCTTTGTTGTTTCATTTGTTTTGTCAGTCCATTTAACTTTAAAGAAAGATCTATTTCCAGTTGGTTCATTCCATGACAGAAACACAGATAATGTTGTGACTTCAGACACTGTGAGATTCCTAATCACATTTGGCTCTGTGTTGCGGGAGAAAAAAGAATTCCAATTAGGAATTCAAATAGCATTTGTAATTAGACTAGAGTTAAGAAAGTCTGGGATCCTAAGGTGTTTCTATACAGTTTTCTGTTTAAAGCAAGTAAATATTCAATGGTTTTTGTAGCTGAAGATTGAGAAGTTTCATTAAGATTAAACATCCAAACCGAGGTCTTACTGGGTCTCCCCTCGGTCACAATATCAGCTGAAACCGCAAACAGAAATGTGCTCCAGAAATGAGATATGAATGTATTTGGATAGAAGTGTTCTCAGTAGTCAAATTCTTATCTTCATATTCTACATGGTAATGGGAGATTTGACCATTTCCTGATTAAAATTTGCATTGAAAACCTCTTTACAGCATTTTCAAATACACCAGAGCTCATTCTTCAGGCTATATAAGCCATTTCACCTCATCCTTTACTAGTTCTGTCCAGCATGATAGACTCCTTGGTTCCACCCAGATCATCCATAGCTCCTCATTGTCATTCACTTCCATCTAGTACACAACCTTCCCAGAGTGTTCCTCATCCTCCTCCTCTGGCACCTCACCGGCTTGACCAGAGACACTGTGGTTCTGTTTGTTTGACTTAGCCTAAGATTTCGGATTCTGCGGCTCTACTTTGGCCCTTCAATCCCACGACTCCATCTTTTCTCTAAAATTCTTTGGCTCTACTGTTGTCCTCCATCCTTCCGGCACCACAGCAGAACCTTGTTCCCCAGGCTCCATCTTGGTATATCAATCTCTTGGCTCTCCAGTCCTTTGGCTCCAATTAGGTACTCCACCTTCCTAAGTCCCACCAGCTCTGCCTCAGTCTTCCGAATTTCCCAGGTTCGCCTTGGACCTCCGGACCCCCAGCTCTGCCTTAGTTTTTGGCTCTTCTGGCTCCACCCTGGTCCTTCAATCTTTTTGCTCTCCCTCAGTCTCTGTTCCATCCAGCGCCCCAATTGTTCTTTATTTCCCTAGAGCTGTGATTTGTTCCTCTTCCATGGCCCTGGCCCTCCCTCCCATTACTGCCACCTACAAGCAATGCCCACCTGCACTGATTTGTTTTGTTTGGTCTGAGGACTGCCTTTTAAGGGGGTGAGGGGATAATGTTACAAATCATGTGTTATTTTATGTTGTAATTTATTGGAAAATGTAATTTTGATCGCCACTAAAATGGGTCATACAATTGACGAGTTAAAGGCCAATTTATACATGAAAACAGACATTCTTGAGATCAATTGTGACAAACCAATCTTTGTGTTGGATCTGAGACACAATCATCTTGATCATTAGTACCTTGAACTTGTACGTTCTGAGAGAACGGTTCAGACCATGGAGATCTGACTTTTTTTAAGTGACAATATATCAGACGATATTAATACAAGCATCTAACTTCTCAAATCAGATGAATATTTAAATAATTGAATTTCTCAAAATTAAATGCAGCTAAATATCAACAAGACAAGTTAAAACAGTCTGTATGAAAGGCTGAACATAGTTATTTTAATATTAGAATAGTTTCAACAAAGAATCATAAAATGATAGCTTGCAAACACACATAATTCCTTTTCACAAGATCATATGAATAGGAGAGAAAGGGAATCTCCTGTCTGCTCAGTTCAGTGCAAAGCATTATAATGTAGAACAACGTCTCCGTTACAAAGAGTTACCATTCCCCTGAAGGAGGGAATGGGGACGTACGTCGGACAGACCAACGAATAGGAACCTCACTAGAGAGGCCAATCTGCTTTGAGTGTAACTAAAACGAGCCAATGCACATTGGCATGCAATCATATGCAGCAGTTGCTTGCCTCGCAGCGCGGGTATTTAATGAGCAGCAGGTGCGTTGCACCTTTAGGTTTTCGCTGAGGAGCCGAACAGTTTAGGCGGCAGCATCAGCGGGGTACAGCAACTGTGGCGACGGGACGTACGTCTCCATTCCCCTACGTGAAAGACGTTCCCTCCTTCAGGGAACGAACTCCCAGAGGGAAAGACACGTGCTTTTCTAGTATTTTAGACATAAATGGAAGATTTGAAATGGGTGTGCAATTTGCCTATTCATTTGGATCTAGTTTTATAATGAGAGACTTAAAGGGTTAGTTCTCCCAAAAATGAAAATTATTAATTACTCAATTAATCATTAATTACTCAGTCTCATGTCGTCCCAAACCCTTAAGACCTTCATTCATCTTCGGAACACGAGTTAAGATATTTTTGATGAAATCTGTGAGCTTTCTGGTCTCTGATAGACTGCAACGTTATTACCACTTTCAAGGCCCAGAAAGGTAGTAAAGACATTGTAAAAATAGTCCATGTGACTACAGTGGTTCAACCTTAATGAAATTATGCCACATTGGAGGAAGTTCCTTGAGGTTCGCTTTCGGGAGCGAAGCTTACCGATATCGGGTTCTTCCATTCAGCCTAACCTTGTCACCCCACACATACAAAAAATGCATGGATGCAGCTCTGGCTCAGTTGTGACTCCAGGGCATCTGCATTTTAAATTACATAGATGACTGGCTGATTTTAGTCCAGTCTTAAGAGCTTGTGCTTCGACATTGGAATGTCCAGTAGCTGCATTTCCATTACCCTACAAATTGCGCAAATTGAAATTGCGAATTGAAAATACACCCAATGGAAACATGTGAATTTTGCAAAAACTCATAAATATCACAAAAAAGTTTTCATGCTCACATGAGGTGGTTTTTCAGGCAATTCTAAAAAGGAGTATTATGCAAAACTTCTTTAACCTGGTAAATGTCACTGGCCCACCGGTGGGCCCATTTGCCACTGCATGTTTAAAACAATTATATCCTATACTTAACCTGATCTAATGTTGACAAACTATATATCATTCAAAAGCTTACGAACTCCAGATTCATCCTGTGAAAACCATTTTGAAATCGGACCTTGCCTTACCACAAAAATGGTACTTTAAATTCTTTTAGCGAGCTCCTCCCCTAGTGTGTGGTGTCAGGTTTTGTATTACAAAATTTATTTTAATCTTGACAAAACACATTTCGTAGGAAAGGTCTCACGGTTCCATATTTGCCAACTGTTTTGTGATATTTGGACAGAAATACATAAATTTGTTACAGGAGAATGCATAAAAAAAAAATCAATAGAATGTCAATGAAACCCGGAGGCTATTATTGGTACAGCGCCTAAACAAAATCTCATGGGAACTCCAATTTTTGTGATATCAACTTCAAATTTGGAACACAAATTGGTTGGATATTTGGCTTTGATTTAATAGTAATTTTAGAGTAAAAGTAATTTTGTAAAATATATATTTTATATAAAATATTAAATATTTAGTACCGTACATTTGATTTACAGTAAATTTAAACTTCCATAACTTTTGAAGTGATTACACTTGAGCAATAATCTGCTGACTGTCTTCTTTAAAATGAGACCAAACTTATGTCTATATTCCAAAGCATTCTTGAATTACAAACATTTAAGTTTGGATAGTGCATTTTCATGTATATTTTAAAAAAGGGGGGTGACAGTTAACAGGTTAAAGATAGCATGGTATGTTTGTACAGAAGACGAGACAGGGAGTGCTTTTAGTTTCTTATTTATGCATCTTTTTCCTCATGCCTCAGCTTCATCCCCCATAGATGCAACGGGAAGATGCAAGAAAAGAAAATGAGGACGGGGTTATCAAAGGAAATCTTATCAACCCTTAGGTATGTTATTAATGTTTGACATCTACTAATAATAGTATTAATCTATTATCAATATTAATAATTAATATAACAGAAACTAATAATATAAGATGTCACCTGTGCTTCCTCACTCCTCGTTCCTCACCTTCTCGCGGTACATTTATAGAATTGAAATGGCATTTATAGAATTAAAATGGCCTTCAGGATTTTCTTTGATCGGTTTCCAGGTCAAAGGCTAGAGGATGGAGGAGCAAATAAATGAGGAAGCACCCAGTGAAGCATATATGAGGGAGAAGGGCTTCCAGAATGTCAATTTTTATTGTCATTTAGAAAATATTGCTAAAGTTTTGCACAAATTAATAAATATTGCTGAAGTTTTGCACAAATCTGTAATGGAAACCTGGCTAGAGCAGCGGCATTGGTATTCTTTTTCCCATATCGCTATAAGCACAGCATTGAGAGTAGATTTTGAAAGGGAACTTCTTGGGTTACTTAATTGTAACTCTGTTCCCTGAAAAAGTGAGAAAGAGATGATGCACTGCATTGTCACACTGAGGGCGTGCCCAGACGTCTTTTCAGAAAAAGGGATAACCTGAAGGAGCACCTGTTTTATGTCTATTTATAGCCTCTAATGAACGCGCAATCCAATGACGTTATCGTCAGAGGTTATTTAAAGCCAAATTCTTGGCGTGTTTGCCACACATACTTCACAACCGGTCAAACAAAGATGTTTTCTCATAGCGCAGTGAGGACAGCACCTTGTTCCCGCTTTTTCAGGGAACAGGGTTACAGTCAAGTAACCCCCGACATTGTCATGAAACTCTACATGGCGCAAGCTTATAGGTCCTTAACTCAATCTGCTACCAATCACATCGTTGTCTACATAACGCAGCTGATTGGTTGCTTTTGCAGCAGCAGCAAATGAGCTTGTAGCTCAACATTCAAATACAGGATTTGCTGGTAGCAGATAATTGACTATCTCTAATAATTGTATTTAAGTGCTGCTGTTTGGCAATTATCATTATCCCACATTGGCAATAAAAATGAATGAAATAAAGCTATAATTGTTTACACAGTTGTCCATGAACAATACTCACTTGTGACAGATGTTTGAGGAGATGTTTGAGTTGAAGAACTGCTTGTAGTTACAAGGGAGGCTGTGATATATGGAGGTATAAAGAAATAAAAACAAACATTTACTAAATAGTATTTACAAGTTAACAATGGCATATGTTCATACAATTAAGTTTCATATTACAATCAATGTATTATTGTCAGAATAATAGCTTATATTACATTACAAATCATTATCATTTATATATTATAATCAGGGCTTGATATTAACACCCGCCAAATGCGGGTGGATTTCAGCAGTGGGGTTAATGTAAAAAAATTAAGGTAGATTGATTAACAAGTTTGCACTGTTGAGGCTCGAGCAGCCTCTCAAGGAGAAATCAAAACAAATAAGTGCAGCACACACAAAGAAACTCAGTTAACATATGGCAGTAAAAATTCAAAATGTGGTGTTTTTATATTTATAACATATGATACAGTTAAGCAACTTCACATGACCAAGAGTGCTGTTTTCCTGAATAAAATCACGATTGAAAATGTGACATTGATTTCATACTACAGTTCAATAAAACTGTACTTAAAAGTAGTTAATATTAAGTCACTTACATTTTAGATGCAATATTGACTGTTTTTGTTCTATTTTAGCAACGAAAATAGTATACAAAAAATTAAAGCAGAACCATAGCGCATCTCACAGTAACACTCAGCCGTCTTTAGTTGATAAAATGTTAAAATAAATGTTTTAGTGTTTTAAATGAATCGGTTGAGACAAAGATTCAATGACCCATTCATAAACAACTGCCTCATTCTTGAATGAATCAGCTGTTTGAACAAATCATTTGAATAAATGACTCATTAATACGGTCAATTGCTGCCACCTACTGGTGTTTTAGTTTCACCAACGTTTCTTATTTGTATATTCAAAAAATACCTCAAAAATTATTTAATGCATTTCTAATTTTTCAGTGTAAATGATTTAATTTGATTGGTAACAGCCCTATAGTGTCTTATTATTGTAATTGAATTTATTGATCAAATTTAAGAATTTGAAATGAAAGATGAACATACATTTAATAAGATTGGGGGAAAAAATTCCCTTTATAAAGGTAAAAAATGCCCTTGAGGTTGTCACAGTTCCCTCGTTTCCCGGACTCCATTTCCCATCATCCTCCTGTTTCCACACCTGCACTCACTTCCTCGTCATCTGCCCATCATCACCAATCACCTGCACCTGGACTTCATCATCTGCACACCCTTTATAATGGACTCACTCCCTGCACTCCCTGTCCGTTCTTAATGTTGTACCATGTGTGTGATGTTGTGTGTCTCTTCTTTGTATAATAAATACCCGTTTATTGTGGATCTCCGTGAACGCCTCGTCTCTACCACCTCACACCGTAACAGAAGAACGGACCAACACCGACTGGACATCCACAAGCCAAAATGGGTATCTTCCTTGTGCCTGTACCCCCAAAGAAAGGAAACCACAAGCTCTCTATGGAGGACTGTCTTTGGACTTTCAGACAGGACGGCCGCCCGCTGGAGAAGTATGTGGAGGAATTCGCCGAGCTTTCTAGTAAGGTGAGCTGGCCAGATGCAATTCTTAACTCCTGTTTTCTGAGGGGTCTGGACGAGGAGACGATTCGGTATTTTGACCCTGAATGCATCTTTTCCCTAGTCGAGTCTATTAATCTGATTCTCTTTCTTAATGGTTCCGAGTTTGAAATTGAAGAGGTTCAAAAAGAATTGTTTTCTCCTTATCCAGCCCTCTCAGAAACACGGGTGGCCTGGCAAGTTTCACCAGCCGCCGATTTCCTCCACCTACCGCTCCAGTGGGCATTCCCCAGGGCTCTTGCCTGATCCTACCAAGCCGTCCAAAAAGAAGTTTTCCAGGAGGTCCAAGCGGCCCAAGAGAGTGGTCACCACCTCACCCGAGCCTGCTCCAGTCTTCCACGAGCCTGCTCCAGTCTTCCACGAGCCCACTCCAGTCTCCCACGAACCCGCTCCAGCCTTCCACGAGCCGCCAAAAGAGGCGGAATGGCTCATAGACTTTTGGGCGGAACCAGCAGTCCCAGCCTTCCCTGAGCCCACTCTAATTCTCCACGAGCCCGCTCCAGCTACCGACGAACCCACTACCAGGAAAACCCCCAAGAAAATTTTTGGGGGGGGCCAGGTACCTGTGGGTGGGGAACTCATGGGCGGGGTTCTGAAATTGCCATGGCCGTCCACGGCCCCTGACCCGCCATGGCCGCCCGAACTCCTAGATCCGCCCTGGAGACCTCCGGTCCCGTCTGCTCCTCTCCCTGCACCTGCATGAGGTCTCCAGGGCGCCCACCCCCCCGTCACAGTTCCCTCGTTTCCCGGACTCCATTTCCCATCATCCTCCTGTTACCACACCTGCACTCACTTCCTCGTCATCTTCCCATCATCACCGATCACCTGCACCTGGACTTCATCATCTGCACAACCTTTATAATGGACTCACTCCCTGCACTCCCTGTCCGTTCTTAATGTTGTACCATGTGTGTGATGTTGTGTCTCTTCTTTGTATAATAAATACCCGTTTATTGTGGATCTCCGTGAACGCCTCGTCTCTACCACCTCAAACCGTAACAGAGGTAAATATCACAAATATGCAGATTTAAATATGTCAAAGCTGATTAAACACTGGTGAGAATGTTGCTTTAGAATAAATTATATTTACACCACAAAAAAATCACATTTTTTCCAGACAAGCAACTGTTTTACACGGACAAGTGAATGGCCAATTCACTTATCCGAAGGACAAGCACATGACAATACTTAATATCGAGCCCTGAAAATACTCACTTGAATTAGCTGATGTAGAAGAGCTTGTAGAGGCAGGGGGTGCTAAAATATTTAGAAACAGAAAGAAAAACATAATTTAAGTAATATTCACTGACATGCTTAAAAGGACATTTTTGCACGCATTGCGGTTTCTTCCGCTCCGATTGATACAGTCACATTGATGGCGTCCAGTTCTGAGGAATTGGACGTCGTCAGTGTGGCAACGGGAGAGATCGAAGACTCGCCACTTCACTCTCCCGCTAGTGAAGAGCTTGTGGAGGTGTTGACTCGTGCCGTGGCCAAGTTAAACATCGATTGGCCGGCCGAGAAACGAGCAACAAGTAAAAAGCAAACTAGATGAACGCTTTCTCCCATCTAGATCGGCTCAACCTCCACGTCGGGGCTTACCATTTTTTCCCGACCTCCACACTGAGGTGTCGAGGTCGTGGAAGAGACCTGTGTCTTATCGTATATATACACCTCAGACCTCCACCTACAGTAACGTGGTTGGGATGAGGAAATATGGTTATGGAGCGATGCCGAAGGCGGAAGAGACGTTCGCGAGCCATCTCTCCCCCCAAGCGGCATAGTCTCTGAAAGCCCCGACACTGCCCACCAAGCCCCTAAAGACTACATCTGCGCTGGTGGGCAAAGCGTACTCGGCTGCAGGTCAGGCTGCGGCATGCTTGCACACCATGTCCATTCTGCAAGCATACCAAGCCGACCTGCTTAGAGACTTGGGTGAGAGTGATGAAGTGGGTGCGGAAGTCATTCAGGAGCTACGTCAGTCAGCTGATCTTGCCCTCCGTGCCACCATGGAGACGGCCAAATCCATCTGCCGTTCTATGGCAGCCCTGGTGGCCACAGAAAGGCATCTTTGGCTCAATCTTACTGATATTAAAGATCGAGATAAGACGTTTCTCCTTGACACCCCACTGAATCCCTCCGGCCTCTTTGGTGATGCTATCACCTCCGTCACCGAGAGGTTCCTGGAGTCGAAGAAACAGGCTGCAGCCTTGCAGCAGTTTCTTCCCCGCCGTCCCCAAGTCTCTGCGGCTGCTGGGCGGGAGCAGCCCAAGCCGAGTACCAGCTCTTCACACAGACAACAGCAGAAGCAGAGCGTTGCCACCCGTACTCCCCCTCCGAGGAGCTGGGAGTCGGGGCAACGCTCTCAGACGAAGTCCTCGAAGGGCAAAGTCGATCTCAGGACCGTCACTGCCGCTAAGAGGGCTTCGTCTAAAAAATCCTGACGCAAGGAGTGTCAGGATCCTGAGGGTGGTCCCCTCCGAAGTCAGACGGCGTTCACCTTGTACATCGGTGCCCGTCTGCCTTCGGTGCCCTCAGGGGGGCGCTCTCCCAATCCCGCCGCCATGCCGGGGCGCAGTAGTTCCCCGCGAGTCACGAGCCACCCTTGGGGCAGCCCAGCCAGTCGTTCCCTGTCGGGGTGCCGCTTCAGGGCACTGCGCTGGCTGCCCATATTACACCAGAGGCCAGCCTCGAGAGGCTGGTTCCCTTAGTAGATTTTCTAACAGAATGGAAATGTTTGTCAAATATATCTCAGTGGGTCCTGCACACGATAGAAAAGGGGACCTGAGGTGGTGAAGCTCCTTTGGGAGAACTTCGGCAGAGCCGAAGTGGATCTGTTTGTGTCTCGAGAGACGACTCACTGCCCCTTATGGTTCTCCATGACAAACCCAGCACCTCTTGGGCTGGATGCTATGGTGCAGCCGTGGCCGAGCCTGCGGCTGTACGCGTTTCCCCCGATTGCGGTGCTCCCGGGAGTTCTGGCGAGAGTTCACCAGGACGGGGTCCGTCTGTTGTTAGTAGCCCCGTTCTGGCCGGCCCGAGTATGGTTCTCGGACCTGATCTCCTTGCTAGATGGCTCTCCGATGGAGATTCCGATCAGGAAGGACCTTCTCTCTCAGGCGGACGGGTCGATTCTTCACCCCCGCCCAGAGTTATGGAAACTTTGGGCTTGGCCTCTGAGGGGGGCCCAGCTCATAAGTTCAGGTCTCTCAACCGAGGTTTTTGAGACCATCCTCCAATCCAGAGCTCCCTCCACGAGGAAACTCTACGCCTTGAAGTGGAAATTATTTGCTTCTTGTGAAAATCACCAGTGGGACCCAGTTAACTGCCCCGTTGGCGTGGTGCTGGAGTTCCTGCAGGAAAGGTTTTCTACAGGGCTATCCCCCTCCACAATAAAGGTTTACGTGGCGGCCTTAGCTGCTTACCATGCTCCTTTGAGAGGGGTATCTTTGGGGAGACACCCACTTGTTACTCGATTCCTCCGTGGCACTTTAAGACTTAGACCTGCGGTTCGCACGAGGGTACCAGCTTGGGATCTGGCCGTTGTATTACAAGGCCTTTCTCTGGCCCCCTTCGAGCCTATCGAAGAAGTTCCTGAGAAATTTCTCACTCTGAAGACTATCTTCCTTCTCGCTATCTCGTCTCTCAAGAGAATTGGAGACATTCAATCCCTCTCGGTTTCTCCCTCGTGCTTGGAATTTGCACCTGGCATGGTCAAAGCTTTCTTGCATCCCAGGCCAGGGTATATTCCTAAGGTTCTCACTAATCCTGTGAGGCCCATTGTTCTGCAGGCCTCTGCAGAAGGTCACTTGCGGTCACTTGCTCGCATGGCGACGTGGGCATTTCGTTCCCAAAGCGCTTGACGCAGCGCGAGTTCCCTTGAAAGGGAACGTCTCGGTTACGTATGTAAGCTTAGTTCCCTGAACAGGGAACGAGATGCTGCGTCGCCCTGCCATACTCCCGGCATGCCCGTAAGTGACTTGCTTCAGTATTCAGAAGCTGAATGAATGTGTTTTCGGGTACGCTTTATAATTTCCTGGTCAGTGGCGTCACCCGCCTATGACGTTCCGTGACTCTATTGGACTGATTGCATACGTGCTTCACGACGACATCACGCAGAGGCGTTCCCAAAGAGCTTGATGCAGCCTCTCGTTCCCTATTCAGGGAACTAAGGTTACATACGTAACCGAGACGTTTTTCATGCAATGAAATTTTATATTGCAAGAACTGTTAATAGAAGTTAACAGAAGTTAAAACGACTGGGTAAATAAAATTTTTCCAACTGAAATGTCATAATTGATTATCTCCAATTTTATTTAAGTGCTGCTGTTTGGCAATTATCATAATCCCACATTAGCAATAAAAATGAATGAAATAAAGCTATAATTGTTTACACAGTTGGCCATGAACAATACTCACTTGTGACAGGTGTTTGAGGAGATGTTTGAGTTGAAGAACTGCTTGTAGTTACAAGGGAGGCTGAGATATATGGACGTATAAAGAAATAAAAACACAAACATTTACTAAATAGTATTTACAAGTTAACAATGGCATATGTTCATACAATTAAGTTTCGTATTACAATCAATGTATTATTGTCAGAATAATAGCTTATATTACATTACAAATCATTATAATTTATATATTATAATCAGGGCTTGATATTAACACCTGCCAAATGCGGGTGGATTTCAGCAGTGGGGTTAATGTGAAAAATTAAGGTAGATTGATTAACAAGTTTGCACTGTTGAGGCTCGTGCAGCCTCTCAAGGAGAAATCAAATCAAATGAGTGCAGCACACACAAAGAAACTCAGTTAACATATGGCAGTAAAAATTCAAAATGTGGTGTTTATATATTTATAACATATGATACAGTTAAGCAACTTCACATGACCAAGAGTGCTGTTTTCCTGAATAAAATCACGATTGAAAATGTGACATTGATTTCATACTACAGTTCAATAAAACTGTAGTTAATATTAAGTCACTTACATTTTAGATGCAATATTGACTGTAAAAGTAGTTAATATTAAGTCACTTACATTTTAGATGCAATATTGACTGTTCCCTTTCGAAAGGGAACTCAACTCTGCGTTCGAAAACGCTATGGGGAACGTCACACGTGAACTGATGTCTGAAAGCCAAGTATCAAAAACTCCAATCCTATTGGCCGGCGACAGCCTATGACATCATCATAGCGCGACCCGGAAGTATATAAGGAGCGCCTAGAGAACCAGTCAGTATCTTTTTTCGTCTTTTGGAACTGTTCTGTCTGATCGCGATTGTATCGACTCCGGTAAGGTTATCTTTTTTATGCCTTACAAACGTTCAAGAGAGTGTGTTTATCCGTGTCCCAGGGTTTTGGCACTTGATATACACATTTTTGGGACGTTATCTGTCTGGGAGAGGAGCGCGCATAGACGGTGCTTGAGGGCGCTGTCTGTGTGTTTGTCTGTTGTTTACTGTGAGCGTCTCCCTATCGAGACACTCGTTCGGCACTCTTCTCGAGGGAAGAGGCATCCGCATCTGTGCCTGATGATTCTGGCCCCGTTTGTGCTGAGGCAAAACAGCGGCCGCAATCATAGGGCTCGCAGGTGAGCTCGTTGGGAAGTTTGAGAAAGTTGTATTCTCTCTCAGCTTCCCCGGGGCTGACGAGGATGAGTTGCTGGATAACAATGACGTCCGTGTTTAACGTCATTGTGTTCGGCAGCACGTGCTCCTCTGGCTGCTGTGTATGCGGAGCTGCTAGAGTTTTCTGGGACGCGCTTTTTCGGCGGGCTGGGGCTGCTGTGAGAGCGCGTTAGGAAAGGGGCCACGCGTGGATGGCTCGACGAGCGGTCCCTTTCTCTCCGTGAACGTTGCAGCTCCCATAACTTTCCATTCCTTCCTGATCTCTGCGTTTGAGATCGGGAGGGCATGGAAAAACCCCTAGCCATTCAGATTTGTATCTGAGCCCAGACAGACGGGAGGGGAAAGAAGCGAGAGTGAGTTGGGCGATTGATTGTAAACACCGTTGCGATTCCCCAGTTACATAAGGGTGATTTATATCTACCCTCTCCTCTTCTTCTTTCACCTTCTATATATATATATATACACAGGTGCTGGTCATATAATTAGAATATCATCAAAAAGTTGATTTATTTCACTAATTCCATTCAAAAAGTGAAACTTGTATATTATATTCATTCATTACACACAGACTGATATATTTCAAATGTTTATTTCTTTTAATTTTGATGATTATAACTGACAACTAAGGAAAATCCCAAATTCAGTATCTCAGAAAATTAGAATACTGTGAAAAGGTTCAATATTGAAGACACCTGGTGCCACACTCTAATCAGCTAATTAAATCAAAACACCTGCAAAGGCCTTTAAATGGTCTCTCAGTCTGGTTCTGTAGGCTACACAATCATGGGGAAGACTGCTGATTTGACAGTTATCCAAAAGACGACCATTGACACCTTGCACAAGGAGGGCAAGACACAAAAGGTCATTGCAAAAGAGGCTGGCTGTTCACAGAGCTCTGTGTCCAAGCACATTAATAGAGAGGCGAAGGGAAGGAAAAGATGTGATAGAAAAAAGTGTACAAGCAATAGGGATAACCGCACCCTGGAGAGGATTGTGAAACAAAACCCATTCAAAAATGTGAGGGAGATTCACAAAGAGTGGACTGCAGCTGGAGTCAGTGCTTCAAGAACCACTACGCACAGACGGATGCAAGACATGGGTTCGCATTCCTTGTGTCAAGCCACTCTTGAACAACATACAGCGTCAGAAGCGTCTCGCCTGGGCTAAAGACAAAAAGGACTGGACTGCTGCTGAGTGGTCCAAAGTTATGTTCTCTGATGAAAGTAAATTTTGCATTTCCTTTGGAAATCAGGGTCCCAGAGTCTGGAGGAAGAGAGGAGGGGCACACAATCCACCTTGCTTGAGGTCCAGTGTAAAGTTTCCACAGTCAGTGATGGTTTGGGGTGCCATGTCATCTACTGGTGTTGGTCCACTGTCTTTTCTGAGGTCCAAGGTCAACGCAGCCGTATACCAGGAAGTTTTAGAGCACTTCATGCTTCCTGCTACTGTCCAACTTTATGGAGATGCAGATTTCATGTTCCAACAGGACTTGGCACCTGCACACAGTGCCAAAGCTACCGGTGACTGGTTTAAGGACCATGGTATCCCTGTTCTTAATTGGCCAGCAAACTCGCCTGACCTTAACCCCATAGAAAATCTGTGGGGTATTGTGAAGAGGAAGATGCGATATGCCAGACCCAACAATGCAGAAGAGCTGAAGGCCACTATCAGAGCAACCTGGGCTCTTATAACACCTGAGCAGTGCCACAGACTGATCGACTCCATGCCACGCCGCATTGCTGCAGTAATTCAGGCAAAAGGAGCCCCAACTAAGTATTGAGTGCTGTACATGTTCATACTTTTCATGTTCATACTTTTCAGTTGGCCAAGATTTCTAAAAATCCTTTCTTTGTATTGGTCTTAAGTAATATTCTAATTTTCTGAGATACTGAATTTGGAATTTTCCTTAGTTGTCAGTTATAATCATCAAAATTAAAAGAAATAAACATTTGAAATATATCGGTCTGTGTGTAATGAATGAATACAATATACCAGTTTCACTTTTTGAATGGAATTAGTGAAATAAATCAACTTTTTGATGATATTCTAATTATATGACCAGCACCTGTATATATATATATATATATATTCATTAATATATCCTGCTCAGATGCTTCTTATGGTCAGACTGATGGCTGGGCCTATAGTAATTATTTCTGTCGACCCGCTTTTTCGGTTTGGTAATGAGAGGATCTTTTAGGCTTAAAAGAACCCTAGATTCCATCCTTTCACGTGAAAAAAAGGAGAATTAGGAGTCTTCGGTCTTTGAGCCGCAGGAAGGTCTATATTTTATGTGTTCAAAATAAGACCTTGTTTTCCTGTATAGTTTTTCTGAGCATGTAGTCAGGAAAAAGTAAGGGGTTTTTGGGCAAACTGAAGTTGATAGGCTGGCTAAAATGATATATTGTGCAGGCCACAAAATGGCTGCCTCTTAGCCACCTGTTGTTTAGAGTAGCTTCTCATCTGCTGTTTGCTAGAGTAGTTTGAGTTAGCACTCGTCACTTCAGTTAATATGAATGTTTAGGTCGGCCTTAATCGGCCGCCTGACATTGTTTGCTTGTGAGCTTCGCTTTCTTTCTCTTATACATGAGATTTGGAGGTGAAGCCCAGGCTTCACTAGGCTTGTGGCCTTGTAAGAAGGCCCGTAGCTTAGCGGCCAGGCTAGAGCTAGGTTAGGTGTGTTATATGTTAACCCCATGTATACTATACCTTGTCAGGTGGTATAGTTCCTAGTTCTGGCCTCCTCCCGCCCATTGTCCCCTTGTTTATGTAGGTGCAATTGGTGAGGTTAACAGCTAGGTTGTAGACTGTTTTTAGACTCCCTGATGCTGTTTTCTCAGGTGGTAGGCCCTTATCTTTGCGTAGATAAGTTATGCAGGTGTATGCTAGGCCCCACTTTCTATAACTTTTCATGCTATGGAAAATGTTTTTTCTTCTGAGCCACTTTATTCTCTTAATCAAGTTTGTGTTGACGGTGCTAGCTTTTAGCCTTCATCCTCTAGGGCTTAGTACAGATTTGAGAATCTGTGTGGAGAAAATGTTTTTCCCTATTGGAAACAGAATGTATGTCAAAGCATTACATTTGCTTTGAGTTCTAGACTTTTGCCCTACATTTGTATGTGAGCTTACTTATGCTGCCACAGGTTAGCACCTGTTCTCGTAATAGCAGGCTCTTTGATGTTAGCCTCTATTGGAGAGATTGGTGACTATTATATTCCCCAGTTGAGGTTTATTTGTGTCACTGAGTGCATCACCTGTTGGATTGCATACTCAGGGTAGTATAGAACCACTTTTTGAGAAAAGCTGGTTTCTATTAGCTCCCTTTTGTGATCTGTTAACAGCTATATTGCATATAACTTTGATTGTAGGCTCTTATGCCTCGCTGCTCAGAGTGGTTTGCATCTGTAACTCCGTATAGCTTTGTTTTGAATCTCTTACTTTTGTTCATTGTTGCTTATATTATCATTACCTTATATAATATTGCCTACCACATTAATCTGACGTCGCTATCTTGTAATCTTTGAATCTAAATCGCTGTTACAACGCATTTGCGTCTCGCTAGCTTGTTAACTTGTCATCAGTCTCTCGCACGCTCCTTTTTCAACGCGTTCATCAAACAGCTGTGGTAACTCGGATCAGTCTACAAACACGGTGAGTCATGTCATCCTTTCCTTGTATCGTGTCGTGTTCCATATGCAACATGTTCAGTATAGCTCTCTCTGTCAGCGATGAGGGATTTACATGTCATAAATGTAGGGAAATAGTCAGGCTGACAGAGAGAATCTCAGAATTAAGAGACACGCATCCAAACTTTAATCAAGGATAGTAAGAATGCAAGGGCTTCAGATACTGTTTTGGATGCGACTAGCTTAGTGAACTCTGTACATTGTTCGGTTCCGGCTGTAGAGCCCGCGCAGCAGGGCAGTTGGGTAACGGTGAGGCGGCCTAGCCGCGGAAAACACCACTCTTCCGTTCCAATAAGAACATCAAACAGGTTCTCCCCACTCAGTGATGCACCCACTGAGAACCCTGTTGAAAGTGCCCTAGTTATTGGCGATTCTATTACACGGAATGTGAAAATAGAGACACCAGCCACCATAGTCACATGTTTGCCGGGAGC
Organism: Hypophthalmichthys molitrix; assembly: GCA_037950675.1. Classification (NCBI taxonomy): domain Eukaryota; kingdom Metazoa; phylum Chordata; class Actinopteri; order Cypriniformes; family Xenocyprididae; genus Hypophthalmichthys; species Hypophthalmichthys molitrix. The sequence continues at coordinate 19,792,227 of CM075515.1, forward strand.
CAGAGCACCTGACATCAAAGCAAATTTAAAAGTGCTGGCTAATGCTAATCGCAAATACTCTAAAATTATTATTCACGTCGGCACTAATGATGTTCAACTTCGGCAGTCGGAGATCACTAAAATTAACATTAAAGAGGTGTGTGAACTCGCAAGTACAATGTCAGAAAAAGTAATTTGCTCTGGCCCTCTTCCTGTTCGTCGGAGTGATGAGATAGCAGATTATCATCACTCAATGGCTGGCTGTCTAAGTGGTGTCCGCAGAATAATATAGGTTTCATAGACAATTGGAAAAGTTTTTGGGGCAGACCTGACCTGTTGAAAAGAGATGGTATTCATCCCTCCCGGGATGGTGCTGCTCTTCTCTTTAGTAATATGGCACATAGTCTTAGAACTAAAACATGACAAACTGGGGTCCAGGTCAGGAAGCAGACAGACTGGCTAAACTGACCGTCTGCTAGCTGCCTCACGTTGCAGAAGTCAGATAATTCCCAACACATAGAAACTCTTACACCTAGATATTATCACATAGAGACTGTCTGTACCCCGAAATAGTAAAAACAAAAAACTTCCAAACCCATTTAATGGTAAAAATGTAATTGATGTTCAACAAATAAAAAATAGAGATAAAAATGATAAACAAATGATAAAGCTTGGGTTGTTAAATATTAGATCCCTTTCTTCAAAAGCACTTATTGTAAATGATATTATTACAGACAATAATCTAGATGTGCTGTGTTTGACAGAAACTTGGCTAAAACCAGACGATTACATTACTTTAAATGAGTCTAGCCCTCAAGGTTATGATTATCGACACAATCCTCGTCAGAAAGGCAAAGGGGGAGGTGTTGCTGTAATTTATAGTAATATTTACAGTATTAGTCAAAAGTCTTCCAAATATAATTCCTTCGAAGTGATGGTGCTCTACGTAACATTATGTAAGTTGACATTTGTGCTGGCTACTGTATACAGGCCACCAGGACACCATACAGACTTTATCAAAGAATTTGCTGATTTTCTTTTAGAGTTAGTACTAGCTGCGGATAAAGTCCTTGTTGTTGGTGATTTTAATATCCATGTAGATAATAAAAAAGACTCATTGGGATTGGCATTTACAGACATTCTAAACTCTACTGGTGTTAGACAACACGTGTCAGGACCCACTCATTGTCGTAATCATACTTTAGATCTAAGATGAATACGATCCTCAACTGGACTGAACTGGAATAAATACTTTGAATGTTGCGATCCTAATGGACATAAGAAAAAAGAATCGTACCAAAGCACTGTTCGCCAGTGCTTTGGTACGACTAAGCCTGGTTTCTCCCAAGGTTTTTTTCTCCATTTTTAACACAGCAGTCTATTTGCCACCTGTTTGCCATCTGATGTCACCTGTTGGAGTTTGGGTTCCTTGCCGCTGTCGCCTTTGGCTTGCTTAGTTGGGGACACTTGACATTTGATATTGAACAGTGCTTTGATCTGCCAGCTTTCTGAATTTACTTCTGTTTCACATATAGCTACTATCATGCTGTAGGCCCCTCTTCGGCCTCCATGATTGTGTGCCCATTGCATGGTCCACCTGTTAGGTGAGCTTTGTACTTCCGTATTAGGGTTATGTTTGTAATAGTGCTTAGCTCCCTAAGCTGATCATGGTGGTAGGCCTTAATCAGGCCTCCTCCTAAGATTCAGCCCTAGGCTGGTTTGTGCTCCCCTGTATAAACAGCCGTTTAGCGCACAGCCTCCTCAGTGCGTTAATTAAGCGCTGAATAGATCCTAGGATGAGCGGATTAAACTCCCCTCAATACGAGGGTTCATAGAACTCAGCTGAGTTCTGCTCTCCAGGATGCCCGTCTCTACGCGTGGGTGCTGCTCTCTTCTATGAAGAATGCGTTATGGAGATTCTGTACTCAGACAGGGTTGGCCAAGACTAAGTTTGTCCTATAACAGACCAGGTCGGCCTCCCTGGTGGCATTGAGGGTGACTTCGTTCCCCTCTAGTGACTGGCCGGGGTTCCTTTCAGTTCTCTGGCCGCATTCTCTTAAAGGAACCACGTTCTCTTCGGAAAAGTTGGTTCCAGATGCCTTTAGCGGCCTTGGTAGGCCTTCTACGGAAGGCCTTCTTGAGGCTCAGCTTGGGCTGTTGGCCGTAGGGAATGCTGTCACTGACAGCCTTTGTGTGACCCGAGGGTGAGTTGCTATCTGGCGTTTCATTCGAAACTGCTTGACGTTTGTCTAGCCATTTTTTGGCATGCACTCTCCTCAAGCATGGCGGCGTGGGTATATCGTTCCCCATAGCATTTTCGAACGCAGAGTTGAGTTCCCTTTCGAAAGGGAACGTCTCAGTTTACGTATGTAACCAGAACAGGGAACGAGACTCTGCGTTTCCCTGCCATGCTTCGGGCTGCCTGCGGAACAGTCCCTCAAGACGAAAAGATACTGACTGGTTCTCTAGGCGCTCCTTATATACTTCCGGGTCGCGCTATGATGATGTCATAGGCTGTCGCCGGCCAATAGGATTGGAGTTTTTGATACTTGGCTTTCAGACATCAGTTCACATGTGACGTTCCCCATAGCGTTTTCGAGCGCAGAGTCTCATTCCCTGTTCTCAGGGAACCATGGTTACATACGTAACCTGAAACATTTATATTCTATTTTAGCAACGAAAATAGTATACAAAAAATTAAAGCAGAACCATGGCGCATCTCACAGTAACACTCAGCCGTCTTTAGTTGATAAAATGTTAAAATAAATGTTTTATTGTTTTAAACGAATCAGTTGAGTCAAATATTAAATTACCCATTCATAAACAACTGCCTCATTCTTGAATGAATCAGCTGTTTGAACAAATTATTTTAATTAATGACTCATTAATACGGTCAATTGCTGCCACCTACTGGTGTTTTAGTTTCACCAACGTTTCTTATTTGTATATTCAAAAAATACCTAAAAAATTATTTAATGCAGTTATAATTTTTCAGTGTAAATGATTTAATTTGATTGGTAACAGTCCTGTAGTGTCTTATTATTGTAATTGAATTTATTGATCAAATTTAAGAATTTGAAATGAAAGATGAACATACATTTAATAAGATTAGGGGGAAAAATTCCCTTTATAAAGGTAAAAAATGCCCTTGAGGTAAATATCACAAATATGCAGATTTAAATATGTCAAAGCCGATTGAACACTGATGAGAATGTTGCTTTAGAATAAATTATATTTACACCACAAAAAATACATTTTTTCCCAGACAAGCAACTGTTTTACACGGACAAGTGAATGGCCAATTTACTTATCCCAAGGACAAGCACATGACAATACTTAATGTCGAGCCCTGAAAATACTCACTTGAATTAGCTGATGTAGAAGAGCTTGTAGAGGCAGGGGGTGCTAAAATATTTAGAAATAGAAAGAAAAACATAATTTAAGTAATATTCACTGACATGCTTAAAAGGACATTTTTGCATGCAATGAAATTTTGTATTGCAAGAACTGTTAATAGAATTTAACAGAAGTTAAAACGACTGGGTAAATAAAATTTTTCCAACTGAAATGTCATAATTGATTATCTCTAATAATTTTATTTAAGTGCTGCTGTTTGGCAATTATCATAATACCACATTAGCAATAAAAATGAATGAAATAAAGCTATAATTGTTTACACAGTTGTCCATGAACAATACTTACTTGTGACAGGTGTTTGAGGAGATGTTTGAGTTGAAGAACTGCTTGTAGTTACAAGGGAGGCTGAGATATATGGACGTATAAAGAAATAAAAACACAAACATTTACTAAATAGTATTTACAAGTTAACAATGGCATATGTTCATACAATTAAGTTTCGTATTACAATCAATGTATTATTGTCAGAATAATAGCTTATATTACATTACAAATCATTATAATTTATATAATATAATCAGGGCTTGATATTAACACCTGCCAAATGCGGGTGGATTTCAGCAGTGGGGTTAATGTAAAAAAATTAAGGTAGATTGATTAACAAGTTTGCACTGTTGAGGCTCGAGCAGCCTCTCGAGGAGAAATCAAAACAAATAAGTGCAGCACACACAAAGAAACTCAGTTAACATATGGCAGTAAAAATTCAAAATGTGATGTTTTTATATTTATAACATAAGATACAGTTAAGCAACTTCACATGACCAAGAGTGCTGTTTTCCTGAATAAAATCACGATTGAAAATGTGACATTGATTTCATACTACAGTTCAATAAAACTGTATTTAAAAGTAGTTAATATTAAGTCACTTACATTTTAGTTGCAATATTGACTGTTTTTGTTCTATTTTAGCAACGAAAATAGTATACAAAAAATTAAAGCAGAACCACAGCGCATCTCACAGTAACACTCAGCCGTCTTTAGTTGATAAAATGTTAAAATAAATGTTTTAGTGTTTTAAACGAATCAGTTGAGTCAAAGATTCAATGACCCATTCATAAACAACTGCCTCATTCTTGAATGAATCAGCTGTTTGAACAAATCATTTGAATAAATGACTCATTAATACGGTCAATTGCTGCCACCTACTGGTGTTTTAGTTTCACCAACGTTTCTTATTTGTATATTCAAAAAATACCTAAAAAATTATTTAATGCAGTTATAATTTTTCAGTGTAAATGATTTAATTTGATTGGTAACAGTCCTGTAGTGTCTTATTATTGTAATTGAATTTATTGATCAAATTTAAGAATTTGAAATGAAAGATGAACATACATTTAATAAGATTAGGGGGAAAAATTCCCTTTATAAAGGTAAAAAATGCCCTTGAGGTAAATATCACAAATATGCAGATTTAAATATGTCAAAGCCGATTGAACACTGATGAGAATGTTGCTTTAGAATAAATTATATTTACACCACAAAAAATACATTTTTTCCCAGACAAGCAACTGTTTTACACGGACAAGTGAATGGCCAATTTACTTATCCCAAGGACAAGCACATGACAATACTTAATGTCGAGCCCTGAAAATACTCACTTGAATTAGCTGATGTAGAAGAGCTTGTAGAGGCAGGGGGTGCTAAAATATTTAGAAATAGAAAGAAAAACATAATTTAAGTAATATTCACTGACATGCTTAAAAGGACATTTTTGCATGCAATGAAATTTTGTATTGCAAGAACTGTTAATAGAATTTAACAGAAGTTAAAACGACTGGGTAAATAAAATTTTTCCAACTGAAATGTCATAATTGATTATCTCTAATAATTTTATTTAAGTGCTGCTGTTTGGCAATTATCATAATACCACATTAGCAATAAAAATGAATGAAATAAAGCTATAATTGTTTACACAGTTGTCCATGAACAATACTTACTTGTGACAGGTGTTTGAGGAGATGTTTGAGTTGAAGAACTGCTTGTAGTTACAAGGGAGGCTGAGATATATGGACGTATAAAGAAATAAAAACACAAACATTTACTAAATAGTATTTACAAGTTAACAATGGCATATGTTCATACAATTAACGCGTAAACGATTGGCCCTCTGGCTTGTCAATCACTGCTATCAATCCTGCCTCGCTGCTCAGAGTGGTTTGCGTCTGTGACTCCGTATAGCTTTGTTTTGAATCTCTTACTTTTGTTCATTGTTGCTTATATTATCATTACCTTATATAATACCTTATATAATATTGCCTACCACATTAATCTGACGTCGCTAGCTTGTAATCTTTGAATCTAAATCGCTGTTACAACGCGTTTGCATCTCGCTAGCTTGTTAACTTGTCATCAGTCTCTCGCGCGCTCCTTTTTCAACGCGTTCATCAAACAGCTGTGGTAACTCGGATCAGTCTACAAACACGGTGAGTCATGTCATCCTTTCCCTGTATCGTGTCGTGTTCCATATGCAACATGTTCAGTATAGCTCTCTCTGTCAGCGATGAGGGATTTACATGTCATAAATGTAGGGAAATAGTCAGGCTGACAGAGAGAATCTCAGAATTAGAGACACGCATCCAAACTTTAATCGAGGATAGTAAGAATGCAAGGGCTTCAGATACTGTTTTGGATGCGACTAGCTTAGTGAACTCTGTACATTGTTCGGTTCCGGCTGTAGAGCCCGCGCAGCAGGGCAATTGGGTAACGGTGAGGCGGCCTAGCCGCGGAAAACACCACTCTTCCGTTCCAATTAGAACATCAAACAGGTTCTCCCCACTCAGTGACGCACCCACTGAGAATCCTGTTGAAAGTGCCCTAGTTATTGGCGATTCTATTACACGGAACGTGAAAATAGAGACACCAGCCACCATAGTCACATGTTTGCCGGGGGCCAGAGCACCTGACATCAAAGCAAATTTAAAAGTGCTGGCTAATGCTAATCGTAAATACACTAAAATTGTTATTCACGTCGGCACTAATGATGTTCGACTTCGGCAGTCGGAGATCACTAAAATTAACATTAAAGAGGTGTGTGAACTCGCAAGTACAATGTCAGAAGAAGTAATTTGCTCTGGCCCTCTTCCTGTTCGTCGGAGTGATGAGATAGTTAGCAGATTATCATCACTCAATGGCTGGCTGTCTAAGTGGTGTCCGCAGAATAATATAGGTTTCATAGACAATTGGAAAAGTTTTTGGGGCAGACCTGACCTGTTGAAAAGAGATGGTATTCATCCCTCCCGGGATGGTGCTGCTCTTCTCTCTAGTAATATGGCACATAGTCTTAGAACTAAAACATGACAAACTGGGGTCCAGGTCAGGAAGCAGACAGACTGGCTAAACCGACCGTCTGCTAGCTGCCTCACGTTACAGAAGTCAGATAATTCCCAACACATAGAAACTCTTACACCTAGATATTATCACATAGAGACTGTGTCTGTACCCCGAATTAGTAAAAACAAAAAACTTCCAAACCCATTTAATGGTAAAAATTTAATTGATGTACAACAAATAAAAAATAGAGATAAAAATGATAAACAAATGATAAAGCTTGGGTTGTTAAATATTAGATCCCTTTCTTCAAAAGCACTTATTGTAAATGATATTATCACAGACAATAATCTAGATGTGCTGTGTTTGACAGAAACTTGGCTAAAACCAGATGATTACATTACTTTAAATGAGTCTAGCCCGCAAGGTTATGATTATCGACACAATCCTCGTCAGAAAGGCAAAGGGGGAGGTGTTGCTGTAATTTATAGTAATATTTACAGTATTAGTCAAAAGTCTTCCAAATATAATTCCTTTGAAGTGATGGTGCTTTACGTAACATTATGTAAGTTGACATTTGTGCTGGCTACTGTATACAGGCCACCAGGGCACCATACTGATTTTATCAAAGAATTTGCTGCTTTTCTTTCAGAGTTAGTACTAACTGCAGATAAAGTCCTTGTTGTTGGTGATTTTAATATCCATGTAGATAATAAAAAAGACTCATTGGGATTGGCATTTACAGACATTCTAAACTCTATTGGTGTTAGACAACACGTGTCAGGACCCACTCATTGTCGTAATCATACTTTAGATCTAATATTGTCACATGGAATCGATATTGATGCCGTTGAAATTCTGCAGCAGAGTGACGACATCTCAGATCATTATTTAGTCTCGTGTATACTACATTTAGTCAAGGCAGCTAAACTGCCTCCCTGCCATAAATATGGTAGAACCATCACTTCTACCACTAAAGATCGCTTTCTAAATAATCTTCCTGATCAGTTTCATCGCCTTAGCATACCAGATAGCTTAGAAGACCTCGATGTTGAAACAGAAACTATTGCCTCTGTCTTTTCCAGCACATTAGACTCGGTTGCTCCTTTGCGTTTAAAAAAGATTAAGGAAATTAATCCAACGCCGTGGTACGATGAGCACACCCGGGCCCTAAAGGTAGCAGCCAGAAAAATGGAGCGCAGCTGGAAGAAAACAAAACTAGAAGTTTTTCGCATCTCGTGGAGAGAGAGAATGATTGAGTACAGAAAGGCCTTAAAAACTGCTAGATCTGCCTATTTTTCAAAACTTTTAGAAGAAAATAAGCACAACCCTAGGTATTTATTTGATACAGTGGCTAAATTAACAAGAAATAAAGCTTCAACTTCTGATGTTTCCAAAGAGCACAGCAGTAATGACTTTATGAACTTCTTTACTTGTAAAATTGATAATATTAGAGAAAAAATTATAACCATGCAACCGTCTACTACAGTATTGCGTCAGACAGTGCATTGTAGTGTCCCTGAGGAAAAATTAAATTCATTTACTGCTTTAGGAAAGGAAGAATTGTCTAAACTTATTAAATCATCAAAATCAACAACATGTATGTTAGACCCTATACCGACTAAACTATTGAAAGAGATGCTTCCAGAGACCATAGATCCTCTTCTTAATATCATCAATTCATCTTTATCACTAGGATACGTACCAAAAAGTTTTAAGCTGGCTATTATTAAACCTCTTATTAAAAAACCACAACTTGATCCTAGAGAATTAGTCAATTACAGGCCGATCTCAAATCTCACTTTTCTGTCAAAAATACTAGAAAAGGCAGTATCATCACAACTATGTTCCTTTTTAGACAGAAATAGTATCTGTGAGGATTTCCAGTCAGGATTTAGACCGTACCATAGTACTGAGACTGCTCTCATTAGAGTTACTAATGATTTGCTCTTATCATCAGATCGTGGTTGTATCTCTCTATTAGTGTTACTGGATCTTAGTGCTGCATTTGACACTATCGATCACAACATTCTTTTAAATAGACTCGAAAATTATGTTGGCATTAGTGGAACTGCATTGTCATGGTTCAAATCATACTTATCTGACCGTTATCAGTTTGTAGTAGTAAACGAAGAGAGGTCATATCGATCACAGGTTCAATATGGAGTACCGCAAGGCTCAGTACTAGGACCGTTGCTTTTCACTCTGTACATGCTACCCTTGGGAGATATCATTAGGAAGCATGGCGTTAGTTTTCACTGTTACGCTGATGATACTCAGCTCTATATTTCTTCGCGCCCTGACGAAACTTACCAACTCACAAAATTAACAGAATGCATAGCTGATATAAAAAATTGGATGACCAGTAATTTCCTACTTCTAAATTCAGAAAAAACAGAGATTCTAATTTTTGGACCAAAAACCTCTTCACGTAATAACCTAGAATACTGTCTAACACTTGATGGCTGCTCTGTTAAGTCTTCGTCGTCCGTTAGGAACCTGGGTGTGCTCTTTGATACCAATCTTTCATTTGAAGGCCATGTTACTAGCATCTGTAAAACCGCATTCTTCCATCTTAAAAATATATCTAAACTACGACATATGCTCTCAATGAAAAATGCAGAACAGTTAGTTCATGCGTTCATGACCTCAAGGCTAGATTACTGTAACGCTCTACTGGGTGGTTGTTCCGCTCACCTGATAAATAAACTACAGCTCGTACAAAATGCAGCAGCTAGAGTTCTTACTAGAACTAGGAAGTATGACCATATTAGCCCAGTTCTGTCAACACTGCATTGGCTTCCTGTTAAACATCGTATAGATTTTAAAATCTTGCTAATTACTTACAAAGCACTAAATGGTTTAGCTCCCCAGTACCTGAGCGAGCTCTTAAAGCATTATAGTCCTTCACGTCTATTGCGATCTCAGGATTCAGGCCAGCTGATAATACCTAGAATATCAAAATCAACCGCAGGTGGTAGATCCTTCTCCTATCTGGCACCTAAACTCTGGAACAATCTTCCAAGCATTGTTCGGGAGGCAGACACACTCTGTCAGTTTAAATCTAGACTAAAAACGCATCTCTTTAACCTGGCATACACATAACACATTATCAATTTATATTTTCAAATCCGTTAAAGGATTATTAGGCTGCATAAATTAGGTCAGCCGGAACCGGGAACACTTCCTATAACACCAGATGTACTCGTTACATCAGAAGAAGAATGGCATCTACGCTAATATTAGTCTTTCTGTTTATCCCGAGGTTTACCGTAGTCAACCAGATCCGGGCCGTATCCAGGTGAGACCGAGGACCGGCGCCTTGACGCGACCACAACGTAGCCCTGAAGTATCAGCAGAGATTGAGTCAACTAGATCATCCATTGTGAAGGCCTCATCGACACAACAGCCAGTGGCACAGCTCCTCAACAAACCGTCCATACCGGTGTGATGAATACGATCCTCAACTGGACTGAACTGGAATAAATACTTTGAATGTTGCGATCCTATCAGACATAAGATAGCAACCTGAATCGTAACAAAGCACTGTTCGCCAGAGGAGAACTGGCCCCCCGACTAAGCCTGGTTTCTCCCAAGGTTTTTTTCTCCATTTTAACACAGAAGTCTATTTGCCACCTGTTTGCCATCTGATGTCACCTGTTGGAGTTTGGGTTCCTTGCCGCTGTCGCCTTTGGCTTGCTTAGTTGGGGACACTTGACATTTGATATTCAACAGTGCTTTGATCTGCCGACATTGACACTATTCTTTAAGAGCTGCTGTGCAGCTAAAATTATATACCAGTTATCAATGTTAAGCTGCTTTGACACAATCTGCATTGTAAAAAGCGCTATATAAATAAAGGTGACTTGACTTGACTTGACTTGAATTAAGTTTCGTATTACAATCAATGTATTATTGTCAGAATAATAGCTTATATTACATTACAAATCATTATAATTTATATAATATAATCAGGGCTTGATATTAACACCTGCCAAATGCGGGTGGATTTCAGCAGTGGGGTTAATGTAAAAAAATTAAGGTAGATTGATTAACAAGTTTGCACTGTTGAGGCTCGAGCAGCCTCTCGAGGAGAAATCAAAACAAATAAGTGCAGCACACACAAAGAAACTCAGTTAACATATGGCAGTAAAAATTCAAAATGTGATGTTTTTATATTTATAACATAAGATACAGTTAAGCAACTTCACATGACCAAGAGTGCTGTTTTCCTGAATAAAATCACGATTGAAAATGTGACATTGATTTCATACTACAGTTCAATAAAACTGTATTTAAAAGTAGTTAATATTAAGTCACTTACATTTTAGTTGCAATATTGACTGTTTTTGTTCTATTTTAGCAACGAAAATAGTATACAAAAAATTAAAGCAGAACCACAGCGCATCTCACAGTAACACTCAGCCGTCTTTAGTTGATAAAATGTTAAAATAAATGTTTTAGTGTTTTAAACGAATCAGTTGAGTCAAAGATTCAATGACCCATTCATAAACAACTGCCTCATTCTTGAATGAATCAGCTGTTTGAACAAATCATTTGAATAAATGACTCATTAATACGGTCAATTGCTGCCACCTACTGGTGTTTTAGTTTCACCAACGTTTCTTATTTGTATATTCAAAAAATACCTAAAAAATTATTTAATGCAGTTATAATTTTTCAGTGTAAATGATTTAATTTGATTGGTAACAGTCCTGTAGTGTCTTATTATTGTAATTGAATTTATTGATCAAATTTAAGAATTTGAAATGAAAGATGAACATACATTTAATAAGATTAGGGGGAAAAATTCCCTTTATAAAGGTAAAAAATGCCCTTGAGGTAAATATCACAAATATGCAGATTTAAATATGTCAAAGCCGATTGAACACTGATGAGAATGTTGCTTTAGAATAAATTATATTTACACCACAAAAAATACATTTTTTCCCAGACAAGCAACTGTTTTACACGGACAAGTGAATGGCCAATTTACTTATACCAAGGACAAGCACATGACAATACTTAATGTCGAGCCCTGAAAATACTCACTTGAATTAGCTGATGTAGAAGAGCTTGTAGAGGCAGGGGGTGCTAAAATATTTAGAAATAGAAAGAAAAACATAATTTAAGTAATATTCACTGACATGCTTAAAAGGACATTTTTGCATGCAATGAAATTTTGTATTGCAAGAACTGTTAATAGAATTTAACAGAAGTTAAAACGACTGGGTAAATAAAATTTTTCCAACTGAAATGTCATAATTGATTATCTCTAATAATTTTATTTAAGTGTTGCTGTTTGGCAATTATCATAATACCACATTAGCAATAAAAATGAATGAAATAAAGCTATAATTGTTTACACAGTTGTCCATGAACAATACTTACTTGTGACAGGTGTTTGAGGAGATGTTTGAGTTGAAGAACTGCTTGTAGTTACAAGGGAGGCTGAGATATATGGACGTATAAAGAAATAAAAACACAAACATTTACTAAATAGTATTTACAAGTTAACAATGGCATATGTTCATACAATTAAGTTTCGTATTACAATCAATGTATTATTGTCAGAATAATAGCTTATATTACATTACAAATCATTATAATTTATATAATATAATCAGGGCTTGATATTAACACCTGCCAAATGCGGGTGGATTTCAGCAGTGGGGTTAATGTAAAAAAATTAAGGTAGATTGATTAACAAGTTTGCACTGTTGAGGCTCGAGCAGCCTCTCGAGGAGAAATCAAAACAAATAAGTGCAGCACACACAAAGAAACTCAGTTAACATATGGCAGTAAAAATTCAAAATGTGATGTTTTTATATTTATAACATAAGATACAGTTAAGCAACTTCACATGACCAAGAGTGCTGTTTTCCTGAATAAAATCACGATTGAAAATGTGACATTGATTTCATACTACAGTTCAATAAAACTGTATTTAAAAGTAGTTAATATTAAGTCACTTACATTTTAGTTGCAATATTGACTGTTTTTGTTCTATTTTAGCAACGAAAATAGTATACAAAAAATTAAAGCAGAACCACAGCGCATCTCACAGTAACACTCAGCCGTCTTTAGTTGATAAAATGTTAAAATAAATGTTTTAGTGTTTTAAACGAATCAGTTGAGTCAAAGATTCAATGACCCATTCATAAACAACTGCCTCATTCTTGAATGAATCAGCTGTTTGAACAAATCATTTGAATAAATGACTCATTAATACGGTCAATTGCTGCCACCTACTGGTGTTTTAGTTTCACCAACGTTTCTTATTTGTATATTCAAAAAATTCCTAAAAAATTATTTAATGCAGTTATAATTTTTCAGTGTAAATGATTTAATTTGATTGGTAACAGTCCTGTAGTGTCTTATTATTGTAATTGAATTTATTGATCAAATTTAAGAATTTGAAATGAAAGATGAACATACATTTAATAAGATTAGGGGGAAAAATTCCCTTTATAAAGGTAAAAAATGCCCTTGAGGTAAATATCACAAATATGCAGATTTAAATATGTCAAAGCCGATTGAACACTGATGAGAATGTTGCTTTAGAATAAATTATATTTACACCACAAAAAATACATTTTTTCCCAGACAAGCAACTGTTTTACACGGACAAGTGAATGGCCAATTTACTTATACCAAGGACAAGCACATGACAATACTTAATGTCGAGCCCTGAAAATACTCACTTGAATTAGCTGATGTAGAAGAGCTTGTAGAGGCAGGGGGTGCTAAAATATTTAGAAATAGAAAGAAAAACATAATTTAAGTAATATTCACTGACATGCTTAAAAGGACATTTTTGCATGCAATGAAATTTTGTATTGCAAGAACTGTTAATAGAATTTAACAGAAGTTAAAACGACTGGGTAAATAAAATTTTTCCAACTGAAATGTCATAATTGATTATCTCTAATAATTTTATTTAAGTGTTGCTGTTTGGCAATTATCATAATACCACATTAGCAATAAAAATGAATGAAATAAAGCTATAATTGTTTACACAGTTGTCCATGAACAATACTTACTTGTGACAGGTGTTTGAGGAGATGTTTGAGTTGAAGAACTGCTTGTAGTTACAAGGGAGGCTGAGATATATGGACGTATAAAGAAATAAAAACACAAACATTTACTAAATAGTATTTACAAGTTAACAATGGCATATGTTCATACAATTAAGTTTCGTATTACAATCAATGTATTATTGTCAGAATAATAGCTTATATTACATTACAAATCATTATAATTTATATAATATAATCAGGGCTTGATATTAACACCTGCCAAATGCGGGTGGATTTCAGCAGTGGGGTTAATGTAAAAAAATTAAGGTAGATTGATTAACAAGTTTGCACTGTTGAGGCTCGAGCAGCCTCTCGAGGAGAAATCAAAACAAATAAGTGCAGCACACACAAAGAAACTCAGTTAACATATGGCAGTAAAAATTCAAAATGTGATGTTTTTATATTTATAACATAAGATACAGTTAAGCAACTTCACATGACCAAGAGTGCTGTTTTCCTGAATAAAATCACGATTGAAAATGTGACATTGATTTCATACTACAGTTCAATAAAACTGTATTTAAAAGTAGTTAATATTAAGTCACTTACATTTTAGTTGCAATATTGACTGTTTTTGTTCTATTTTAGCAACGAAAATAGTATACAAAAAATTAAAGCAGAACCACAGCGCATCTCACAGTAACACTCAGCCGTCTTTAGTTGATAAAATGTTAAAATAAATGTTTTAGTGTTTTAAACGAATCAGTTGAGTCAAAGATTCAATGACCCATTCATAAACAACTGCCTCATTCTTGAATGAATCAGCTGTTTGAACAAATCATTTGAATAAATGACTCATTAATACGGTCAATTGCTGCCACCTACTGGTGTTTTAGTTTCACCAACGTTTTTTATTTGTATATTCAAAAAATTCCTAAAAAATTATTTAATGCAGTTATAATTTTTCAGTGTAAATGATTTAATTTGATTGGTAACAGTCCTGTAGTGTCTTATTATTGTAATTGAATTTATTGATCAAATTTAAGAATTTGAAATGAAAGATGAACATACATTTAATAAGATTAGGGGGAAAAATTCCCTTTATAAAGGTAAAAAATGCCCTTGAGGTAAATATCACAAATATGCAGATTTAAATATGTCAAAGCCGATTGAACACTGATGAGAATGTTGCTTTAGAATAAATTATATTTACACCACAAAAAATACATTTTTTCCCAGACAAGCAACTATTTTACACGGACAAGTGAATGGCCAATTTACTTATCCCAAGGACAAGCACATGACAATACTTAATGTCGAGCCCTGAAAATACTCACTTGAATTAGCTGATGTAGAAGAGCTTGTAGAGGCAGGGGGTGCTAAAATATTTAGAAATAGAAAGAAAAACATAATTTAAGTAATATTCACTGACATGCTTAAAAGGACATTTTTACATGCAATGAAATTTTATATTGCAAGAACTGTTAATAGAATTTAACAGAAGTAAAAAAAACTGGGTAAATCAAATTTTTCCAACTGAAATGTCATAATTGTGGGTGGATTTCAGCAGTGGGGTGTAATACCTGGTACACATTGTTAAGATTTTGGGCTATCCCAGACAAAAGATGAGCAATTGTGCTGATTTTTGTGATTGTGGATCCTAAACGGTGGTCCTACGTTGTACAGTGAGAAAGGTTCAAAGACAGCTGTTGTCATGGTCTTACTACCAAAGACAGCCTCCGATAATTTTCTGACAGTGTCAGAAATATAGAATGATCATCTCACAGTTTGTTTGTTGCTTTGACCTACGTCTACTGACTAACCAATAAAAATGCAACATGAAATGGCGTATTGATCAACGTGACCTGGCACTAAAACTTGTTTTGTTTTTTTTTTACTTTAAACATCTTACAAGATGCAACTGACATACATTGACTAGTACTGCCACGGGAAATCCTCTTAAATGTTAAAAGGACAAAGACAAAGATATTGCTTTCCTCAGCTGACATTCAAACTGATTTTGTGATTATGAATATAGGATTGATCTAAAGAATATCAGCTAGATGCAGGTAATGCACTCGCTTAGTCGATCTCTCTCAAAATAATCGACTGTACATAATACAATAAGCTTAAATGAAGCAACTCAGAGTTCTTTTGTTACTAATTCTGAAGTGACGTTTTAAAATTAGTAACGCAGGGCTCCAGACAAAAAAACTCATTAAGGAGCCATTGGTGCCTATAGGGGGTATCACAATTTTGACATTGTGGTATCGATGTCAAAATTGTGGCCAGCGAAAATGCTGAGTGGCTAGTAAATTTGGAAAACCACAAGTAGCCACAATGGCTGGTGAGCAAGAAAAAGTGTCAAGCCCTGATTATAATATAACATAATATAATATAATATAAAATAATATAATATATTAACTTTTATTAGCCTACATTATAAACATTTTAACTGGTGGGAACCGATGTTTGACACTCTCTTTAACTGGTTGTGACTACTCACCTGTATCAGTCTGTGCATTCAACCCCTGAGAAGAAAGGTAAAGTTTATTATTAATAGAGATTTAAAAAAAAAAAAAGTCTGAGAGAATACAAAAAATGACTTAAATCTTGACTGACACATTAACAGTAGATTACAGACTTGACTCGGACTTAAGTCCAGACTTCTGTAATCAACGACAGACATTTTATTTACACCACCATTTTGGGCGATCATTTTACTCCTCAATTCCATCATCTTCAACACAATATTATTAACTAATTTAACGTACTAATGAACAACAAGGCAAGCAGAACACATAAAAAGCTACCTCAGTTTTAAAAGCCTCGATATGTTCATCTGTAAAATCTGCGCCACGGAAAGAGTATAGTCTACCAGAAACACTTTCACAAACAGAAATATGAAGTATACCCCACAGGGACTCTGATTGGTCCATTGTGACAGAATATTGTGATTGGTTAATCTTCATCAGCGTTGAGAAAAGAAACACCGTTGTTACATACATAATAGTATTTATATGAAGTATATATTAACAATAGGCCTATAATATTGTTAGGTGACAAAATACCAGACACTTGTTTTGTGATGAATGAGCCTGCAGCTGTAATAATAATTTAAAGGATTTATGAAGACATCGCTTGAACTTTCTTGAGATGCCTTCTTGTAATACTCTGTGTAGTAATACTAAATCTCCGTGCCAAAACAAGCATTTATTTCCTTGTTATTTACGCTGTCGTGTTTTAATGCCTAAAATGGGATTAAATACACTGTCTCGCCACTAGATGGAGACATTACCTTTTCTGTCTTCGACTCTTTAAACAGCTCATTTAAGCAAGAAAATGCCAAATGCGTAGTTATAACTGCTATAATAATAAGAATAAATGCTGTCTTAGTTATATCTGGCATTAGTTGTTAGTGAATTTGATGTTGTGAAAGCTTACATGTTTGTTTGTCTTTTCTTTAAGCGGTTGCTGACATCAGAAATAATGAGATACAGTGAAGTAATATTGTTCAAGATAACAAAATGAGTTTCAGGGGAAGTATAATTTACAATGAGCACCTAAAGTCATTTGATAAAAAAATAAATGGAAACTAAGTTCTTCCCTCTATCGGCTTTAGAATAGAAACACTGACACGCTCTGCTCCAAATACCCCAGGTGAAACTTCAAATGAGTAGCCCAATGACATCAGTTGTGTACTTCCTTGTCAGACACAAAGAGCCTGTTTTAATACGCATGGAAACTCAGAAGGGGGAAAACATCCAAAAACTCTACCTGCTATATCAATTAAATATTTACTATACTGTTAAATATAAAACCATGATAATCTATTGCCATCAAGTAACTTTAGAATTATGATTCACATAATGGAACAAAATTAATTAGAAGTCAAAAACTATGAGTTATAAAGGCTATCCTTATCATGTATTCTCAGCAGGGCTTTTGGCACTTATAGGAGTCAGGAAGAGCTGCACCCAAAGCCCAGAGTTGCCATTTCCCATCATGCCCCTTTGCCCCTCCACAGGGAAGTGACTTCACTCCACAGATTTCAAAATGCAGTTCCTACTGTATATTGCTGACTCTCTCAAAACATGCAACATTTTTTTTTTTTTTTCTAAATTGTAAATAAACTGTATGTCAAATTGTGTAATGTAATCTAATTTACAACAAATGATCTGTCCCTCTCCTAACAAGCTCACAACACTCTTTGACAGGTGTTTTAGACGGAAAGCAGGGTCTTTATATATACACATACAGGTGCTGGTCATATAATTAGAATATCATCAAAAAGTTGATTTATTTCACTAATTCCATTCAAAAAGTGAAACTTGTATATTATATACATTCATTACACACAGACTGATATATTTAAAATGTTTATTTCTTTTAATTTTGATGATTATAACTGACAACTAAGGAAAATCCCAAATTTAGTATCTCAGAAAATTAGAATATTACTTAAGACCAATACAAAGAAAGGATTTTTAGAAATCTTGGCCAACTGAAAAGTATGAACATGAAAAGTATGACCATGTACAGAACTCAATACTTAGTTGGGGCTCCTTTTGCCTGAATTACTGCAGCAATGCGGCGTGGCATGGAGCCGATCAGTCTGTGGCACTGCTCAGGTGTTATAAGAGCCCAGGTTGCTCTGATAGTGGCCTCCAGCTCATCTGCATTGTTGGGTCTGGCATATCGCATCTTCCTCTTCACAATACCCCATAGATTTTCTATGGGGTTAAGGTCAGGCGAGTTTGCTGGCCAATTAAGAACAGGGATACCATGGTCCTTAAACCAGGTAGCTTTGGCACTGTGTGCAGGTGCCAAGTCCTGTTGGAAAATGAAATCTGCATCTCCATAAAGTTGGTCAGCAGCAGGAAGCATGAAGTGCTCTAAAACTTCCTGGTATACGGCTGCGTTGACCTTGGACCTCAGAAAACACAGTGGACCAACACCAGCAGGTGACATGGCACCCCAAACCATCACTGACTGTGGAAACTTTACACTGGACCTCAAGCAACGTGGATTGTGTGCCTCTCCTCTCTTCCTCCAGACTCTGGGACCCTGATTTCCAAAGGAAATGCAAAATCTACTTTCATCAGAGAACATAACTTTGGACCACTCAGCAGCAGTCCAGTCCTTTTTTATCTTTAACGCTTCTGACGCTGTCTGTTGTTCAAGAGTGACTTGACACAAGGAATGCGACAGCTGAAACCCATGTCTTGCATACGTCTGTGCGTAGTGGTTCTTGAAGCACTGACTCCAGCTGCAGTCCACTCTTTGTGAATCTCCCCCACATTTTTTAATGGGTTTTGTTTCACAATCCTCTCCAGGGTGCGGTTATCCCTATTGCTTGTATACTTTTTTCTACCACATCTTTTCCTTCCCTTCGCCTCTCTATTGATGTGCTTGGACACAGAGCTCTGTGAACAGCCAGCCTCTTTTGCAATGACCTTTTGTGTCTTGCCCTCCTTGTGCAAGGTGTCAATGGTCGTCTTTTGGACAACTGTCAAGTCAGCAGTCTTCCCCATGATTGTGTAGCCTACAGAACTAGACTGAGAGACCATTTAAAGGCCTTTGCAGGTGTTTTGAGTTAATTAGCTGATTAGAGTGTGGCACCAGGTGTCTTCAATATTGAACCTTTTCACAATATTCAAATTTTCTGAGATACTGAATTTGGGATTTTCCTTAGTTGTCAGTTATAATCATTGAAATTAAAATAAATAAACATTTGAAATATATCAGTCTGTGTGTAATGAATGAATATAATATACAAGTTTCACTTTTTGAATGGAATTAGTGAAATAAATCAACTTTTTGATGATATTCTAATTATATGACCAGCACCTGTACAGTACAATAATACTATCAGTAGTACAAAGATGAGATAAAAGACTATGACAACTTGCTTAATATGCAAAACAGCACCGACCCGCCGAGGCACAGACTCTACAAGACCCCTGAAGTTGACGTTAGCAGCAGATCCTGTAGGTTTCAAGGGGGAGCCGCTGTGAACCGAACTTGTTGGGGAATTTGGAGGCCAGAACAACACCTTGAACTCTTCATCATGTTCCTCAAACCATTCCTGAACAATGTGTGCATTGTGCATTATCGTGCTGAAAGAAACACTTCCACCAGGGAACACCACTGTCATGAAGGGGTGCACCTGGTCTGCAACAATATTTAGGTAGGTGACAAGTGTCAAATTTACGTCCACATGAATGGCCGGACCCAGGATTTCATTGCCCAGAGTGTCACACTCCCTCCATCAGCTTCCCCAGGTAAACGGCGCACATGTACACAGCCATCCATGTGATTTAAAAGAAAACTGGACTCAACAAACCAGGCAACCTTCTTCCGATGCTTCAAGGTCCAGTTTAGATACAACTGTAGGTGCTTTCAACAGTGGACAGTGGTCATCATAGCCACTCTGATTGGTCTATGCAGCCCCATACGCAGTAGAGTGCGAAACACTGTGTGTTGTGACACATTCCTCTCATAACCATCATTAAAATTTGTGTGCCACACTAGACCTTCTGTTGGCTCGGACCAGATGGGATAGCCTTCATTACCTTCATGCATCGATAAGCCTAGGCAGCTAACACCCTGTAACCAGTTTGTCTTTCCTCAGACACCGTTGGTAAATTCTCACCACTGCTGACGGGGAGCAACACACGTTTCAGAGATACTCTGACCCAGTCACCTTGCCATAACAATTTGGCCCTTGTCAAAGTAATCAGATCTTTATTCCTGGCCATCAAACACGCTGATAACGAGAACTGATTGTTTGCTTAGCCATCTAATCTATCCAGACCTTAATATGTGGCCTTAGAAGATTATCAACGATATTCGCTTCACCTGTGACTGATCATAATGTTTTGGCTCATCAGTGTATCTACTAATATGTATATGATTTATAAAAAATAATATAGTATATATTTATAATAGGCCTAAATACCAATTCAAAATTAACACTTCAGCAAAGCATAAATCACTCCCTGTTTGTTTAATCATTTTTGGCATTTCATTAAACCTCCAGTATTTTTATTTATTTTTCATTTTCATGTCTTTTTGTCTTTAAATATAAATGTTAATTACAGTAAATTACATAAATCCACAATATTTAAGAAAATATTATGTGTCAGATCAACCTTTTATCAATCTTGTTGATCCTGTAGCTTAAAAAAAAACATACAGTATGCCAAATGCATAAATGTTAATAATGTCAATTTTGCAGAGCATTATATATATATATATATATATATATATATATATATACATATACATACACACACACACACACACACACACACACACACACACACACACACTACCGTTCAAAAGTTTGGAATCGGTAAGATTTTTAATGTTTTGAAAAGAAGTTTCATCTGTTCACCAAGGCTGCATTTATTTAATTAAAAATACAGTAAAAACAGTAATATTGTGAAATATTATTACAATTTAAAATAACTGTTTTCTATTTGAATATATTTTATAAAGTAATTTATTTTTGTGATGGCAAAGCTGAATTTTCAGCATCATTACTCCAGTCTTCAGTGTCACATGATCCTTCAGAAATCATTCTAATATGATGATCTGCTGCTCAAGAAACATTTATGATTATTATCAATGTTGAAAACAGTTGTGTACTTTCAGGATTATTTGATGAATAGAAAGTTCAAAAGAACAGCATTTATCTGAAATACAAAACTTTTGTAACAACATAAACTTCCGTTCAAAAGTTTGCGGTCAGTAAGGATTTTTATTTTTATTTTTTTGAAAAGAAATGAAAGAAATGAATAACATATATATAGAGAGACACTAATGTCACCCACCTTACAGTTTCCCTTACAATCGATTACACATTACAAATGGGCTCCACTATGCTACATTTTGAAAAATTGAAAATTGAAACTTCTGTGAATATTTTCTGTATCTTTGACTACAAGTAAAGCTTTAAAATCAGACAAAACCGAAAAACTCACAGCTTAGTTTCACTAGTTAATAGACACAGTTGAATTTTTTTGATGTACACTAACTCATAACCTGTATGTAAATTATAGATACAAAAACTTCCTTATATTATTTGTACTATAGTTCCTTATGAGAATGGCCTTACTTCCCTACTGTATATACATATATCCCTATATATATTATAGCTCTGTTACAACATCTATGTTGTTAATTTATACAACTAAAAATAATGAAAAGTTAAAAAAAAAAAAAAAGAAGCAAAATGCATGGATACGGTCTGGTTTATCAGGAGTTTATGTACAGTATACTGGAATATGGTACACTTTATAATATATATTGATCTGAAAGACACACAATAGACACACAATCACTTTATCTGTTCTGTGAAAGCTAATTTATAACCACAAGCACACATCTAAGGGTTTGTGAAGTTTTCATAAATTAACCATGCAAAATAGTCTTCCTTATCAGACCAAATACACAACAGACTGAATTACCCTGCACCATATTAAAATTATTTCGTGAGAAGCAAAGGGAAGCTGGCACCATTAGATATGCAAATTGTTAAAGAGACAACACCTAACAAGAAGGCGAAAAAACGTCATGCCATGAATGAATAGTGCATTCAAAAATGACAGTCATCATGCTGTTTCAAAACCTATATGGCTTTATTTCCTCCAATGAAAGATAAGGAGAATCACATTGGTTGCTCTTTTCCATGCAGTTAGTTAGTCCCCATGGTGACTGAGGGGCCGTCTACCGTTGTCAACTAAAAACGGAAAACTTTTTATGTGTTTTGACCATTCATTTACATCACAGCAGTGTTTCGGGGGCCTGAAATGCAGACTTTGGAAAACTGGTTTCATGTTTTTGAAAATGATACCGTTATCATCTCAGTGTAAACCACAAAAATGCAAATTTGTGAAATCCGTGATGTCATGCACATGCATATTATGTGTTCGGTCTACAGGTGCGTAGTGTTTCTTTACAAAGTGACATTGCCAATTACTGGCCTGGCAGCAGAATATAGCGTTTTTAGTCGTTTTCGCAGATCCGCGTGAACGGTTTTTGACAATGTCTCCTGAGGCTTTCTAGGAAAATTCCAGGTTCAGTGGCATAATGTCGATTACCACACAATTGTATTTCGACTCATAGGTTATAATGAGGCACTTAGAATAGAAGTCAATTGGGCTCATTTTTGGAGGATTTAAAATGCAAAGCATCATTTTTTTCAAACACTATATTCATCATTTTTCTGTTAAAATATATTATTTGAGCTATAAAGTGGTTCTCATCATTTTTATGGTAATTTTTAAGGTTACCTTTTGAAGGAAAATCATCACAACATTTATTTCCATCGAGAGGTGCATCATTTTTTGGTCAAGATCTTGACAATGCAAGAGGTGAGCACTCTGTAAAGTCTCCTCCAGCACATCCCAAAAACTTACACTGAGGTTAAGGTCAGTGCCAATTCATGTGTGAAAATGATTCTTCATGCTCCCTCCCAACAATTCTTTCACAATTTGAGCCTGATGAATCTTGGCATTGTCATCCTGGAATATGGCCATGATACATCTTAATACATGGTTGTTTAAGAAAAAAAAAAAGCTACACTCCATCTTTTAACCCTGGAACACACCAAGCCAACGTCCACGAACTAGTGGTGACAAAAGCAGACTGCGGGGTTGGCTCATGTCGGCAGAGTCTGGGTCCAAAGTTGCCCTGACACACCAAACCGACGATTGACACCCAACGGCCAAGTAGCATGTCCATTCTGCGCCTCCGTAAGAAGAAATGCCTTTCCGTACCAGCAGGTGGCAGTAGCTGAACAGCCAATCAGAATGATCAGATGGCCTGACTGACCGACGAGCTCCGACACCGATTTAACATGTCGAATCGGCCAAAAAAAGCCGACGAGGACCAACTTCAGGCGACCGTGCGGAACACAATGAGAAAACTTAGTCGGCCGACGAACAAAAACTGCCCGACGGCTGACCATCGGCTTGGTGTGTTCCGGGCTTTAGAGTTAAAAGAACCGTTGCCAAACATATAACATGCTAGAAAAATAATAATCACTGTAATAATGATCCATCCATAGATTCTTAAGTATTTGCCTATTAAAATCCAAACAGCAACTTTTTTTTTTTTTTTTTTGGCCGGGCAATGTATTTTATATTATACTTATTAATGGATTTATTTATTTTATTGTATTTTATATTATATTATTAACTATTTATTTTTATTATAAGTATTTTATTATATTATCTATAATATAATATTATATATTTTTATAATTTAACATGTTTAATTATATTATATTAAACATATTATTTGTGACACTGGACCACAAAACCAGTCATAAGGGTCAATTTTTTTTAAAAATTGAGATGTATAAATCATCTGAAAACTGAATAAATATCTGTGACGAGCAGGGCGGGCGAGAGCCGTGAGGGAACGGCACGAGGCCGGTGACGCGAGTGATAACGAGCGTCAGCTGCGCGTTGCACCGGCCTCGAATCTCTCCCTCTCGGACGGCAGCCACCCCACCTCGTCCCAGGAGCACGGCAGCGAGCTCTCCGTCCCACCTGTTGATAATCGCTCCAGCACCACCGCCTCGGGCAGCCACTCGCGGTCTTCACGCTCCCGCGCTGCCCGACCTCCGCAGCACCGCGATCCCCCTCAGCAGCGAGGGCTCTCCGATAGCATGTCCCTCCTTCCTCCCGGGTTTTGGCACCAATGTAACACAGTTCGTATATACGGGAAGAAGGAGGCGGGAACCGGCGAACGTTCAACACAAATTTAATATATAAAATAAACAAATACAAAATGAAAGTAATGCCGGCAGACCCTCACGGCCGTCTGCCGGCCACACAAACATAACAAAACCATAAAATAAAGTCCAGGCCTGGTCCTCTCTCGTCTTTCACTGTCGTCGCTCCCCTTTTATGCTTCCGGAGCTCCTCCGTGAGAGATTCGAGGCCGGTGCAACGCGCAGCTGACGCTCGTTATCACTCGCGTCACCGGCCTCGTGCCGTTCCCTCACGGCTCTCGCCCGCCCTGCTCGTCACAATATCGATGTACGTTTTTTAGAATAGCACAATATTTGGCCGAGATACAACTATTTGAAAATCTGGAATCTAAGATGCAAAAAAAATCAAAATATTGAGAAAATCACCTTTGAAGTTGTCCAAATGAAGTCCTTAGCAATGCATATCCACTCACAAAAATACATTTTTGATATATTTACGGAAAATATCTTCATGGAACATGATCTTTACTCCTAATTATTTTTGGCATAAAAGAAAAATTAATAATTTTGACCCATGTATTGTTGGCTATTGCTACAAATATACCCGAGCGACTTATGACTGGTTTTGTGGTCCAGGGTCACATTTATGTCTTGTGGTAATAATTGTTTGTGGTAATCAACACAGGTGCTGTTGATTAAGCTTGATTTGTACTGAATATTCTTTTGAGCTTTATAAAGATGCAACAATATCATAAAATATGCTAAAATTAGTCAGGCTATTGCTTTATGTGAGAAACAAATGAAAATTTAAGAAAAATTTAAAATTTATGAAAATTTAATTTAATTTAATCTGTTTAGTGAATGGAAAAAATACCTCTGCATTGGACCAAAGAAATGAGAGAGACTTGTCTCTTAAAATGACCATGTCACCACAGTAAGAGCCTATTGAAGATAGGACTAATAGTAATACTAGTAAATAGTAAATAGTAAAACTAATAGTGTCATTCTTCTAGTGAGGGCTAAAACATCAGGCCCACTGAAAAGCTGCTTTTGGAATGACTGAAGTTTGGTAATTATATTCCTGACCTTCTAGGATACTATTGTTGTGCTAAAATCATTGGCCAGAACAGCATGCCTGTACAACTTCCTGTGGTCTGGGAGAACGGGATGGCTGAAGCGATTGAGTGGTGAGAATAACAGGAAAAGAATGATGTAAACTTCTTGAGGCTGGGCTTTCCACCCCCGTGACCCCCAGACTGTCTGGCCTGAGTCACAGGTTCATATTAAGGATTTGATAGGAACAAAAAGCTACTTTCGCTGTTCTTTTCAAGATGTTATTCTTGAATCTCAGAAACAAAGTGGTTCTAAACCCTTCAAAACATGTTTAGTAACCAGCTAAATTATTTGCTGATATTAGCTCAGAGCCTAAATTATGTTCCAACAAGTCATAACAAACATTTAAATGCCTACAATTGTAATTTGGAAAAAAAAACAAATGGAAAATTGTCAAGTGATTTTACATGGTAATTCAAAATTCTCACATCAGCTCTCACGATCTGTGCCTCTATAAACAACGAGCAACAAGCACATTTGAATTTGACCAAAGTAATTCCATCCACCTGCTTTCCATATATATCTGGCTAAATAATTTCTAAACAGATCTTGGCCTAAGATATAAGAACACCTACAGGAACCATTGTGCAAAAGAAGTTTAAAATGTTAGCATATTTTAAAAAATAAATAAGTGCAAACTGCATGTAGTGTTTTCGAACACCTGATTGTATGTGATTTACAATTATACGAAAATATATTTTACCTTAAATTTATATTAAACGCAATTGGAATTTAACCCACTTAAGTACATCTTTATATAAATTACATAATTCTATTGTCTTTGAAATACGCTACTGCTGAATGCACTGACATTTATGTTAAACTAAAATATACTTTACTGTCATTCCTATTGAAACTTGCATGTCACGTACTTACGTATATTTGTAATTCCACATTGGTAATGATGGTTGCAATGTAGTACATTTAAAATATATAAACTTAAAGTGTAATATCAAATAACACATTTACAGTTGATATTATAATTAGGTATTTTTACATGTGCTTTATTATGTTAGTCAACACATCAAAATAAGCGTACTTATCTGATACATTTGATTTGCATTTTTTAAGTGTACTCTCTTAAGCCCGGAACACACCAAGCTGAAGGTCGGCCGTCGGGCAGTTTTTGTTCGTCAGCCGACTAAGTTTTCTCAGAGTGTTCCACACCGTCGGCTGAAGTTGGTCCTCGTCGGCTTTTTTTCAGCCGAATCGACATATTGAATCGGAGTCGGAGCTCGTCGGTCAGTCGGGCCATCTGATTATTCTGATTGGCTGTTCAGCTACTGCCACCTGCTGGTACGGAAAGGCATTTCTTCTTACGCAGGCGCAGAACGGATGTGCTACTTGGCTGTCGGGTGTCGAGTATCGGTTTGGTGTGTCAGGGCAACGCAGTTTGCTTTCGTCGCCTGAACTTAAATTTCAGTCTCTTCATCAAACAAAGCTTATCGTATATCATTGATGAGGAAAATAGTTACTGTTATGATGCTTGTATGTGTTACCGGTAATCTGTATTATGTCTGTTTTGGGTTGGTTTTTAGTAATGGTTCCTAGTTTTCAGTTTGTTTCTATGGTTTTTCATTGATTTGATTATGAGTTGCACCTGTTGTTTCGTTTCATTGATTAGTTTGCTTTGTTATTCAAAGGTGCAGTATGTAATATTGACAGCTAGTGGTTCAAATGGGTACTGCAGTCCAAATTCAACATAATAGAGAGAGCTGTTTCTCCCGCCTCATACTTAGACTCAACGCTCACGCGGGTTGCCAGATTGAAGACACACATAAGAAACAAGCACAATTGTGGAAAGCAACGAGCCTTACAGTGTAAGTTGATCAGCTAATGTATCTGCGTTTTAATACGCCTCTGTTCATAGAGCATATGGATGCCAAGGCTTTTTAGTAGAATCTGCGATCTCTGACCTATATCGTTTGCTGCCTTCCATGGCTGCAATACGAGGTGTTTTTCGCCAACTGGCAACCTGGGCTGTCGAAATACTATTGGGTAAATTGGCAGTGGGTGGGACCACACAGACTAAAACAAAAACAGACATTACGATACGGACCATTTCAAAGTAGAATAACTGGCTGTAGAATTGTTTTTCAGAGAAACTATTATATGAACCTAGCATCTTTAATAAATATCTGTAAACATATTATGGTATTTTTATGCTTTAGTTTAGTACAGTCAAACAATGACATACACCTTTAAGCCCTGTTTTATTCAGTTCAATGTCTGTTCTTGTCTGATATTTTTGGTTGTTCTGTATTTTTTAGTCCAGACTTCTCTGAGTATTTTGTTATTTTGAGTTTGTTTAACCCCTTAGCATCCCTGTAAAATCTGCCTAAAACGCCTAACAGAGGCATACCCAAAGTAAACTGCATGCTGTTCTTGAACCATTTGGAGTATATATGGTTTTTGTCTTGTAAGTTAAAGTCCCCTTTCAATGTTATGACATAGAGTGAAGTAATCAGAGTAAATGATGACACAATTTTCATTCTTAAATAAATGTAAATATATTAATTATGTAAATAATTAATATATTTACATGTATTTAAAATGTCCTCTTTACACCCCCCTACACATAACTGTATATATAAATGATTAGAATGGTAAGATTTTTTTATGTTTTTAAAAGAAGTCTCTTCTGCTCACCAAGGCTTCATTTATTTGATCAAAAATACAGCAAAAACAGTAATATTGTAAAATATTTTAACAATTTAAAATAACTGTTTTCTATTTGAATATATTTTAAAATGCAGTTTATTTCTGTGTCGGTAAAGCTGAATTTTCAGCATCATTACTCCAGTCTTCAGTGTCACATGATCCTTCAGAAATCATTCTAATATGCTGATCTGCTGCTCAAGAAACATTTATCATCATTATCAATGTTGAAAACAGTTGTGTACAATTTCTTTTCAGGATTATTTGATGAATAGCAACATTATAAATAACTTTTGATCAATTAAAAAAAAAAAAAAAAAATTAACTCTTATTGACTCCAAACCTTTGAACATTTAATGTTACAAAATCTTTCTATTTCAGATAAATGCTGTTCTTTTGAACTTTCTATTCTTCAAATAATCCTTATTTTAAATAGTAAAAATATTTCACAATATTACTGTTTTTGCTGTATTTTGGATCAAATAAATTAAGCCTTGGTGAGCAGAAGACACTTCTTTTACAAACATTAAAAAATCTTACCGTTCTAATAATTCTGTTATTTTGTAATAATTTTTGTTATATATATATATACACCACTGTGTATATATATATATAGTACTGTACAAATATCTTTGGCACATTAGTATTTTAACCTAAAAAAATTGGTTTAGATTTGGTTTGATTTTAAGCCAGTTATTTATATCTTTTCCTGTAGTGTATCAGTAGGAAATATCAGTTTACATTTCCAAACATTCCTTTTGCCAATGATTGTAATAATCCAGTGAGATTTTTGTATGCACAAGGGCGATATGCTCCACACGGAGATCTAATCTCACCATCATCGAGTCCGTCTGTGATTACATGTAGAAACAGAAAAAACTGAGAGACTAAATCCAGAAGAACTGTGGCAACATCTACAAGACGCTTTAAGAAACCTTCCTGCAAAGCTACCTGAAAAACTCGGTGCAAGTGTACCTATGACAAAAGCTGTTTTAAACGCAAAGGGTGGTCACACCAAATATTGATTTTATTTAGTTAATAGAAGTTAATTGATAAATAACAAGTGTCTAAAACTTGCATGTAGGTTTCTTCAAGCGTCTTGAACAGTGAACCCAGAATGTACAGTATTTGGACACTTAAAGCACGATTAAAGATATGTAAAAATCTCATTTGATTATAAAACAAAATATAAATGCAAGCAGCATTTCAAACAATTGAGATGCTTTTGATAAACTGGTGCTTTTGTGTATGTATAAAGTCAGTTCTATCCAAATTCACACAGGTGTCTCAACTACGGAAATTATCCACTAACAATTGAAAAGTGTCTATATACTTTTCTGTACTCATTTTGAACACTATTTCCGTTAAACTTCTTTTTGTGAAATTTTTAAAAGATTGAAAAGTGTTTTGTAATATATTAAGTTTATAAAACGCATTGATATTAATGCATTTTTAATTGTCTGTTTGGGTCAAGTACTCTATTTAACCAAACAAATGATAGATAAATGAATCATATTTTGGCAATATAGCATCCAAAATATTGAACATTTTATTCGAATTGCCCTAAAACGGCAACTCTTTGAGCATAAAACAAAATACAAGCTTCTTTGTTTCTTTCTAATAAATTCTTCAATACAAATGTATCTATTGTTTTAACATACATTTACCAAATTTTGTGAAATTGTTTGCTTAAAAAGTGTGCTTGTGCAAATTTTCATTAAAATAAATGTCACTTGTTCTGATACTTTATGACATGCAATGATATTAATATTTTTAGTTTGTATTAAGTGTCTGTATATTATAATATTACATATATTACCATATTAACCAGTAAATGAAACACAATAATACTGGATATGTGGCAAATAATATTGACCTACTATTTCAAGACTTTGTAAATTAACACAAATGACAACAACCCCCTTTTTTTTTCTTTTTTTTTTTTTTTTTACCAACAAAACGTAAGTTCGATCTTTCTTTGCAGGCAGAACTTTAAGAGCACAACATCAGTTAACAGCAACAAGTGTTTACATGAACTAAACTCTTTGCGTTTTATCACAACAAACTAACACCATACCAATAGAAACTTTTGCAAAATAAAGAGGATGCCTCACCTGAAGATTGACAAAGAACAGAATCGCTATGCCTTTCCATAAAGTTTTGACAGAAAAACATCCCATCTTAATTCACGAATTGTAATACTCCTGAGCAGCGATCTTCATATCATGTTCAGATAAGTTTCCCCGCGACTTTCCTCAATGATTAAACTCTTTAAACTGTAGCACTGATGTGAAAGGTGTGAGCTCTTGCTCAAGGTGGAGCTGACTGCTGTCACCAGAGTTAAATCTTTCTGTTCCGCCTCTTCTTTATTTGGCTGAACGGAACGGGCGTTGCAAAACTCATCGCTTCTATAATCGCATCGCTTCACTCCATCACCAAAACTAACGACTGCTATTCCGCCCCCTCAGTCCAAACAGGAAGTTATAATGTCCACTATTTTAAACAGGCCACTGTAGAACTTCATACTTCACACACGTTATTTTTTTTTCTTCATCTTTTGGCAACACCCGTATATAGGCTATATATAAACTTCTGTTTAAGGTTTTTCAGAACTGAAACTTCCTGTTATTTAGGCTACTCTTGTTCAAGTTGTACTAAACACTTTCCCAGCACTGCTCAAAATGGGCTATTCTGATGAAGATTTGCATAACTCCCACACGCAGCACGTCACAGCACCACTGTCCAATGTAAGGGTCACACACACACACACACACACACAAACACACACACACACACAAACACACACACACATACATTCACACACACACACACACACACACACACACATATATATATATATATATATATATATATATATATATATGGTAAATTGTTTACGTATTAAACTCCTTGGCCCAACAATACACATTCATTTCATTGTTACTGACTATTGTAATCTTCTCTTCCTGTAGATTCATAGCCCATTTTGAACATGTTTACTTAAGTTCTGGATGAAAATAGTACTAATTATACTTGCGCAATGCCCATGAGAGGAATAACCATGTTTGCACACAAATATTTAGAACTTCTTAAGCTTTTCTTGGAGATTCCATGTTTACTATGATGATTGTATGATATCGCTTTCAGATTCATCTATGTAAATGGCCATGGAGAGATGCCCATTGGCCCTGTCACTGTCCCATGTCTCTTGGGTCTGGGTGGTTCTTCTCGGGGAGGTCATTATCCAGCTTCAGTTAAAAACCATACTCTTCTTGAGTGGGCATCATGTACTCAAAGAAACCTACGGCACAAACATACAGATCATATCTTTAACGCATTACAAGTAACTTGAGTTGCATAATCAGATTACTTTTTTCAAGTAACTAGTAAAGTAATGCATTACTTTTTCAATTTACAACAAAATATCAAAGTTACTTTTTCAAATAAGTAACACAAATTACTTTTCACATTTATTGACTGACAGCTCTCCTGTCCACATGTTGAGAGAAATAAAGTGCAAAGGTGTTGTGTGCGCTGTGTGAACATGATGGTTATTGAAGTTCTAGACTAAATGTGAACATGCATTTACTCATCTCACTTGCACGAAAACATTCAGTATTCCTCAAAATGAATAAAAACAGTGCAATGCAATCTCAGAATTGAACACAAACCTGTTATAATTAAATATATTAAATTGCACAAACATACTTCATGTATTTAATCTCACTTTATTAACCAATGTCTTTGCTGCTAACATTCAATGATCCAATTCAAACATACAAACAAGTAAAAATTACTTTAGATTAGATTTAGAAATAAGAGTGTTGAACTTCCTTCTCCTGTATCCTATTCTTCTTTAATCCAGAATGGCAGCACAGATGAAAGGTTTGTACTTGTCCACACGGTCACAAAAAATGGGATGCAAAGTGCATCTGTGTACACCTTCCAATGACGATTTTTACATGACACGGACCCTCGCGCACACGCAGAAAGTATAACACTAGCTTAAAGGGTTAGTTCACCCAAAAATGAAAATTATGTCATTAATTACTCACCCTCATGTCGTTCTACACCCGTAAGACCTTCGTTCATCTTCAGAACACAAATTAAGATATTTTTGATGAAATCCGATGGCTCAGTGAGGCCTGCATTGCCAGCAAGATAATTAACACTTTCAGATGCCCAGAAAGGTACTAAAACAGATTTAAAACAGTTCATGTGACTACAGTGGTTCAACCTTAATATTATAAAGCGACGAGAATACTTTTTGTGTCGCCAAAAAAAAACAAAATAACGACTTTTCAACAATATCTAGTGATGGCCGATTTCAAAACACTGCTTCAAAGCTTTATAAATCTTTTGTTTCGAATCAGTGATTCGGATCGTGTATCAAACTGCCAAAGTCACATGAACTATTGAAATTCTGAAACGCTTATGACGTAACAAAGCCTTGTTTACTGAAATCACGTGACTTTGGTGCTCCGAACCACCAATTATCTTAATTTGTGTTCTGAAGATGAACAAAGGTCTTACAGGTGTGGAACAACATGAGGGTGAGTAATTAATGACAGAATTTTCATTTTTGGGTGAACTAACCCTTTAAGGCTTATTCATTTCACTTTTGTTGTGAAAGGGCCTTTAACCAAAATTAGAACTTTTTTGTTGTTATTAAAAAACAAACAAGCAAGTCCAGCCCAGGTGATAAAAAGTAACGCAAAAATAATGTAACGCATTACTTTTCATAAAAAGTAACTAACGCAATTAGTTACTTTTTTAGGGAGTAATGCAATATTGCAATGCATTACTTTTAAAAGTAACTTTCCCCAACACTGATCATTATATACCCAACTCTCTTCTCTTTTTCTGCTAATATGACATAAGTCAAGTCAAGTCACCTTTATTTATATAGCGCTTTTTACAATGCAGATTGTGTCAAAGCAGCTTTACATTGATAACTGGTATATAATTTTGGCTGCACACCAGCTCTTAAAGAATAGTGTCAATGTCGGCAGATCAAAGCACTGTTGAATATCAAATGTCAAGTGTCCCCAACTAAGCAAGCCAAAGGCGACAGCGGCAAGGAACCCAAACTCCAACAGGTGACATCAGATGGCAAACAGGTGGCAAATAGACTTCTGTGTTAAAATGGAGAAAAAAACCTTGGGAGAAACCAGGCTTAGTCAGGGGGCCAGTTCTCCTCTGGCGAACAGTGCTTTGTTACGATTCAGGTTGCTATCTTATGTCTGATAGGATCGCAACATTCAAAGTATTTATTCCAGTTCAGTCCAGTTGAGGATCGTATTCATCACACCAGTATGGACGGTTTGTTGAGGAGCTGTGGCACTGGCTGTTGTGTCGATGAGGCCTGCACAATGGATGATCTAGTTGACTCAATCTCTGCTGATACTTCAGGGCTACGTTGTGGTCGTGTCAAGGCGCCGGTCCTCGGTCTCACCTGGATACGGCCCGGATCTGGTTGACTACAGTAGACCTCGGGATAAACAGAAAGACTAATATTAGCGTAGATGCCATTCTTCTTCTGATGTAATGAGTACATCTGGTGTTATAGGAAGTGTTCCCGGTTCCGGCTGACCTAATTTATGCAGCCTAATAATCCTTTAACGGATTTGAAAATATAAATTGATAATGTGTTATGTGTATGCCAGGTTAAAGAGATGCGTTTTTAGTCTAGATTTAAACTGACAGAGTGTGTCTGCTTCCCAAACAATGCTAGGAAGATTGTTCCAGAGTTTAGGTGCCAGATAGGAGAAGGATCTACCACCTGCGGTTGATTTTGATATTCTAGGTATTATCAGCTGGCCTGAATCCTGAGATCGCAATAGACGTGAAGGACTATAATGCTTTAAGAGCTCGCTCAGGTACTGGGGAGCTAAACCATTTAGTGCTTTGTAAGTAATTAGCAAGATTTTAAAATCTATACGATGTTTAACAGGAAGCCAATGCAGTGTTGACAGAACTGGGCTAATATGGTCATACTTCCTAGTTCTAGTAAGAACTCTAGCTGCTGCATTTTGTACGAGCTGTAGTTTATTTATCAGGCGAGCGGAACAACCACCCAGTAGAGCGTTACAGTAATCTAGCCTTGAGGTCATGAACGCATGAACTAACTGTTCTGCATTTTTCATTGAGAGCATATGTCATAGTTTAGATATATTTTTAAGATGGAAGAATGCGGTTTTACATATGCTAGTAACATGGCCTTCAAATGAAAGATTGGTATCAAAGAGCACACCCAGGTTCCTAACGGACGACGAAGACTTAACAGAGCAGCCATCAAGTGTTAGACAGTATTCTAGGTTATAACATAACAAGCATTGTGAAATTTTACAATATTGTTATTTTCGCTGTATCGTTAGTTACATCATAATGTCAATCAGCACCAGCATTGGGCAAAGTTACTTTTAAAAGTAATGTTACAATATTGTGTTGAAAAAGTAAGTAATTGCGTTACCTTTTATGGATAGTAATGTGTAACATTACTTTTGGTTTACTTTTTCTTGCCTGGGCTGGGCTTGCTTGTATGTTTTTTTTTAATAATAGAAATGGCTCTATTTTTGGCAAATGTAAAGGCCCTTTCACACCAAATGTGTAATTACAAAAGGAAATGCAAATTCACACCTATACACTAAACTGTCTAGTCCTCAAGTCTAGGGGAGAGCAGGGCACAACCTAACACTTTTTGACTTTCTCAGCTTGTGTAAATCTACTTAGGGTTCAGAGAATTTATTTTATTCCATATTAATTTCACACATGTCTGGTACAAATATGTGGCTTTGTTTCATTAATCAAGTGTATACTTTTTTCTTTTTTTAACCTGAAAAAAGGGAAGTGAAATATGACAACATGGGTGGGGCACACTGTAACATGTGACGGGGCATGTTGTAACATGACCATTTGACAGCTTAAAATGTTATCTGATCTAATCAAAAAATATTCATGACAAACTAAAATATTTTGTCAATAAAAGACAATTAATATTATTTTTTCATATAAAATAATAGCATTTTTTTTTTTTTTAGAAATTCAAATTTAAATAATTTTGTAGTTTGATAATGAACACTCTGCAAAACACAGCTATACAGCATTGGTCAAAACAACACAAGAAATAGATGAAGAAACATATTCACTACCACTACTTGGTGCACTACCAAATACAGTGCACAGCATAAATGAGTACACCCCCTCTAAACAAATACAAAAGATGTATTTTCTTTATGATCACTAATACAGTTCATGGAAAGATGGCAAAACTAAAATGTATTAAACATATACATAATAAAAAAAATGAGAAATATATGTCTGTTACATAACAGAAGGGTCGGAGACAGAAGATGGCAGAGATGGTCACTTTATTTAACAACAGCAGCGTAAACAGAAGTGCAGGTGAGTATAACGTGAGTTTGGCAGGTGAATGGTGAGATGAGAGGTAATGATACTGTCCTTTTGTGTTGTTTAGGTGAGGATCCTGGAAGACGATGGAGAATACACTTGACTGGAGACTGGAGACACTCACACACTGATGAGGGACACGAGGAGATACAAGGAGACGCTGGAGACAGGTAAGTAGATCGCTGGGAGTCCTTGAGGTAAGCATGTAGGTTGATCTATATGCGAACGAGACCGGACAGTGACTGGATGTGTATGAGTGTTTTTTGTAGTGGAGGTGATGAGCATGCTGATGAGGTGCAGGTGCGTGTGATCAGTATTCTGGAGATGGGGTGCGCTGTGATTGGTGGATGTTGGAGCCTGGCGTGTCTGTGACAGCACCCCCCTCCACGGCCCGCTCCTGAGGGCCGAGGACCCCTACGTCGTGGTGGCCGTCCTCTTCCATGTGGGGCAGGTCTGTCGGGATGGGCTGCGTGGAAGGTGTGAAGCAGGTTGGGGTCGAGTATGTCGTTTCTGGGAACCCAAGAGCGCTCCTCGGGGCCATAGCCTTCCCAGTCCACTAGATATTCCAGCTGGCCACCACGGCACCGGGAGTCCAAGATCTCACGTACCTCGTAGGCTGCACCATCGTCCAGGATGAGTGGAAGGGGGGGGTTCCGGCAGGGCAGACGCAGCCATGATGTCCCTGGTAGACAGCCAGACCTTCTGTCCAGGTTGGTAGGCAGGAGCGTTGGAACGTTGAAGGTTGGCTGCCATTCTGCATCTGCGCAGGGCCCGTTGTAGTTAATGGTGTGCTGAGTCCCAGACCCTCTCGCTCTCTCGGAACCAGTAATCACCTGATGGTACATCCAATGGTTCCCCGGACCAGGGGAACAGTGGGGGTTGGTAACCGAGTACGCACTGGAAAGGGGTGAGTCCAGTAGATGGTTGTCGTAGGGAATTCTGGGCGTACTCGGCCCAACCCAGATGCGGGCTCCAAGAGTCCTGGTGGCCGTGACAGAAGGTACGGAAGAAGCGACCGATCTCTTGAATCTTCCTCTCCATCTGCCCATTCGACTGGGGATGGTAGCCATAAAGTCGACTCCTAGGTGTGACCATGGGCGGTTGGGAACGGGCAGCGGAAGGAGTTTGCCGGCTGGAAGGTGGCGAGGAGTCTTCGATATGGTGCATTCCTGGCATCCCTGCACGTACCTTCTGACGTCGGAAGCCATGTTGGGCCACCAGAAGCGTTCTTTCAGCAACGAGAGGGTCTCATTGGCCCCCGGGTGGCCAGTGCCAAGTCACGTGTGGGCAGTGTGGATGAGTGGAGTGCGCCGTGTTCTGGTGATATATTGCAAGCCTGGTGGACAACCCGACAGAGTGTTGGCAGAGGCATTGGAGGAGGGTATGATCTCTTCTGACCAGGAGATTGGGCTGACGATGAGAGATTCAGGGAGAATGGATTCAGGTTCTTCTGTCTTTTCTTCAGGAGTGTGTAAGCGGGAGAGGGCGTCAGCCTTGACGTTCTTAATTCCAGGACGGTAGGAGATTGTAAAGTTAAAGCGTGTGAAGAAAAGTGCCCAGCGTGCCTGTCTGGGGTTTAACCTCTTGGCTGCTCGGAGATACTCAAGGTTTTTGTGGTCGGTGAGTACGAGGAATGGATGTCTGGCACCCTCCAGCCAATGCCTCCACTCTTCTAGGGCGAGCTTGATGGCGAGTAGCTCCCTATTGCCGATGTCGTAGTTAGCCTCCGCCGGGTTGAGCTTGCGGGAGAAGAAGGCACATGGATGGAGTCTACTTGGTGTCCCCTGCTGCTGAAATAGCACCGCTCCAACTCCGGTGGTGGAGGCATCCACTTCCACAACAAAAGGTAGGTCGGGATCAGGGTGGACGAGGAGTGGAACGGTGGTGAAGGCTTCTTTCAAGGTGTTGAAAGCGGTGGTGGCAGCTGGTGTCCAGGACAGAGACTTGGGCTTGTGGCGGAGTAAACTTGTGAGTGGGCTGGTTATGGAGCTGTAGTTTTTGATGAAACGGCGGTAGAAGTTTGCAAACCCGAGGAAGCGCTGGAGTTCCTTGATTGTGGAGGGAGCAGGCCAGTTCCTGATGGCATCCACCTTCCTCTCGTCCATCCGGATGCCACTGCTGTCGATGTTATAGCCAAGGAACTGCACTGAGGGCTGATGGAAGGAGCATTTCTCGGCTTTCAGGAAGAAATGGAATTCCCTCAGGCGTTGCAGGACCTCCGCAAAGTGGTGGTGATGTTCGGCCAGGCTCCAGGAGTAGATGAGGATATCATCGATGTAAACCAGGACGAACTTATGGAGAAACTCCCGGAGCACCTCATGGATGAAATCCTGGAATACGGAGGGGGCGTTGACCAGGCCATACGGCATGACGAGGTATTCATAGTGGCCGGTGGGCGTGACGAAGGCGGTCTTCCACTCGTCCCCTCACGTATCCTGATGAGGTTGTAGGCGCTGCGGAGGTCCAACTTGGTGAAGACAGTGGCACCACAGAGATGTTCCAGGGCAGCTGGGACGAGAGGAAGGGGGGTAGCGGAATTTTACTGTGATGTTATTGAGTGTTCTGTAGTCTATGCAGGGCCGCAAGCCTCCTTCCTTTTTTGCCACAAAGAAGAAACTCGAAGCAGCAGGGGAAGTAGACAGCCAGATGTAACCTTGAGCCAGGGCCTCTTCGATGTATTCCTCCATGGCCTTCACCTCCGGAATGGACAGGGGATAGATCTTACCCCTAGGCACTGACGCACCCGGAAGCAGGTCGATGGCGCAGTCCCATGGCCGGTGTGGAGGCAGCTTGGAAGCTCGTTGAGGGCAGAAGACGTCGCTGAAGGGGGCGTAACACGATGGTATGTCCACAGAGCATTTCTCGATGGGGCTCTCGATGGAGGTGGCACAGACGGAGAGATGTTCAGGGCGTGGAGATGAAGGAACAGGAAGCTCGGAGAAACAGCTGGAGAAGCATGTATCGCCCCACTTCAGGATCTCGCCGGTCTTCCAGGAGATGACTGGATTGTGTTGCTCCAACCAGGGGCGCCCTAGTATCACGTCAGCGGTGGATTCCTCCAGAACCAGCAGATGTAACTGTTCGGCATGGAGGATGCCGACTTGTAACTGGATGGGTCCGACACACAGGCGTACTGTTTTCCTGCTGAGGGGCTTCCCGGTCACTGAGTGGATCTGGTAGGTGGATGGCGTGGCCGTGGTCTTGAGTTTGAGTTGCCGGCAGAGGGCGCCGGAGATGAAGTTGCCTGCTGACCCAGAATCAAGGAGTGCGACCACTGGAAGAGAAATATCAGCAGTAGTAAGGTTTACAACAGTGGTGAGTGGTTTCATCTTTGATATCGAGGGAATGATGGCACTCACCATGGGACGCGGAGGACGAATTGGGCATGTGAAAATTACATGCCCAGGTGAAGCACAGTACAAACAAAGATTCTGGGTCAGCCGCCTCTGCCGTTCAGAAGGAGTGAGCCGGGAATTTTCCAGAAGCATGGGTTCATGGGCTGGTTCTGGAGGGCTGACGGATTCTGGTCGGTGGGGTGCGATGTCAAACAGTGGCTGGCCCTGGTGTTCTTCGAGACACGACTGCATACGAGTGGCGAAGCGGATGGAGAGTTGGATGAACCGTTCTAGCCCGAAGGAATCCTCGTATGCAGCGAGATGCAACCGCACTCGAGGGTCCAGACCTTGACGGTAAGTTGTTTTCAGAGCTTGTTCATTCCAGCATGGGACTGGCGTGCATAGGCGGTGAAGGAGTGGTGGTTGTGTTGACGTGATCGCTGGCAGTGGTGAAGATGGGTTGACGGTGAGTGCTCGGCGCAACGCGTCAACAAGCTCCTGGAATGGGTCTTGATGGCTCATGCTGTTGTTCATCGGTTTTGGTCCGGTCTTCTGTTACATAACAGAAGGGTCGGAGACAGAAGATGGCAAAGATGGTCACTTTATTTAACAACAGCAGCGTAAACAGAAGTGCAGGTGAGTATAACGTGAGTTTGGCAGGTGAATGGTGAGATGAGAGGTAATGATACTGTCCTTTTGTGTTGTTTAGGTGAGGATCCTGGAAGACGATGGAGAATACACTTGACTGGAGACTGGAGACACTCACACATTGACAAGGGACACAAGGAGATACAAGGAGACGTTGGAGACAGGTAAATAGATCGCTGGGAGTCCTTGAGGTAAGCATGTAGGTTGATCTAGATGCGAACGAGACCGGACAGTGACTGGATGTGTGTGAGTGTCATTTGTAGCGGAGGTGATGAGCGTGCTGATGAGGTGCAGGTGCGTGTGATCAGTATTCTGGAGATGGGGTGCGCTGTTATTGGTGGATGTTGGAGCCTGGCGTGTCTGTGACAATGTCATTAATAGCCATAATTTTGTTTAAATTAAGGATTGCAGAAATGAGTACACCCTAGATTTAATTCAACAAATGTATAATATTCTAGTACTATGCCCTCCACAATTTTGAATATACTGCTCTGACCCTTCTTGGCACGGAGTGTACAAGTTCATGACAAATTGTCACATCTGTCCTGTTTAACTCCTGGATGATGAGCTCCCTAAATGCCCTGATCTTTAATGTGGAGTGTTGCTCAACTCGTCTCTACAGAATCCCCCACAGGTGCTCAAGAGTGTTAAGATTGAGTGCAATACATGTCCACATAAGGTTTTTCACCTTGAGAGAATGCATATCCTCATTGTCATGTTGAAAAAATGCCCAACAATGCAGGGAATGAGGAAAGGGTAACATCAAGTTTGAAGTTTGTGTGTTAAATTACACAGTGGTGTAATTTATAAATGATAATAAAGCACAACTCCCTCACACCTTCAGCGCTCATACATCCCTATATAAGAGCTTTACTACCACTGAACTTTACTGTGGGAACCAAGCACTTCTCACTGTAGCAACACCATAACATTTTGGATGCTGTTTGATCCAAAATGATTGATTTTGTCTCATGAGACCAGAGTATTGATTCCCAGAATCTATATTTTGTAAATATGGGCTTTGGAAATGGCTAACTGACTTTATTGTGCTTTAGCTACAGTAGGTAGTTCCAGAACAACAACCATGCATGTCATTTCTGCAGGCTGCATCTTACTCTGTGAGATAAACAGTCACTCTTTTCATAGCTTTTGCTGGCTCTGAGACACTCGCTTGGTATTTCTCCTGCTCTTTGTTTAGCAAAAAAATCCCTCATCACTAAATGAAAGCTTAAAATGAAGGCCTGGTTATTTCAGGGGCCTTGTCACAAGTACATTGTTTTTTAATTTCTGTGTTACTTTTGCTATATTTTCACACTTAAAACAATGATTTGGTAATCCTCTTGTACCACTGTCCCCTTTTGTGCTAAGAAATAAGTCTCCTGACAGTTCTCTCCCAGTGGTTCCATTGTTGTCAGCATTAAGTCTGAGAATGATTCAGTGGGCTATATAACACTTTTAATTGTCAAGAAATTACTTCTCTTTAAATGTTTTGGTTCAACATACTTACCTGTTGATGAAACATTGCCTTAAACTTACACCAGAAAATTTTTATTTCGTTTTATTTAGTAACTTTTAGGAGAGTGTACTCATTTTTGCTACATAACATTTTATCACCTTGATAAGAAAATCTTATTTTCCTGAATAATTTTGACATGCTTCTTTGGTAATTGATTAAGCAGACTTGCTGGAACATTATATCTCTAAAGAAGCCTAACATGTCTTCTAAGTAATTGAGTAATTGCTGTCTTTCAGAAGTTTCAGAGGGGGTGTACTCGTTTATGCTGTGCACTGTATTCTTTCATTGCACCATTAGTTGAAGCATAACTTGTATAAACTAAATATTTACATTAGCCTCAGATCAGGATTAAGAGTTGGAATAAAATAACAGACTGACTGAACTGCATCAATAAGCTCTTGTTTTACCTGACAGACTTTACTTTAAACATATTAAAATGCTGACATTCACACTCGCTTACATTTTAAGAGAGAGAACATTATGTGAATAGATTACTTTGCTAGAGGCTCTTCTTATAACCTACTAGCTACGTTCTGCCTTAAGAACAAATGGTGCAACCAATTAAAGTAGAGAGTTAGTTACAAACTAGCGTGTAGTTACTAAACCTCTAGTGTGGACTTTACATTCCAATTTAAGTAAGAACTTACGAATGGCTGGTGCAACCATACCCACTGGTCTTTAATAACGTTCTCAAAATGTTAGCACAAAAATATTATTTTTACATCATTCATGGAATTTTTTTTCTGAAGCATTTTAGTTTGACATCTGTTTGATGTTTTTTTAAATGTTACTACTTTTTTCAAAATGTGTTGAACATTCTGAGAACATTCAAAAAATATAGCTGCGAGCAGCAATTATCAGGGTTCAAGCGCTTTAAGGTTTTTAAGCACATGCTTAAAAAGGTATTTTAATTAGCAAGCCTGTAAGAATCTCAATCATAGATGGAAAAGATCATTTACAGCCAATACAGGCAATTTACCATAGGAAATTTATGATTAATTTATGGTTTATAAGCTTTTTAACAGTTATCGAGGTTGAACCTAGGAATAGTTCGCGAAAGTTGGTTTTTGAAAAAATATCCAATATTTAATGAACGATTTGATGGACAGAGGCAGTCCTACAGTTGCTAAGAATAAGGAGTTCTTCCATGTGGTATGAATGTTGTGGGCGTGTGCGAAAAATTGCACTATACACAATCCTTTACGCACTTAAAAAACACAAAGGCGATTTCCTTTGAATTTCTCACAGGCCTCAAGGGTCGTGAGTCAAACAGGCCCAGCAAGTTTCATTACGATCGGCCTCAGTTAACCTTGTCTGATAGCTGCTCAAATTTCATTGGTCGATGGTGGCCATGTTTTTTGTGATACATCAGTGTCCTCTTAGACAATCATGGCACCTCAGACGAAGACACTGCATGCCAATCAGACTAACGGTGAAGAAGTTATTGCCGTTTTCATGTTTTTTTCATGTTATAGTGCCAACAAGTGGCCAGGTGCAATGTCCTTTATCGCACAACCACAGAATGAGCTATTACATAGGTGTGCTGAGTTTGGTGAAAATATCTCATTTCGTTCACGAACTATAGCCATTTTAGTAAAAGTGGGTCCACCCACTTCGAATGTTTTGGCGGCTCTTATGGACCGTGAATCGGAATTTCAACTTTTTTTTGATAATTATTAACAATCAGACTCTTTGGTTCCAATCAGGCCAAAACCTAGTTTGCAAAAGTAGGTTTTTCAAAAAATCCAAAATACCCAAAATTTCGAGGGCAATTCTGAGGCATGCAGTTTGTCCATCTTGAGCCAAGGATTCCAAAGATATAAAACAATTGAGCCAATGCCTAATGGTTTAGGAGTTATTTCGTACTTTTCACTGCTGTAGCGCCCCCGTCAGGCTGATTGGGGAGAGCCTTGGTGACATTGTAGACGGTGTAAGTACTACCAGCCAGTCTCTGCGACTTACGGTTCGGTTTTGGTACAAAATGTCTATGGGATTTAGTAACAGAAACGAGGCAGAACACTATCCACATTCAAGTTTGTTGTAGATGAGGACTTTCTTGCATTCCACTGCGCTAGTTTGAAATCACATTTAGGTTAGACTGCCGGCCGTTGACCGTTGCACCGCTTCATTTCAACATCTTGTTCGTAAAATTGTGGTCACATTAGCAAAATTTCATGTGCAAAAAACAGGTCCATTGTCCAATGTCAATAGCATAGAAATGTATGAAACACTGCTCAGACAGAAGTCAGTTTCAAACCAATCTATGGCTATGTTCACACTGTCAGTTTTAGGAAATGACAACCGCATTTACTTACAGGTGTGTCTCGAAAAGTCCCGTTCACACAGCAACTTACAGTAGCGTCTCGAATACTGTGTGAATGAACATGCAACGAAAGTCAAGCCCGTATTCGCTTACTAGTAACCATAGCGACAATGACCAATGTAATATCAAAGATGGCGACGTACATAAAACTGAAAAGTGTTATCACTTTTGACATGACAGTCCAACTGAGCCGTGAGTTCATCCATCAAA
Source organism: Hypophthalmichthys molitrix (assembly GCA_037950675.1). NCBI lineage: Eukaryota > Metazoa > Chordata > Actinopteri > Cypriniformes > Xenocyprididae > Hypophthalmichthys > Hypophthalmichthys molitrix. The sequence continues at coordinate 19,835,848 of CM075515.1, forward strand.
TCGTCATTAACTGGCAGCAGCTTTAATGTAAACATGCACTCGCCAGACACATTTAACCGTTGCACTCGTGTCTCACGTCCTTCTCAGTTTCTTGCGCATGACACGGCATTTGAGTCGCGCATAACACAAAACTGATGGGAGCGGCTCCAGTGAAGAATAGTGACTGGATCTAAAACATTCAGATGACACACAGCTCATATCTCCCTCGCTGTAAGGCCACGTTCACACAGCAGCAGAATACAGTTGTCAGTCCTGTACTTGAGTCCTTAAGGTTACGTTCACACAGTACGGTTATTTACTGGAGTGACAACCGCATTCTATAATAGAACTCACACCCGTAAATTTTCAGGACTCACAACCGAATTCTCAGAATATTCGCACTGTGTGAACGGAACCGGACTAGACAACTAGTTGTCTGTCACGTCATACAGTGCAAGAGAGCCGCTCTTCTAAGGGGTTTTGTGTGCGGTTTTGCTTTCAGTACTAACAGTGACGGAGATATGAGCTGTGCGTCATCTTAATGTGTTAGATCCAGTCACTGTTCTCCACTGGAGCAGCTCCCGTCAGTTTTGTGTTTCAAATGCCTTGTCATGCGCGACACGCAGCAAAGGACGTGAGACACGAGTGCAACCGCTAGCACATGTTTACATTGATGCTGCTGTCGGTTAATTAAGTTTTGATGGATAAACTTGCGGTTCAAATGGTATCTTGTCATGTCAAAAGTGACAAGACTTTTCAGTTTTATAGGTGTCGCCATCTTTTATATTTACACCACTACCATTTACACTGTAAAAAGTAATAAGCTCTATCTACTCAATAAAATTGTAGCAACAGATTACAAGCAATATTATTCATTAAATTCAACATATAAGAATTGAGTTAGAATTAATTAAATTAATTCCATAAGTCAACCATTTAAAATGTGTAAAATTAGGAAACATCATTACAAAAACCACAAACTGACATAAAAAGCAAAGAGTGAAACTGCCCAACCAAATTGAACACTGATCACCATAATAGTGACCAAACATTTTCAATAAAATCAACATCAACATCTAAACCTTTGTTAATTCTTGTGTTTCTCTTTCCTTCAGTGATTCTGCTTGTTATCATCAGGTGTCTTCAATGTTGGCAATAAAAAATAAAGAGTTCTTAATTCATCTTCAACGTCTGTCTGTTATTCAGATATTTTGTTTAAATTTTACTAAAATTTTACTCGTTTTAAATGGTTGACATTTAAAGAATTAATTTGATTAATTCTAACTCAACTCTATTTGTTGAATTTAATTAATAATATTGCTTGTAATCTGTCAAAACTTTTGCGGAGTAGATATAGCGTATTACTGTTTACCAACCTGTTAAGCCCCTGTATTGTTCTTCAGTGGTTCTTTGGGGTGGTTAAGGTGCTATATAGCACCAGTGCCATGAAAAGAACTTGTTAAGCCCCTTTAAAGGTTCTTTATGAACCAAATAACCACTGTTTTTGTTGAAGAAATTAAAATGCGATATGGCACCTCTTATGGGTTCTACATAGCACCATTTGACAAAGGTGCTGTAGAGCACCTTATGGTGCAACATAGCACCAAAAGTGGTTCCCCTATAATTACGAGCCAAGAACCACTTTTAGTGCTTTATAGCACATTTTTTAGAGTTAATAATAATCCATTAACTACAAGAATGGATTCTGTGCGGTAAAGCGTAACCTTCAGATAGGCTACACTTTCAAGAGAAAGAGATTCGCCTGTTTAGAACCTTGTGTAAATAGAACCAAAAATTCTTGCTTTATTTCCTTTGTTTTTAATGTAATTTAACAGACAATATTTATTGACAGATATGTGCAAACAAAATTCAGAAATAGGAATCACGTACTTATGATTAAATTCTTTAAATGCTAATATTCCAGCCTGGTGTGTAGGAATGCAGGACTAATCAGTTCTCGGGTGTCCTACCACCTGAAGGCCGCTGAATATCGGCCTTTCTTTAGATCATTAACTCTATATTTACATAGTTTTCCTTTCCTGAATACCAGTCTATGACCTTGTGAGAAAAAGTAAGGTTATACAGAGCATTAATAGGTACATTGTGACAACTGCCCAACTGATTCCCACACAACATTCCATGATCTTTAATAAAAGTTTAATAAAATTTACTTATGTTCATTCATCATAGCCTACAGTACTGTTTTCCAGAGAAAACAATGATGCTCTCATATGCAGTGGGGAATAGATTAGTAACCTTGACTTGCAGGGTGTATTTTGCATGTTATGCAACTTTATGCAATGTAACACTGTCACCCATGAGTTTTATCTAGTTCTGTATGTATAAAGTATATAGCATTTATTATAAAGAATGTATTATTTTATATACTATACTACTACGTTTTATATACTATTTTGTTCAATTATGGCTCACAAACAATTTTGCTCCTAATAAGTTTGCTTATGAAGTGTCAGTGAATTAAATGCTTGGAGATGAACACATAAAAAACAAAACAAAACAAAACAAAAATCAAGTTAATAATAATTTCTCATTGTTTCCAATCAAGCTGTTCAAAGTCAAATTATGTTTAAAAAGTAATTTGCATCACCATAATTTCCATTAGAAAATGCTTTTAAACACTATAACTAATGGAAATAACAATGTGGCAGACATATTCAGAAAAAAGAACAAAAATGACAGTTCTTCTGTGATGCATATATGATCACTGTAGGGTATTGTTTGTAAATCTGAGTAAATTGAAAATGTTTAATTTGAATGCATTATGCTGAAGAGTGTAATTCAACCTTTCACCGCTAGATGACAGACCTTCACTGTAGCAAAACGACCACAGTTAGTGCTCTCCCTCCTCCAGAAGAGGGCGCTCATTTAAAGACGTTCTACACTGTCATTCATCTGTATTTTACAGAAAATAAAATTTGAACTGGACAATTAAAGGGATAGTACACCTAAAAATGAAAATGTTGTCATCATTTACTCACCCTCAAGTTGTGCAAAAAGTTTCTTTCTTCTGTTGAACACAAAAGAAGATATTTTGAAGAATGTTAATGAAAAAATACTATAGTAATTTATGTAAATACTATAGTGTTTTTGAACCATACTATAGTAAAGTACTTGAATTAATTTGTTGTGGTAATTCTATAGTTGCTGTGGTAATATAACAACTATAGTAATATAAACAATTTACTTTACCCAATACTGTACTAGGTTTTCTACAACTATAGGGTATATTATACTACAAAAGAAAACACTACAGTTTACTGTAGTAAAAACTAAAGTATACTACAGTATTTGTTACAGTTTATCAGTTCACTATACTACAGTATGCTGTAGCATTCATTGACAAAGTATAATATATACAGTATACTACAATTTACTATAGATTACTATAATAAATACAATAGTATTTGTACGGTAGCCACTGACTGCCATACTATGGAAGTCAATGGGGCCAATCAACTGTTTGGTTACAGACATTCTTTAAAATAAATTCTTTTAACAGAAGAAAGAAACTCATACAGGTTTGGAACAAACTGTGGGCGAGTAAACGATTTTTAGGTTAACTATCCCTTTAACATTGCCATTAAATGTATGCCAATTTGACCCACTATTAAGTATTACACTAGTATTAGACTAGCTTAATACTAGCAGTAGCCTATTACACTAAAACTTAGTTCACTTTCTAGTTAAAAGAAACAAAATAGCTCGAAATTTCAATATCGGTTTTATCTCATGTCCAGCGAGTGACCTACAAAGTGCGCACTAACCCTAACACGCAGCTCTCTTTAAAACCTCAGTGTCCCTTTAATCTGCGGATCAGCGCGCTGACGTCAGCTAACCCCCTGGGCCACGGGCTCCCATTGGCTGGAGGTGACGTCAACGGCATTTTTTTCCTCCTGAACCATGACCTCATCCTTAGTTCATTTATAGTGCCTAAGTGCACCTTCTGTTTTCCCGGCTGGCTAATATCTACTATCGCTTATCTCTCTATTCGTTACGGCGTCACTCGCTGGCCCAGATGCGATACAGAAGAATGAATGGTTTTGATGGTTTTATTCGCATGATGTGACAGCAGTACAGACACATCCAGACTCATGATTAGTATACACTAGTGACGTCTGCTGGCGAATGGCTTCCCATCGGAGCACAGTGCCCTACATGGAGAGCAGCTGAAATACTCGGGATCAGGGCAAACGGAGGTGAGTGCAGGCTATGAAAGGGGCGTACTGATATTTGAGACCTCACATTTAGGCATATGGCTTTATTTGATGATAGTCGAAGAGCGAGTGTAGTTTTGGGGATGGACGTACTGGCGTGGGTCGACCACTAGTCGCTCGTCTGGAAGAGGGCAACAATGTGCCTCAATGACATGTTAAACCAGACTTTGGTCATTATGTATCATCAATCGGCCATCATTTATTGTTGAATAAGGCATTGTATGGTCATCGTCATCTCATGCGTAAGAATTGCAGGATTAATGACAAATTTTATTGAATGTTTCTCTTCTGATTTGAGTGAGGCTTGTCATGTAAATTGCAGTCTGGTAGCTTTGTTATTATTGTCCTCTGGATGTCCAGCATCAGGTTTATATAGGCTAGTACATTTAATTTACATAAAGGATTTTCCATATATATATATATATATATATATATATATATATATATATATATATATATATATATATATACATATACAGTCAAACCAAAAATGATTCAGACATTTTTTATATATTTTTACTAGTGTGTGGCTAGTACATTTAATTTAAATAAAGGATTTTCCATATATATATATATATATATATATATATATACACACACATACATACAGTCAAACCAAAAATGATTCAGACATTTTTTATATATTTTTACTAGTGGGTGCGGGACAGTATAGTTCATTTATGTAAGTGAGGATAGCAAAATAAAGTAAACTGTGACATATTATACCCAAGAATCCTTCATACAGTGGACTACCAGTAAAATTGTTAAAAAAATTGGAACCAAAAATTATTCTGACACTTTGACCTGACTATGTTTTGCTTAAGTGTTATCTAAGATAATTTTTTTCTGACACAGTCTCACTCTGAGATTTTATTACCATTTTTTTTAAACTATAGTGAATAAACTGTATTAATGAATGAAATGTTCAAGGTGTCTGAATAAATTTTGGTTTGACTGTATATAAAATATGATGATCATTAATTATTAACAGTATCAACAATATGCTGTTGTTATTAGTGATAATATAACAGCATAATATGCATTTCATTTTATATATTATCTATGTTAATCATTTAACTGATAGGCCTGTTAACATGATGTAATAAAATAACAACAATAATCATACTTTTTAAAATATTTTATATATGTATAATCAATAGAATTATTAAAAATAGATATTAACATCGTAATGTATAAAGTATATTATGTCGTATATACAATATGATATTATTTAGTTTGAATACTTATTATTAACAGTAATAATATGTTGTAATTATTGTTGTTAGTAATAACATAACAACATAAAATAGTAATAAATATAAAATATATTTGTATTATTCATATTATATATATTAACATTAAACAATACTTATTATTTTTATATTAATAATCAATATAATTGAATGATTATCATAGATAATTACATTATAATATATAAAATGTGTTATTTATTTTAAACGTTTATTATTAACATTAATAACACGCTGTTATTATGATAGTATAATGTATATGTTCTCTAGTCTATAAATTAGTTTTATTATTACATAAAGATAGCATAAATGTTCTCATGATGGATGGATGGATAGATAGATGCTGCATTATTCTACACAATATTACAGTATTTCTCCTAAGACAGGTCTGGAGACGGATGTGGCACTTTAGGGTTGTTGTAGTATGTATTAGTGCGACACTGTACAGTGTGTTAACCTCAGGCTGCAGGTTTAGATCTTGTTCTGTGTTTTATTGTAGTGATTATGATTCGAGTGAGCGCACATGGTTATAGTTTGTCTCAGAAGGAAAAGTTTGAGATCATTGTCTTGCTTTATGGTATATAAGGACATATATACCATTGCATTGATTCGAAATGCTGTGATATATTTTTGTGATTTAAAATGTCACCAAACTAAAATCTTCTTGTGCCGTAGTGTAAAAGACAGATTGGCTCATGTTACCAAATCCAGTTCATCACAACAGATGATATCACTGCAACAATGATTAACAAATGCATGCAGGCTCAGACAGAACAATGGTCTATATCAACGTGCGTATGGCACAGAGTCCAAATAAGTGATGTCATACATATAGTTAATGAATAACCCGGATTAAGATATTTCGCTTTCCTTTATCTTCCATTCGGCGATGTTTGTTCGCTGTTGTTCAGGTGCAGTCTGTCATTATAAAGCAATCGCTGTCACTTTAAATAGAGACGCGCTTCTCTTTGTTTTGCTGTCATGGGCCATTTCAGCTAAAAAAAAAAAAATCCTAGATTTCATGTTGTTTCCTGACATGCTACTTGGAAGTAGTATCAAATCCCTGGAAATCAATAGAACAGATGTTCGGAGTGTTTCTTGCTTTTGGGATGTGAGGCGACAGCCTCCGCAACCCATCCGCATGCCCAGCCAACTTTTTTCCTTTTCCGTTTTTATATTCCGTTGCCATGGCAACTGTGTAGTCTCACTCCGTCTCTACATCAGCACTTCGCACCACTGTTGTTTATGCCGGTGTTTCTGATGAAGTCAACTGTGTCAACAGTTTGGAATAATTTAGATTTTTTAATGTTTTTGAAAGAAGTCTCTTCTGCTCACCAAGCTGCATTTATCAGATAAAAAATACAGTAAAACAGTTATAATGTTAAATATTATTACAATTTAAAATAACTGTTTTGTATTTGAATATATTTTAAAATGTAATTTATTCCTGTGATCAAAGCTGAATTTTCAGCATCATTACTACAGTCTTCAGTGTCACATGATCCTTTGAAAATCATTCTAATATGCTGATTTGCTGCTCAAGAAATATTTAAAATAAAAGTATGAAATAAAAGTATCACAGTTTCCAGAACAATATTAAAGTGGACCTGTAATGCCCATTTTACAATATGTAATATAAGTCTCTGGTGTCCCCAAGAATGTGACAGCTAAAAATACCGCACAGATCATTTATTAAAACTTGTCAAATTTGCCCCAATTTGGGTGTGAGCAAAAGCACGCCATTTTTGTGTGTGTCCCTTTAAATGCTAATGAGCTGCTGCTCCCGGCCAGAAGAGGGCGGAGCTTTAACAGCTCGCTCTTCAGTTGCTTAACAGCAACAAAGCTGGACAATCTCACGCAGCCAAAATGAAGATTGTCAGTAACAGTGTTCAGCCTTACATTGTTCAAACCGGAGTCGGACACTGACGGAGAGACTCAGGAAGAAGATACAACTTTTATAGTGCAACTGGATGTTTCTGAATGGTTAGTGGATAAATTTATGTAGTTGCTGTGGAGTTGATTCAACTCATCGACTAGCATGTGCCGTCATGTTATTCTTTTGTGCAAATCCAGCGTTGAATTGACCCTCGTTTATGAAGCAGTCCGGCGTAAAATGACGAAATGGCAACAACATTCTTCTCTAAAGCAGCCCAACATGGCCTCGCCCACTTTGTTGAGTGTTCTCGGCAGCAGATTTTATGTGAATTTTGGGGTTTGTGATGTCACTAACCCGGGAAGAAGCTTGTTGTAGTCCCTACCAGCCATTTGTTGTAGTCCTTTAAAAGCGATTTCTGTGAAAGAAAATACCTCCCTTTGCATTGAACTTTGAGCGTCGTAACTTTGCAGACGTTGTTTATGCTCAAACAGCAACATTACACACTAACAAAAGTTAAAGTGAAATCATAATCATTTTGCTGTATTTTTGATAAAATAAATGCAGCCTTGGTGAGCATAAGAGACTTCTTTCAAATACATCCAAAAATCGGAATAATTCCAAAACTTTTGGCCAGTAGTATATAGAGGAAAAAAAAAAAAAAAATGCATAAATGCTACAACAGCGCAACTAAAATAACAAAGCATGTCACACCTTGTCGCCTTGGAAAATTCAAGACAGGTGTAAATACTAAATAATAGTCGGTGGCCTCGAGAGAATACACACCTGCTCATTTCGACATACACAGTGTCAAACTGCAGTGCACAGCCTCCCCCCCCCCACCCTGCAACTCGAGTTGTCAAGCCGAAGGAACGCCATTAGACACATGCAGCGTCAGCCTTGTTATTCTCTGACGTGCCTCCACTTCTTCATCTCATCCTGCAGGCCGCGGGGGGGCTGTTGTCATGCTATCGATCATCCGATTGCAGGAGAGGTTACAGTGAGGGTTTCTTTTCTCCAAGGTGTGGCTGTACATCCTTCCTGTGGAGTGATTCGAGAGACAGAAGGGTGGTAAGGAGGTTTCGGTCTCTGGTGGATTATCATGTGTCTGGAATGCTGCATGTGTTTGTGTTCTTGTGAGATGCTGGTTATGGTTACTTATGGTGACTGGGAATGTGATCAAAACAAAGGCGTCCATGTTGGGATGCTGGTTGCGTGAGGCTGGTCCTCTGGCAGCGTCGCTCGTACTGCACTGGGTTTGTTTATGTGGATGTGATGTCAAACGAGTTGTTTCATTATGAAGCTGATGGATGATTATTTGGCTTACAACTGTTTAGAGAGAAACACTGGAAGTCCGAAGTGAAATAGAGATTGCGTGTGTGCGTTTGTTTATGTTCCTAAACATTCTGCTGGAATGCTTGTTTTACTTGTTTTATTTCCTATATAGCAAAAAGTCATACATGTGTGTTTGTGTGTGTGTATGTATATGTATATGTATATATATATATATACACACACATACACATAGACTCTCAAACACACATTTATACATCTAAATGTGTGTTTGAGAGTCTATGTGTATGCCTCAATCTCTCCCTCCTGATTTCTGCATGGCGCTGCAGATATCTCAACGTCGCAGCATCACCCTCCCTTAATGCAGCAGCAGAGAGAGAATGAGAAACAGAGGGAAAGATAAAGTGTGAAAGTTTGTTTTTTTTAATTCAAGGTTATTATTGTTAACAAAAACTATTACAGAGACAAAAACAAGCAGTAAAACTAATATTTTCGTTAAGTCATATAAAATAAAAACATTTGCTTGCAAAAAATGTAAACAAACTGTAAATGTGCTCTAAAATGCAAACAAAAACTCACTACATTTTCTTTGTTAGTTTTTTTAACTTTTTTTTATATTTTGTTTTTTTTTGTTTTTTATTTTTAAGTAAAAAAACAACTAAAACATTTGCAAGTGAACAAAAGCTAAATAGACATGAAATCTGAATAAAACTGTTAAAATGTTTTTTTTGTTTCATTTTTAAGTAAAATAAAAAAACAAAATGTTTGCGTGTGAACAAAAATGAAAACTATAAATGTGTGATAAAAAACTTAATAAAACTGGATTAAAATTGTCTTATTTGTTTCTTTTATAGTTTTTTGTTGTTTATTTTTAAAGGAACACTCCACTTTTTTGAAAATAGGCTCATTTTCCAACTCCCCTAGAGTTAAACAGTTGAGTTTTACCGTTTTCGAATCCATTCAGCCGATCTCCGGGTCTGACTTTTAGCATAGTTTAGCATAGTTCATTGAATCGGATTAGACCATTAGAATCTCGCTCAAAAAAATGACCAAAGAGTTTCGATATTTTTCCTATTTAAAACTTGACTCTTCTGTAGTTACATTGTGTACTAAGACCGACGGAAAATGAAAAGTTGCGATTACTATACTCTCATTCCGGCATAATAATCAAAGAACTTTGCTGCCATACCATGGGTGCAGCAGGCGCAATGATATTACGCAGCATCAAAGTTCTTTGATTATTACGCCGGAATGAGAGTATAGTTCCTAGCCATATCGGCCTAGAAAATCGCAACTTTCCATCGGTCTTAGTACATGATGTAACTACAGAAGAGTCAAGTTTTAAATAGGAAAAATATCGAAACTCTTTGATCATTTTTTTGAACGAGATGCTATTGGTCTCATCAGATTCAATGAACTATGCTAAGCTATGCTAAAAGTGGTACCGCCAGACCTGGAGATCAGCTGAATGGATTCGAAAACGGTAAAACTCAACCGTTTAACTCAAGGGGAGTTGGAAAATGAGCCTATTGTCAAAAAAAGTGGAGTGTTCCTTTAAGTAAAATAAAAACCAAAATATTTGCAAACAAACAAAAACTATAAATGTTTATTAAAGTACAAACAGAAACTCATTAAAATTGGATTAAAGTCTTTGTAGCTTTTTCATAGTTTTTGGTCCTTTTTTTTGTGAGTTTTCGATGAGCTGATTTAATTAATCTCTTAAAACTACGGTAGGCGATGTTTTTCATAAACACTTTTTGTTATACTGGTTGAAACTCTCTTCAAATTCTGATAGCAATCAATAATAGAAGTGGTCTAAATATTTAAAAATGTACATACTGTGTATCTTCCGTGGAAGTCTCAAGACCAAAAAACTGTTCATTCGGTCCGAATTCAATGATAGGATGCTTGCCAACCTATATATTTGCATACTCGGCATACTTATCAGCGCGTTCCGTAAGTCTATGCAGAGTTGTAGACAATCAGTCACCGAGCACCACAAACAAACAGCAGACATCTTTTACAGTTCCTCCTGAACCAAAAAAACAAGTTTACGTTGCGTTCATGCCATGTCGTAACTACCGTAATTAAGAGATGGCAACCCGTGACGTTCTACTCGGACCTATTCACGTCCTTAGACTTGGATTTATTAATTTCTATGGCAACACTATCAACGCCGAAATGAATCTGCAGCAGTCAGGAGGTACAAGTCAGTGCTCTTTAAGTTGTTAAAACTATTATTGTAATGTTATGTGCTTTGAGACATGAGGTAATTTAACGCTGTCTCTCATGACGCTTTGCAGACTCTGCTCTGGCTGTGAGCGTTCATGTGTTTTGGAGGAGGTGTGGCTTTGGAGATGCTCCGAAGGGATTTAATGCTTTCAAAGCTAGCTTGCTATTGCTAGCCTCTCTGAAATTGCCTACCCTACCTTTGAGCCTTACTTTAGATTATTGTATTGTCAAAAGAACAAACCAATTTAGACAAGAAGCGACTGTCTGATCATCATGTAAAACATTTCACCTAAAAAAATGGCAATTATGTCATCATTTAGGCCCCATTTACACTAGTGTGTTTTAGTTTTAAAATGCATAACTTTTGCTACGGTTACGCCTGATATGCTAGCGTTTTCAGCCCTCGAAAACGGAGACTTTCGAAAACGCTGCAGAGCCCGTTTTAGTTTGAAAACGCCGGAGTTGCGTTTCAGTGTAAATGGACAAAAAACAGAGAATTTTGAAAACGATGGCATGGCTGCCCACGTTCGCTCTGCGTATCCTTGACGACCATGTAAACAATAACATGGAGACTGAACCGCAATCTTTGCTAGCTTTGTTGTCATTTTTAGCAACCATTGTTCAGTTAAACTGCATTTTTTTAATACTGCAGCTACCTACACATGCAAAAGACAGCAAAAGACAACAAAAGACAATGCGCTTGCCCATTGTGCATGAACAGTCATGTGTCGTGTAGACAGAGATCGTTTCTGAAACGCTGTGGAAACGCCAGTGTAGATGCCAGTGTAAACACTGTTTTAAAATGAAAACGTACTAGTGTAAACGTGGCATTACTCACCAAATTTGTTCCAAACCTTTATGACTTTCTTCTGTGGAGCACAAAAGAAGATATTCTGAGAAATATTCTGTTTTTTTTTTTTTTGTTTTTTGTTTTTTTTTCGTACAATGGAAGTCAACGGGCACCAAAACTGTTTGGCTCCAATGTTCTTCAAAATGTCTTCTTTTGTGTTCCACAGAAGAAAGAAGCACAGGTTTGGAATGGCATTAGGGTGAGTAAATGATAATAGAACTTTCATTTTTGGGTAAACTAACCCTTTAAGTATTGTTCGCACCGTTATAGGAAAACGGAACAATTGGTGGTGTTGCGTTATAAGGAATGAAACCTAAAACTATTGAAACGAAATTAAACTGAAACCAGAACCATTTTTGAACCATTAAAACTACTTAAAACTAAACATAAATTTAAAATAAAAGTACAAAACAAAATTAAAGCTAGTTAAATTTCCAAAACTTTAATAACCTTGCTTACAGTCTTGTACTTGGCAGTTAGAGGAGAGCTTATCCTGATCATCTGCTTAACCTTAACCACAGCCTTGGTTGTCTTCGTTCTGTGTGCTATCTCTGCTTAGCTGCTCACTAACATGTGGTAATGCACAATTCTCTGTAACATTCAGTGAGAAGGTGTTTTTTCAAGTCTTCGGTCTGCCATTGGCACCAATTCTAAACCAGCAGAATTTGTCTTAGAGTGACATGTTTGTCCGGTTTTAGGAGAAAGGTTACCTCTTTCCACTTTCACTTTTGGTATGGTTAACCTTCCATTAGTAAGTCAGTGGAGGAGGGTGACAGCCAACACCATGTTTTTTTTTATGACGGGTGTTGCGTAGACTAGACTTCGAAAGGATTATGACTCACATGAGCAATTTTGTTTAAGAATATTTTATATTATGTTGGACTTTGATCATCTACTATGATATTTGTATGTTTTTTTTTTTTGTTTTTTTTTTTACAATGGTAACCATACTTTCCATTTATTACAGTACTTATTATTTACTACTTACTTTTATTATCTACTACTTACAGTACTTATTTACTACTGTAAAATCATAATGCCAAACCTGTATGACTGTGAAACACAAAAAAACATAACATTGGATCCCATTGACTTACATTTGTATGGACAAAAACAGCTGAAACATCTTCTTTTTGTGTTCTTCTTCAGAAGAAAGTCATACAGAATAGCTTGGTTTCCATCCAAAGTTGCAAATTTAACTTATGCGCAAAATTAGAATATTGCATAAGACATTGCGAATAAAGCAGAGTTTCCACCCCATGTGTTCAGGAGAACAAAATCGCTCACTTCCTGGGAAATTGGCGCAAAATATCTGTAATAAAAATGGAAATTGCTTCAATTGGGGAAGTCACTGTGGCTCTTTTTTTAATTATTTGAGCCTCAGAGTGTGCAGACGACACTCAATAAACGCTATCATGTTATCTTGCGTTTAAAGGCAGATGCCTGGTGAACGCGAACGTGTGAGACAGATCGGAAAGGTAATCATTAGGGGTGTAACAATGTTGACACCAAACCCAAAAAAAATGCAGTACACCACCCACGGTACATACCGCGGTACTCTTATGGTGTACCAAACACCCCCCCGGCCCAGCCCTGGCCCATTGTTGAGGTTGACCTCAATTTACCTTTTGTCACAAAACTAATTTTTCTTCCTTGACATTTGATTAAATAGTAATTAGGGGTGTAATGGTACATGTATTTGTATTTGATTTTCTGGTATGTCTTATGTGTACACAACAAATACAGCGTTGTAGCCTAACCACCATTAACCACCAATAATCGCAATAAGCTCCACGTTTTGTTACTTTCGATAAGAAAGAAAGTGTAATCTTTCAAATTCTGTTCATTTTATCACGAAATTCCAACAAATAAATGCTGTTTTGATGCCGCTTTAATGTGCCGTGACAGATCACTGTATAGACGCCTCATTTTAAGTGGAAACGTGGAGCGATTATCTCTTCATCAGCTAGTTACAGAATAAACATGAATGAACATCTGAAGGTATGTTGAAAGATACAACTTACTGAAATGTATTATATCTCGCGTAATCGCTCAATCAGTGTTTCAACGGCAGAAAGGCATCAATAAAACAGCTTGTAAACAATGTCACGCTGCATTACATTTACCTCATGCAAGTCATTCAGTATCCATAGCATGTTAGTTCGCTAGAGAAATTAACTCTTTCGCTAAATATATGCATTATATTAGCCTATATATTCATTATATTTTACTTAACCTTGATTTTTTTTTTTTTTTTTTTTTAGTGTATGCTTAAATAAATCTGTCATGAAAATCACAGTCACTGTGTAAACGATTATATTTCAACAACGAATTGGAGTAAAAACTTAATTTTATAGTTTTATGTGCAGTTTACATGTTTGCATACAATTTGTTAGTTGAGTTGATTATTATATCTAAAAATAAATAGCAACTGAATTTAGGCTAATAGTTTGGGCTCTTTAATATTATAGTAATGTGCAAAAAAGGGCTTCCTATGTAGTTTACAGCATTAAAAACTTTTAATTATAATTGAATTAATTTAAAGACAGAGACAATTTGTTCAGTAAACCACTGTTTAATAAAAAAAGCAATTTTATGTTTAGTTTTCTCCCCCCTGCTGTACCGAACCTTGACTTCTAAACTGAGGTACATAGCGAAGTGTCAGTTTTGTGTACCATTAAACCCCTAGTAATTATACCCAACCATTTTAATGAGAGAATTTGGCTCAGGCATTTCAGAATGACCAAACTAACATTTGAGATTCTGTGCGATGCGATTGGTCCATAGTCCAGTTATCCAATCATCTCCTCTGTTGAGGGAAAGTCACATGGGTGTTTTTTTGTTGCTCATTGAGGGATTTATTTGGTAAATGTGTTTCCATTGTAGTTTATGCACATTTCTTCTTATCGGATAAAAAAAACTACCTCTACCTAGTACATACGTTTTTTATGCTTATTTTTAGAATTTTTGCACGTCTTGGCATTTCCATCCAGGAATTTTTATGCAATATCTCAAAATTAAAAAAAAAATAGGTGGATGGAAACATAGCTAATGGCATGAGGGTGAATAAATGATGACAGAATATTTGGGTCAACTTTCCTTTTAGAATGAAACAGTTACATAACAGTAACTATGGTAACCATGGTAAAGTGTTGTATGGGTTGTGACCACAACCTTTTTCCTCAGCTAAACTGGGCTGTAGGTTTTACTGCAAGAAAGTTAGGGCTTTCTATTCATAAGATTATATGAACCCACTGCAGTGTTGCTGCTGCAAATGAATATTTCCCTCATCCTCGACTGGCGCTCGGTTTAGTCTTTACTCTGCATAATGTAAACGAGTGTGTGGTTTGGAGATTGAAGCATTCAGAAGGTCATTGCATACTCAAGCAGTTCCTGCTCTTTCAGGCCTGATCAACACTTCACCCCACTCATACACAGTCATAAACAATTCCTCTCCCTCCCTCACAGATGCCTTCCTCCAACACAGATGCACGTACATTGAATATATAAAACTGCTTTCAGTCTGCCAAGTGGAATATTTAGGTTAAATGTGCCTCTGCAATAACAGGATTATTGAAAAGACTAAATGTGATCCTTGCAACCGTGGCTATAAATGGCACATTTTTCCAGTCTTGTTACATAATCTGTATTGGTTCAGTTTCCTAACGTCACATCCTCTCTGGCTGTAATATAAACAGGGTCAGTATGTAATGTATCGCATATTTCCGATAAAGATCTGCTGAGCTAGAATCAATTTTGCCATTCATAAAATAATACTGTGCAAGGAAAACTTAATTTTATGAACCTACAGCTTCATTATGGCCGCATTAGTTTGTTGGTAATCATAGATTTATGCAATATACCGTATAATACATACAGTAAAACTATGGTAACTTTATCATAATATAGTTATTTTGCTCATAATTTGATAAAAATGTTTTAAATATTACATATCAGTGTAGTAATGACTGTTTTTGTATAATACAGTGAATGAAATGTTTTAAAATGAAGGATATTTATCTTTTTTTTTTTAATTTGGAACATTATAGTCACAAACTAAAATAGATAATTTATTGCTAATAAATGATTGTATCTGGGTCAGTGACGAATAAGGTTTTTAAAAGTGTAAAAAAAAAACATAATAGAGATATAATTAATTTTGAAGTTTTATTAAGTATTAACAATGAGATTATGTGGTTTTTATAATCAGTTAACACTGCTTTTGTCATTTTTTACAAGATGGACAAAATTTGTCACCAAAAAAGTCATTTGGTTTAACCAAAATTTCGGTTTTACCTGAATGACACATTTGGTTATACTGAATGACGATATTTTCAAACAATGCTAACAGGCTGATATCTAGCTAGCTAGCTAGTTAGATAGATTGCTAGCTAGCTAGCAAAAGGACAATCAAACATTTTATATTTAGTACAAGTTTTTAAAATATAACAACATTTTCAATGTTTTATAGCGGTTGTACCGAATGACCTGATGTTTCGGGACATGCATATGAGTAAGTGAAAACATGAATTTTTCAAATAGTTAAGTGAGAGTTGGTTACTTTGCTTCACGACCGTGTGGTCCTTTGCAGGTGTCTGAATGAGGTCACATCCTGTCACATGATATTGAACACATGACTTAATCCAAAATGGTCCCTTTATATTGGTTACTCCGAATGACATCAGTGAAATTCATTTTTCTGGACATTCTTTCTCATAACAAAGCAACGACTTCTACACATAATTTTAATACCATTTTGCAGTATATTGATATATGATGTTATAAAATCATGGCAGAATAAAAAAAAAAATACATTTATTACATTTTAAGATATTTTAATCACAAATGGAATGGCTGTATTGGCCTTTGGACGGTTAAACCGAATGACCTTTTGACACTTCAAAATGTTTAAAATCCCTTTATACGTAGCAAAATATAATTAAAACCTTTTGGATTCAATAAAAGTGATCTAGTTGTGCTACCTTACATACTTTGGATGTCATATCTTTGTTTTTTATTATTATTAAGGCCTTTGGACAAAAAAAAATGACCCGTCACGTCATTGACCCATGTGCAATGGTATGTTTTAACATTACCTAAATACAGGCATACATTTCTTACAATTTAACAGCATCACCTTTCTAACAAATACTAAACTGAAGGATTGTAAACAGATACTAGTAGAATTTTACTGTATACTGTATTATTTTTTTTAATTTTGCCATAAATCCAGCCTTTCATGCTAACATGGGATTAAAAAGGTAAATAAACCCTTGCCACTTTGGCTATGGTAAAGGTATGGTAAATTAATTATTCTACTGTATTTATTATCATAGCAGATGTATTTACAATACATTTTAAGTAACTCTCTACTTCATATTTTAGCATTTGGGATCTATATGTGCATTTGTCATTTTGTTTGAAAACTGTTGGACAGTTAAGAATAGCTGTTATGATCACTGGCGATATATGAGGGGGGGGGCACTTGATGAATTTATTGAAGATTTTAGTGTGACAGCAGATGTTGCTTGGGCTGCAGCTGGCTTTCATACTCCCAGAGCTTAGTTTGCCCTAACGCAGGTGGTTCCTGTTTCATTAGTGTCGTTAAGGCCAGAAACATACACAAATGCAGACGTGTATGCTTGGCCAATGAATTGCAATTACGCTGTATCATTGTGCAGACTTAACATGTGTTTTTGCTCTATTGTGGTGGTAACAAACCTCAATACCCAACGAAGCGATAAAGTTGGCTTTAAATGTTTGTGCTATTAATCTGGATGTGTTATTATTCAGACTGCTAGCTATTAACATGTCATTTAATTAAATTAACTTGCTAAATAAGCTTCTCTTCCCACTGTTGCGTAGCTATGACAGTAGTTGATGTGAAAGAGAAAACTGACTATAGAAGAATCTGAAGTCTAGTAAATCTGGAAGTTTATGTTCAGTTTACTCTAATGCATGATCAATGTTAAGAATCTACTTCATACTTTCCTATGAATTGCAGTGTGACAGAACATCACAGGGTCAAAGGCAAGGACAAATGTTTAAAAGAGCAATTTTAGAGGTTAAAGAACTCATGTTAGTTTTATATTGTTCTGAAAAAATTTCGTAACACTTTACTATTCTATTTGTTAGCATTAGTTAACTTCGTTACATAACAAGAACTTAGAATGGGGTTCCCAAAAGTTTTTGTCGGGCGAACCCCTAACACCTAAAATATTTACTTAAAGTACCCCTCTGAGATTTTAAGTTAATATTTCAATCATTTAACGACACATTCGCATGTTCACGGTTCTCTGATGTTGGTTAATGGTCACAATGTCGAGTTAAATATTTCTTTTTTGGTGTGTTTTATTCTGACTTTGTAGCTGGACTTTAAAGTATTAATATATTATTAATTATCAGTGAAGCAATTTTGGTTATTTTAAGATGTCCTTATTTCAGTTTCAATATACATTTAAGTACTGAGTAATATTAATTAGCAACATATACTTATAGGGTTAGGTTAATGGTTAGTTGCATACACCCAATTATGCATAATTTACTGTTATTACTTTAGCAAGTACATGTAACGTGTAACAAGGACACTATAAAAAAAAAGTGGTATCCTAGTTTGGTTAAAATATAGTAGTTAAAATAGTAATTCACCCAACAATACATGGGACCCTATTTTAACAGTCTAAGCACATAGTCTAAAGCTCACGGCGCAAGTGCACTTAGGGTATGTCCGAATCCACTTTTGCCAGTTTAACGACGGGAAAAATGGTCGGCACGCCCGGTGCATGGTCTAAAAGGGTTGTCCCTATTCTCTTAACGAGTAAAGGGTGTGTTTTAGACATAACGTCTCATCTCCCATTCCCTTTAAAAGCCAGTTGCCCTCGCGCCATGGCGGATTCGCTATTTACATAGTGAAATTAGCAAGCAGAAAAACTGAACACTTCTCTAGCGAGGAAACGGATCTGCTCTTGCATGAGGTTAAAGAGCACGAGCAGACCATCTACGGGACAAGCTGGATTCCACCAAAGCATTTTTATCTTTATGCACACAATAATAATCTTTTACATTGTAAACCTTTTTTATTTAATATTGACTTTAGACCTGGTTTTTGTTGGTCAATGGCACAGTCTATTTTAGTTGCCTCAAAATGGCAACACGCCAACAATGCGCTTGAACACATCTTGTTTTCAGACCAGCACGCCCATGGGTGCACAAATGGGCGCAAATGCATTTGCTATTTAAACAACATGGCACAGGATGTAAAAATGATAACTGCGTCAGGCTGAAACTAGCAAAAAACGCATTGCATCTGGCGCCGCATTGTGCTGGGTGTATGATAGGGCCCATGATAACTTTCGTCGCTAGAATAATTTTCTTTCACATACTTCTTGTTTGGGTCTAAAGATGTTTGTGACACATTTTATTTGCATTCACTTTTCAGTCTTTGCTCTGACAGGTAATGTTTGCACAAATGCTAAAAAGAAGAACTAGCAGGAACAAACTTGTTTTTGTCCTGTGTAATTTTTCCCTACAAGAAACAATGCTAATAATGCTGTGAAAATAATGTGACGAAAAGGCTAAATGAGATGCACCTTGCCCATTTATGATTATTGTTGGCGATTTGCTGTCTGAAATAAAACAATAAAAAAAATTGCTTTTGTTTTTCCTCAGACACCATGCGCACCTTGATGTCTCTTTGTGACCCGTGTCAGTGATTTTATTATCACTGATCCACCGCCTCTGCCTTGGTTGTCGTTGTGAGCAACCTTCATCCAGAGAGGGCTTCTGGTACCTCCATGGCGGGGGAGAAGAGCCGTCGCAGCGCCATGGATATCAAGCGCCTGGCGGGTCTGCTCCAGCGTGGAGCCGGGCGATTGCTGGTCATCGACAGTCGGACTTTCTCGGAGTACAACGCCTCGCACGTGCACGGTGCCGTCAACGTCTGCTGTTCCAAACTGGTCAAGAGGAGGCTTCAACAGGACAAGGTGTCAGTTACCGAGCTCCTTCAACCCAACGGAAAGGTCAAGGTATCAAGTGTGTGTTTGAGAGAATGTGTGGGTAGTTTATGTAATCGAGAAATTGGGGAAATATGAGTGGCATCTAAAGGTGGTTGATGTCTGTATGCGGACAGCTGTGAGCCTTTGAAAGGTTCGGTTAACAATGCTGTTAGTTTTGTGTGGACTTCACAACCATGTCGCTTCACAATATTATAATGAATTAATGTTTACTTGTGAACACCCATTAAAGAGTCCCTGCTTTTGGCGCCAACTTGCAACATCTGCAGTCAAATTCATATGCACGTATAGTATTTGACACTTCCTTATGTAAAATGATTTTGTAATTAGGTGTAGTAGTCAACAGTCAGTTTGAAGAAAATGTTGGAGAAAACACAAATCAGCTACCCTTGATCTTCCCAGCTTGCTCATTTCTAAATTTGGAGGACCACTCTAGGTTTATTGGTTATCAGAGGCTCTGAAATTGGAGACTTGAGTTTTCCATGACTTCTACATCGAATATGACATCATTTTTCCCGCCCGACTGGCATGCCAAGTCTTTATATTTTTAGGCACTCTGTGAAACTGACAGAACTCTTAGGGGGAAA
This sequence comes from Hypophthalmichthys molitrix, assembly GCA_037950675.1. Lineage (NCBI taxonomy): Eukaryota > Metazoa > Chordata > Actinopteri > Cypriniformes > Xenocyprididae > Hypophthalmichthys > Hypophthalmichthys molitrix. The sequence goes on from CM075515.1 coordinate 19,856,159, forward strand.
TCCAACCACCGACAGATGTCACGTAAAACTCCGTGCCATTGCTGATGAGGTCAATGGTGTAACTGATCTGCCTCTATTGCTCACCTCGCTTTCCGAAAAAATTATGCCGCATAGGGAATGCGGAACAATTTTAAGTCACACCAATGATGAACACTGAAAGCAAAGACATTGTCTCAGACATACCATGGCACTACACCCTGTTTTTGAGGGCATAGCTGGCCTTTTTGATTGCTGGTTCATGAAATCAGTTTTGTCAGTTACTCATATTCATATGACCAACCTGTCATGCATGCAGTCCAACTTTTGCTTTTCCAGTTTGGCTTGCAATTAGAAGGCTTGCAAGCTCTTTGTAACCCATTTCAACTCTGTTTTTAGATGCCATTTTTTTTGTCCCATCTATTAATTTACACAATTCGCAATTACATTGACTTGAATACACCTCTTCTATGATAAGCACATTTTTCATTTCAGAATTTTAATTCATGGTGATATTTTTGGGGTGGAATTGAAAACTAAATTGTCTGTATGTGTAAATGAGAGCATCAGTGTCCCTGTGATTGACTGGATATTCATCCAGGGTGTTCCCCGCCCATGGCTCAGGATGCTGGGATAGGCTCCAGCATCCCTGCAATCCCTGTAGAGGAAGTAAGCAGTTGGATGGATGGATGGATGGATGTATGGATGGATGGATGGATTTTTTGGGTGGCATAAAGTGAGAAATGTCAGGGTGATACAACTGTCCTGATATAATAATGAAGAAAAAAGCCTCATTAAAAGAAAGAAATCAATATTAAGTAGCTTGCATAATCTTCTATTATTATTTATTTAAAAAACAACAATATTCTAACAAAGAATCATGCTGAAAACAAAACAGGAAATTATATGCCTTGAAAAAAATTATTACGTATGAATGTTTACATTTAAACATTTTTGAAAATGACAATTAAGATTTCAAAGTGCGAGTTTTACTTTATGGTTACTCCACATGACATTTTTAGAGTCATTCAATTTAAACTTTTGGTTGTTCATAACCATATGAAACCAAAATGAATACAAAAAGTATGTTTCTAAGAATTTGGCAAATGTGTTTTAAACACATGTATGTCACTGTATGATTTGGCACCTCTTGATATTATGGTTACTTCTTCAAATATGTTTCATATGTTTTAGTACAGTGCTGGCACTGAGCATGTCAGCTCTGGGCCTTTGTGTGCTATTTGCTTCCCAAAAAATGGGCACTTTGATTCGGATCTGCTGGCCAAAACCAGTTCCATCTGAACTTAACAGAGTGGTACTGTTTTCTTGGGTCGCTCTTTCGCTGCATTCCCCATTTCTTTCCACAGCCGAGCCTAGAGGCTGTGTGGCTTTTATTATCTCCCTCAGTAAAGAGGATAACACTTGTGATTAATGCAAGTCCTGGATAAAGCTGGAGCTATCTGGGTGTAATGGGGGGAGGTGGGATGGGGGGACGAATTCAGGAAACTCTTTGTTATTGGATGAGCATGACATCATAATCTTTAGTGTGGCCACTGACAGAGCGCTAGCTAAGCACGTGCAAATCGTCTACTCGACTAGTGCAGGATCCAGACAAAACCCTACCCCCTTCATCCTCCCCACTGCTTTGGACAGCTGCCATTGCCAGAAGTTGTGGCATCAATGTGTGAACTGAAAGTAACGACATCACCGCAACCAAAGGCCACCAGTGTGGTCCATTGTGAGTGCGAATAAAGGAAGGAAGTGAAAGAGGGTATTAATGGATGGGTAGCACACATCCACACTGAGATAATGCCCGAGGTCCCCCATGGCTCTGTGTTCGGCCCATTTCAGATTACATCAGCGGAAGGCACCATATGCACCAATTGCCTGGCCTGCATTGTAAATGGGTCAGTGTTAAGTGCAGTAGATAGAGTGCAATGGTACAGAAGCAGGCCTTCCTTTGCAGCCATGAACAGTCTTGGCTTATGGTAATCTGTGCTGCTGAATGTTCCATTGAGCTGGTACTGACAGATGGCTATGTGGTCGCCCAGAGCGAAGACAGACGAATAGACAGATCTGAAGGATGTACAGATTGAACAATGGCCTAAGAAAGGAAGATTATTATCCAGGCCTTTATCATCTACTCTTTGTAGAACATCACTTTTTCAAAAATGTAGAAACAAATACATTTTTCTATTTTCTAACAGAAACAACAATGATGTTTTTCCATGCAAAACTCACTGCCATGTTAATAGGCTGATGCAAGTTGTTGGCAGGACGCTGCTGTGTAGTTTCTAGGATTGTCTGAGGGGGCTGCTAAGTTGTTCTGGGTAATGGCTAAAACAAAAGAGGCTTTCGCACCGAATAGTTCTAGGAACTCAGTTCTAGGAACTAGCCAGTAGGATAGTTCTCCGGGAACTAATTTCTCCCCCGGGCCATGTACATGGTTGCATTCGCACCGGGAATATGAACTTTGAATCTGCCGACAGTGGCTTCTTTAAGTGCGGCATTTACAAACGCTAAAAAACGGGGAATGGAGCATGCCGTGATCGGAGCTGTGTTTGTTGTGTGTTGTGGGTTTCGTGATAATGGAGATGGATGTAAATGCATAATCTACGTGACTGAAAGAGTAAAAAGTGGGGCTAAGAGACGAAATCTCCTATGACAACTTTCAGTATTGCCGAGGCGGAAAAAAGAACACAACACTGCAGACAACAGGTAGGCTAAATGCCGTTAACACTGTTTTCCATGTTCGTGAAGTAAATATGTTTACACAGCTTTTTAAAAATGCAGAGTGCTGGTGTTTGACATGCGTTTGACCAATCAAAGTAAACTTACATCACTGATAGTTCCTATAGTGCTGGTTTAGACCCTACTCTGAAGTAGGAACTAATTTAGTTCCCCCAAGAGTTCCTAGAACTAAAATCATTCCTAGTTCTTGCGGTGCGAACATGGCAAAATCCGGGTACTTTAGCCAATAGTTCTAGGAACTATGAAAAGGTTCCTCTGGTGCGAAAACCCCTAAATGAACCCACTCCCAAGTCCCTATTATATTCTAGCACCGAGGAGGCATGGGTTCCTTCATCAGTGTAATTGAGCTGGATAATGGCAATATAACTTTGCAACATCGACACTTATTGAACTGAACTGAATCAACTTTGAACTGACCTGAGCTAAATAATGACACTAATGCCTTCTGTAGAGCAGCTTATAGCTTATTGAAATAAACTGTCAAATAAAATGCTATATACATAAATGTGACTTGACTTGAGCAATATGTATGCTCAAATATATGCAATGACTGAAATCACAGCTTCCTGTACTGTAGCTTCCTACACAAATATTTTCATGTGAAAATTGACTCCAACATTGTTGACTATGTCCTGATGCATCCACTGAACGTGTAAAAGGACAGAGGACATACTTGTCAACAAGTTAAATTATAACAAATGAGCCAGACGAGAACTGAATGACACCAATGGGTCAATGGTCCCAAGATATATGTATCCACATAGGCCCCTGGACAGGTGATATAAATAGTAATTGAACGTGCCATTTTTTAAATTCTGCTGATATCACAGCATGCAAATGATCTAAATATGTTACAGATCTTTGCAGTGACCTTGGGAACATCCTGTGGCTCTTGGAAAATGTAGCTATTTGACATGTTCGTCATTCTGGGTGACACCTAACTATTACTGAACCTCTCTATTGCTTGGGTTAGTAATAAGTGGGGACCTAATTACAACCCCATAGCACTATCTGATGGGATTTTCAAGGTGTCTCTGACTATGTTCGGAATTATCATAGTATTTTTAATATTCCTTCAGTATGCAGTATGTACTGTATACTATTTGCATTGTGTGGAATAATTTTCAAAATATTAATTACAGTTCCAGTCTTATCTTATCAATCTTATCTGAGTGAAATATCGCATAAAAATAATAAATACATAACATAATACATACTATACATTATACAGTACATAATATTTATTTTCTTAATTTCATAAATAAAACAAATATTATACATTATACAGTACATTATCTGTTTATTTTCCAAAATATTTAATAATTAAAATGATAGATATTATACATAATACAGTACATTTTATGGATTGCCTAAAATAATAAATATACATTATACATGGGTCATTGACGAATAAGGTTTTTAAAAGTGTTAAAAAACATAATGGAAATATAATTAATTTTGAAGTTTTATTAACTGTTAACAATGAGATTATGTGGTTTTTATAATCAATTAACACTGCTTTTGTCATTTTTTTTTTTTACAATATGGACACATTTTTTTTACCAAACAAGTCATTCGGTTTAACCAAAATTTCGGTTTTACCAAATGACACTTTTGGTTATACCGAATGACGATTTTTTTCAATGTTAACAGGTTGATATCTAGCGCGCTACCAAAAGGACAATCAAACATTTTATATTTAGTACAAGTTTTTAAAATATAACAACATTTTCAATGTTTTATAGCGGTTGTACCGAATGACCTGATGTTTTGGGACATGCGTATGAGGAAGTGAAAACATGAATTTTTCAAATAGTTAAAAGAGAGTTAGTTACTTTGCTTCATGATCATGTGGTCCTTTACAGTTGTCTGAATGATGTCACATCCTGTCACATGATACTGACCGTATGACTTGATACTAAATGGTCCCTTTATATTGGTTACTCCGAATGACATCTATGAAATTATTTTTTCCGGACATTTTTTCTTATAACAAAGCAACGACTTCTACAGATAATTTTAATACCATTTTGCACTATATGATATATGATGTTATAAAATCATGCCAGAATAAAAAAATGTATACATTTAATACATTTTTAGATATTTTAATCACAAATGGAATGGCTGTATTGGCCTTTGGACGGTTAAACCAAATGAGCTTTTGACACTTCAAAATCTTTAAAATCCCTTTATATGTAGCAAAATATAATTAAAACCTTTTGGATTCAATAAAATAGATCTAGTTATACTACCTTACATACTTTGGATGTCATATCTTTGTTTTTTATTATTATTAAGGCCTTTGGACAAAAAAAATGACCCGTCAGGTAATTGACCCACATGCCATTTCATATTTTAAATATTCAGCACACTGCAAATCAGTGCACTCGAGTTGACCTTACTTTTCCAGTGTGAAATATGAGCAGTGAAATCTTTTTCTGTTAACCTGTGAGATGTTTTTACCCACAAATTACAAAGTTTTACACAAAATTAGATTAAAAAATTTTCATTTCTGTGAAAACTGGACATCAATTAATAATATGCCCATCATTTTGATGCTAACCAGAAGGACTTATCAGTAAAAAACCCAGCTGACAATGAAGTCATATGTGTAAATGTGGCAGCATTCGTGTTTGCCCTATAGGTGACCCAGGCTTCAGCAGGCCTTCACGGGAGGCCATGCTTCTGAGAGACCATAATCCCCAGGTGATGATGTCACGTCTGGATTTAGCTTTCATCCAATTAAGGTGGAACACCTTGTACAGAAGCAGGAGGGGCTTGTGGGAGACGGGCAGGACGATGAAGAGGGAGGCTTAGGCCTAGTTTCTCACTATCCCCTGTCAATCAATAGCCTCAGTTTAATACCTTATCTAACAGCTAAGCTTTACTTGCATAATCGGTCAAGGCAAATGAAGAACGATAGGTCTAAATGTATTCCAGGCCCTTTAAAATCAGGACTAAGGTGCTATTATTTAACTTTCTCAGTCAGCCGAGTTTGCCTGGCAGGGAATGCATGGTAATCTTCCACTCGAGTCCGACCTTCGGCAGGTGACATCACCTTTTAGGCGCACTGCCAAGTTCATGGTGTTGTAGTACCGACTTTCGTTTTCTTACACACACCTTCTCACCTTCTTACTTACTTTTAGATACACCTTGCATTTGCAAGGTTCACTGGTTGTGCTACGGATTTGAATTAAATGATCAATATATTGTGCTGTGAAGTCCAAAACTCATTTTGACGTGCACAAAAGGAAATGTGACAACGTCATAGATAGAACTGACTGAAGTCCATTGACGTGGTAAACTTTTAAAAACAGGTCAGTGCTGTTTATAATAAAAGCCAGGTTAAGTATGATCTGATCTCGTATTTAAAGATAAAGATGTTTTTTTTTGTTTTGTTTTTTTTATATAAAGGTCAACTGTTTTTTAGTAGATAAAGGCCTATTCACACCAAGGACGATATCTATGAAGTTTTAATAATTGTTCTAATTCTCTGAGAATAGCGAAGTCCATACCACAACTATAACGGTAACAACGATAACAGAATCCAACAGACTTTATTGTCTAAGGTGTGAATGCTAGTTATCATTATATTTATCTTTATAGTTATCGTTCTTGGTGTGACGACCCAACTCAAAAGAATGATTCATTCACAAATCAGACATCTCTACCAGAACCATGACGTTTAATTAGGACTTTGGTCACTTCACCGTGACTAAAAATTATGCCACAGTAGCAAGATGTAAAATTTATCAAAAGGCGGCTCACTGACGAAGAACTTTGACTGGTTTCATTCATCACCTGAGAACACGACACAATGAACCGCATAATGGGCTCTATGTTAACGGTCTAAGAGCATGGTCTGAAGAGCAGGTGCACTTTGGGCATGTTCGAATCCACTTTTGTTTTGGAAAAAATGGTCCAAAAGGGTTGTACCTATTCTCTTAATGAGTCATGGGTGTGTTTTAGGTGTAATGTGCAATAAACCAATCAGAGTCTCATCTCCCATTCCCTTTAAAACCCAGGTGCGCTTGTAACATGGCGGATTGCTATTTACATGGCGGAATATAGACACCCTCAACCTGATGAGTCAGTTTAAATATGTGTTTATTACCACGATTGGTCAAATTTCATTCGTCATTACTGCAAATAGGTAATTCCGCTACATGCAATGACCTTTTATTTTTAATATTTGGCATGTTTGTGTGCTGCTGCACGTCCCTGTGTGTAATAAGCAGAATGTACGCTCGTTGTGCACCCGCATATTACTAACGCACTCTTTAAATAACCAAAAAAATAATAATATTGCGCCATTGACTATAGACCAGTTTTTGTTGGTCAAAAACAGTCGTTTTCAGTTGCCTCAAAATAGCAACACGCCAACAATGCACCTGAACACATCGTTTTCAGACCAGCACGCCCATGGGCGAACAGATGGGCGCGAGTGCGTTTGCTATTTAAACAACGTGGGTGCTGGACTTGAAAATGATAACTGCGTTGGGCTAAATCTAGCAAAAAACACTTTATTGTCAGTATTGTCGGTCTCTTTATGGTGCACCGCTAATCACTACATTTCTTGTGAACTCGCTAAGGAGTGCTTGAATGGATGATTTTCAGTGAATACCAAAATTTCAGTTTTTATGGGCCACATTATGATTCTTTTGAGGGCTTTAAAGCTTCATTCCCTGTTCATTGCAAATGGATGGAAAACATAAAAAAAAAATGAATTTTCCATAGAGGAATGAAAGTCATATTTGGCTTATTTTATTGCTTTTTTTGACTATAGTCATTGGAAATCTCAATGGAGTGGTCACCAATATAACCAATGCAGTTTTTGCTACACACCCAATAATAATATTCCTAATAATTATCAATATTGTCTGTTTTCACTTCCTGCATGGCTTTTCTCTTCTCATCCCTTCTTTTTTTTTGCTCCTCCATCTTTCCTCATCTTCTTCCTCTGTCACTGCCCTCGTTCTGTCTCCCCTCCTCTCTTTCTGTTTTCTCCAGTAGTGCTCCAGTATTGTAGTGAGTCATTCTGCAGCGGCTCTGGCTGATGGTCATGTGATTAAAAACTGCCTGACAACATTGAGACAGCAGGGCTCGCGTGCAGCCACACACAGCTTCACGCTCCTGCTGCATCGCAAACGCACACACATAAGCGCATCACAAAGTGCATGCACTCCGATTCAGGTATAGCGCACTGGTGCATGTGCTAAAGCCTCGCAGCCGACACTTTTTGTGCAAAATGCGTATTTTTCTACAAAAGATTTGCATTTGGAGCAGGAATATAATGATACCACACGTTTGCTCTTGATTCTTGCATGTTTGTGTGTTCCACAGCAATGCACATTAAAAAGCTGAGGCATTTCTTAAAAATACACTTTAATAATCACTGTCTTAGAACAGAGATTGAGCGATTTGATTAATCGGCCAATAGACATGCATGTCTGGCCAAAATGCTGTCTCCCCCTTGTGTCTATTCCACAAAAAATTGTCTGATATATTAATAGTATATTGCTTACATTTAAAGTATATCGCTCATACAAACAAACATATTATTATTCATTTTAATATAATAATTTATATATAATATATTGCATAATTATATTGTCAGTTCCACAACCTAACAGCCTTATATAATATTATTAACATATATTATTAATATACATTTTAATATATTGTTTATATAATGTAGTACTATAATGTTTACATGTTTATATCTAAACAAACATATTAATTTTATATATAAAATATTGTATAATTATACATTTACAATCCTTAGCATTGCTACAGTAAATATTCTAAATAGTGAATATCAAAAGTGCTGTCAAACAATTAATCGTGATTAATCGCATCCAAAATAAAAGTTTTTACATAATATATGTATGTACTGTGTATAATTATTATGTATATATATAAATACACACACATGCATGTATATATTTAAGATATATTTGCATGTGTATACTGTGTGTGTGTATGTATGTATGTGTATATATATATATATATATATATATATATATATATAATAAAACTCGTAAATATATACATGCATGTTTGTGTATTTATATATACATAATAATTATACACAGTACATACATATATTATGTAAAAAAACAAACTTTTATTTTGTGTATATATATATATATATATATATATATATATATATATATATATATATATATATAGTTTTGAATTAGCTTTTATTTTTATATTTTTTGTTTTCATGTTAATTTTAGTTTCATTTTGTCAATAAAACAAGGAAACAAAATTTGTTTTTAATATTACTATTTAGGTTTAATTTAAATAAATTTATTTAATTTATTTTTATTTCAATTTTATTTATTTACAGTTAATAATTTTAGTGCTTCAACTTAAACTTATTTCAGTTTATTGCCAGGGCAACATTTCTAAGTTTTGTTAAGTTTAAGTTATTCTACTAATATTTATAATTTATTTTATTTCAGCTTTATTTTAATTAACATAAATGTTTTTAATAGTTTGTTAACAATAACCCTCATATATATATATATATATATATATATATATATATATGCTTATATTAAATAATATATTGTTTTATAATATACATTCACAATTCTTAGATTCTTGTAAATATTATAAATAATGAATATCAAATATTGTAAATAGTTAATATTTTCTAATATTATTATTTTTCTAATTACACATCACATTTTATTTATTATTGTCTAATTTTATGTATATATATATATATATATAATATATTAATACGTTTATGTAAACAATTTTTTTCATAATATTCACTTTATATATAATTGTTGTATCTGATTATATTCATTTATATGTGTCATTAATATGATTTTTAGCTTTTTTTGTATGTTACATTTGCTATGTCATCATAGCAGCCTTGCTATATTGTGAAAATAGTCACATGCCTGTTTGTATTGCAGTTTCTATCTATGACATCTTCCTGATGTGTTCCTGTGTGTATTTGTGCACTCAAGGTCGACCTGGGCCGCAGACAGGAGGTGGTGGTGTACGATCAGAGCACCAAGGACGCCGGTCAGCTTTCCAAAGACAGCTTCGTTCACATCCTCCTGAGCAAGCTGGACGGCACCTTCTACAGGGTGTCTCTGCTTACAGGTACAGAACATCACCATTTCCTGATACTTAAGCTAGGAAACTGATCAGCAGTTGAGGTCTGATTTGCAGGAGAGATTGGAGCGTGTTGGTTCTGGTTTATACCAGCAGATGGCGATTCTTACATCACCGATTCTCAAACACACTCCTGCTTTATGTCATTCCCTCACATTTACTTTACACGTTTCTGTCTCTTTCGCTCTTTTAATTTCCCTTTCGGCTCTGTCTTGTCTGAGAGTTTTTTGTTTTTTCTTTGTCTGTGCAAATGAATCATCAGAGGCCTTGATGATTTATGTTGTGTGCTGACAGACATTTTTGTTATGTCATCATTTAAGGAATGCGCACACTCGACTGGTCGAGTGCTCGTTTTGCACCACGTAGTTGGCAAGTAAAAACACATTCAGGCTTTGCAAATTGAGTTTCCTTTGGGTTGCTTCTTGCCGTAGGAAGAAACAACCCAACGAAATATAATTTCCTACTGAAACCCACCTAAATCTCTCTATTATTGCTGTTGGTAAAGGAATAGTTCACCCAAAAATGAAAAATTCTGTCATAATTTACTCATCCTCAAGTTGTTCCAAACCTGTATGAATTTCTTTCTTCTGTTGAACACAAAAGAAGATACTTTGAAGAATGTTGGTAACCAAACGGTTGATCGGCCCCATTGACTTCCATAGTATTTTTTCCATACTATGGAAGTCAATGGGGTCCATAAACTTTTTTTTTTTTTTTTTTTTTTTTTCAAATTTTATGCTTTAATTAATGCATATTGGTCATTTAATTAGTAGTTATTATAGATAGAGTGTTGCAGGGAAACGTGTTAGCATTTTAGCACTTCCTGAATTAAATGTTTTTTTTGTTTTTTGTTTAAATGCCTGAAATAAGGTCTATGGTGAACACAAGCTTAAGATATTTTCATGTTTTATTCTACGACATAAAATACATTAGTAATCCCCTCTTTTTTACCCTTTTTTTTATTTATTTTTTTAAAGCTTTTGTCTTGAAAAAGACGGTTTGCTAACAAGAGGCTAAATGGGACTACAGAGGTTGTCGGCAACATTAAACGTCATCACACCAAACAAGAATAATAATAAATAATAAATAATAATAAATGTACTTGAGTAAAAGTATTGCTACTTAAGAAATAATTTACTTGAGTACAAGCAGAAGTACTGAAAAATTATGACTTGCGTAAGATTAAATAAGTAGTTTGCTGAAAAACTACTCAAGTTACTACGTTACAAAGTACTTTAGTATTATTTTTCTATTTTTACACAAAATGAGGTGATGTAAGCAATATGGAGTGCTAAACATTCTCATGTAATTTTTCTGTTTTAGTCATACTGGAAGCCAGTAATTATTTCAAACATTAGGGATTAGGGATTAAAACAGTATGAATAGAAAAGTCCCAGTTAAAAATAAAGTGGGGTACGGGTTAACATGTTAAATAAAATGCTCTTTTTTTCATTCTACCAAAAAGTGCCAGGAGCCCACTGTTGCTATAGTAAAGAATTGCACTTTTACGTGCATTTGATTGACAGATAAATCATGCTATCTTATTTCACTGTTGTTGCTAATGTTGAGGTTATTTCAGCTTCGTACATTTAGTTTAACTGTATTGTTAAAGAGGGCAAGCTTTACCATTCAACTGAACTGTGTACAAGCATTTTAGACACTTACACTGTGTCCTAACCAGACGCAACGCAATGCCGCGACAAGAGATAAAAGGTATCTTTTCCATGTTAATCTGAGTTTTTGTCCTAACCAGCCGCGACGGCGACACGCGAATATTCTATTTTAGAAATGGTTTCTCCGCGACGTCATGGCTGGAACAGCAACACAAAGTATGTCAATGATAATATCAGGTACAGTTTATGTGCTTTATTTAATGTTAAAAGCGTCTAATGTGAGTTTGAATATCGTTCTGTGTTCCCAGCTTTTTAGCTGTAATGAAAACAACACTGGCTAATTCACCTCAGATCTTGAAAATAAATAAATGGGCACAAGAACGTTCAAACTGTCAACTGCGAAAAAACAAGTGTATTCTATGACAAAGATTGGTTCAGTCACTCTGTATGTACTTTAAATAATGTTTAAATTGTGTAATATTTATAAAGTACTTGCCCATTTCATTGTGTCCGCTAGTGTGGACAGTCAAATTGCTCGTCGCTGGAATCTTATCGCATCGCGTCCGGTTAGGACACGGTGTTACATTGTTCTTGCTCCATCCGTGCAATAACTGCATCCTTGTATGAGCCCCCGAGTTTTCGATTTACTTCAACTGCTCAGTGCTCTGGGAATATCAATGGTATGACCCATTTCAGGAGCTGCCAAAATTACAATTTAAAATCAGAATATGAGCATAGCTCACTTATATTTACTAAAATACTGAAACTTTTTTGATACTGATTCAAAACACGAGAGCCAGTGATTGAATGTCAAAGCGCGGTTTGAATGCCCAGCTGAACTGGGAGTTTTGATTGGTTTTGCACCCGAGTCAGACCTGTCTGTTATTGGCTGAAATGCAGAGGGCTCCATCACAGCAGTTTGAAAAGTGCTCTGTCGGCACCTTTGTCAAAGTACTTTGTAATTTTGGTGAAAAATAAATGTAGCGAAGTTGAATACTTTATTTTTATTCAACTTCATTAAAAGTTGTGTTCATTTGTGAAGATCAAAACAAAACATGTAAGAATCATGTTGGTCACAGAGCTTATTACCCCTTTTGGGTTTTGGACAAAGGAAATCAGAATTACTGCTAACTTCCAAGTTGGCCTACAAAAAATACATCAAACTGCAGCAATTTATTGATTTATTTATTTTTTCCCATGTTAGATTATGGACAGCATTACTCAAATGCCCATCCTTGTCTGCAAACTTCTGAGAAAAAGAGTAAAGGATGTAATGCTAATTGTTTTCGCAGCTGCATTGCACTCGTCTGACAGGAATCTCCTGCTGTCAATCAAATGATGTCATAATTCACAAAGGAGCTGCTAGTTGCCAAAGGCATGATTGTTAACTGCCATATGCAAAGCAAACCTTAAGAAAACACTTCAGAAAGTTTTTACATCAGAAAGTCCTTTTTCCCTTCATTTTCTTCTTTGCTCACTTCCTGTAATTATTACTTTTAATAGCAACCGTCACAGCAAAGTTTGTCTCTCAAACTGATGAGTCTGTAGAAACCCTAACAGTTGGCAGTTTTCTGCATGAAGCTCATGGTTTTTTTTTTTCTCTCTATCTCTCCCTCTCGCTTATTACTAAGCTGCTTGATCCAAATATGTCAGCAGTGAAAAGAAGCTAACATTTATTTCAGTCAGGATTTGGGGAAATTTCACAACTTCTGCAAATCTTCGATTATGTGGCTGCTTGTGCTAAAGCATCTGTCACTTTTAAAGCTTCCTTGAGTCACATTTAGGCTTTTTCAGTAAGCTTCTGCAACCTTTAATTAGAAATTTCACACATGACATGGAAACTTAACACGGTCATCACTGAAGCTGAGAGTCTGAGACAGCACGACCTTCATTTTTTAAAAAAAGCGTTCCTCTTCTAAAAATACTTTTTTGGATATTAAAATAAGACTCATTACAGTATGGAATACATTTGTTAGTGGTGTTTGCTAAGGCAAGCATCACTATTAACTACCCACTGTTGCTCAACCACTGCAAAAATTGCAGGTATATTGCTGTTAGGTACATGAAATATGAACTATTTTTCAGGATTTATGCTTGCATTATCATTTTCAGACTCTGAAAATAGTTTTGTGTAACTCTGTGTAAATGAGGCCAGGAAAGAAGACGTCATTATTTTATTAAGACCATGTTAAGACAATATGGTTGACAAATGGCTCTTGGCGGCCTTTGATAAACATTAAAGGACAGCTCTAGAGATGATGTAACGCTTCTGGATGTATTCAGTCCAGTACTTGCAGGGACAAAAGCTTTTGTGTGTCTTCTGTTGCTCTCAAATATAACTTAATAGTAATTTTAACTACAAATGTGACATTTTGAAGTTATTTTAGTTGAGTACCTGTATTTATATGAACTTTAGATGTGTGTTTCATGTGATCTACATTTTTTAAGGACTTGTTTTCATTTAGCACATTTAGTGCATACTTTTATATTATAAATATATAAAAACTTAACAACATGCTAATATCAGATTCTACTGGAATCAACTGTGAACCTTTGTCAAGATTCTTGTGCACTTTAAAATCCAAATTATACTTAATTTTTAATGCGAATGCTTAGTGAGTCCATACAGCTAAACAAATAACCTTATCGGGCCCTATCATACACCCGGCGCAATGTGACGCCATGCGCTACGCAAGTGTTTTTTGCTAGTTTCAGCCTGTAGTAGTTATCATTTTCATGTCCTTCACCACGTTGTTTAAATAGCAAACGCATTTGTGCCCATTTGTGCGCCCACTAAAATAGACTGCGCCATTGACCAACTGAAACCTGGTCTAAAGTCAATGCCGCAATATTTTTTTTTGTTATATAAAGAGCGTGTTAGTAATATGCACCTATAGGTGGCTGCACAACGTGCGTACATTCTGCTTATTACACACACAGGGATGCGCAGCAGCACACAAATATGGCAAATATTAAAAAATAAAAAGATAACAATGTAAAAGATTATTATTGTGTGCATAAAGATAAAAAATGCTTTGGAAACTGGCTTGTCCCGTAGATGGTCTACTCGCACGCTTTAACCTTGCGGATGAGCAGATGCATTTCCTCACTAGAGAAGCGTTCAGTTTTTCTTCTTGCAAATTCTGCCATGTAAATAGTGAATCCGTCATGGCACGAGCGCAATGGGAGATGAGACTGTGATTGGTTTATTGCACGTTACGCCCAAAACACACCCATTACTCATTAAGAGAATAGGGACGACCCTTTTAGACCATGCACCGGGCGCGCAGACCATGCGCTTAGATCGTTAAAATAGGGCCCATCTAGTGTACTCCATTTAATAACATGCATGAACACAGGTGCTCAGCATAGTAAGTTTCGTCCTTGTCCAGTGATGGCGCTATTTCTCTCCAGAAGTTATGAGCAATGTCTTTGTACTTGTTTAAACTAGAGTTGTGTGTCAATGAGGGAATCTATTCTATTCTTGTTGGGTCTCCAGTAGTTTGTTGTATCTTTCTTTTCTTTTTCGACTGTGAAACAACAGCAGGTCAGTGTTGCCACTTCATAGTCAAATTTATTTGTGAAAAAAAGGTGCATGTGCGAGCTAAACATACATTATACGTGTGGTAAAATCTATGCTGAAATTTACATCACACACAATGTACGCATACCCTAGTGTATGGCTTATAGGGTTAGTTCACCCAAAAATGAAAATTCTGTCATTAATTACTCAGCCTCATGTCATTCCACACCCGTAAGACAAATTAAGATATTTTTGATGAAACCCGTGAGCTATCTGGCCTCCAATAGACTGTGACACAATTACCACTTACACAATTACCACTGCAACACAATTACCAATTACCAAAAAAGTACTAAAGACATCATTAAAATAGTCCATGTGACTACAGTGGTTCAACCTTAATTTTATAAAGTGACGAGAATGTTTTTTTGCACACAAAAAGTAATCTAAAATAACAAATTTATTCAACAATTTCTTCTCTTCCATGTCAGTCTCCTACGCAGTTCATGTAGTAAACACAGTGCAGCTCTTCCGGGTTCTACGTCAGAACACCGACTTAGTCACTGATAATGATACTATTAGGATGCCAACTTAAAGGAACACTCCACTTTTTTTGAAAATAGGCTAATTTTCCAACTCCCCTAGAGTTAAACAGTTGAGTTTTACCATTTTCGAATTCAGTCAATCTCCGGGTCTGGCGGTACCACTTTTAGCATAGCTTAGCATAGTTCATTGAATCTGATGAATGGTCAGGCGCAATGATATTACGCAGCGCCTGTGACCCCCTGCTTGCACAGGGAGCGTGCCTTGTAACCATGGAGACATTTGTGAGAGGCGCTGCGTAATATCATTGCGCCTGCTGCACCCATGGTACGGCAGCAAAGTTCCTTGATTATTACGCTGGAATGAGAGTATAGTTCCTAGCCATATCGGCCTAGAAAATCGCAACTTTTCATTTTCCGTCAGACTTAGTACACGATGTAACTACAGAAGAGTCAAGTTTTAAATAGGAAAAATATCGAAACTCTTTGGTCATTTTTTTGAGCGAGATGCTATTGGTCTCATCAGATTCAATTAACTATGCTAAGCTATGCTAAAAGTGGTACCGCCAGACCCGGAGATCGGCTGAATGGATTCAAAAACGGTAAAACTCAACTGTTTAACTCTAGGAGAGTTGGAAAATGAGCCTATTTTCAAAAAAAGTGGAGTGTTCCTTTAAGAAGCTACCTATGGAGAGAGTAAAGGCTGCTTACTAGAGTTTGAAACAGAGGTTCAGAGTTGCGCAACAATGTTTTTGGTTTAGCAGCAGATTACATAGTGTTATGATCAGAATAGGGATGATTGTAAGTGATAGACTCTAAACGAACAGGAAGTTTATGACCACTTCCTGTCTCAGGCAGTCACAGTTTCCTTTATTATAAATGCTATCTGGATAAGAGAGTTTATGCAGAAACCAACTTTGAAACTCCCTCCAAACACATGCAGAGTGATGCTACAGAAAGCAAGTTTCATAGTTTGATAATACTATTCCAAATAGATTTCACTAAATTTCAGCACTTTACGTAAAAGGCCATTTGAGTGGTTCTTAAAGAAGTTTGTCTTGCAACTGTTGTGAAATTTTGGTCAGTAGACCTTAGAGTTGCATTGTAAAATAAAAAAATAAATGTACCATAAATCTAAAATGATACGCTACTATCATTTCGCCAATTTTTAGGCACAGTTTGACAGTTCAGGCATTGTGAAGCATTAGAGCAAAGAAAACTTAGTTAATATGTGAATGCAAATTTGGCAGCTAGCCAGCATACTTGGCCATGTTTATAGAGTAATAGAAATGGACGACAACATGAAAGATGTTTCCTTAGAACAGCGGAAACAACTTAGAATAGATAAGAGTAGATAAGATAAGACTGTAAAACTGTAAAGTGTTTACTTTTATTTTTGTGTACTCACAATAAAAACAAAACATTGTGCCTTTGTAAAATGAAAAACTGGCATCTTGGTTTCCTTTCTGTTAGGGCTGCTCGATATTGGAACAAAACTGACATTGCAATATTTTGTTTTCAAAATCAAATGTAAAATAACACTGCATATTCTTCACTGTATAAATTAAATATAATTAATATGTGTTAAAACTACTAAGCATTTGAAAGCACACGGAAGCGTTTGAATTTGAAAGCTGGACCGTTTGAAAGCAGGCGTCTATCAGCAGACCGGTCAGCTGATAGATGCCTGCTTTCAAACGCTCCCGTGTGTATCTGTGTAAACACTCTGTGAAAAGTGTCATTGATGTCTATTTACAACATGTTTTTGAAGCGTTGATCCTTGTAGCCAATCACAGACATATTTGATGAGCGTGTGAATACAATGGCCAATCGGAGGTGTTTACGAATCCACTCAACGGCGCTCAAAGCATCACGTTTTTAAAATTTCAGTACCGACTTGGTACCGCAGTCGAACGAAATTAACATCCCTAGTGTAAACAAATTATAACACATATGAATCAGCTCTTTGGGTCCACCCTGTTGACTGACATTAAGATTGTCTTTGTTGCCTGTCGAGTTGGCCTGCTGATTCCTGTTAATCTGTGGCGATCACAGGTTCTTGGACTGAAATGTTATGCATGCTGTTGTTGAATTTGATCTTCCATCTCGCTCCACAGGCATCTCTTCCACGCTGTCCTTCTTATTGGAATGGCACACACACACATTTACACACACAGAGTTCACAGCCTGAAGCTTTCACACCTTACCCACAAGGATGTGCTGCAGAACGTACGTGTGTGTCCTACAGATGTGTAATCACTCTTAATCTCGCTAGCCTGTCGCCATCTGTCTTTGTTTTTCTATGTAGGGTGGGACATCAAGTCTACTGGGTCACCTATATGCATTTACATGTGTGTCATTTTCTACAGGTATTATATGGGTCAGTGACATCATACTCATTTTGTGCTCTATTAATTTATTCATAAATACATTCATAATTTTTGGTATTAGATATATATTTTGATATTTTTGGGGGGCATATGCCTTCCGTATTCAACTTACGAAAAAAAAAAAAAAACGGAACTGGCATCGACGCAGTTAAGCTTTTTCCGTAAGTTGAATACGGAAGGTGTAGGACGTAACGTAAGCTTTTTTATTGCAAGAGGCATTACGCTTTCTTCGCAAGTTGAATATGGAAGGCGGTCTGGCGGAAGCTAGATATTTTACTTCATAATTTCGCTTTGCTTATAAAATATCAGATATTTTGACATTTTTATCACAAGCCATGGTTAGTTCAGATTGCTAATTGTGTGGTGTGACTCCCCAAAATCGTAACAGTATTCGTGAATTAATATATGTTCATAAAAGATATGTTTATGTTGAAAATAGATATAAAAAATAATTATTAAGATGTGTACACTCACGCATTCAAGATGTAAGAAAAATGAGATTAATTTTTACTTGACTTTTTACCACATTTTACTTTTTTTTTTATTTAATTAAAAACATTTTAATTTTTTTTTTTTTTTTAATAGTATAAAAGTTTTCAAAACCATATGAAACCAAACTAATTTCTCTTTTCTAACTTGACATATATTTTGAACTTCCAGATGTTCTAAAATTGTCTTGCACAATTCTACTCAAAAAGGATGAATAAAATGTCCTCTGCACCACCAACAGTTAACGCAGCAAAAGTGGGAGGAATTCGGCAGAAAGTAGCAAATTATGCTCAATTAGAAGATGAAAGTTTTAGCTTGGCAGGGAGCAGAGCGCGGCTGTTCCTTCCCCCTTTGTATTTAGCTGCTTTTGGAGCTGAATTCAGCTTTGTCTCACTCCCGGGCTTCTATTATGCAACTGGGCGTTTCTTGCTGAAGTGTTTGTGTGTGTTCGCCAAAATGAGGTAATGAACAGGTGGTGACGCATTCGCTCTAAAACAATATCAATATATCCTTTCACTGTAAGCCTGCCCTCAACATTACGTTCTCTCTCAGACTCCAGACTCCAGGTCAGCCAAAGCTCCAGTTTTACCGCCGTTTCTACGCCCAGTTGAGGTAAAGGACAGGAGGGCATTCATGATTTAAACCAGCACAGGAAAAGTCTGACAGACTTCTCTGGAAAAATGTTTCCTATTATATTTGCGTGACTTAAACTGTTGTAAGTCAATATTATAAAAGACAAGTCATATTTATAGCTAAACATTCAGCGTTTCAAGAAACATTTTTTAAACATAAATGTACATTCAATTTTCCAACTTTGAAGTCAAGTTAATGTGAAACACTAAGAAAAATGGCACTAAATGGGATCCCTCTTTTGTTAATTACATTTATATTTACATGTATGCATTTAGCAGACATTTTATCCAAAGTGACAATTATCCAAAGTAAAACAAAAGCAATTAGTTAGAGCCAACAATAATCATAATATACAATGCAATACATCCTCGGAAGTTAATACATCCACTGGAATAGTGTTGAAATTTGTCTTGATTTTTTAATTAATTTACTCCAGCATGGGAATTAAACCTGGGTCATTGTGCATTAAATATTTTTAGCCAAAACTTTAATAAACGTGAGTTCTTTAATTTTTTAATAGGTTTGTGTTCACGAAGTGTTAATGTTATGAGTATTTTAAAGGGAATTTGGGAAGAAACATTTATTAAAAGGATTATGCCAGCCAGATTCAAACTTACATTTCCCATATAAGCACCAAGGCTCAACAATTGCCCTTTTAGAAGTTATTACATATAGGCCCGGTTTCACAGACAGGGCTTAGATTAAGCCAGGATTAGGCTTTAGTTAATTTAGGACATTTAAGTAGCTTTTTTAAATGTGCCTCAGAAAAAAAAAAAAAAAAAAACCTGTTATGCATCTTCAGACAAAACATTGGCACTAACATATTTTAAGACATGTCGGTGCAAATTACTTTGAGTTAAGACAGTTCAAATATGCATTTTAGTCTGGGATTAGGCTTAAGCCTTGTCTGTGAAACTGGGCAATAAATGTTGAATCAAGAAATTGAAATCATGCCTAAAATTGTGCAGCCTATCAAGGAAATGTGTGCTTTACTTTTTGAAGCGATCCGACTCAAATTGTTTGCTTGGTGGATGAAATGGGCAAAGAAAATCCCAAAATGTACATTTGACCCAAGTCATATCTAGAGACCAGAATATTATAGACTTAGGGGTGGGCAGTTTATGATTTGGGCTAGTAGAAAACACCTAGAAACCATCCAGAACACCCTAGCAAACCTGTCCTTGACTAAAGATTTTTCTAGTCGACTAGTAGTCGTTCATTTCAAGCGATAGTTGACTAATCGCACGTTTATTAATAAACCAGATAAATCATAATAAAGAGCCTTTAATGCCTACATAGCCTAATCAGCGCTCAAGCACACACATAAAGCTTGCCACAGCGCACCGGCAGAAGTAATGATTATGATTGCGTCAGGGAAAGACAACAAGGAGATCGCTTTAACATTTTCATTGATAAAGATTTTCTGTATTTCGGCTGCAGTAATGAAGTTGATAATGCTGACTAATGTTAAATGTTAATGTTAGGTTAATGTTAAAGCGACCGGCCATGTGAAGTTGCTACTACTTACATGTTTTAGGTGATAAGCCATATTTGAAGTTGATTAAGGGTGCGTTCACACTTGTAGTTCGGTTCGTTTGGCTCATTTGGTCCGAAACAAAAAAGAAAAAAAACATTTAGTCCTGGTCCGATTAGCGTTCAGATTGGCAATTTTATCACCAAACCAAAAGATACTGAACCTAAAGGCATAGGGATACATTCACAACCTGATTGGTCGGATTTTATGACGTATTGCCTATTTTGAGCCCGAACTTACTGAACATCCAAAACAATGCTGTGTGCTGAGGTAAATGTGCTCGTAGTGTGTGCGTAGGCTGCATACGATGGTATTTTGGCTAGCTGGGAACTCATGAAGAGCTTACAAAATGTGTAAAGGAGTCAAAACAGCGGCGGGAATCCCTCCTTCACACACACACACGATCTGCTGCATGTAGATACGCGTCTGACGCCTGTGATGGGCAAACTCGCCACTATGACGAGAAAAACCGATATGCGTGAGGATTCTGTCCTTTTTAGGGTCTCATCTTCTTGTTTTTGGTTCGTTTACATGTCTTTGGTCCGTGTTGCGTTCATATATCATTCGAACCGCACCAGAGTTTGTTTGGAAGCGGACCGAGACCCATCTTTTCAGCGGTCTCGGTCCGCTTGTTTGGTGCGCACCAGGGTTCGGGTGGCAGCGTTCACACATGTTCAAATGAACCACACTAACAGAGCAATCGCACCAGGGTTCGTTTTAAACGAACCAAACATGACAAGTGTGAACGCACCCTAACGATAGGCGAGCATTTGCATGTCCTGCCCGATGTACTGTAATTACCGCATAGACCAGCTGTTAACGATCTGCCTGTCACTTCGTCACTTCCTGTGGACTTTTTTTTTCTTTCCTGCAACTAAGCAACTAAAAAACTTTGGTCGACTAAGCCTCTTCTCGCCGACTAACAGTTAGTTGACTATTAAGGGGCAGCCCTAGCAAACACAAAGCATTTCCCTTAAACCACCCAGAAAACACCCCTGCATTGAGGTAGTGAGTTTTGCAAGAGAAAGCACCACTCATTTGCTCGAACAAATACATTTTCTTTGGAACTGTTTATTTACCAGACGCTTTTAGACGATGTGTTTTACTTGAGGAATAGTGATCAAAGCAACTAAATGTGAACAATAAAATCCCATTTAAATCTTGAATCAATTCAGAAGGTTAACATCTAAAACATTGTCCTGTAGTAGCTTGACTTCCTGTGTCGATGTAACCCGTGTCCATTAACGTCCCAGGACAGCACAGGGATCAATGTTTCTATTGAAAAAGAGCCACTGTTGCCATTAGGATGAGGTAAGCTCTCGAGGGACGATCTTAGTGTTCTGTTATTTTCAACAAACACACACACACTCAACTCTTTCTCTCGCTGTATGTCTTTCTGATTAGAGCATGGCTCTATTTTTAGTTCAGGCTCCTGTGGTCATCACATCTGGCGCCAGTCGCCTACTTGAACAGGCACACATAAACACGCCACAGATTCGCTAAGGTCAAAAAGATGACCTTTCAGTCTCCACCCTGTACCCTCGACATGCACATACACCACTTTGCGGTATAAGGAAATGAGTAGCATTTGTCCTACATATGGCCCACTGTAAACTTGGATTTAGTTTCTCTGTGCTCTCATAGACCTCAAATTATATGTGTTATGTCAATTCTGAGAAACAAGCTGAAGAAATGAAGAAATGTCAGCGGGCCGACCAGTGCCAAATACTTTCAGCATGACATGAACTACTTCTCCTCTTCTCTCTGCTACCGTCTCCCTCTTTTTCACTCTATTCTCCCTTGGTTTACCCACACCTACTTTTCTTGTCTTGACTCTACCTATCATCCACAAAATAAAAACGTTCATTGCAATTAATTAAATGGAGGAAAACTTTTCCCACTCTATGTCCAACTTAGAACCGAGGCATATTTAACACTTTTGTAGCATTTTATTTTTCCCTTGCATTAAAATGGGCATAACTTTGTTTCCACCCTCTCTCAAATTAAATATTTTTGCTACTGTGCCCTAAAGATTTCTATATGTAAATGACTTGTTATAATTGGCTAACCTCCAAGAACCAGCATATTTTTCATTCAGGACCAGCCAAGTGAAAGCATAAATGGTTTATGGAATTCTTGTAACTCAAACAGTAGAGCATGGAGCTTGCAACGCAAATGATTTTTCAAAGTTGTAAAAAAAAAATAATATATATATATATATATATATATATATATATATATATATATATTGGAGTATGTTTTACTAGAAAATACTATTTCAGTCTATTTTCACGTTTAATTTGTTGTGTTAGTTGCTGTTTCTTTGTAATTATTTGTGAAATGTACAACCAATTTTTGAGTGATTTTTTTTTTTTTTTCTCACTCCATTTTCAAAACACCATTTTTTTTCAGCATGGTTTTGATTCCCAGGTAATGCAAGATCTGATCAAATATATGCTTTGAATACAGTGTAAGATGCTTTAGGAAAAGCATCTACTAAATGCATACATTTATGTTAATGAGGTTATGCTTGAAATGTCATGACAGTTTCGGGTGTTTTGTTGTGCTTAGTTTCAGTAAATTCTCTGGATCATTTTGTTGCTATAGTTCATCTGAGCTACATTTTGAAAGTGTTATAACTAGATTTTTCATATTTCAGAAGTGTTTGTTGTGTAAAACTCACTATCACAATTCTAAGGCTTTCTGGATGTTGCCAGAATGTTGATATACAGTTGCTAAGGTATTCCAAGTCATTTTAGTTTATTATTTGGTTGTTGCTAGGGTATTGAATTGCTCCAATGGTAGGAAAATTCCCTATTTCTTAATTTATGTACAGGTCAGGGAGGATGATTGAATGTGTTGGTTTTTTCTAGTTAGGGGTGGGCAAAGTTTTTCAGGTACAATAGGTTTATTTAACATAGTTAGAATTAGTACAGAAATGTAACAATCAAATGTAAAACATAAATAAATACATTGCATAGTCTTCACTGTATGAATTAAACATACATTTATTCTTATTAAAGCTAAAAAAAGTTATTCAGTCAAGAGCAGTAAGTTATCTTTTCTTTTGTTTGACTGACATTAATGACAGAGCAGCAGGTATATTAGGCTGCTGTCACTTTAAGACCAAATGCACGGATCCATTATACTGATACACAACCGGTTTACACCAAACTGTTTACTTTCACTTGAGACATAACCAGCTGTGTTTACATGAATACTCCACACCATGGGCATTTTGACATAATTGCATGTGTATTCAACCATTCAAGCACAATAAGACGTGAAAAAGAACTGAATTTGCAATCGCATGCCGAGACGCGGCTTTCTGTGCACACATTTATGCTGCATGTCAGTCAGCTCGTGCACCCCACTGAGTTCTTTTTCACGTCTTATTGTGCTTAATAGCAATTTTTAACATTGAGCACGTCCCAAATTCAGGATCGGCTTCTGAGAGGGAGCTTTTCACATTGGCAGTGTGCCAGTCAGCCTGAGCACCGCACTGAGTTCCTTTTCAGGATATATTGTGCTTTTTAACATCAAGCACGTCCTGCTCTTTATATTCTCATTCATGAATTTCATCACTCTGAATTGTCAATAATGCATAGATCATGATATTTACCACAATATACACGCTATAGCAAAGTCTCTATGAATAGACATTGTATACCGTGGTAACGATATATATCGTCATACCGCCGAGCCCTAAGTTCTAGTTCTAAATTAACATATTAAAGGGTTAGTTCACCCAAAAATGAAATTTCTGTCATTAATTACTCACCCTCATTTCGTTCCACACCCGTAAGACCTTCTTTCATCTTCAGAACACAAATTAAGATATTTTGGATGAAATCCGCGAACTATCTGACTTTTCCATAGACAGCAATATAATCACCACTTTCAAGGTCCAGAAAGGTACTAAAGACATCATTAAAACAGTCGACGTGACTGCAGTGGTTCAACCTTAATTTTATGAAGTGACGAGAATACTTTTTGTGCGAAAAAACAAAACAAAAATAACGACTTTCTTCAACAATCTCTTCTCTTCCCTGTCATTATCCTTACGCAGTTTCCACAGTAAACACAGTGAAGGCTTCCGTTTTTATGTCCGAATGCCGGCTCAGTATTGGCTAAAGCTGATCACGTAAGCAGCACGACGCATGCGTGTGATGCTGACGCAGGAGCCGGCCAATAATGAGTCGGCGTTCTGAAGTAAAACCTGGAAGCGCTGGACGTAAACAATGTATGAGAATGACACAGAAGAGAAGATATTGTTGTATAAAGTCGTTATTTTTGTTTTGTTTTTGCGCACAAAAAGTATTCTCTTCGCTTCATAAAATTAAGGTTGAACCACTGCAGTCACGTTGACTGTTTTAACAATGTCTTTAGTACCTTTCTGGACCTTATAGTGGTGATTATATTGCTGTTTATGGAGGAGTCATATACCTCTAGGATTTCATCAAAAATGTCTTAATTTGTGTTACAAAGATGAGCGAAGGTCTTCCGAGTGTGAAACGACATGAGGGTGAGTAATTAATGACAGAATTTTCATTTTTGGGTGAACTAACCCTTTAAATCGACACTTCTAGTTATAATATCTTCCGAAAGTTCCAAAGGCTTTGGTGCCTCTTGAAGAATGCAGTGAATTCCAGGAAAAGTTTGCAGAACACAGGACATACACATTAACAAACAAGTGACGCAACCCAACACTCATTTCCTGATAGAGGCCCAAAATCCTTCCATTCCATCCTCGGCTAAATTTGGATTTCCAGCGGAGCTTGAAGCCCCTGTGTAAAGAATGTGGGCTTTGTCATAATTCTGCTGTCTTATTGGAAGCATTAATACTCCCTCTCATTTATCTCTCTTTCTCTCAGGCTCTCTCTCTCCGTTTCGCTACCCATCTCCCCCTTTCCTTCCCACTCTCACGAAGCACATCCTCCCAGTTGTGTAACCCTCTCTAGAGACCTCTATCCTGGTTTACATGTGGCCCAATGACATCATAGTTCTCCACAGGGGGGTCTAGATTGCTTTCTTTCTCTGTCTTTTAAGGGGGAAGGGTGGGTCCATCCATATTAATAGATCAACCCCAGTTTCTCAATCACCCTTTCTTCTCTAGAAAGGGGAAATGGATAACATGGGAATAGTTGATGCATGAAATGTGGTAAAAATATAAATATAACATGGAGGTATGATTTAATGCATGTTCACCCATCTATGAAGACCATCTATGCTCATGTTAAAAGCACAGTTCACACTAAAATTAAAATTCTTCATTGTCTGACCCTAACTGTTCTCCATTGTATGTCTTCGTTTTCTTTCCATATTTGAACGTCTGACATTACGACATTAATGTTAGGCTTAGGAAAAGGAAGGAGCGCAACAGTTGGTCAATCCTCTCTGGATGCCTTGTCTTTTTCACATGTCACAGTGACATAAGAAGAACAAATTGCTTGCTTAAAAGCATAAATTTCATCATCCATCAGTATGAATCACACAAGATGGTTTTAAGCTTTTGGCTGTTAACACATCCTTGCAAAACATCTGAAAATTTAAATCTGGTGTAACTGGCCTCCAAAAGAGTGTTAAAACCGGTTAAAACCGGGTCCTCCTTCGGCTGTCGGTAACATAGCTGAAACATGGCAGACCTTGATTAATGAACTTGACCTTTGACCTGTACACTGGGATTCAGCCCAGTACTGAGTGACGGCATCCTGTTGAGCCCTTACACTTGGAGACCTCAAGTTTTTTCTGAACTGAGCGAGATCTGGTTCATAGTCTTTTTAACATTAATAGTGCTTAACAGGGTTGGAACTGTTGAATGAAAACTGATATAAGAGTCAGGCAATGGTTTTTTATCACCTCATAGCTAAGCTTGTTTTAGGGGATTTGGAGGTATTGATAGAAACATTGAGTCACAGCAGTATCAGCAAACGAAAGCTGTATCCTCTTGTAAGAGGATGTGTAACCTTACAATAAAACTAGTGGTGTCTCCCATTTCGCGAACTTTTTTCTCAAGCGTCATTATGTAGTGAAAGTTGTGTGAATAATGTTTTCACACTGAAAACAAGCATAGTGCACTTCTCAGGTCCTATTTACACCTGGTATTAAATGCATTTTGGTTGATTGGATCACAAGTAGACGAGGGAGACACATTCCCGTTTCCACCTGGTATTTTAATCTGTCAAACCACTTCTGTCCTGATTTCTTTGAGGGGAGGGTCTATGGGTGAGTAAATGTATGGGTTTTTTCAGATCTTTCGATCTAATGGACAAAATAAGCTCACGCAATTTACACATGAACGTGCCCGGAGATGACGGAAAAACATGGAGAGCATCAGCTTTCGTTTCTGCTCCGATAGCTGCAAGAAATCAGGAATGGTGAGAGAACATTGTGCTTGGTATGTTTTTCGTCTTCAAACCAAATTTGGGTCTTCAGTCTGAGTTTAAATAGTGTGATCTCCATAATGTTTGCACGTTTTTTTTGCACTGTTTAATGCATTTGACCACATAAGCATTTACACTACGAAAGCAATCTGGTAGAATGCATTCTCGACTACTTCTGGAAGTGGTTGAAAGTGGACAAGCTCAACTTTTTAAGCCCCGTTTACACGTGTATTTAGCGTCGTCCACTTGTGATCTGATCAACTAGAATGCTTCGTAATACCAGGTGTAAACAGGGCCTCAGATGATGCAATGATGCATTCAAGTCCTCCTGGGAAGTTTGTATTTACAAGTTGGGAAGTTGTAATTACAACGCCAAGTGCATTCAAATCATTTGTTCGAATCGGTTTTCTCACTGACACGCCCCCAACTAAGAAACTTGAAAATTCAGCGTTTCCCACTTGTAATTAAGATTGTAAATACAATCTTTCTGACATGACTTGAACGCACCATAATTCAACAGAAAAAATAAATTGTGGGGATATAATTGAGGGGATAAACATGCTAAAACTAGCAGCAACACATCAGCTACGTTTGAAAAGTCATTTTGTTCAAATGTAAAACCGCAAATGGTTCCATGTAGTAAAAACGTCAAGTGTTCCAATTTGAGACAACAGCATTCTTCTAAAATGCATATACTTGATGGCAGAGTACATAGTGTTAGGCATATTTAGAGAAGTTTGTTGTGTAGTGAAGTTTGAAGAGGAAAAATTTATTTGCAGTACACTTATTACAGGAACAGTCACCCTTGAGCAATCTGGGAAGTCTCTTTCTCAAGAACACAATGGTGATGGTTCATGGATCACACTTTGCAGCGTTCAAATCCACAACTTTTTTGTTTCTTGACCTCAGCTATACTATTCCCTTAGTTAGCCTAAAGTGTGGCGTGTGGAGACTTCTACGTCTGGAAACGTTGTGGGCTGCTGTCTAATGGCTGGGATATGTCCAAGTTGACACCTACAACTAAAATTGCACATTTGTTGCAGCACATGTGCCCAATTAAAGCATGTCAACATGTGGCTCCAACAAAGGATGATGGTAATTAAATTATATGAAATATAGAATAGTACACCATAGCAGTTAAGACACATTTATTGCAATACGGCATGTATCTGCTCTGTTTCGGTGGCGGTAAAATGATACAGCTACGCATGCGTAGCATGTAATGTCTGCGTGTCGTGTTTCTTTCTTTCCATGACTTCATCATGACTTCACTTATGGCTTATATACACAAGACATCTAGAAGCGTAATCATGCAGTGAGAATTCTAGTTCCTTCGCCCCATATCGTGAGCGTAAATGTGAGATGCCCCATTGGGATCCATTTATGTCATATGTATGTCAAACTCCAGCTAAATTTCACGCTGTTTTATCACAGACAGGGGGATTTAGACACACTTAGACTGATGCACACATGTGAGTGCTGAGTGATTGAAGCTGGCGTTGTGCTCGACTGGAGGCTACCTCACACCTCAGGCATGACAGCTGGGGCCCCGTAAGCATTACATCATGGACTGATGTATCCGCGTATCACATGTCACTGGTGCTCTGACAAAAAGCGCTATCAGCGCTAACCCTTTCCAACTCCACACGCATTCACACAAAAATTCCTCTTGCACACACACACACACCATCCTCTGTTAGAGTCCAAAAGCTTTGTATAAATAGATTCAATATATTGTGGCAACACTCCATAAGCCCCACATACAGGCAAGTGGAGTTGCAGCCAAACTGCATGAATGACGTAGTTCCTCTGCTTCACCTGATAGATGATCCTGCAGTGTAATGTTGTATTCTGATACAACTGCACCTTTAGGAGCATCATACTCACCAGTAGAGCTGTTTACCCCTGATGCATGCATGCTTGTGAATGTTGCAATCAAACCAGAACTAACCAGCAAAAACCAGCCTGGACGTTCATTACACTCCAAGCTGGTCTTTTCAGCAGGAATTTTTTATCTGCTATGACATCTTACTAAACCAAACATGTTTGAAACATGCAATAATGACCTTTAGAACAGCCATTGCATTTACTTCCTGCAGTGCTATCACTGCTATCAGCATGAAAATGACATTTCTTATTTTTTAATGGAATATTGCAGTGTTTATTATAGATGATTTATCCATGCACATCATTATTTTTTTTTAAATTCATGTGCCCTCATAATCTCACAAACTCCCTGTGATCGCAGCAATAGCGAACAACAGCAATCCAATCAATTCCCGATAGACAAAATCAAATCCCGCCCTACATTTTTTCTTGTTTGAGAAGCCACTTCACTCGGATATATGTCACAATAGGGAAGAAAAGACTATTGCAATGTCCACTTTAAAAGTGCAGCAGTGTGTAAACGTTAGCGGCATCTAGTGGTGAGGTTGCAAACCGCAACCAACGGCACTCACCCCTCCTTTTGAAGCAAAATAGAAAAGCTACAGTGGCCATCTGGCCGACACAAGACAAAGATGTCATCGTCTGAGACAGCAGAGAGTACGTTAGCCAGTCAAGCAATGAGGTTTCTTCTTACTTCTAACAAAGAACGATCTCTGCTTCTAATAAACCAGACGACTACTACTACTACTACTACTACTACGTGTTAATTCAACGTAGTGATGATGCAAGCTGCCTCTAAAAACATGAACGATTTAGAAGAAGAACAACATAGTGTCTAAACGCGCTCTGTAGAGCAGTTTGTCCGTTTAGGGCAACTGTAGAAACATGCCGGCGCATAATGGTGACTTAACATGTAAGGGGACCCGCTGTGTATGTAGATAGAAATGACTCATTCTAAGGTAATAAAAACATAACAGTTCATTATATAAGGTCTTTATGTACCACTGAAAACATAGTTATGTATATTATATTGCATTTCTGTCAGTAGATCCTCCCAAATTTTACACATTGCACCTTTAACACATAGGCAAGTGTCGTCTTGTAGCAAATAGGTAGTTGTGTTAGACTTTAAGTTTTTATTTCAGAAATAAAACTACATTTTACACACTTTTCAGATGCATTTATCTACTGCGACTTCAGTATGCTCATTTATTGCGAATAGAACCCGTGATCTTAGTTTTGCTAGTGCATAATATGCATTTTTTTTGTGCGATGCACAAAAAAACAGTGTAGAGAGTGTGAAGAGAGACAATCAAGCTAAAATGTGCATCTCAGTGTACATATATAAAGTGTGTACTTGCAGTCTAGTTCCTGTCTAAAATAGTTGAGAGGGTGTTATATTTTTTCATTTTCAGAAAAACATAGAGTGGGCCCCTAAGGTGGCTGCATATTTGCTTGGTGAGTAAGGAATGTGGTTGCATGCCTTACTCGTGAGCCAGATTCAGCTCACACACAGTAAGAGAGAGAGAGAGAGAGAGAGAGAGGAACGGGGGGAGACAGAGTGAAAGTAAGCGAGAGAGGAGAGAGACAGGGCAGACTATGCTCACGGCAAATGAGCTCATTCACTCTAAGGTCACACACAGAGAGAGAGAGAGAGAAAGAGAGAGAGTAGGCGGGGAAAGACTCGAACGGAGGCTGTACAACAATAGCGAGCTCCACTTTCAGTTGTTGCCACACAGAATGAGATCGAGGAAGGATCCGTGGCGCTCCTGAGGAAAGACCACACACTTCTTCTACCCTTATTTCTGTGAGGGGGATGCATTTGTTTCTTTCCTGTGGACTTTCCTTTCTAAGTGTTGTTTTTAGGATCTACCATTTTTTTGTTACCCAGCATCTTGCAGACGTATAGTTCTTGGACTGTGGTTTGGACTAGTTGGTGCATTCTGAGTTGGTGCGGATGCCCCTAGACGTGGTCATATCCCCTCCGGAGAATTGCTTCTGGCCGGGGATCCAGCGAACAGACATGAGGCTCAAAATCAGAGTCCGTAAGATGAGGAAGGAGCGCAAGCTTAGAGGTGTGTAGCATCTGTTGTCACCTAGACAGATGGTGCTTTCCCATCTGTACCTGTCAAGCACGTGTTGGTTCAAGATTATGCGATATGTGTCATATTGTTCCGATATTTTAAACTGACTGATGTTAACATTCCGTTTTCTTTCTCTTACCACGAACTTATGTTAAACAGTAAAACATTAACCTAGCATTGCTATAGTGCTCCTATGATAATCTCCTAGAGTAGTAGCAAATTAAATGGACATGCATAGGGTTTCTTTATGATTTAAGTACATTATTGCAGTTGTTTCGTGTGCGTTCATAGTTCATGCACACATGCGAGTGTATATTTGAGTTACTACGCGTGCGTTCTACTGATGTCACCAAGTAGAACTTAAACAGTTGGACTTTGCCAAGCAATTTACTTTTATTGCAATGACGTCTGTTTTCATAATGGCTTTAGGGCAGAAATGCAATAATTGTAATAGCGGCAACAGTTAATGATTCGATGATACAGGGTCCCGGGGTTTAACACTTCTAATCTGTCAAGCATGACACAAAGCGCCGGGAGTGATGAGGTAGCCACCAACCCCCTGCTGTTTTTTGTGTTCCTCATTGTGCAGCATGCATGTGTGCAATGATGTCATTGGGCCTTTATTGAGATGCTAATAAGTGAGTGTGTGTGCGCGGAGATGGGGACAGATGGGGGCTGCTCCTCAATGGCGTCATGTCTTCTGCATCTGGAGACTTGTGTGTGTGTGTGCGTGTGTTGGTGTGCATTAGTTTCATTCAGGGGCCCATCAATGCCGCTGGATGTAGAGCCTTGAATAGAAGCCTGTGTGAGAGTGCCTATAGAGCTCAGCTGAAAAGATGAAAAACTGAGAGGCTCCTAAAGATGGAGGTCAGGTGCCGCAGGACAATGAACTGATATCAAAGGCTGGAGTTAATGAAGTGTGCAACTCTGTGTTATTAAACACAAATGCGTCTCGATAGTTCATGGTCTCGGTAGTTCATGGTCATATCCGAAAAATGTAACCTTTTTACCTCATCTGCTTTGTTGCACAGTAGGGGAACATGGCATTGCAGCTGCAGTAGAATTTAGGTAAGTATCACACAAGTCCGTGGTGACCCAAGCATATACACAACCTCTGCAGTCTCAGAAAAAATACTGTTGTTCCTCATAGGAGAAAGGTTATTCCACTGTTCTGTTTTCAGAGAAGGCTGGATGGCAAATGAAGGTTATGTAAGGTTTTGAGACAGAGAAAAAAACGTAGAGGAAGTGTGCGAGTGGCACATTGCCTTCTCGTCCAGCGTGAGTTTGACCCTGGCACACTTCTTTTGCTGAAAACACACATGTACTCATATGCTCAGTGGTTTTGAGAAACGTCACCACTGGCCTCTTACACAACTGCAGACTATAAAAGTGACTAATGTTGCCTAAGTCCGTCGCGACTAACTGTTGGTGTGTGTCTATGGATTAATCAAAACTGTGCATGGTTCAAGTGTACATTTTTCGTTTTTAACAATTATATCTGACAGTCCCATGCACACTCGCAACATCCAGTGAGAACATTAAATTCTTGTAAATGTGTATTTCAAAATCTTCTTTTACTTGACTTTTTACGGTGCACTTAACTGTTCATTGTTTTGCTGCAAATGTAAAATTAGGTGTTTGTTGATCGAACTTTACTAAGACGTTAAGACAGATACGGAAGCTTATGGTTTCCTTGTAATCCTAACTGTCACCACCACCGCCCAGTTAGAAATGATAGCTGATGACCTCACTCAAGTATTTCCTCTCTTGGCTTTTCAACAATGTGGTCCTGTACTTGTTCCTGTTTGTGTTGCTGTGGTATAGAAACACGTTTTTTCGAGGAAGCTATATAAAGCACCCCTCTAGATCTTCGAAGCTGGACAATATTCCAGATCCTTGAGATGAAAAGAGCATCAAAGATCACTTGCAAAGGAGATCCTGTCTGCTTGCCTTTTGAGCTTTGAGCTGTGGTCTTGCTTTCACAGATCCCAGATGCTCTTTGAAATCCTTGACCTTTGAGTTCAAGGGAGAGGGATGGGAGGTTAGCATTGCTTCTCTTTTTTGGCCTAAGTAATGCATTTGAGAGATGTGGGATAGGAAGCCAGTTTTAACAAGCCTTAAAGGATTAGTTCACTTCAGAATTAAAATTTCCTGATTATTTGCTGACCCCCATGTCATCCAGATGTTTATGTCTTTCTTTCTTCAGTCAAAAAGAAATTAGGGTTTTTTAGGAAAACATTCCAGGATTTTTCTCCATATAGTGGACTTCACCGGGGTACAATGGGTTGAGGGTCCAAATTGTAGTTTAAATGCAGCTTCAAAGAAAAACCATGGAATGTTTTGGAAAAACCTTAATTTCTTTTCGACTGAAGAAAAAGACATAAACATCTTGGATGACATGGGGGTGAGTAAATTATCAGGAAATTTTAATTCTGAATTGAACTAATCCTTTAACTAGGCAACATTTGGAGTCTTGGGTATTGCTGACAGTGTTGACATAATGTTGACAGTGTTAACATCTTTTTAGGCAGTTATGTCACTGGGCCGGTAAGGGGAGTTTTTTATTTGGGGGAGGGGAACAGATATCCAAGATTAGATGCTTGTATCAATGTGTTTGAATGTATTTGTGTGTGTGTGGTTTGGGGGGAAGGGTGCATTTGAACCAGTATGGGGGTTGTAGAACATTTGGTGGGTAGTCATTCATCTACCGGTAGTTTCGACAGCGTATAGAAGAGGCACCAGGGGCCCAATGGTTCTGCTTGAGTGACATGCAAATCAACTCTCAGTCTTCTGTGCAGAGAGATGATGTCATTGTACCGACCGTTGCCATTAATAGCAGGAAACAGACAGGTTGTCGCTCAAGCTCTTAAAAAACCAGGCACCCCCTAACATACAATAGTTGTTTAGATGGTGATTTATGCGTGGATAAGAGGGGCAGGTGTTCCTTGTTGTCAGTTAGGGCAAAGCAGGTGGGTTTTAAAATTCACGGTTAATTGAAATATGATGTGTCACCCTTGTATAGGCTCCAGATGATGTTCTAAGCATGGATT
Organism: Hypophthalmichthys molitrix; assembly: GCA_037950675.1. Classification (NCBI taxonomy): domain Eukaryota; kingdom Metazoa; phylum Chordata; class Actinopteri; order Cypriniformes; family Xenocyprididae; genus Hypophthalmichthys; species Hypophthalmichthys molitrix. The sequence goes on from CM075515.1 coordinate 19,890,157, forward strand.
ACGTTTTTCTTTGTTGTAAACCTTCTTATCACCTGACTCTTTATTTGCCATGACTCATTTTATTGACTTTTATTGTTCATTTCAACTCCTCCATCCCACCCAGATCTGTTACTTTTGTTTGGACTATTGCACTGTTTCCTGGCTGGGACGAAATTATTTCATGGGTCCCTGGTTGACTGCTGTGTCTGCACGCTCCCAGGGTTACCATGTCCCAGATTCTCATGAAGCTCATCTGAGATTAAGGTCTAAACCCATCTGCTGGGGCTCACACTTTCTGGCAGCATTGCACAACTCGATGAAGGCTTTACTTTCTTACTCTGTAAATCCTTTCCACTTTTCCATCTTTCCCTGTTACACTAATACATTCTAGTTCAGCTTCTTATAGACACACAATGTGAATGCTTATAGTTGTAAATGCATTTGTGAATTTATACCTTGCATTTGAATGTGTGTATCTCGTTGTCCAGGCACCCAACGCCCTAGAGCTATGAATCAAGGGCTTGGTCTGCACCTGTGACCACCCTCATTCTCTAAGCCTGACGCAGTTGTTCAGTTGAGGATATTAGGTCATTCAGGAAAAGGAGCTCCAGCAGACAAATGCCAAAACTGGAGCCACCCGCCTCTTAAAGAGACCGGATCCTTCATTAGGCCAACTGGCCTTTGCTCACTTGACTGCCGTGCTCGTACATGCACTGACCTAGATTGGCATAATTTTGTTCATCTGAATCCTCTCTTTCATGGTTTTTGACAAATGATGTGTGACAAAGCATGTGCTTTGTTAGTATGAAAGGTTTTGACTTGAAATATGCCCTTTATTATTATAAGTTGCAGCTTCTTTGTTCAGTTCTTTGTCCTGCTTGAGAGATTTTGAGTTGCATCCCATGTATAATGACTGTTGACAGTCACAGAATCCAGCATTCTTGTTAGTCTTGTCTTTCTTCTATCACATAGGTCATTTTGTTCTTAATGTGTTCTCTCTTTTTTTCCTTTGTTTCTTTAGGTGGTTTTGCAGCATTCTCATCCTGTTTTCCAGGCTTGTGTGAAGGCAAGCCAGTGGCCACTCTGCCTATGAGCTTGTCTCAGCCATGTCTGCCAGTGGCGAACATTGGCCCCACACGAATCCTGCCCCATCTCTACCTGGGCTCACAAAAAGATGTGCTCAACAAGGTACAACTGACTGTAACTAAGATCATGGAATGAAAGAGAGAAATTTCCATGTGTTAGTATTTGATCCAAAACTGAAGTAATAACATTGCATAATTCATACCTTGGTTCTTTGCACTCTCAGGATCTAATGGCTCAAAACGGCATCACATATGTGTTAAATGCAAGCAACACCTGCCCAAAGCCAGAGTTCATCTCGGAAAGCCATTTCATGCGTATACCCGTCAACGACAACTACTGTGAAAAACTCCTGCCATGGCTAGACAAAACCAACGAGTTTATTGGTAAGAACCTGCTTGTGACAATAGAAGGTTGATTTAACACTTGATTATAGTTTTCCTTCGCTGATTGATTTTCACATGTTAGCATGAAAAATGAGTTGATATCAGGAAGAACAAATTTGATCCTCAAAGCATATTTGCAGAAATGATATGGGTTTTTTTCTGGCTTGTCACTGAGGAGGTATTTGGTTGTCTTGCATGTTTTGTGTTTTCTCACGTGTTTCCCTTCTCCCTTTCAGACAAAGCCAAGGTTTCCAATTGTCGAGTCATTGTCCATTGTTTAGCTGGCATCTCCAGGTCCGCCACCATCGCCATTGCTTATATCATGAAGACAATGGGCTTGTCATCAGATGACGCGTACAGGTAAACTCACTCAGACACCCTGCAGCTTAAATTGCACGGCCTCAGAAAAAGTTTTCTGCTACCTGTAATTTTATATCCATTTCCAGCAACATGTAAAATCGACCACATAGAAACAAGTAAACAATACCTGTTGTAGCCTTCTTAAACACATATTTTTGTTCAAGGCACTTTCAAGCTCACATGATGAGTCTTTGTGTTGAAGATGTCTTCCTATCCTTATATGTGGATTTGTCCTTAGGGTAATCATTCTTCCTCTTCTTGTGTTTCCAGGTTTGTGAAGGACCGCAGACCTTCAATTTCACCCAACTTCAACTTCCTGGGACAGCTGCTGGAGTTTGAGAAAGGTCTGAGGTTGCTAAAAGCTCTGTCCTCAGGTCAGGAGAAGTTGGAGCAGTTGTCAGAACCTAGAGGAGAATCTTCCAGTGATCCTGAAAAGGGCCGTCTGGAGGCTGAAAAGGACAGCACGGAATTGGACGCTAAGCTGCCTTCTCCAACCTCCCTCCAACAGGGCTTTAATGGCTTGAATCTGTCTGCAGAGCGTATCCTGGACACCAACCGGCTCAAACGCTCTTTCTCACTTGACATCAAATCTGTCTACGAGCCCAACCACTGTCCTCGCCTCGCACCTGTGCATACCGAAGATGTCCCCAAACTCTGCAAGCTGGATAGCCCAGAGGCCGGAGAAGCCAATGGTGTATGCCAGTACTCACCTGTTTCTGTCAGCCCCAGTTTAGCTGAATCTCCAGGCCTTTTTCCTGAGAGCAGCTCCCGACCTCGTTCGCGGAGGAAAAGCAAGCACAATGGTAGCAGTGCTGGAAGTTCTCCTGTGCACTCGCACAGCCTAAACTTCGGACGCTCACTCCCTGCACACAAAAGTCCCAGTCTTGATGACAATCTGAAGCCCTCCCTGCTGCTCAGCCTTCCCACTGTGGGCACCGGGCCCATGTGGACCAAGCATAGAGACACCGTACAGGCCACAACCCCTGTTACGCCAACAGGTGAAGCCCCTTGGTTCTACAGTTCGGAGTCAATGAACAGTAATGGAGGTGGAGGAGGGGCAGTACACTTTCCTGCACTAGGCTGTAGCAGTCTCCCTGGGCCGTGTGAGGCTGTGCGTCTGCGGGAGAAGGTGGGGGAACCACGGGACTCAAGGGGTAGCTGGCACGAGGATGCTCCCACTTCCAGTGCTGCCGATAAGCAGTTCAAGCGGCGCAGCTGTCAGATGGAGTTTGAAGAGGGGATATCAGAGACACGTTCAAGGGAAGAACTGGGAAAGATCAGCAAGCAATCCAGCTTCTCCGGGAGCATGGAAATTATTGAAGTATCCTGACATCACCTGCACAGCCCCTGGGGACTTTTACACACAGGCAGCGGACAGGCGCCACTTATGAGCAAGGATGACTAAGAGTGGGCCTGGAGAGGCTGCTGTTGTGTGGAACATTAATACTAGTTCATAATGACTGGTTCTCAGAAATGTGACTCTCCTTTTTTTTTTTTTTTTTGTCTTTTTAAGCCAGTGGAACCGGACACAGATTGACTTTGCTTTTGTCTTTCTACTGTTTTTAAGCCATAGCCATCCCCAGATGACAACGAGCTGAGACTCCATTTGGAAAATCACTAATTTCCTCACTCTAGAAAGAGACACCCCCCCACAGTTTCTTCATAAAAGCTTTACCAGCCTTTTGGTGTATTGAGAATCAAGCATGGCTGTTATGCTTACACTTGTTTCTTTTATTATGCCGCCCTGGACTCAGTGAAGTTACACCGCCACAGCACAAGGAGTCAGCATAGACTAAGCCTTGGTGGTACATGCTTTTACTGGCTGAATGAAGGCCTCTTTGTGCAGTGCTCTTGTCCACCCTGGTCCTGTATCCCAGCATTCATGGAATCCTGGAGGAGGAACCAGGCATGTCATGAAGGAAACGCATTGTGGGCATTTTCCCATAATGTTCTCACTCTTTTGTTACCCAGATTTCAGGGTCTTGTTCTTCCCCTCCTGTGCCCAAGTGGTGATGCTCGAACTGTTGTGCAACCCACGTTCCTCTCACCAAGCATGCTTCAAGGCTGCTGTTTTCCTTACAAACAAATAGTATATGAACTATACACCATGATTTCAATGGACGTATAAAGTTTTCTTTTTTTGTCATTTTCTTAGTTACAGTTTTAATTTATTCTACTGGTTCATTCTGGTAATGAGAAATAATATAAAGATTGTGGAGTTTTTATTTTTCCTCTTTTTTTCAGTGTTGATCTTTCTTTTTCAGTGATATTTACAAAAATACACTCACAAGACCGATACACAACTACAAGCAATATGTTTTCACTTATTGTCCTCCTTTTTGTTTATAAGGGAGTGCGGTTATTACCAGGAATTATCTGATGTTTAAATGCACTTTCTTTTGCTTTAAGTGGGACGTTTTTGGGTGTTCTCATTAAAAGGGTACCACAACGCTTTACAAAAAATCATGTGTAACCATTGATGTCCTGCGGTGTGTGTCACAAACTAAAGCATTTGGTATGGCTTTCATTTGTTTCTCCAGCCTGCTGGCTTGAATTATTAAAGACTTTAATCCAGCATGAATAATCTAGAGTATTCTAGAAGAATATGTATGATATCCCAGCATCGTAAAATGAGTAGCAACTCATTTAAATTTTCCAGAATTTGATTTTTGTATTAACAAGCACACAAGACAAAATGAAGGGAAAAAAAATGACAGGGACTCTAAAGGGGTTTGTCTGTGTCCCCCCATTTGTTCTGCATATTTATGATATTATTTATTGTTTGTTTGGGTCTGATTGCGGGAGGATGTGTGGATGGATGTTGTGAGTGACCCTTTGCAGATGCTCATATAGCGTCTTGGAGAGAAGATGAGCCCCTAACCTTTTAATCCACGACTGTGCAGGCATATGAAAAAAAGTACACACAACTAAATGCATTTCAAACCTGACTGATAGTCTGACAGAGTTATGACTGTTGATCAACTAGTTTCTATTGAATCATAAACTTTTTATGTAAAACCAGTAACTGATAAGAACAGAATCTGCACTATGGTGACAATACACTCTGCTTGCTTTCTTCTCAGGGGAGCTTTTGATGACTCAATTACAATTCTGGGCTCTGAGCTTTCTCTTTTCCTACCCTTTTCATTCATTCTCTCTCTTTCACACCAATTTCGTTCCTACTCTTTCTCTCCTCCACTTCCTTTTTCCCCTTCATCCTCTCCATTTCTCTCAGAATCTCTAGAACGCTCCAAAGTTTAAATATAACACAGAAAGGGTGTGTGTGTGCAAATGTGAATGGGATTGCCCTCTCCATGGGAGATAGTTCAGCAATTTATTTATGTCTGTATTTTTTCAGTTAGCTTTTCTGTATGGCAAATCTTGTATTTGTGCTGCTGTAATTGTTTTCCTTGTGTGAGACATTACCTGTATTTCCTTTTCCTTCCCTGTACTATATTTTTAAAGACATTGTTATCATTATTTAAAACATGTAATAAAAAGATGCAGGCTGTCCTTTTTTGCTGAAATTGTTAAATAGTTGGCAACTAATTATTCTTATTATTATTATTATTATTATTATTATTATTATATGTTGTGTGAATAGCATCGTATCAACAAAACTAATTGAGATAGGGAATTTTTTTAAAGAAAAAATCTTGATACCTTAGGCTGCTTGACGCAAAATACCTCAGGTTCTTTGGAAAAGGCTTGTTCCTCCCCATGTACCCATTTTGTGATGATGAAACAAAATACAAACATTACAAAATATGAAAAAGTTTCGTGATTTCTTTTCCTTTGATTTTTATAGTAGCATAAATGTGCAAGATCAGAGATTCGCAACAGTTTTTTTTATGAATGATCAACATTACCATTTATTTATGCAAATGGTTTTCTAACATTTAAGAGTTTTGTATTTTGTACTTTTTTTTGATGATTTTCCATGAAGACAGTAAAAAGGTAAAGATTTCTTGAATTGGAGCAAAAATAATGGACAGCGTTTTAACTGGAGTTCATCTGCATGTCCATTGATTTTCAGTATGGAAATAAAGCTGTGAAAGAACTTTTATGTAAATATGCAGCAACAACTGATTAAAGTACTGCATATTAGAACAGCATGGACATTTCAGGTTTCAGGGGGTCGGTTTTCTGTCTTATTTCATGAAGGTAGTTTAGGTGTCTTCAAGATACTCTTCCAAGAAAAATAATGGTAATATATGGCCTTTAGATAACTCATAGATATCTCATATAGGCCTATAGATAAAGGATAATCCACGGCTAGCAGTGGATTATCCTGCTTATACCATGGTCATTTGCCAGCATTGACAACTTAAAGCTGTTATTGATGTTTGCAGCACAATATTTGACCGGAAGGGTGAAATTAGTGAAATTAGATCTAGCATTCTGCCTGCTTTAAATAAGACACAGAGATAAAGTAGTGCATAAGATTACATTTATTTGAATGAATAAATTATAGCATTTATTTGAATTAAATACAGAGAAAGATGAGAGATGCGTGTGTGAATTGCCTGCGTTTATGTGCAGCGTCTCTCAACGAATCTCCGAGTTTCAAAACCAGTGGCGTTTCCACCCTTTTGCCAAGAAATATAACGTAGCGAAGCTATTTTATAAAAACAAGTCGGGGGAAGCGTTGATAAGTGTCTGTGCTCCTGAATGTTTTGTGTGTGCACAGCGCAATCTCTGCTGTGTGCGAGTGACGTATGTGAAGAAAAAAAACATAATTGTTTTTAGTATAATTTAACATATGTTTCTCATTTGACATGCAGTAACTCAGGAAGGAAATAATTTTTTTGTGTGGTTATAGCATAAAATAATCAAAAGTTACAGTATTTGGAACCAAGGAAGCCTTTTTTTTAGCCCTTGACACCCCCCTAATGGACATTTTTAAAATCGTTCCTCCATGAGGAATATCTTGTGATCGACGCAAGGGATTATGTTGATTTTGGACTTATTTTAATCAGGAGTATCCACTGTAAGTAATGATGTGTCATTTTCTAAGATCTATGCATGTTTCATGAAATTATAAACACCACAGTGAAAGCTACATTTCATTTTACTTAGCTATGTACGCCTGTGGAGATTTATGTGTCGTAACTTCATGTGGAATATCTAGTGATTGATGCATTTTGGGGTCATTTAAATCATAAGAATCTGCTGTAAATAATGATGTGTCATTTTTCACAATCGGAGCATGTTTCATGAATTTACTAGCGAAAACATGACATGAAAAAATGCCGTATCCATATATTATTGGCTATTATTGATGTTTTTGACATATTGCAGTACATAGTACAAAAAAGTATTTCATAAATTATGATTTTTTTTTTTTTTATCAGCAAATAACTCAGCACTACTTGGGAGTTAATCAATTCGGCTAAAAGCTTTCAAATGACACCGATTTTGTATAGATCAATGAAGTAGTTATGATATATGATTATTATTCTTTTCGTAGCTAGGTGGCGCCCATGGGTGGTACACTCGATTTTGGAGGGACTACTTAGCACTCTTTAAGAGTTGATCAAAATTTTAAGTTTTAAAATGATACCAATTTTGTGTTATTCAATTCAGTGGTTCAGTGATCAACTACCTGTGCCTTAAACGGTTTTATTACACACTTTCCAGCCACTCAGAATCAAGTATTCAGACAGACCGTGGTATATCGATCTATCTAGTTTTTCTGTAGTGGGGCTGAAATATGTTTAGAGGCACATTTCTTTGTTAGTTATTTTTCTAAACAAAGCAATTTGAAGAAAAATGCAATAATTCATATAATCTAAAACAGTGTTTTTCAAAAATGGGTAGTAAATATGTTCAAATAAGGTTGGGGATGCAGGTGAAAAACATGCTAAATCCAAGATCCAACAAACCATTTAATTGTAAATGATAGCAAAATGTTTGTTTGTAATGATTTTGGCAGCTTCTGTGATGTCCAGTGTGCGGAAGCAAAACCAATTGAGAAACACTTATCTAAGACAGTGTGTACTCCTTAGTGGGATTTGCATATCTGACCTTTGTTGCAGTTCTGCATGTATTGCACATACTTTGGAGGTCTCTTCTGCTGTAACTCCTCACTATTGTTCTCCTCAATAAAGACCCGTCTTCATCATCTGCCCCCTGTGAAAGAGGAGAAGGTGGTAGAGGTGGCATAAAAACTTCCATCACACTAAAGGCCCGTTCACACCAAGGACGACAACTGTAACGATAATGATAAAGATACAGTTCTAAATATTGTTCGAGTCCACACCACAACTATAATGATAATGGCAGAGAAACGTTATTGTTGGAATTATTTTTTCCAGCTGGTAAATGATAAAAACATTGACAGCCAATTTAAAGCGGCAGATGACATGAATATGCTCAGAGTAAACAGAACGATATTGGACACTAATATAGTTATCGTTATAGTTATTGTTCTTGGTGTGAACGGGCCTTAAAGGGTTAGTTCACCCAAAAATGAAAATAATGTCATTTATTACTCACCCTCATGCCGTTCCACACCCGTAAGACCTTCATTTATCTTCGGAATGCAAATTGAGATATTTTTGTTGAAATCCAATGACTCCGTGAGGCCTCCATAGCCAGCAATGACATTTCCTCTCTCAAGATCCATTAATGTACTAAAAACATATTTAAATATGTTCAAGTGAGTACAGTGGTTCAATATTAATATTATAAAGCGACGAGAATATTTTTGGTGCGCCAAAAAAACAAAATAACGACTTATTTAGTGATGGCCGATTTTTTGAACCACTGTACTCACATGAACTGATTTAAATATGTTTTTAGTACCTTTATGGATCTTGAGAGAGGAAATCTCATTGCTCCCTATGCAGGCCTCACTGAGCCATCAGATTTCAACAAAAATATCTCAATTTGCATTCCGAAGATTAACAAAGGTCTTACGGGTGTGGAACGGCATGAGGGTGAGTAATAAATGACAGAATTTTAATTTTTGAGTGAAACTAACCCTTTAACAGTGCTGAGTCCATATTCAGCTGCCCACTTACAAGCTACGGGGTCAAGGTGAAACCTAAATGCAAGAAAGGGCCTCAGTATGACTAGGAACATTAAATCCTGTGAGAAAAGGAAGAAAAATTCCCCACTTCCCACTTGAGAATACCATTCTGTTCTCACTCATCTTGGGTATTTTTCTTTCATTCCTTGCCATGTTTTTGAATATGAGCGCAGTGAATGAGTAACTTTGTGGGTATATCTACAGCCTTTGGTCTAAGTAATTTGTTAATAGAACAAATTTTACTTTGTCCAAACAAAATAACTGATATGATGTGGGTGATTCATACATGCACCCGTGTGACATATTCAGATGTTTGTTGAGAAAGTCAAGTGAGGCAGTGTGTTTGGACTGCGTGCTCTGAAGAGATAATGATTACGGAAGCCCAGCTGACGATGACCGCATGATGACATGCAGTCCACACAAAAGACTCCCCTGTCTTCCTCCCTCACATCGCAATCAAAGCTCAAACATTCACTTTTAACATGCATGCTGTGGCTACCAGATTTCATCCTTGCTGCTTCTAAAGGAGTTCAAAGAGAAATATAGCAAAACATTATAATAAATTGTACATAAAATAGCTATATTAAAATTGTACATATATTTTACATGTAATGCATAATTATATATATATATATATATATATATATATATATATATATATATGTACACAGTCAAACCAAAATGTATTCAGACACCTTGAACAATTCATTCATTATTACAGTTTACTATAGTAAACTTTAAAAAAATGGTAATAAAATATGACAAGATCTCGGTTAAACTGTGTCAGAAAAAAAAAAAATTTTATTGTATTGGGACACCCCTCCAAATCATTGAATTCAGGTGTTCCAATCACTTCCATAAAATCAAGCACCTAGGCATGCAGACTGCTTCTACAAACATTTGTGAAAGAATGGGATTTCAAGCGTGGTACCGTGATAGGTTGCCACCTGTGCAATAAGTCCATTCGTGAAATTTCCTTACTACTAGATATTCCACGGTCAACCGTTAGTGGTCTCATAACAAAGTGGAAGCAATTGGGAACAACAGCAACTCAACCACGAAGTAGTAGGACATGTAAAATCACAGAGCGGGGTCAGTGCATGCTGAGGCGCACAGTGCGCAGAAGTCGCCAACTTTCTGCACAGTCAATAGCTACAGAACTCCAAACTTCGTGTGGCCTTCAGATTAGCTCAAGATCAGTGCATAGAAAGCTTCATGGAATTTGTTTCCATGGCCGAGCAGCTGCATCCAAGCCTTATATCACAAAGTGCAATGCAAAATGTCGGATGCAGTGGTGTAAAGCACGCCGCCACTGGACTCTAGAGCAGAGAAGACGTGTTCTCTGGAGTGATGAATCACGCTTCTCTGTCTGGCAATCCGATTGATGAGTCTGGGTTTGCCGGTTGCCAGGAGAACAGTACTTGCCTGACTGCATTGTGCTAAGTGTAAAGTTTGGTGGAGGGGGGGATTATGGTGTGGGGTTGTTTTTCAGGAGTTGGGCTTAGCCCCTTAGTTCCAGGGAAAGGAACTCTTAACGCTTCAGCATACCAAGACATTTTAAACAATTTCATGCTCCCAACTTTGTGGGAACAGTCTGGGGATCGCCCCTTCCTGTTCCAACAAAACTGCGCAAGGTTCATTAAGACATGGATGAGAGTCCTGACCTCAACCCCATAGAACACCTTTGGGATGAATTAGAGCGGAGACTGTGAGCCAGGCCTTCTCGTCCTACATCAGTGCCTGACCTCACAAATTTTTGCAGTGTGGTAGGGTGCACTATCCTGCTGTAAGAGGCCACTGCCATCAGGGAACACTGTTGCCGTGAAGGTGTGTTTCCCAGCGGAACATGCCCAGAGCATAACTCTCCTCTACCGGCCTGACCTTCTTCCCATAGTGCATCCTGCTGCCATCTCTTCCCCAGGTAAACAATGCACACACAAATTCCATTTTTCTTGCTCTTCTCATTAGAACAATTATTAATAATTTCATTCATTACACCCTACACTACATATCCAGACTATGTGAAAGGTGTCTATTTCCAATGTCCCCTTTGTTTGTTTTAGTGAATGTGCAACGAGCAGATTCTATATCACATGGTTAATAAATGGGTCCATGGTCAAGTTTTAAAAGGCTCTTCAAAACCTGGTTCAGATCATCCCGAACCATAATGGTACGGATGTCACGGTTCGGCGCATACAGTCAGATGACGAATACAGTCAGTTACAGGCGACTGCTAACCGCCACAACAGCGAAAAGCGCAGAAGAAGAACAGCAATCTATGCATAGATATGTTTACGTGTAATCTCTCAACTAGTGTTTCAACGGCGGAAAGATCACTAAAACAGCTTGAGAATAATATCTCACATACCATTTCATTTACCTCAGGCAAGTCATTTAGTGTCCACAGCATGTTAGTTCACTAGAGCTAATAAGCTCTACAGGGGAGCATTTCACTAAATATATGCACTATATTAGCTTATATATATTCATCGGACACATAACGGTAATGAATATGATTAGCGTTTTGCTTGACTATGTTATCAAACAGCTAATTATGTGTTGCTTATGTTACACAAACCATGTTCACATTCACGCGTCAGACAGCTGCCTTCTAACAATCAGTATCCTTAGAAACGCTTAGAACAATTTAGAACGTCAGTCGAGAAATGCATATAGTTTATCACAACATCGTAATATACGTACATCATACACCCGCCATATTGCTAAATCTACCCAATTTTTCATATCAACAGAAAAATATACCGGGATAACTTTCTTTTGAGACTCCCTTGCGCGGTCAGTTAATGATATGCTAAAGCATGTCAGCACGTTGACATGATTGGTTACAAGGTAGGTTGTGACGTCAGAAACACCAGCGAAAATGCAAAACCTGCTTTATGTGTAATTTACATGTTTTTTTTTTTTGTTTTTTTTATTGATTATTGAGTGTTGATTATTAAATCTAAAAATAAGCAACTGAATTTAATAGTTTGGGCTCTGTTGTCAGTTGTAACCTTTAATATTATAGTAATGTGCAAGAAAGGGCTCACTGTGTATAGTTAACAGCATTCGCTGAGATAGATTGTTTTTATTCTTAAGAAAATGTTAATTATAACTGAGTTTATTTAAAAAGAGAGACACAATTTGTTCAATAAACCACTGTTTAATAAAAAAAGAAGAAAAAAGAAGCAATTTTATGTTTAGTTTTTTCCCCCCCTGCTGTACCGCACCCATACCGAACCGTGACTTCAATACTTCCAAGGTACGTACCGAACCGTCATGTTTGTGTACCGTTACACCCCTACTAATTAACATTTTGGAGGATTTTGTCGGAGTGCAAGAAAATAGTGTTATTGTAAGCTATTGGATACGAGAGTGACAAGTTCCAAATGAAGCTGATTGTTCCCAGATGCCATGTTGTGTGCCAGAGTGCTCTCGGATCCCAGAGTTTATATATGGCAACTTATAAAACTGTTACATCATAGCAACAATTCTCTTCAATTCCGTTTGCTGGAGTTGGTAGGTAACTTTCCGTGGGATTTCTTGCCCCATTGCCTGTGTCCTCAAATGACCGTAAATCAAAAAGCATGTGAAAATGTTTCTTCACTATACAAGAAAAAACCACAGAGACTTACCATAATACATTTTATAAACTTTTGGTGCCACAAAATTATGTATTAATGCACTTTATGGCGTTGCTGCAGTTTGTTAGTGTGGCCGCAATGTTTCAATGTACTGGTAAGTAAAAAAAGAAACCATAATATACGTATATATTTCTCACAGCCTGAAAATACTCACTACAACTCAGTGGAAAAGAGTAATTATTTAAATGCTTGTTTGACCTGCAGGCGAACATTTCGCACTGTTTCAGGAAATGCTAACGCTAAAGCAAACTGTTTTAACAGTATGTTTTGCACATTCAACAAACACTGTACACTTTGGTGTCCATTATTGTTTTTTGTGTTTGTTTTTAGAATTAGAGGCACAAATCTCATATTTTTGTTCTGAGATCAGTTACACAGGTTTGATAAACTACTAACAAAAAATAGACAATGTCTTTAAAATCAAGGTCTTGACCTTCTTGACTGTATTTAAAAATTAAAAATAATATGAAATTGTTATTATTTATACTATCACAATTGTTGTAAACTTATTTTACATTTTTAACATAATTGTCCATCTAATTTACAAAAATGAAACAGGATGAAAGAAAATGACAAAGATAAAATAGCTCATATACAATTTTGTTTGACCAAATGAAACAATTTTCTAGTGTCTAAGCACCTCCTTTCACAGAACATTTATTTTTATTATTATTTTATGTGCCATGCAAGCTGTGTGCTTACTACTTGCATCAACTTTTTGCCAGTTTTGTTGATCTTTGTATGGTGCTGCCATCTATTGGTGGTTGGTGATGTTGTTGTTCCTGGTTTATTTGTCATCAAGGAGGCCAAACAGGGGTCATGTATTATTCAGTACACCCCCTTCGCCATTTATCATCTCTGTTCTCCTGTGATTACAATGATGTCAATGTAAGGAGACACCATTTATAATTGTCAGGTGGGACAGCTGTGCACTTGAATCACAGGTAGGACTGAGTCCTCAGGCGCCGAGCACATCGCTCAGGGAAAGACAGGAGACGGCGTGTCTGGAATCAGAGATATGTGTATTGATTTGTACAGTATTCGCACAAGGTAAATGTCTGAAGTGAATCAACCTTGTGTGCTAAGATTTCATGTAAGACCTGGTCATAGCCTTAAAGAGATAGTTCTGTCATCTTTTACTCATCCTCATGGCTTTCCAAACCCAAAGAGATGTTCAACAGGCTGCCTTTTTCCATATAATTAAAGTGAATGAGAACTAGGGCTAACAAGCTCCAAAATAAACATCACAAATAGGCTACTTGTGCTATATGTGCTACATTTAAAGTTTTTGTGTGAGGAACAGACTGAAATTTAAGTCAACATTTGTTGAAAATTTAGTCAGGAGACATGAAAAAACAATTTTGCTTAAGTCATTTAAGTCATTTGCTTTAAGTAATTTTCTATGCTGACAGAAAAGATCTAAGCCTACACGCCATTCTGGTGAATTCATTCTTTTGTTTGTTTCATTTATGATGTATGATGACAGAATTTTCATTTTTAGGTGAAATTATTCTTTTAATATGTACAAAAACGCAATATAAAGCGCAATTTGAGGTTTTAAATTCATCTTTCTTTTCTTTTCACCTGAACGTCTCCACAGAAACTCACTTTGAAGAGAAGGATCCATTTTCAGGAATTGCAGTTAGCTCTCCCTCAATCGTAATTTGTGATTCTAGCTGACTCTTTCTGGACCATTTAAAGACTTTTCTTTAAAATAAACAGTTCCAGTGTCCCTCTTGTATTATTGCATCACAGTTACTTCTTCGCCGAGTGAAAATGTAGCTACAAATGACCAATTACACAAATGAGACTGAACTACAGGTCAACCCAAACTAGCAGGTGTTCGCGAGCCCCTAGCGGTTCATGGTAGAATTGCACGTGTTCGTGAGTTTGCCATTAAAATACTAAAAATAATGTGTTTAACCCTTGTGCATTGTTCAAATTCACTACCCTTTCGTTATGTTCGTGGATAAAAACATCCACTAAATTAAACTGCTGTAAAAATGTATCAGATAAATATTTTTTTTTTTTCAAATTTGTTTGCATAAATCTGTTAATCAACCTCAGTCACGATCAAAACTACTAAATGTTTAAAAAAAATCCAGGATTTTTACTCTTTAATTGCCAAGTTCATAAATGATGTCACTGACGTTGGGAAAAAAAAAACACAAAATTACTTATTTTTAATATAAAATGTAATTGTGGACTGGATTTTTTTTTTTTTTTACCTTTTATCACAGTCTTGGACATGTGAAAGATTAGTAATAACATTGGCTTTGATGCAAAAACACACAAAATGACTTATTTTCAATATAAAATGTAATTGTGAGCTGGATTTTTTTTTACCTTTTATCACAGTCTTGGACATGTGAAAGATTAGTAATAACATTGGCTTTGATGCATTGTTAGTTTTTGTGCAGCATCAGATTTTAATTTTTTCTCCCTCATTTACTGTTCATGGCTGTTTTTGCCCCATTGACTTCCATTATAACAACATTTTTTGATTGCAAAGCCATGACACCATATAATCATGCATTCTTGATTGTTTGTGGTTTTCCCTGTTGGCAAGAGGTAAAATTTGTAATTTTTACAGTTGATCACCATGTGGCACCATTAACCCTTTAGATAGGCCTGTGCAAAAAAAAAGCTTAGTTTCTGGCTTTTATATGGAGTTATATGGAGTGTGTGTGTGTGTGTGTGTGTGTGTGTGTGCGTGTGAGAGTGAGAGAGAGACCTTTTACTTACTTTCTCATTGTGCGGCGCACATGGAGGTTGGTCATGCTGACAATGAGGTCAATCACCTCCTCCGTAAAAAAAAAGAATGAACACAGAATCCACGTCCTGGACCCTTGCGATGGCATAACGCGTCGGCCCTGGAGTCACGCCTCTGGAAGGCTGAAGAAAGGGAATTGTCTCCACGTTGGTTGAAAACCACACTTTGCTGTTTCTCCCAATCCACCCAGGTCCAGGATCCTCTGAATCCTACTCGCCTTCAGTGGAAGCTGGAGAGGATGATGAGGGTGCCACAACAAAATCAGGATCTGACTCTCCTGAGTCTGTGGTGTCAGAGGGAGAAGACAATACATCCTGCAGCTCGCTGGAGGGGTCAGGCTGCATAATCATTTCTAAAACTTCGGTACAAGTCAAGCCCTTTCTCATGTTGCTTGCTGCTCTTCTCACCATCATATGACCAGCAGGATGGCATGCAAGTGTTTAAATTCACTTACCTTGTTTTTGTTTAGTCTGTACTTCTCACCATCAAAAGGCAGCAGGTGCATAAATACACTTACTTTATTTTTTGTTTACTCCATGTAGTTCTGAGAGCTGAGGTGCATGTTTTGATTTTCTCAGATACATCAAGTTAAGTTAAGGTCTCTCTCACACTCTCTCTCACACACACACACACACACACACTATATAATATGCTGTTATACTCCATATAAAAGCCAGAAACTAAGCTTTTTTTTTTGCACAGGCCTATCTAAAGGGTTAATGGTGCCACATGGTGATCAACTGTAAAAAATTACAAATTTTACCTCTTGCCAACAGGGAAAACCACAAACAATCAAGAATGCATGATTATATGGTGTCATGGCTTTGCAATCAAAAAATGTTGTTATAATGGAAGTCAATGGGGCAAAAACAGCCACGAACAGTAAATGAGGGAGAAAAAATTAAAATCTGATGCTGCACAAAAACTAACAATGCATCAAAGCCAATGTTATTACTAATCTTTCACATGTCCAAGACTGTGATAAAAGGTAAAAAAAAATCCAGCTCACAATTACATTTTATATTGAAAATAAGTCATTTTGTGTGTTTTTGCATCAAAGCCAATGTTATTACTAATCTTTCACATGTCCAAGACTGTGATAAAAGGTAAAAAAAAATCCAGTCCACAATTACATTTTATATTGAAAATAAGTCATTTTATGTGTTTTTTTCCTAAAATCATTTATGAACTTGGCAATTAAAGAGTAAAAATCCCAGATTTTTTTAAACATTTAGTAGTTTTGATCAGGACTGAGGTTGATTAATAGATTTATGCAAAAAAAAAATTTGAAAAAAATATTTATCTGATACTTTTTTACAGCAGTTTAATTTAGTGGATGTTTTCATCCACGAACATAACGAAAGGGTAGTGAATTTGCCCACAGTGTATTGCTGAGTTTTTGAAAATTTTCAAAGCATTTTCCCAAAATATGTGTCAAAATAAGATTTGTCACCAAATATCATTCCATTTGCTGAAACACAGAGAAAGTTGTGGCCAAATTAAGACTCAAAATCACCCCATAGTGGATAAAAACATCCCCAACAGCACATAAGGGTTAATAATTTTATAATTTTAGATTGATATTATAATTAATAAAAAGATAACAAATTACTCTGTTATATATATATATATATATATATATATATATATATATATATATATATATATATATATATATATATATATATATATATAATACATTTAATGATATTAAGACAGGGTTCGTTTAAAAACGTTATTAAAGGGATAGTTCACACAAAAATGAAAATTCTGTTAAAGTTTTTCACACAGTTAAAGGGATATTTCACTCAAAATGAAAATTCTGTCATCATTTACTCACTCTCAAGTTGTTCCAAACCTGTATGAATTTCTTTCTTCTGCTGAACAAAAAAGAAGATTTTTTGAAGAATATGGGGTTCAACTGTTTGGTTACCGACATTCTTCAAAATATCTTTGTCTGTGTTCAACAGAAAGAAAGAAATTCATACACCTTTGGAACAACTTGAGTGAGTAAATGATGACAGAATTTTCATTTTGAGTGAAATATCTCTTTAACTGTGTGAAAAAGATGCCATTACAGTGCATCACAAAAGCACATCTACAGCGCCATCTGTTGGTACGTTTAGAGATTCTTCTTTATTCATTGACATGAGCGTCAACAATTTTGAGTGAAATTGAAAATAAAATGTTTTTATTTATCTTTTGATAAATAAAGACACATAAAACATTGTTATAGAATACGACGTATCGGTTAAATATTAAGTGAACAGACTTGAAGAGCAAAAATTAAACTTAGGCTAGAAATTATGAAAAAAAAATAACTCATTCAAAAGACGAAAGGTTTGCTGTGTGCAAGAACCTTTTCAAAAATTGGTTAATAATAATAATAATAAAAGAAAGAGATAATAGATTCTTAAATGTCGATGTTTATTTCTCACTGCAGCTGAGGTGAACAACGACAGGCACGGTAGCGACTGTGGACTGAATCAGTGGTTGTGGCTCAAAACCTAGTAAGCTGCCTAACTAGACAAGGTTTTTGGAAACATTAGTGCTTTCCGTGCAAATAGTCATCTCGCTGGGTTTTGAGACACAGCCGTGTTTACTTCCGGATTCCTGAAATCAAGCAGCAGCGGGACTGAAGCAGAGTCTTAGTGCACTTGCGTGCATTACAGACATCAAGGCACGGACCACCGGCATCCACACACTGACAACTGAACCACAGCAGCCCTGACAATACCAGCTGCTGAGTTAAAAACGTGGCTCTTTAGAAACATCATTCAAAGTCAGTGAGGAGAAGCTCTATGTCCAAAACTGTTTTAGGCACCACTCTATAGAGACCAAGAAATCAAGCCCTGGATATAATTTGAGACAGCCGGTGAAAGTCAGAGCAAAGCTGGCGTGGATCAGCTGCCAGCAGAATGGACTGGTTAATGGGGTGAGTTCAATATATTGGTCACTTATAAATTGTCATGTTTGAGTTTGTGGCATACATTTTGCTGTCTTCACATTTGTGATGTTTTATGCCAGATTACAAATTTAAGTTGCATTTGTTTTTCTTAAAAGGTTAATGTGGAATTTTGAGGTTTAGTGGAATATAAACTGACTATTAAGTGACTGTATTAAGTTTGATATTAAAATTGTCTGAAACATTAAACAGAACACGGCATTTGTTTTTACGTATGTGGTTTCCTTCATGACATCCTGCCACATGAAAAGCAACACCCTGACCTGTCAGGTTATTTTAGGTTAAGAAGAAATCAGAAGACTTAAATATTTGTCACCGATGCATTACAGATCCATTAAAACATTTACTTTTTGATACACGCTTGAATTTTGTTCTCATTTTTTGAGATTTTCTCAGGTATTTGCCAATGGTTGGATGGATCATGGATATCTAAAAGTAGATTAGTTTTACATTAACTTGACTGCATGAGCTGTACTTTATGTAACATTTTCAGTAGTCACTTGACATCTTTACCTTGTGGTTTGACAATATAAAGTATGTATGGTTGGCTTATCTTAAAAGGATAGTTTACCCAAAAAAGAAAATCCTGCAATCATTCACCTCATGTCATTCCAAACCTGTATGACTTTCTTTCTTTTGGTGAACATAGAAGAAGCTATTGAAAAATGTCTCAAGAGTTTTCTGTCCATACAATAATCGCCAATCGCCACTTTCATTGTGTGGCCAAAAACAAGAAATATCTACTTTTGTGATCTGTAGAAGAAAGAAAGTCGTACAGGTTTGGAACAACGTGAGGGTGAGTGATGATGACAGGATTTAAAGGATTAGTTCACCCAAAAATGAAAATTATCCCATGATTTATTCACACTCAAGCCATCCTAGGTGTATATGACTATCTTCTTTCAGACGAACACAATCTGAGATACATTTAAAAATATCCTTGCCCCTCCAAGCTTTATATTGGTTGTGAAGGGGGGGCCACATTTTGAAGCCAAAAAAAAAAAAAAAAATGCATCCATCGAGGGGGTTAATAAAGGCCTTCTGAAGTGCAACAATGGGTTTTTGTTAGAAAATATCGATATTTAAAACTTTATTAACTATAATAACTAGCTTCCTGCAGACAGCTGTACGCATTGATTTGCGGCGAAAGAGTAACCCCTGACTCCATGACATAATGAAGTTTTAAATATGGATATTTTTCTTACAAAAATGCATCGCTTCGCTTCAAAAGGCTTTTATTAACCCCGTATAGATTGTTTTTTTTATAATGGATGGATGAATTTTTTTGGGCTTCAAAATCCCCCCCCCCCTTCACTCCCATTATAAATCTTGGAAGAGCAAGGATATTTTTAAATATATCTCAGACCGAAGATGGTTTGAGGGTGAGTAAATCATGGGATAATTGTCATTTTTGGGATTTCAAGGGTATGTTTACATGACAACGATGTACTAAAAACAGAAAAGTTTTTCCTTAGCTTTTTTCGCGCACAGACAACAATGTCGTCAAAATGATTCCAGTTTACACGGATCCGCGAAAAAGATTAAAAACGTTGTATTCTGCTGCCAGGCCAGTAGATGGCGATGTCACTTTGTAAAGAAACACCACGCACCTATAGACTGAACACGTAAAACACATGCGCATGACGACACCATTTTCACAAATTCCCGAAAATGCCATGTAAATGAACAGCCTAAACGCATTAAAAGTTTTCCATTTTTAGTTGAAAATGGAGTTGTGTAAACACCCCTTTAATTTTGGGGTCAACTGTTCTTTTAAAATTTTACTTCTGAATAGTACTTTTGACACATATGTTTAAAGTGATGTTAACTCGCATGAAATAAAGACTCCAGTCATATTAGTGACCTAATAAAAGCTGTTTTATTCTACGTAAGGGTGGACCCCCTTCATGGTGGCAGCCATGTTGATATCACATGATTTACTACTCACTTTATCTTGGTAGCACCCTATTATTGAACACTTTTGGTTTAAGAATGTTCTGGTATCATTATTGAGGTTGATATGTTCCATAAATCATTAGGAGTTAAATCAAATGTAAAAATCATTAATTTTATAAGAATGTGACGTAATTCCATGACTCAGTGCTGATAGTGAATCAAGGTCATATTGTACATTGTTCAATACCTTTTGTAATGATCCAAACTGATTGTTTTGAGGTCCAGAGCATATCACGCATGTATATTTACTCATTCTCAATAGCCTTAATGACAGGTTACGATTTGCAGAACAGTAGAGACAGTTTTAAACTGTTGACTGACTGTGGTTCAAGCTTGTATTTGGTTGTTTCTTATCAACTACAGGTTTAGATCTGCTCTGGGCATCTCTATTCTTATTTTGTCTGATTTTCCATTTTAAATGGCACTTATCTTTATGAGCCTTTAATCCGTTGATTAATTATACAGCTGACATTGCCTATTTGCAAAGCAATTAGCATTGCTCACATGAGCAGGTTGACGCTCGCTTCCTGGTCTTGTAGTTAAACCCATGAAGGGACAATTATTTGTAGATATATTTGCATTTGATTATTTATTTTGCTGCATAAATGACTGATGAATAATGCCCAGAGATTTATGTGCTGTTTATGCCCTTTGTAATTTACCCTTATTATGCAATAATAAAATTAATTAGATTTTTTTACCCTTGAAAAGGTTTTAATATACTGCCCCTTGTGTTTAATTTACATTTTCCAGTTTTGGAAAAATCACCAGTAATTATATAACAGACAAAAATCATACTGTACATCATAGGGGCTGTGGTATTTTATTATTATTATTATTACAGGATAAAGCATGTTTTAGTAATAAATGTTTTAACCATCTTCTGAGCAAAGTCAGATAGCTTTGAATTTTGTGAACTCTCATCTGCACTCCCATTGGTTGTCACTGCATTATGTCACCTCTCATTTACATAACGTTGAACTCTCTGTTGCTCATGTTTGATTGAATTGGCAACTCTCAATAAAAATGAATTCTATACATATATATATATATATATAATTTTTTTTTTTTTTTTTTTTTTTTTTTGGCTAAGAAGCAATGAATAAGCATGTGCAAGATGAAACATATACCAGAATGTAATTTTAAGAGCATCTCTGTTGGTCACGTGGCATTCCTATGGGTTTATGCCATCATACAGCTGGTTTAACAGGTCCAAAGTCAGTGACCATACATTCACATTCCTGTCTCATTACATAAGCACCCTCTCTTGACCTGCTGCTGCTGTTTTTGTCTGTTCTGACAACATAAAACATCATGCTGGCCATTGCAGGCTGGTAGACCAAATCCTTTCCTGTTTTGAAGTCTTGCATAAGTGACATTTTGGCTTCTGCCCTGCGATTCACCCAGTATTCAGGCAGAAGAATGGGTTTAATTGTGTTTATTCGAACTTGCAAGTGAATGTATCAATAAAGACATCATGAGCAAGCATTTGTAACTCATGGAACAGAATATTCTGTGAGAAATAATGCAGGTCAGGTCCAGTGTTGGGGAAAGTTACTTTTAAAAGCATTACAATATTGCGTTACTCCCTAAAAAGTAACTAATTGTGTTATTTAGTTACTTTTTATGGAAAGTAATGCGTTACATTACTTTTGCGTTACTTTTTCTCACCTGGGCTGGGCTTGATTGTTTGTTTTTGAACAAAAAAAGTTATATTTTTGGCAAATTTCAAATAAAGCACCTCTGCACTTTATTTCTCTCAACACGGGGACAGGAGAGCTGTCGGTCAATAAATATGAAAAGTAACTTGCATTACTTATTTGCAAAAAGTAATATTTTGTTGTAAATTTAAAAGTAGTGTGTTACTTTATTAGTTACTTGAAAAAATCTGATGCTAAATTTCTCTGCCGATACCAATAACCGATTATTCAGAATGATATGGCGTGCCGAAAGGTGAATTGCTACAACAGAAACTAACCTCTAACCCTACACCACACCCTGACAGACAGCTTTTGCGACCAATGATAAAGACTTTTCTCCAAGCCCCTACTATTCGGCATGCCCATTACTCCAACCTGCAGAGACCCACATTTGGAGAACTGTGAACTTTGGATAACTTTCCTGAGGTAAATACGTTATCGGACATGTTTTATTGTAGTCTTTCTGCAGTTGAAACGCTGATTGAGTGATTACATGAGACATGATACATTTCGGTAAGTTGTACTGTATCTTTCAACATACCTTCTGATGTTAATGCATGTTTTTTCATGCTATAACTAAGCTATAAATTGGAAGAAAAGACTTGTGCTGCCGCTTGAACTGAGGCTCTACAGCGATCTGTCACGTCACATTTAAGAGCGTCAAAACGGCATTTATTGTTTTTAATTTGAAAGCTGAGACTTTGTTTTTTATCAGAAGTAACAAAGCACAAAGCTATTTGTGATGATTGGATGGAAGGCGAGCTACAAATAATGTTTGGTGTAGGGAAAAACCTGGTAACCCTGGGGGTTTCACAGGGTCAAATAGAGCCTGCTTTAACGTCGCTATTTTTTTAACTGTTAATCCCTTATTGTCGCGTTAACTTCGACAGCCCTGAATTCAACATAAGAGACATTTTTTCCAAACATTCTGACAAGTTTTCCCGCTCCCTTTTGATTGACAGGATATAATCGGTCCTGATCATTGGCTGTTTTTAAAATAATTGCTTTTATCGGCCGAAACCGATTATTGGCCGATACATCGGTGCATCCTACTTTCAAACATGTAATAACACTGTTAAATATAACCTTTAGCTAATCTCAAATTGAATATTTATTTTTCTTATTGTACATTCTGATGTTTTGATGTTTAAATTCACATATAGCTTTTAAAACAAATGAATTTATTTAGACAAAATAGTATAGAATTTTTATCATTTATCGGCCATAACTAATTATCAGCTTATCGATGTCAAAATTGTAATATCAGTGTATTATTCTAGTTAATTTTGATTTCGATTTGTCTTTAATCTGGTCAGAAGAAATTCTGTCAGGTTCTGTCAGGGGACTGTTAGCGCTAAGTCAGGGATGCTTTGTATGCTAGCAATAGTTATAGAGACTTTGAAGCTATTGATGTCAAGGAGGGCACTTGACACACATAGGATGGAGCATAGAGCTTTTATTTGAGTGGAGATTTCCACTATGTAGAAAAAATAGCGATTACAGAAAGGCCGGAGGGAAGGAAGCATCTCTGCTGGGTGGAGGGAGCCATTGTTTTCAGAACAGTACTTTATGGGAACTGTGTCAGATTTTACAATAGTCATGACGTTTATTATGGCAGGTCAAGACTTTATGACTGGTCAACTTTAGTTATTCATTTAGTTGGTTTTAGCGTGCTACAATGTTTAAATATTTGATTTATTTATATTTGTTTCCTTTTGACCATTTGTTACAAATGTAATTGCGTTACCTAGAAGAAAAAGGAAATTTGAGTTGAGATGATTTGATTAGTTTGACAAAAGAGACTATTATTATCTGCGGTCTTGAGAACTGTTTTGTATAAGGATTTTGATGTTTGGTGAATTATTGCAGTGTGTTTTTTTTTTTTTTTTTTTTTTTTTTTTTTTTTCTAGAAGGTCCTGGTCTGTCCTTGGAGTTTGTACTTGTTTTACTTGGCTGCTTACTTTCTTGTTTGCTTGCAAATTCTATACTTAGTGCAAAGCCGAAATAGCCAGTACATTTCAAAACAAGTCCAAATTAAGTGATATTAAGCTCTCTATTTTATATTTTGTGTAATATATATATATATATATATATATATATATATATATATATATATATATATATATACAGGTGCTGGTCATATAATTAGAATATCATCAAAAAGTTGATTTATTTCACTAATTCCATTCAAAAAGTGAAACTTGTATATTATATTCATTCATTACACACAGACTGATATATTTCAAATGTTTATTTATTTTAATTTCAATGATTATAACTGACAACTAAGGAAAATCCCAAATTCAGTATCTCAGAAAATTAGAATATTGTGAAAAGGTTCAATATTGAAGACACCTGGTGCCACACTCTAATCAGCTAATTAACTCAAAACACCTGCAAAGGCCTTTAAATGGTCTCTCAGTCTAGTTCTGTAGGCTACACAATCATGGGGAAGATGTTTCAAATCACATGAGCCAATGTTTTATTCACAATAGATCATAAATAATATAACAAATGTTTAAACTGAGAAATTTTACACTTTTATCCACTAAATGAGCTCATTTCAAATTTGATGCCTGGTACAGGTCTCAAAAAAGTTGGCACGGGGGCAACAAATGGCTGAAAAAGCAAGAAATTTAAAAAAGATTCAGCTGGGAGAACATCTAGCAACTAATTAAGTTAACTGATATCAGGTCTGTAACATGATTAGCTATAAAAGGGATGTCTTAGAGAGGCAGAGTCTCTCAGAAGTAAAGATGGGCAGAGGCTCTCCTATCTGTGAAAGAGTGTGTAAAAAGATTGTGGAATACTTTAAAAACAATGTTCTTCAACATCAAATTGCAAAGGCTTTGCAAATCTCATCATCTACAGCACATAACACCATCAAAAGATTCAGAGAAACTGTGCGTAAGGGACAAGGCCGAAGACCTTTATTGGATACATTACTAAATGGACCCAGGATTACTTCCAGAAACCACTGTCGGTAAACACAATCCGCCGTTCCATCTGCAGATGCCAACTAAGGAGGTGCATACGGTACGGGCAGCTTGCATGTTTTGGAAGGCATAATGAATGCTGAAAGGTATATAAAAGTTTTAGAGCAACATATGCTCCCCTCCAGACAACGTCTATTTCAGGAAGGCCTTGTGTTTTTCAGCAGGACAATGCAAAACCACATACTGCAGCTATTACAACAGCGCATGGCTTCGTCGTAGAAGAGTCCGGATGCTGAATTGGCCTGCCTGCAGTCCAAATCTTTCACCTATAGATAACATTTGGCGCATCATTAAACGGAAGACGACCACAAACTCTTCAGCAGCTGGAAAACTACATCAGGCAAGAATGGGACCAAATTTCAACACCAAAACTCCAGAAACTCATAACCTCGATGCCCAGACATCTTCAAACTGTTTTGAAAAGAAGAGGAGATGCTACACCATGGTAAACATGCCCCATCCCAACTATTTTGAGACCTGTCGCAGGCATCAAATTTGAAATGAGCTCATTTTGTGCATAAAATTTCTCAGTTAAATCGTTTGTTTTCTATGTTCTATTGTGAATAAAATATTGGCTCATGTGATTTGAAAGTCTTTTAGTTTTCATTTTATTCAGATTTAAAAAAACGTCCCAACATGTCCAGGATTCGGGTTGTAATATAAAATAGAGAGCTTAATGATAGAGAAGACTGATGCTGACTCTCATAGCTGTGTTTTATGGTGAGTAAATCTCTTAAAATATCAGATAGTTGGACAAAAAAAAAAAAGGTTGTAAAATGTCATGTGGCGCAACTAAGAAAATAATCAGGAATTAATAATTCAAGATATTTGAAAATAATGTAATTTTTTTATCTTAGAATATTAAAACAAATGAAGGTGGTTTTTTTTAAGGCTCATCAAAACCATATGAAATACAAAAAATAAATCTTCTAAGCACTTAAACTAGATCTTTAAAAAGTTTGTCTTTATCGCAATGTGTCATTGACTTAAATGGGGGTAGCAGCGGTAACTTGAAAGCAGATATGTTTGATTTATAAAATATTTTACAAGTTTGGGCTGATGTATATTTCATCTAGCAGTGCAAGACTGACACTCTTGTGATACCTTTTGTGATTGTGTTAACCTCTTTTATCTGAAGTGAATTTCTAACAATTAGCTCATAGGGTTCACACAACCATTAGCACCGTAAAGCAAACATCACCACACAAAATGTCAATAAGACTAGCTTTCTAAAAGTGTCTTGAGATAGCTTGTGTATTGTTGGTCAAACAGGAGGTTAGAGTCTAAATCAGTCTATCAAAACCAAAAACATGCCATGTAGTTTTGACCTCATAGTCTTTTTGATTGGCTGTTGAGATGGAATGTCTGCTGTCAGCCAATGAGCTGTGATTAAGCAGTCTTGTTAATTTACTCATTTGAACTATTATGCTGTTGTCAAGGTGTTTCATATCGTCATTATTAAAACTTCATCACGACAGTTTCTTTTGAAATGCTAAATATTGGTTTTATTCAGATTACTTACTATTCAGATTAATTACTTAAAAAGAGATTTGATGCAAAGTTTTGTCATTGACAGCGGTTTTATGAGTTTCAAAAGAAGTTTGACAGCTCAATGAACTATGCTAGTCAAAGCATTAATTCATTCCTTATACTGTACTGCAGTAAGTACGTGTTCTTCCTAGTCGCTGCTGGTGCCGGTCCTGTATTATTATAATGCATGTGCGCCCTCTATAGGCTAAATACTGTTGTTGCATCGTCATTCATGAGCTGTGCAGCGCGTTGCATGTCTGTAAACATCACTGCCTGAACAATGACCGCTGAGTGTGCCTTATTAAACGACATATTGAGCTCCATATCATGTCTTCTTTATGTGTGGATAACGTGTCATGCTATGTTTTATGCATAAGGACTGTATAGGGCCTGTAATGGAAATGTTCATGGACCTTTTTGTCATCAACATCAATTTTTAAATATGTTTTGACTTCAAATTAATTTGAATGAATTTTAGTTTACATTTTGCGAGTTGAAATGTTTCGTGTACACTACCGTTCAAATGTTTAGGGTCGGTAGGATTTGTTAATGTTTTCGAAAGAAGTCTTTTATGCTCACCAATTTTTTTTGTTTTGTTTTTTTGAGAAAGTACTTAAGTGCCTTTTGCACTGTACTGTATATTAAAATGCAATTTATTCCTGTGATGTCAAGCTGTATTTTCAGCATCATTACTCCAGTCTTCAGTGTCACGTGATCCTTCAGAAATCATTCTAATTTGCTGCTCAAGAAACATTTCTTATTATTATCGATGTTAAAAACAGTTGCTTAATTTTTTTTTATTTTATTTTTTGTGGAGACGGTGGTACTTTTTTCAGCATTCTTTGATGAATGGAAACTTTAAAAGAACAACATTTATTTGAAATAGAAATCTTTTGTAACATTATAAATGTCTTTACTGTCACTTCTAATCAATTTAATGCATCCTTGATGAGTAAAAACATTCATTTCTTAAAAAAAAAGTTAAGTGTAAATATATATATATATATATATATAATATATATATAGTCTCGATTAATATGAGCTTATAAAAGTTTGCATAATAGTATAGTTATTAAAGGATTTGAAAAATGTTGTTTAAAATAGTTTTAGGGAACATCAACCACACAAATATTAAGTAAAACGTGATATATATATATATATATATATATATATATATATATATATATATATATATATATATATATATATATATATGTAAGCAATAAGGTACGAGAGGCTGTGCTGTATCGGGGTCTGCAACCCCTTCAGCCGTGACTTATTTATGATACAGCACTAGCCTGGAGTACCTTATTGCTTTTATAAAACGGTTACCACACAATACAAATATTAAAGCCTAAAATATGTAACAATGCAACTTTCATGAAGTAAACTCTTACTAAAAGCCTTCCTTCCACTGGAAAAAAATAGTCCCTGACTGTGTACAGCAACAGAAGTTACATTATTATGCCATTAGATGGTGGCAAAGACTGTCTTTATGAGTGTGTCAGTCAGTAGCGAAGACTTTTACATTGAAAAGGCTGAATTGTTGTGAACGCAACTGACGCAACTGACAAATACTTTGACTAGCGCTGTCAATCATGGGAAAACCCCTTAACTGTTAAAAGGACAAGATATCGCAGCGGACATTGAAAAACAGATTTTTTATTATGAACATAGACTGACCTGAAGGAAAATGCAAAATCTGAATACAGGTAATAAACTCGCTTACTCAATCTCTTTCTCACAACACTCTTCTACATAATACAGTAAGATTCAATGAACAATACCAATTGAGAATATACTGTTTACTTTGCAAAGAGTGGTTGCTAAGGGTGTTGTGTAGTGATACACAGAACCGTTGGGTGAAGCGGTCATAGCCATGTTTTATCGTGAATAAAGATACAGCTATTGACCAATCAGAATCAAGGACAGGAACTAACCGTTGTATTATGTATTCATAATATTTAGTTTTCTAAGACTGATCAGAAATAATGAGGTTAATTGTTGTGATTATTTTATTATCATAAGTAGTTTTAATAGTAAGGAAACTCAATTTTTGTTTATAAAACTTAAATATATTAAATATACATTTTATAAATAGATCAAAAATTGTCCATATAATATTTTAATAATTTATAATGTAATTGGAGTATACACTTTGTACATTCTTTTACCAAGATATAAACTTCTTTTTTATAGTATCAACTATTATATTAGTTATTGACCATTACATGGAAAAATTGTGTCATCTGATTTGGCCTGAATTACTATATATGGTATACACCCTAGTAACATTCATTCATAATGGAACAAAAGCAGTTTGTTTATTGCACAATATCACCTTTAACTTCTTTTACTTGTTTGCTGTGTAATTATTAAAAGGAAGATTGCAATACGTCCAACCACTGGACAGCAAGTCGAGGTCAAATCAGTTCACATTCCAGTGCCATTGGCATTGAGTCAAACCCGAACCCCTCCACACAGCTGCGGTCACCATAGTGCTGATATTACTGATCTACCTGCAGTGTAATACTATTCAGCAAAAGAAGAAGCAACCTAAATGGTATCGGAAATAAACCATTTCAATCAAAGTCTTGACTTAAATGGGGCTAAACAGCTGTGTAGTGTAGAGTTTAGAAGCATCTGGACTTAATCTCAAATTTATTTATTAATTTATTTATTGGCAAGTAAATGACTAATTAATTGGAATGCACTGAATCTGAATTTGAGTGTTGTTTAATGGTTTTGCTCTCATATCCATTCCCTCTCATTCTGAAAGTATTGTGACACATCTGAAAGGAACTCACAGATTCAAAAGAGCGATAGAAAACACTGAACAAGCATGTAATATCTTTCACTGTGGATGTGGTCTCAAAATTCCCCCTGGGTACTGAGAACAAATCTTGTGCTTTTCAGACAGGAAATAATCTACATTATAAGGGGCCGATTACACAAAATCATTAAAATGCAAACGTTTGAAAACAAGTTTCAAAGTTTTTGAGTTATCGTCTCCATATAAACAACAAAAACGTGAATTTGTGAAAACAGTGATATCATGCACATGTGTATTACATGTTCAGTCTATAGGCGCGTAGTGTTACAAAGTGACATCGCCATCTACTGGCCTAGCAGCAGAATACAGCGTTTTTAGTTGTTTTCGTGGATCGTGTGAACGGGGATCGTCTTGACAACGTTGTCATCTGTACATGAAAAAAGCAAATTAAAAAAAAACTTTGTGTAAACGTGCCCTAAGGCACCATTAGTGATTCACAATATGGATCCTGAAATACTTGCATGCTGATGTTAAAGAGGTACTTCTCCTTTCTACAGTAGAAAGGCAGATTTTTTTTTTTTAAATCGGTGCTACCTGAGAAAAACGGCTGTTGTCTTTCCCTTTCCCCATAATGCAGTGAGCATGTTGCCGTCCAAAGCCACTCCCACCAGTCTGCTCCTATTGGATACGATTGACCAGAGTCAAATAATACCTTGCTTTAGTAGGAAATATTTCTTAGCAAACTTTTAGTCATAATAGTGTCGACTTTTGTTCCCGGGTGCAAGAATTCAAAGAGTAAATGTTTAGCTGGAGTGAAGCACTTTCGATTTCCAGTGAAGGATCCAGCGCGTTGTTGGCAGTGGCTAAAGGCTGCAAAAAATTGTAAATATGGAGAGAACGCTGCTACGGAAAATCTGAGAAACTTGTTTTTTAGCAACGTTTCAAACTGGGTGACCTTAAACATAGTGTAACTGCCATTCTGTCAGTTTCACCTGAAGCAAAACGCTGTCCAGGTAAGAAAGCTGTTGCCACAGTTTTCCATTTACCATAATACTGTTTAAAGAGTGGACAGAGTATGATATAATTTTCAGTGATAAACCTATACTCTTACAATAACTGTTTTGTTAATAACCCTCTGTCGATCTGACTGTCCGTTGGTGGGGATACAAAAATGTAGAAGTATAATCTGTAGTTTTCACGAAAGCCCTGGAGCTGTCAAAAGACTTTTGTTGTCAAATAAACGTGAATTTCTCAGTCCAGGTAACACTGAGAACAACTAAACATTTTTAATTTACATATATTACCACACTGTAACAATACAAAGCGGGTTGAAATTTGGCGAACTATCAATACTGTGGCCATGAGTTGTTGTTGTTTTTTTGTTTTTTGTTTTTTTGTAACACTTTAGAATAATGGTCCGTCATTAATAAGTAACTATGCAGGAAGTAATGCATGACTAATGAGTAGTACTACATTAACACTAGCTACTACTATTAACTAATATAGAAACAAGCTTAACTAATCAGTAAGTAATATCAAATTTAGAAGATAGTTCCTTATTAGCTAATCAATAATTACCTATTGAGATTACCATCATTATTAACTATTAACTAATAGACAAATTGTAAAGAACATTATCGTGTGTCTGAGACGTAATCAGTCATCATTTTTACTCTGAATATAGTCATAAAATGCATCATTAATTACTCAAGTGTTACCTAGTTACTATGCAGTAACTACTAGTGATCAGGACCATTATTTTAAAGTGAAAAACATCTTTTTCACTTTAAAATAATGGTCCAGATCACTAGAAGTTCTTGAAAATTGTCCTTTTTTACTCTCAACGTGGTCATAAAATGCATCACTAATTACTCGAGTCATTCATCAAGAACTACTAGTGATCTGGACCATTATTTTAAAGTGAAAAAGATGTTTTTCACTTTAAAATAATGGTCCTGATCACTAGTAGTTCCTGCATAGTGACTAGGTAATACTTGAGTAATTAATGATGCATTTTATGACCACGTTGAGAGTAAAAAAAAAGACAACTGCTCACATCTCAGACACTTTAATGTTGTGATTAGTAATTAATTAGTAATTTTTTAATAATAATTAGTAATTCTTTATAATTTGTCATAGTTACCTATTAGTTCTTAATGATGCCAATCTCATTCTGTAATTATTGATAGCTAATAAGGAACTATCTTAGTCCTAAGTTTGATATTATTTACTGATTAGTTAAGCTTGTTTCTATATTAGTTTATAGTAGTAGCTGAAGTGTTAATGTAGTACTACTCATTAGTCCTGCATTACTTCCTGCATAGTTACTTATTAATGACGGACCATTATTCTAAAGTGTTACCGTTTTTTTGGATGGAATATTGCAGTATTATAAATTATTTATTTGTGTACATCATTTTTTTTTTTCTAATTTGTGTGCTCTTGTAAACAAAATAACTTCCCCTTCTAATGACATGTTTACTGGCACAAGGGTGGGGCAACCTGTCACTCACATGAGATCCACCAATAGCAAACCACAACCATCTAATCAATTCCCCGTGGACAAAATCAAGTCCTGCCCACATTTTTTTATTGTTCAAGAAGACTTTTCACTTGGATATACTTCACATAGGGAAGAAAAGACTATCCACTTCATGACAACATTAAGACTATGTATCTCTTAGTTGATTTATCTGTAAAGCTCTTTTGGTGGTGTTTTCCAGAGGAAGCATCATGCAAAATGAAGTAGAAAAGTGCAATATAGGCCTCCGGTGACTGAATGTAGTTGCGGCTGCAGTTTTAGAGGTGATGTGTGCCGTGTTTTTGGCTTTCGCTGCAGCACAGGACAGTTGTCTTAAAGTGGCAATTAAAAGCTTGACAGCTGTAAGATGCCCCAAAATGACCTCAGACAGTAACAAAAACTAACAACTTCTGTTTAACCAACATGATTGTAATGTAATATGTGATTTCTTCAGGGGTGGAATATTTTTATTGTGCTTAATTTATTAATCTAGCTGTAAAATTTGCCTTAGCAAACCAAAAAAGTCAGCAGTTTTATTCTTAAAAAAAAAAAATATATATATAATAATTTCTGTAATTTAATTTATTTATATATATTTTTTTAAATTGATGCTTTCGCAAGGATGTTAAATTGATCGTCATTGATTGTCAAAAAGTGACATCTATAATGTTATAAAAGTTTTCTGTTTCAAATAAATTTTAAACTTTCTATTCATCAAAGAATCCTGAAAAAATTTGTTTTCCACAAATACTGTTGTCAACATTGATAATAATAGTTAAATCTTAAATCTATAGTATAAATCTAATAGTTATACTTAAATCTTTTTTAAGCATTTAAACATCATATAAAAATATTTTCTAATTGAAAACAGGTATTTTAATTTGTAATAATATTTCACAATATTACTGTTTTATTTATTTACTTTATTGGTGGAGAAAAAAAAAAAGACTTTATTTAACCCAAATAGTCTGTCCACATTTAGCTGTTTTTTTTTCCCCCAGTCCCAGACATCCTGCCAAAATTTCACCTTTTTTTTCTATCAATCTTACTCATGTCTGAAATGTGTTTGCAGAACGATGTGAAACTCCTAGTGTCAGATGTTCTTCATCTTATGAAAGAGAAATGAAACCATACAGTGTATGACTTCAAGTGTGATGGTCTAGATTACAGGATATTGCAACGAGACAAAACGGTTACATGGAATATACCCACAAAAACCCCCCAGTTTCTCTCGAGTCAGAAATATGAAAAAAGCCACCTGATATGAAGTTTCATTATCATTCATGCAGATGGCGTGAGAGTTATTAAAGTGATACTTCACCCAAAAAAATCTAAATTCTCACGCCACTGCACCCATATGACTTCTTTCTTACATGAAACACAAAAATAATTGTTTATCAGAATGTCCAGGCTGCTCTTTTTCCATACAATGAAAGCAGAAAGTAGGCTGTCAAGCTCCAAAAAGATAAAAATATGGAATTTATATGGCATATTCATCATATTTTCCAAGTCTTACATGTTTGTTTCCCCCCTAAAATCCTCATTTATACACTAGATGGCAGCAATTCATCTTCAATAATTCTCTCTAACAGTATCTTTTTAGTACTGTAAAAGAAGTTCCATAACCCTCATACCTATATATATATATATATATATATATATATATATATATATATATATATATATATATATATATATATAATATATATTTATGAGTTTACACCACCTTCATCTATTTGATGGTTCAAATTCACAGTTTACCAGTCCTTTTGAAGCGAAATGAACCGCATGAAGTCCTTTTTGTGTCTTGAAAAGAGATGTTGGACCATATTGGGAAGTATGCAGACATGAGTGGAATGTTCTGGAGGAGTGAGAGCAACACAGCGGCTGTTATCGTCTCTACCCAGCCTCCCACAGATGTTATGATCTTATTAAACTTGTGTGAGAACTAATATCGCATTCTTCAGCTATTTATCCAAACATAAATCGAGTTACGCAAGTTCGTAAACTTTCTTTTGGCGCCAAATAGCTTACGCTGTCTGAGGTTTCATTGACTTAAACAGGGTTTGGATCAATTCATCACAGTGTTAACGGTGCCTCAAATCTTGTTACATTAATTAGGTTAGTGAGCCAACAAATAATATTCAGTGTAGGCTATTATTCTCGATCTTTCCTACTGTAATTAGGCTGGTCTATTATAAGAGGCAGTAACAACAGAGACTCTGTGGTACATCCGGGGTTGGTGCAGATTGATATGACTGTGCATGTGTGCCTACAGGCAGAACGTCCAACCAGGAGGTCTGACACATTTCAGCGAACACTTACGTCACTCTGGCTGCATGGTGCACATTATAGGTCTGAGCAAAGCCACTTCACACTGTTTGTAACAGGAGATTGAAAGATGCCACAAAAGCCTACTTGTCCATTTTGTGACTAGTTCTAGTTAAATTTAAAGGGTTAGTTCACCCAAAAATGAAATTTCTGCCATTAATTACTCACCCTCATGTCGTCCCAAACCCGTAAGACCTTCGTTCATCTTGAGAACACAAATTAACACAAATTATTTTTGATGAAATCCGAGAGGTTTTTTTTTTATCTCCCATAGAAAGCACTGAAATTACCAGAGAAAAGTAGTAAAAACATCAATAAAATAGTCCATGTGACTACAGTGGTTCAACCTTAATGTTATGAAGCAACGAGAATACTTTTTGTGTGCAAAAACAAAACAAAAATAACGACTTTATTTAACAATTTGAACTGTTGTCATACACAGTGTACGCAGTTCAGCTCTTCCGTGTTTACGTCCGAGCACCAGCTCATTATTGGCCGACTCCTGCGTCAGCATCACACGTATGCGTCGTGCTGCTCATGTGAACAGCGTCAGCCAATACTGAGCCGGTATTCGAACGTACACACAAAAGCTTCCACTGCGTTCACTACGTCAACTGCGTATGACAACAGTTCAAATTGTTAGATAAAGTCGTTATTTTTGTTTTGTTTTTGGCGCACAAAAAGTATTCTAGAGAAGCGATGGGTTTTTGTAAGAAAAATATCCATATTTAAAACTTTATAAACTATAATAAACAGCTTCCGCTAGACAGCCGTACGCCGTAAGTTACGGAGAAAGAGCAATCTCTAACCTGACACATGACGCACTGATGAACGCGGAAGCGCAGAGGATAGAGCAAAACAAAACACCAGTCACCGGTCACAAGTCTAAAATGAGAATTTTTAAAGAGAAATGTCAAAGGATTTTGATATAATAGAAGACGAGCTTAAGTTTGTTGCATAGCCCTATTTGTTTGAACCGCAAGAGGCGTCAGGTGTTATAACTATACCTATAACCATATTTGCGTCCACACCAATGAACGATAATGGTCTGTTTATTCTAAGCTCACGTGCTGCGGTTTCAAAGTGTGCACGTGTTTTTGCTGTTCTTGTTGCATTTACACAGCTTTAACCAGCAGATGTCCTCAGCGTGCTATGTTTCGAATGAATAGCTAGTGTAATCGATCTAATCTAACAGTAAATTTTAACTGACAAAGTCAATAGTGGAATAAAAACAACATAAAGTCTTTTTCACTGCAACTTCAAAGGAAGAAAGACAATGTTGTTGAAACTAGCATTGAATATCTGAGATAATTTTATGTTACACTGTTTGCTAGCCTGGCATAATGATCTCATCGATTGTTTTCCATATATCCATTCTCTTTAAAGTATAATTGAAAAGGGGGGTTGACTTGTCAAAATGTGGTGGCTTTTTCTGGACCTTGGCAATTAACTTCTCCGCAATGTCATCTGCCATTTTAAATGCGCTAACCTTTGAATTAGAATGGATTCTGATTGGCTCTCAGTGTTTTAACATTCAACAGCTGGAAAATTAATTGTTCTGAAAGTGATCCCAACGATATTGTTCCTCTATATCGTTATGTGGTGTGGACAGTGCTATTCTTTTAAATTTAGAACGATTTTTAGAACTATATCGTTATCTTTATAGTTATCTTTATCATTATCATTCTTGGTGTGAACGAGCCTTTACTCTTTCGCCGTACTCGATGCGTACGGCCGTCAGCCGGAAGCTAGTTATTATAGTTTATAAAGTTTTAAATATGGATATTTCGCATACAAAAACCCATCGCTTCGCTTCAGAATGCATTTATTAACCCACTGGAGTCATATGGATTACAGTTATGATGGATGGATGGATGCACTTTTTTGGGCTTCAAAATCTCACACCCAATCACTGCCATTATCAAGCTTGGAAGAGCCAGGATATTTTTTAATATAACTTTTGTTCATCTGAAAGACGATTGTCATATACGCCTAGGATGGCTTGAGGTTGATTAAATCATGGGATCAGTTTCATTTTTTGGGTAAACTATCTCTTTAACTTGGTGCTTCAAATAATGATGTATCGTCTACATCTTTACGCCGCTTTTTAAGTGACTGTTAAAAAATATAATTGTCATTAAATAATTAATTCAAGAGATTCGTTCAAAAACGCTGATGCATCCAGTAATGAGTCATCAATCATTCATTCAAAGCGATTTAAAAAAAAAAATTAAAAATGAATTAAATCAACATTTTGTCAGAACCTCTAGTAAATTACGTCTTACGTTTTGTGTTTGTGAACAGACAGTTTTTGAGTGCTGTTGGATTTTATATTGTGACTTAATTCTCCTCTGAGATTTTTCTTGTCTAGAATCTGACATTTACCTCATTTGATGGACGGTGCATGAGGGAAACTTGCACTTGAGTTTTGTAACAGTTTGGCAGGCAAAATTTCCCAAATCTGTCTCTAAAATGATATTGAGCATAAGTTCTGCCAAAAACAGTGGGCTGTTGCCCTGTTACCAGAGTAAACAGCCTTTTATTTCATAGTAATTTAAAATGACGTTTTAGTCCAGATTAAGAATTACAAACTAAACCATCTTGTCTCCATTATAATCTATCCTATTGGAGAACAAGAGAACGGCTTCCAAAGGTTTATAAGATTCAACCACAACCAGATGTACTGCTCTTCTGAAACTGGAAGGTGGTGTGTGTGTGTGTGTGTGTGTGTGTGTGTCCATGTTGCACAGTTAAATAGCAGTCTGTCCCAGGATTGTCCTGGAGCACTGATGGTTCTCGCTGAGGATTGCATAACTCTTTGCAGACTGCAGCCGCATTGATCGATCACGCAGGACACTGCCAGCTTGCTGTAATTATAATGATGATGCTGCCTGCCAGCCAAGCTCTCTGCAAGAGACTAACCTACAGAGAGAAACACATTCATCATATGCAGTGTCATACTGCAGGGTCAGGTAAGATTAAGAATGTAAGCGAGAACTGGCTCCTTTTCAATTCATGAGTGTGCATTTCAATCAAATTCGCCACACCCAGCAGGATGTTGAATGGGAATTTGAATTGGAGGGACAGGAAAAGGAATTCACTGAATGGCAGTTCAAAGAAATTAAACAGCCACACATGAGATGAATTTCATGTGTCCAGCACAACAAATAGAAAAGAAAACATCACTGCTTCAGTGTTTTGTTTTTTTGTTTAATGGCTGATGTAATCTGGTGTAATGTAATGTGGTGTGTAAGCTTATATTTAAAGGGATAGTTCACCCAAAAATGAAAATTCTGTACTCATTTACTCAAGTTGTTCCAAACCTGTATAATAACTCAAAAAAGTACCAAACAGGTAAGAATGAACAATATACATAACAATAACTCAATAAAAGTAAATGGTAGCACACAGATAAGAATAAACAACGTACAACATGTTTTGTTTGGATGCATCAACAAATCTTGCTATAGGATTTTAATCTGACTTTGAATTGTGTGTGTGTGTGTGTGTGTGTGTGTGTGTGTTTGTGACATATCAGGACACAAATTTGTATAATGACATGTCATACCATAGGTATTACAAGGAGAGGGTGACTTATGAGGACATTACCCCATACAGAATGAGTTTTTTTTTTTTTTTTTTTTGAGAAAGTAAAAATGTGCACAGTTTCCTGTGATGGGTAGGTTTAGGTAGGGTTGGTGTAGGGTGATAGAAAATACGGTTTGTACAGTATAAAACCATTAAGCCTATGGAATGTCCCCACAATTCACAAAAACAAATGTGTTTTGCACAGTGGCAGATTGGCACATTTTTAAAAAATTACTCAAATATTGGTTTACTCAATTGCTTTGTGTATGTGTGAGTGACAAAAAGAATAAAAAATGCAAAAAAACAACAACAAAAAAAACGCTCTCTTATAGGCTCATTCGATGGCTTCCAATGCATTACTTTTGTGTGTGTGTGTGTGTAAGAGTGTGAGTGTTTGCCACATTGAGAATGTTATATAGGCTAACCCCTTCATTTATGCGTATGTATGATCTGCATTGTGTTGGATTTATTCATTTTTATTGGACAAATTAAAAAAAAAATGCTCTGAATTATAGCCTTTCCCATTCATTTCCTATGGGTGCCCATTTTTGTCCACAAAGGACCAGTTAAGGGTTTTTTTTTTTGTTTTTTTTCCCAGTCACTTAACATTGTTGAATCAAGTCCAAGGAAAGTAGCCAAGTCTTGTACCACTCAGATTAAGGAAATTAAGGAATTCGCCCAAATTTGTCCCGAAGGACCTTTTAGGGTTAATCCAGTTCAAATTATGTGACCTTTTTATTTCTGAAACCAGGGCTTTAAAAAAAATTGACAAAGATCCAGAAAATAACATAATAGGAAAGGTGAAAACGGTGCCTAACAATCTTACACACCAAGCCGACGCCGACGAACTAGTGGCGACGAAAGCAGACTGCGGGGTTGGCTCACGTCGGCACCGTCTGAGTCCAAAGTTGCCCTAACACACTAAACCGACGCTCGACTGCCAAGTAGCACATCCGTTCTGCGCCTGCGTAAGAAGAAATGCCTTTCTGTACCAGCAGGTGGCAGTAGCTGAACAGCCAATCAGAATGATCAGATGGCCCGACTGACCGATGAGCTCCGACACCCGATTCAACTTGTCGAATCGGCCGAAAAAAAACTAACGAGGACCAACTTCAGCCGACAGTGTGGAACACACTGAGAAAACTTAGTCGGCCGACGAACAAAAACTGCCCGACAGCCGACCGTTGGCTTGGTGTGTTTCGGGCTTAAAATGTGTTTTGGGGATTTGTTCTTTAAAAGTATTAGTTAAAAAAAAATAAAAAATACAACTTTTGGCTAAATAAATAACCAAAAAAACACATTGAAGGAGAGACCAAGCCATCTTTGTCCATTAGAGAAGAACTTCTAGATGAATTAATAGTAATTTCATTTTAATAGCCTATAGATTTAGCTTACTTCATCTTTTTTCCTAATGCACTCTTCTTTTTGTTCTTTCAGAGCTGTACTGCTCTCACTTTTGGTCTGGGTCTATTTTTAGTCTGGCACTTTAAGTTAAGTGGAACCAGCCAGTGTTGCTGTATTGGGTGGGGTCTCGTGGTCGAAACCAAACTAAAGTACATCATTATGGTTATTTTTAGCTCTTCCCTTCCCGATATGCCTTGGGAAACAGTTAAAACCTATCTTATATTAGGATCATTTGAGCTTTCACTGTTTGGAACCAGATAAATTAATGGAAGTTGCTGGTATTACTCCAACATGCTTCTATCTCTCTCTCTCTCTACTCTCACAAATAGGCTACATTAACACACACGCATTTGGCAGCATATTTAAACGTGATTTATAAAAAAAAAAAAAAAAAAAAACTCGTCTGCCTGGCAAAACGCTCGTCTTTGTCTGACAGTTTCCTCACGCAATCAAACACCCCTCCATACATGCCGCGGTTTCGCCAAAAGAAGTTAGCGGAGACAAAACATAACGTTTTATTGCCATAAATAACTTCACAGGCACACAATGAATTGTCGTTAATCTTCTCATCCCCCTGTCTGATTTTAAGCCAGTCCTACTGAGACAAACGGACATTAGAGGCGGTCTCGTCCTCAGGACTCCCCTCTCTTTGTGTTTCAGCAGCTTACTGTAACATACTCCGTTAGCAGGCTGATTATTTTACAGTTCTGGATTTAATCGTCAAACTTTTATCATCCAAAATGAGGTTCAAACGGAACGGCTCGTACACCTTAAATAGGTAAGCACTTTAAATATCGAGCTGGCATAATCATTCTTTCATTGATTTGTAGGTTTTTTTTGAATTCGCTTCTTTTGTTTGTTTTTAAATTCGAATTTAATTGTTACGTCCCATTCCGCTAAAGCCACATGTGTTACATAGAGCGCTTCCGTAAGGTCACGCAGGGCGTTTGAATAGTCCGCGTTCCCACTGCACGATACTCTTTTTAAACGTTTAAATTGACTATGTCATAACAAGCACTAATGTTTTAGTCAGGTTTAATGAGTAACGCACGCAAGCAGCAACACGCGGACTGATTTTGCAGCATTGTTTTAGTTTACGAACTTGTTAAACGTTCACGAAACACGAAACTCAAGCAGTAATGGTTCTGATATCGTGGAATAAACCAGTAAACCTTGCTTTTAGAGGGAAGGGGTGTTTCTTTTCTCCCGTTTCCATTGAGAGAACGAAACGAATGCATAGCATCATTCGTTCCTACTGCCTCTCCGCAACTGTTATCCACTCTGGATTCAGTAAGTCCAGC
Organism: Hypophthalmichthys molitrix; assembly: GCA_037950675.1. Taxonomy (NCBI): domain Eukaryota; kingdom Metazoa; phylum Chordata; class Actinopteri; order Cypriniformes; family Xenocyprididae; genus Hypophthalmichthys; species Hypophthalmichthys molitrix. The sequence continues at coordinate 19,930,480 of CM075515.1, forward strand.
ATTTAGGCTCTGAGTGACCAGACCATTCATTGTCAGATCATTAGGACACAAGACACATGCACTTTCTCTGCTCATTATGATTTCTCCCCCTGGTGTTCCCCCCCAAAAAATGTTAATTCTTCCTGGCAAGGTCTGGTACAAAACAGTTGTACTCTCTGCAGCTTTTCCATCACAAAGGGAAGGTTATCACAGCTTGGGCACTGTATTCTCCAGAGCTTCTGCTCCGTAATCACTCTGTGCTGCTAGGAATAACGTCATCGAGTCTGGGAGAAGATCACTGTGGTCACTGCTTTGTTTAATGCAGAGAGAGCTAAGATTAAAAACTGAGGCTTGAGTTCTACCTCCTCTCAGTGGTTTTAGATTGACACAATGGGTGACGTAATCTGTTTCAGAGATAATCTGTATGCATATTTACATGTATGCAGAAACAAAAAAGAGGCTGCTTGCACTGAGCTTATTTTTGTTGGTGTCAAATATATTGTACTGTTTGCTACAAAAATATCCTTTTCTGTATAACATCATAAGGTGATGATGATTTTCTTTTACTCTCTTATGATTAGTATTTTTAAGAAAGCTACACATTATTTAGGATATGGGATAGATTATCCAAAAAACATAATTGTAATTTTTCTAGTCACCCTCTTGTTTTTTTCAAACCTGTATGCTGTTATTTTTTCAGTGGAACACAAAAGGATGATTTTTTTCCCCTCATGCAATGACAGTTTAAACTGACAAAAAGGTACATTAAAAGTAGTCCGTATGACGTCTTCTGAAGTCATATAATAGTTTTACATTATGAAAAGTCTAACATTTTAAGTTATTCACTGAAAATCTTGCCCTCCATTCCAACTCTCAAGTCAGATATGCTGCCATTTAATGTGATTCACAAGAATCAGTGAAGTCAAACATGCTTGCTTGATGTGCAAGAGCCAATGTGGTTTGTTTGCGCTTTGGCAAGAAAGAATGAGTTTTTTTCTTACGTGTCAAGGAAGTACGGTTGAGCTGCCATTGGCCATATTAAATGACTTTAAAGCTGGGCACATTGACACACTGGTCATTGATGGAAGGGAAGACTATCAATGAATAACAATGTACTTGTTGGTCTCTTCGCCGGAGGACTTGGAATAAAATAAACGAGGTTCACATGGTTAAAGGGATAGTTCATCCAAAGATGAAAATAATCCCATAATTTACTTACCCTCAAGCCATCCTAGGTGTATATGACTTTCTTCTTTCAGCCAAACACAGTTTTATTAAATAATATCCCGGCTCTTCCCAATAGGATTGAATGGTGCCTGAGTTTTTGAAGTTCCAAAAAGCTCATCTATCCATTTTAAAAGTAATCCACATGGCTGCAGTGAGTTAATAAATGTTTTCTGAAGTGAAGCGATTAGGTTTTTTGTTAGAAAAACATCCATGTAAACTGAAATCACTGGCTTTGGCAGACAGCCGCCTAGTTCTGGTGGAAGAGTGACCTCTGATCCAATGTATGACGAATTGATGAATTCAAAAGCGCAGAGGATAGAGCAAAACAAAACAAAATTAGAAGTTGAAAATGAGAATTTTTAAAGAGAAATATCAGAGGAGCTTGAATTTGTTGCCCAGCCCTATTTGTTTGAACCGCGAAAGGCGTCTACTCTCACCTAAGCTTACGCTACTCCTACATCCTTCGTCATACGCCGGGTCAGAGGTCACTCTTCCGCCGAATCTCGACTCTCTTGTGAAAGCGCGGACAGACGTTGCCGGAAGCCAGTGATTATAGTTTATAAAGTTTTAAATATGGATATTTTTCTTACAAAAACCCGTTGCTTCACTTCAGAAGGCATTTATTAACCCACTGGAGTCATATGGATTACTTTTACGATGAATGGATGCACTTTTTGGAGCTTCAAGAATTCCGGCGCCATTCAATCCCATTACAAAGCTGGGAAGAGCCAGAATTTTACTCCGATTGTGTTCGGCTAAAAGAAGAAAGTCATATACCCCTAGGATGGCTTGAAAGTGAGTCAATTATAGGGCTGCACAACGATTAATCGTTTGCAAAATAAAAGTCTGTGTTTACGTATTTATGTATATATAAATACACACACATACATGTATATATTTAAGAAAAAATGTATATTTATATATAAAATATTTATATTTATATGTAATATAAAATATATATAAATATATATTTTTATTTATACATGCATATATTTCTTAAATTTATACGTGTATGTGCGTGTATTTATATATACATAATTATTATACACAGAACACCCACATATATTGCGTAAACACAGACTTTTATTTTGCAAACGATTAATCGCGATTAGCCCTAGTCAATTATGGGATAATTTTCATTTTTGGGGTGAACTATCCCTTCAACTGTCGTATGATAAAGCGCTGCATAACTATTATTCAGAATTTCTCCTTTTCTTTTACATGGAGAAAAAAAATAACATATGGTTTGGAATGTGCAGGTAAAATTATTTCTTGGACGAAAAATAGTTCTCCTGAGAAATAACACTGTCTTTGTGATAACTCTAGGCTCTGTAAACAGAAAACCAAAATCAGACAGCACATTAACCAATCAGGATGCAGCTCTATGCCAACCTCAGCCAATGGCGTCAGATTGGAACTAGTTGTTTCACTAATTATTCAATGAGAGTTGGGGATTCAGCTTCGAATAGATCATTATTTTTTGCTAGAGGAGCAGAAATCACTTTCTTGATTTTTGTTTTTTTAAATAAGAGATTAAGTTTTTCTTCTAACTCTTGGTGCCCGAAAAGTTAGTATATTTGGAGGTGAAGCTATTTAAAAAAAACAGGGTTATTACCCCACATTGGTCACTTATCTTGAGGTACTGACCCATGGCAAGTGTATTTTTATTATGGATTTTTTTTTTTTTTGTGGAGAAAGTTTTTCTGGGAAGAAATTTCCTTAAAGGCACCATTTTCAGGGGCTGTTTGGGCCCTTAAAAAATTCCTGGCTCAGAATATTCCTGCAGTGGGCCGTCATTGGTTTGCTGCAAGTCTATTTGCCAACCCGACGCTCCCGCCTCAAAGTCAGAGCCAACGGGAGAGTGAGACGGGAAGGAAAGGGAGAGAGACAGCGGTGGAATGAGAGAGAGAGCGAGAGAGAGAGAGGATGGGAGGGGGAAACTGAGGGTATCAGCAGAGAGGAACACACAAGTGCTGAGCGACTGTATACACTGTGCTCGCCTGCTGCGGACGCTTGTGTTTGTTTGCTGACTGAAGTGTTGTTCTGTCTGCACCGCGGCAAGGGAAATCACCTCCTAACAAAGCTCCAACTGTGTGCGATCCAGCAACTGAAAACAGAGCGGGAAACAGGAGAGGGAGTCTTAAAGTGTGAGAAGAAACAGTTTGGAGCTCTACTGCAGATCTGTGAGGATGCAATGCCAAGAGTTCACGCTCTAACGGATGCCACTCACCTGTAGTACATCCTAAAGCCAGCACAACAGAGGACAGGACAGTCCAATTGCCGACTTCACAAGCTGCATGGGGGTTCTAGTGTGTTGTGACTGCTTCTTTTACAGGTACCAGTTTTGGGATGTTTTATCATCCTCTTTCACATGCCTTTTTTCACAGATGTCTTCTGGAGTTGTGGATGTTCTTGAAGCTGTGCCAGGTTTTGCAGAAATCAAGCATGATGTTGTACGATGATTTCTAGAACCTTCAGCAAGAGAAAGAGCAGCTAAAGTTCAAAATCAATGCAGCTCTTGATTTGTTGAAGTGTGTGTGTGAGCTGGTTTGGACACTGTGTTCCCAACTTGCTGTTTCCCCTACAGCTAAGGGCAGACTTTGCCCTTTCAAATGTTAGTTTCGACCTCTACCTAAATTTGGAAAGTTAAGCAAGGGGGCTGTTCGAAAGTTAGTGAATGTTAACAGACCAATGCATGCTCTTCACATGGAAAGCTTGAGAGATACTGTTTTTCCTTTTACATGTGGTTGTAGTTTTATTTTACTGCGGTACTGCTATATATAACAAATCGCTAAAGTTCCATGGTTTTTCAAGGATGCTGGCCAATGTGAAAAGTCCCAGATGTATCTGATTAAAAGGTTGAGGTTTTTTTTTTTTTGCAGATCTATCTTTTGTTCTATCCTCTTCATCTTTCCTTCATGTTTCTGTCTCTTTTTAGACTTTTGTGTTGATTCACAGTTGATGTTTATGTTTGTCAAGCTAGAAAACCATCACGATCTGCTTGATCTGGCAGTTTATTTTGTCTTCTGTGGCTGAGATGTTTTTGGCTGTCCGGTGTGAAAGGAGTTCACGTCTTTTTATTGCAGTATCCAAATACTGTTTTGTTTTATAATACCGCCGTCAGGTGGTGTTGTTTAGTCTTTCAGGTTTATGTTGCCAATTGCAACTGTCCTCAGGGATGTTGGTTTTAGACACACCTGCTTTCCGCAAAAAACTGTTTAGCCTCTGTAGTGTCTGATGTTTAGATAACAGCTTGTATATCAAAGTTATACTCAAGTTGCAATAACGGCACTGATAAGCGGTGTGTAGATGGAAACTGTTATGTGTGACCACGCCAAGACTGGGATGAATGGAAAATGCAACCTTGCGAAATTCACGCTGTATCACATATAGCTTTGCTAAACTTGTTTAGGCGAAGTCCAAATCTCAAAATCTGTAATTGCATCCTGTTTGGGATCGTGTAAACAGATTTGTTGAGTGACTGTAGTTTTCCATTTGGTGCTTCCTCAAAGGTGGCCAAAATGTGGTGTAAGATTTTTTTCATTGACGTGATTTGTTATGGGAGTGTAAGTAGTTTAAAAATATTCCAGCACTGTCTGGTTTTGGAGTATGGTGTTATCTGCTAAGCCATCTGACTTGTGTCGTCTATGTAATCTGATGTGCTTTGATTGGTCTGTGTCGGCCAGTGGTTCCTTACTGTCTGCATTCTTCTCTAGCTTTGGGCCAATCTCTTGTGATGATCATGTCTTGGGAAGCTAAGGTCTATTTTCATGATCTTAGAGGTTTTCTTTTGGTAATAAAATTAGCATTGTGAGGAATACTTCTTTGAGGGTCCCATGAGGTATAAAAGTAACGATTTAATTAGGATGGTGCAAATTTGGATTGTATTCAGATTAATAAGAGTGCACAATGTATTGGTAACCATATTGCTTTTGTCTAGTAGTATTGTTTTTTTTGTTTTTTTTTTCTTCAGTCTGATTTTGGATGCTGATAAGTTTCAGTCAGTTGTTCTTATTTTCACAGTCAATTATTTTTCTAAGCAAGGTTTCAGAAGAACTAAACTGTACTAAAACCATTTTTTATTTGTGGTCTCACTTAAAAACAAAAAATTCTAGATTATATATTTAGCCTAAATGCTATTAAAACCTTAAAGGGGACATATCATGAAAAATATGACTTTTTCTGTTTAAGTGCTATAATCGCATCTATCAACCCAGAAAAGGACAACCCAGTAACTTTGTTTTGGCAAGCCTTTCTCTGCAAGCATGTGTAAAAATGAGCCGCTCAGATTTCGCTCCCCTAGTGACGTAGGAAGGGGATCTTATTATAATATTACAGCCTCTTAATCTGCATGTTTCCACCCACGGTGCCGTCAAACTGTGTAATAGTTCTAACGCCATGGTAAAAGTTTGAGCAAATCATGCTAACTGTACTGTCGTTGGCTGCACAGACGAGCACAGAACACTGTTTAGAGTTAGCTTGGATAGTCTGCAAGTTGACCCTAGCAAGCTCAATTGGTAAAAAAAGGAGCATTTTGAACGATATTTTGAAAAAAAATTTAGACCATTCACAGCATTTGATAGCAATCATAAACGTTAGCCTGGTGTGTACGGCTGTGTTTGGCAAACAGGTACGCTATGTATAGTGGGCGTCCATAGGGGTTTTGCACTAAAGATTAACATTAACAACTCGATGAGTTGAATCAACTCCACAGCAACTACATAAATGTATCCACTAACCATTCAGAAAAGGTTAGTTGCATTCTAAAAGTTCTTCCTGAGTCTCTTCATCAGTGTCCGACTCCAGTTTAAGGCTGAACACCGTTACTGACAATCGTGGCTGCTTGAGATTCTCCAGTTTTGTTGTTGTTGAGCAACCGAAGCACAAGCTGTTAAAGCTCCATCTTCTTTTGGAAAGTGGGCTGGAAGTAGCAGCTTATTTGCATTTTAAAGTGACACGCAAAAACAGCATGTTTTTAGGAGCGAATTTGACAAGCTATAATAGATGATCTGTGGGGTATTTTTAGCTAAAACTTCAGACACATTCTGGAGACACTAGAGACTTGTATTACATCTTGTAAAAAAGGGCATAATAGGTCCCCTTTAAAGATTTGCTATCATATGCCTTTAGCTATCATATCGGTCATAAAATAATTACTTAAAGGCACAGTATGTTTTTTTTCACCACTAGGGGTCACTAAACTCTTCAAAACAATAACAAAGGCGTAGATTGATGACGCAGTGAATGAGCATGGAATCATGGAACTTGTCGTCATTCCGATGGATCTAATAATGTTTATGGATAAGTGAATGCATTCATGAATGAAGCAGGGCGTGGCCGAGAATCGCGGGCGCATTTGCTAATGAGAGACCGATATCAGTGCCACGCGAGTCCTAGGGGATATAAAGGAATGAGGACATTTCATTCTACCGAACTACTCGCAAAGCTGAAATACTTCTCATACAGGTCCGTTTATTTGACGAATTAAAATTGTAAGGTAACGCAGCACTGTTTCACTTGGTCTCACGTTACACTATCAAACTGCGTTTGAGTGTGTTGAAAGTTGTAATGTTGTTCTGTGTATTATTTTGTTGGCTGTATGAGATTTAACGGTAAACTAGATCAACATTAGAATATCATACTGATGATATTCTAACATTTCATCGTGTTGAGCTATATAACATTGATTAGTCTTATGTAGTCTACATTTGCTTACCTTGTCTAATAACGTGCAAGAGCCTAATAACGTCTAATAACGTTTATGATCAGATATGTTTATACACCAGTTATCTAGTTTGTTGTATGTTTGCCATCATTGAATAATGTTGTCATATTGTCTCTAGCCCCTTCAGACCTCCCAATTCCCCACTGTCTTGCCCCCTTCCGTCTCTCATGTGAAAATTACGTAAGCACCTCCTCCCACTGCAATAGATCGGGTTGCAGCGATGCCACTCTTGCTCTGCCTCAGCATCCCGAGCTGCAGCGCGAGCACCTGATAATGCTTAATCAGCGTCAGCACTCAAGGTCACTCCATTCATTCCCACCTCAGCTGCACACATCCAGCCGTTTGACACTTAATCACATCAACGAAGAATAAATTAATGTTTAAGTGGTATAGGGCCGTACTCTGCAAGCCACATGTCCACCCCTCCCGGTACTCGTTTAATTACCTTAGAGATGTTGTTCATTCTTGACAGATGTGATCTTTTCATTTCTTTTTTAATTATCTGTGATTAGTTGTGGTGAAATGGAGGGAGGTTAGGTTACTACAAGACCACAGAAGTCCTCACCACTCCCTTAGCTTGATAATGTTCACATCTCATAACGGGAGTGATGGTTTTTTTGCAGTGCTAAGCCTTTCTATATTTAGCAGACAAGAGCTTCTTGTTGGAGGAGAATTACAAGGAGGAACGCAGTATTGCTCATCACAGCAGGTCCCTATTGCATAACATCCAGAGGTCGCAGCTGTGACGTCATCCGGTTGGAAATGCCTCTGGGCCTCACTTGTTCAGGTACGCTTACACTCTGATAGACCCATACGTTCACACTGCAGGTAAATGTGGCCCAAATCTGATTTTTTTTTTTCATGTGACTCATATCTGTTTTCCCCATGACAGTGTGAACAGTACAAACCACATGGAATTTGATCTTTTCAATTCCGATTTGTGCCACTTCCATATGTGGTACTAAATCCGATACAGGTCACATGTTTTGTAATGTGACCGCAGTGTGAACAGTCATATCGGAATTCTTGCGATTTTTGTGTCACTCAAGATCAACATTCGTCACGATTCTGGGATTCTATTCAAAAATTTAAAATACCCAACGTTATCAAGACAGAATTGGGTTACTTTTTCACTGTTGCCACAGATTGTTTTGCAAGTCCGTGGGTTGAAGCGACCACACTAACGCGATATTTAACCCTCGGAACGTGATTTTTACCGGGATACCCCACGGAATGCGATTGGGCTTGTTTTGGACTTGTTTTGCCAAAATTCCAGTCTCGGCAAGTATTCTCGTAAACACGGTTGTGTTTTAATTGAACGTAAACAGTTGAGAAAGAAATCGGATGTGTATCATTATATTGGATCCGTGTATTCGGTCTTAAAGTGACCGCAACCTATAAATACAGGCTGCTGTCTAAGTCATTAATGTTAATCAAACCACAAAACACAGCTTTAACAAAGATTCATCTATATTTATTTTATACAGTGAACACCTATAGTGTTATTTTACATTTAGTGTGTACTCACACTAGGCACGGTTGCCCTGAACCGAGCCCGAGCACGATTGCCTCCGTAATGATGACATAACGTAACTGTTCCGTGATCAGGCACAGTTAGCGCTCACACTGCATGTAAACCACGCCCGAGCCCAACCGAACCGTGCTTTGGCCCATCTCTTCCAAGCGGGCCAGGGACGGCTAAACGAACCGTGCTCGGGCACGGTTCAGAGCGCCTAGTGTGAGTACACTTTTAGGCCTAATTATTACATGTCTGTACCTAAATACACTACAGTTAGACCTTACTTTATTTGCGACTTTGTTATATTGTCTTTATCTATGCTTGTAATTAGTGTATTTGATCTTATGTTTATGCTGACTGTTCACTAAAGTTTGAACTTTATTACTTAGGTTAGTAGTTTTTGCTGTGGAATTGAAGTACTTAAAGTGTGCTCAAAGTAATAAATGGAAAGCAAAGTTACATTTTTATATATATATATATATATATATATATATATATATCTTTTTTTTCTCTTGCTGATCCTAAAAATGATCCGATCCGTGAATTAAAAATCGTAATATGATCCGAACTGTGAGTTTTAAGATCTGGAACTTTTGAAAACCAGCATCAGGTTTGTCATGACTAAGCTATTTTAATGTTCGCTTGGTATTGGCTACACAGATGTGAATCTCTGAACCACAACAATCTGTTGTTGTGGATTCAGCATCCTCAGGGATGATACCAATAGGCTCTGAGGTCTAGCTGGATGAGTTTCTTCGAAACTACCTCCCTCCCAGAGGCACCTAAGCTTCTTAGAGGATAACAGTTTCCATGAGCCTCACACCTGAGCTGAGCAGCTGTTTACATTTCTATAGCCAATAAAAACCTGAGGCAGAGCTTTTCACATGACAGTGTTTTGTTTTGAGTAGACTCTCAATCCCGGTTATACTGAGGTTGTTTCATTGACTGAGCACTTACTGCAGTGACAAGGGACTTATTATTAAATTAAATTTTAAAAAAGAAGAAGAGTAAGAACAATATGTGTACAAATTGGTAAGCTTTGAATGAATATCCAGTTCATCTTTGTGAGGCTGGGTGGAGATGTTTGTGTAAACACCGGAAAAATGACTGTGATAGTGGAAACCTGCTTAAGCAGAATCAGGATAGCATTCAGGAAATGAGCATCTGAGGCCACTTAAGGGCCAAATTACAGTTGGGTGGTTATAGAAATTGACTTGCCAAAAAAGGAATTGGGACAGGAACGAACGTAACCACAGAGTGATTCGCCGAAAATAGCACGAAAAACAGCTGGACTACATGTCCTCAAGCTCGTATTGCAGATTTGTGGTACAATAATTTGAGCACTGCTGTTATCAGAAAGTCCTTACTGTTTGGCATTTGACCCCATTAAGGTCAATATGCATTACAGTCGCTGTCTGAGAGAGTGTTTCCTTTTCTTGCACCCCTCACCAATCTGGTAAAAAAGGTATCATGTTCTGTTACTGTAGCACAACTGTATAGCTCCTTGTCTTAAGCATGTTTCATGTACAAACATGGCATCCCGAAGCTAAGCGGTCATCTTTTTTAATCCGCCTTCATACACAAAGGTCTTTCTGTATTGGACTCTTATATCTCAAAGTCATGACAACCTTCTGTCCTGGCCCTTCTGTGCTTCTGTTTACAAAAATATTGACAAATTCTCTTATCTCACACTCAAAAGTCATTAAAAACGTGTCTGTCGTTCTTTGTGCTGTACATATTGAAGAAACTACCTTTGTTTAAGCACAAGTTAAAGTTTAGTTTTTGCTTAATGATGCAAGAATGATTTTTTTTTAACCTGAATTTGAACCCTTTATTTTTAGAGGTTCATTTGAGGTATGCTGCAAAGTGCTGTGAGGAAGTAAAGGAATCCTCCCTTACGGCAATGACTATTGTTTCTGGAGAAAAACACGGCTATTTTTGAATGGATGTCAATGGAGAAAAATTATTTTTGCAGATGGTGTTGTTACAGCATTTACCAGCAGGGGCTAAGCTAACCAATCATTTGGCCACTTGGTTGATGTACCGATGTATTTCTCCAGTAGGAGGCAGTGAAGTTCTTGTAGTAAAAACAGGACTGCCCTCCACTGTTTTGTACCTCTTTTGTGCTTTCAGATGGAACTTGTGGTTTAACCAGTGCAGTTTGGCATCACATGGCCATCTTGTCTTTTCATTTCTTTACTGTTTTAGTTTTTTTTAGCCCAAAGCTATTTTTGCTCTTTGTAAATCTTTGCTGGAACTTGTGCCATCCATTTCAGATTCAGTATTTGTGCACTTTTGTGACTATTCATGTATACCTCATTACTTTATAATGTCTGTCCACACTGATGAAGCTTGTCTCATCATCTTTCATGTCTTTATTCTCCAAACAAAGACCTTGATTAGCTTTTCCTACCTCTGAATCCAAGGATCAAAGGCTCTGCCTCCATAATTACCAACATTCAGTAGCTCTTTCACAGGCTGAATGAAGCCGGTTCTTTACACTGCTTTATTTGCTTTCAATTGATGTTGCTTACAGCTGCATCCCATCTTTAAGTCTATAATCCTCCTAGTCCACTTGAAATCATAATGACTGTATTTATTTAAATCATTGTAATTGATGGTAACTGAAGGTGACAAAAGGTAGCATGATTAAACCTGTTTTAATTACCAGTATTGATAGGGAAGGGATTGTGGCTGATATGACAAGCTGATAATTTTTGTTATGGCCAACAACAGATAAATGACAAAATTTATCTTTACCCAATTTAAATTGACCAAAATTAAAATTCTTTATTAATTTGTCTTAATAAATACACTAAAAACTAAAACAAGTCATTTTAAATGCTAAGTAATATTTGCATCACAGCATTACAGTTTGAAAAATGGATATTCATTTTAAGATTTGCTTAAATTTGACACATGATGGTGTTAAATAATTAACTAGATAACTAAATATGGTGGAAAAGATAATGATACCATCATAGCAAGCAATAGCATGGCAATTAACCAAAGGCTGATTTGGTTTTAATGGATTTATATTAACTCTTATTTTAAATCAGTTTAAAGGGTTACCTCACCCAAAAATGAAAATTCTGTCATTAATTACTCACCCTCATGTTGTTCCACACCCATAAGACCTTTGTTCATATTCGGAACACAAATTAAGATGTTTTTGATGAAATCCGAGGTTTTTTAAAAAAAAAAAAAATAATTATCTCCCATAGAAAGCAACAAAATTACCACATTCAAGGTCCAGAGAAGTAGTAAAAACATTGTTAAAATAGTCCATATGTGACTACGGTGGTTCAACCTTAATGTTATGTGCAATGTGTCTTCAACGTAAACTGCATAGGAGACTGACAGTGAGGAAATTGTTGAATAAAGTCGTTATTTTTGTTCTGTTTTTGCGCACAAAGAGTATTCTCGTCACTTCATAACATTAAGGTTGAACCACTGCAGTCACGTCGACTGTTTTAATGATGTCTTTAGTACCTTTCTGGACCTTGAATGTGGTAATTTTGTTGCTTTCTATGGGAGATAAAAAACAAACAAACTCTGATTTCATCAAAAATATCTTAATTTGTGTTCTGAAGATGAACAAAGGTCTTACAGGTTAGAAACAACATGAGGGTGAGTAATTAATGACAGAAATTTAATTTCCGAGTGAACTAAACCTTTGAATCAGAAAATGTGTATTGACAAAGCTGTCGCTTGATTTTGGAGTGGACACCAAGCAGTTAATCACTTTTGTTCATTGGCTAATTGGTTATAAAGTTATCAGGTGAAACTGTGTCGCTGTATAGCTTCAAGGGGATTTTGTTGGATAGTTTCTACACAATTGCTTTGGATACATACAAGTTAGAACTGCAACTATTTTGAGACTTTGATTAATCTGTCGAGGCTCCAGGATATGTTTGTACATTTGTTTGCCCCGTATCTAGATTCCCAAACTGAAGCAGAATCCTTCAACCACTGGAATGTTGTATGTGTGTGGCGAAGCCTTTTGAACATGCTACAACACGCTTTGTCTCACTGTTTCCTTCATTTTCTGTTTTGCTCACTTTCTTTTTCTGCCCATCTGGCCTTTTAACTTTACATGTGCATTTTCTGTTTTATTGTATCTAGGAAGCTTCACATAACCTTTTTTTTTTTTTTTTCAGTTGTAAACGGGCATAGTGATGTCACACTTGCTCAGAATCCAATTTTAAACCTTCCTGGAATTTATACGAATTCTGCGAATATTACAGCCAAAAATGAAATGAAATCCCATAAGCAAGAGTTATAAAATGAGTGCTTTAAATATGATTCCTGAAAGATTTTCTTCCTTATCCATCTCTTTCTTGCTTTCACTGCTCCCTGCCATGTGTTTTGTTAGCCAAGAGCAGAGCGTGTTGGTGCATGCAGTCGCTGCAGGAATGCGCGATAGGATGCAGGACCATGATGGCCATCTTCCAAAATCTCTTCAGGACAGCAGGGGAGATGAGGAGATAGACAACTCATTGTGTTGCAACAAATATATAATATATATATATATATATATATATATATATATATATATATATATATATATATATACACTACCAGTCAAAAGTTTGGAATCGGTAAGATTTTTAATGTTTTTAAAAGAAGAAATCTGCTCACCAAGGCTGCATTTATTTAATTAAAAATACAGTAAAAACAGTAATATTGTGAAATATTATTACAATTTAAAATAACTGTTTTCTTTTTGAATATATTGTATAAAGTAATTTATTCCTGTGATCAAAGCTGAATTTTCAGCATCATTACTCCAGTCTTCAGTGTCACATGATCCTTCAGAAATCATTCTAATATGATGATTTGCTGCTCAAGAAACATTTATGATTATTATCAATGTTGAAAACAGTTTTCAGGATTCCTTGATGAATAAAAAGTTCAAAAGAACAGCATTTATCTGAAATGCAAAGCTTTTGTAACATTATACACTACCATTCAAAAGTTTGGGGTCAGTAAGAATTTTTTTTTTTTTTTTTAAAGAAATTAAAGAAATTAATACTTTTATTCAGCAAGGATGCATTAAATTGATCAAAAATGACAGTAAAGACATTTATAATGTTACAAAAGATTATATTTCAAATAAATGCTGTTCTTTTGAACTTACTATTCATCAAAGAATCCTGAAAAAAAAATTGTACACAAATATTTTATACAATTGTACACAATAAATGTTTCTTGAGCAGCAGATCAGCATATTAGAATGATTTCTGAAGGATCATGTGACACTGAAGACTGGAGTAATGATGCTGAAAATTCAGCTTTGATCACAGGAATAAATTACTTTATAAAATATATTTAAACAGAAAACGGTTATTTTAAATTGTAATAATATTTCACAATATTACTGTTTTACTGTATTTTTAATTAAATAAATGCAGCTTTGGTGAGCAGACGAAACTTCTTTTAAAAACATTAAAAATCTTACAGATTCCAAACTTTTGACTGGTAGTGTATATATTATTTATGAACTAATGTTCAGCTTTTCTTTTTAAAGGGTTAGTTCACCCAAAAATGAAAATTCTGTCATCATTTACTCACCCTCAAATTTCTTTGTTCTGCTGAACACAAAGGAAGATATTTGGAAGAATGTTTGTAACCAAGCAGATCTCGCCCCCCAGTTGACTACCATACTATTTTTTTTTTTTTCCTACAATGGCAGTCAATGGGGGTCGAGATCTGCTTGGTTACAAACATTCTTCCAAATATTTTATTTTGTGTACAGCAGAAAAAAACAAATTTTTACAGGTATGGAACAACTTGAGGGTGTGTAAATGATGACAACATTTAAATTTTTGGGTGAACCATCCCTTTAATAGTCATCTTATTTTCAGCAGTCATCAAGCTTGTACACACTGGTCACAGACACAAAGATGTAACGTTACCTTTAATTTCATCAAGCTGATTGCTCACTAAAACCCCCCACAGTCGTCATGTTTTCAGGCCATTTCAAGTTTGATGTGACAAAGCGGTGATATCTAAGTGATACTTGTTTACTTACTTTTTAATTAGTCTTCCATTAACGCCATCACTGTCTTCATTCAGGCCGATTCGACGAGAACGTGCGCGAAAACAAGGTGGGATTTCTCGCACGAACCAATCATATCCAATCGTATCTGATTATACTGAATCAAATCGCAATGGAGACATTGCCTCCTCTCACGTGACTTTCGACCATTCTTTCTTAATAACCCCCCACCAAACCTACCGCAAACTTTAGGGGTTCTGTTTTAACTTAAAGGGATCAAGGGAGGGAGGCAAGCTTTCCTCTGTAACTGTACCTGCTGGTGTCACTGTTTGACAGTGTTGCTTTATAAAAACGAGTGGCTTTACACTTTTTAATGTCCCTTTTTTTGCCTCCCTTGCCTCCTCAGAGGAAACGCCCCTGTATTGAACTATTGCCGAGTCCGCGGTTTTCCAGCGGAATTGGGCTAGTTTATCACTGTTGCCACGGGTGGTTTTTCATGTCCGCGGGTTGAAGCGACCCAAAATAACATGATATTTAACCCCTGGAATGCGAATTTTACCTGGGGAACCCCGGCAAAAATGGGGATTTTCCCTCGGGAATGAGATTTTTTCCCAGGGAACCCCCCGCAATTGGGCAGGTTTTGTTGGGTAACCCTGACTATTGCTGACCAGAACATAAATAGATCTTGTTTGGGAAGTATTGCTTTTAGTAGTGTTTTCATGAAGGTGCATCTCATGATGCTTAGAATGTTTAAATGCTCCAGTTTAAATCATCAACAATGATTGAAGTAGGATTAACTCCTCCACACTTGGGCTATCTGAATTGAAACTAGCAATTAGGTGTTGAGAGATTCTCGCAGCATTTAACGTCTTTTCTCAGATTGCAGCAGGATTGTGGGCAGGTTCTTATCTCTCTTGTTCATCTCATGTCGCCCTCGGCTTTTCAGCAGGGCTGGATTACTCATCTGCTGGATGCTTTAGCTCCGGGCCTAATGTGCTGTGTCTGAGAGGATTTTTTTCTGTTTGCTTTGTCTAAGAGGAATGTTCGTTGACTTTCTTACCGAACGAGTCGAGCCAGCCATGTGACCAACCGTGTGATCAAGCTTGAAAAAAACTGTTTTTTGGAAATTGGCACAAACTTTTTTTTTTTTGGTTCCTTTTTACTCAATTTTTTTTTTATCTGGCCTTCTTTTATTGAATAATATGAATGATGAGTGAACCAAGCTCTATGACTATTACTCACACTGGCCTGATGCCATTGTCTCAGACATGATATCTAGTAATACAGTACATTTGTTCTGTTCTATAACTGGTAGTTGGACACATGCGAACATGACTAAATGCATAAGACTGAAAGTAAAGTCTGAACAGAAAGTGCATCCTGTAAATCAGTGTTATCAGACACGGCAGATGTTGCTGCTATGTCGTTTCAGTTGTCGTGAATCAGGTAGTCAGTAAACATCTCATGAAGTGTGTGGGTTTTTGTTGGGCCTCAGCTGAAAGATAACATTTCACTATGCAAGTCCAGCCACTCATGTATTTTTCCAAAAGATTCTCTTGCGTAATATGTGAAGATTAATGAGATAATATGCTATTTTTTGCCATAAGGAAATTTTCTAAATGTGGTAATGTCACTTATTGTCAGTGTATGTCAGACTAACACTGCTTCTTTTGTGGTTTTATGATTCACTAGCTTCCTGATTAAATATTTTCCTTTTGGCTTTCATTGAAAACGCACAAGATTCCAATTACGAAAATGCTTTTGTAACAACTTCATTATATAAATATCTTTCCAGTGAAGGAAAAAATAAAAACATGTTTCACTTCATAGTCAATTAGATCTTATCATTTCTGTATCATGGGGCAGTAAAAGGAAAAAGACTGTTTGTTTATCCATTTTTTCCCCTCAGATATTTTTCTTTTGTAAAGTATAACCTACTAGACACCCCTAAATACTCAAATAATTTCTGTAACTTTTAAATAATTTTGTTTCACTACCAGCAGTCAAAGTAAAGTTTAAACATATTCCATCTGCTTCTCTGACTGGAATTTGTGTGTAGTTTGGCTGTCAGGCACATTTTTATTGATATTTTCTTATGTTGTTTAACCTTTAAAACATTACCTAAACCCTTTATTTGTTTGGTTTTGAGTTTGGAATTGTCCTAAAAATATTAAATAAAGATTTCTGTGCATGATGTGACTGATTATTTAACTTGACATTTTTAAATATCGATATTGTAGCTTTTATGAAGGATTTTTTTTCCCGAACAAAGACTAAACAAGTAGTGCATTCAGAATGTCTTAAAATAATGCAAAATGTTTCCTCTTAAATGTAATTATAAATAAGTAACGTCATTCGGAAGCGGATTACACCACATTAGCTGGAATATAAAACGCACTGTCTGACATAGAGAGAGCAGACCTTCAAACTGCATGTTAACCAAAAACACGCCCCGCCCACGCGTGCGTATGATTGGCAGTCGTTTGGCGTTAACATATCTTGCCCCGCCCATTGACTGTTCTGATTGGCTGGCCTTTGGTAGAACGAGAACTTTGGAGCAAGAACTTTATATGCACTTAGTACCTGCCAAGTCTTTGAAAACATCTACAGAAGGGAAGGAAAGGGGAAAGACCGGTCAGTTCAAAACACTTTGGACTCTCAGTCCATTTTTGTTGACAGCACTTCGGATATGCACTCGCAGAAAACTCCCAGAAACGGATTAAGTTGCAAGATGGTTCTTCAGGCAGTTGGTAAAGTTTTAAGGTAACGTGGCTTTGCTGTTTTTATAAATACATTAGATTTACATGTCTAATGCAGCTGCATCAACATAAATATGGGCTATATAATTAACAAAGTAACAATATTAAGTTGATAAATATAGAATACGTATGGGGGATGTTTAAAATAAATATATATATATATACATATATATATATATATATTAGTTATAACTTTACATGGAAGTCACACGTAGCCTACACATAAGCAAATTAGTTGACTGAAATTATTTTTTTTTTAATTTCCTACATCAACCTACATGATAGGCTTATAAGAAATATTAAGAATCTTAAGATGTAAAATGATGTTACCGCCACTGATTAAAACACTTTACGCTATACCTACATTTGTTAAAGGATTGTATTATTCGCACACCATGAAAATCACGCTCGAACAATACATTCCGATAGCAGATATCAGATTGGTTGAGAAATATTACGTGTCTCATACATATTAATGACAAACATGAAACGCTTATAGACTCACCGTTCATTTAAATTGTTTGAAACCTTCGAGCAATTGCGCTGGTAATTACTGAAATTTACATAATGAGTGCTTAGTGGGAAAAACATAGTCATAGATAGATAGATATTGAAGAGATTTGAAGCAGTGATACTGTATATGTGAGTTTGAGTATTGTGTGTCATGTTTTTTAACCTCTTTGGGAGACCAAAATAATAATAATAATGTGGCACTTACGTTATTTTTGCATATAACTGAATTTAAACCCTAGCATGCTTTTGTTGAAATAGAAATGGGTAAAACTGTGACAAATAATATTCTTATGTATTTAGTTCTTCTTTATGTAAAGCACTTTGAATTACCGTTGTGTATGAAATGTGCTATACAAATAACATTGCCTTGCCTTGACAAGTACTTTAAGTGTATGTGTGAGTGAGGGATGATGTCCCCTCTCTTCCCCCAAACTATCTGTTGTGATGCTGTGGTGATGACCTCTCGTTGTCCGTCCCCATGCTGCTGTTGCTGTGTTTAACGCAATAATGTCATCTCAGTGGCTCTTCACACACTCTTCATCCCTATAAGAACTAGGAAGTACAAACTTGGCTAGACATACTCATCCAAAGACCAACAAGTACTTTTGCATTAATACTGAAGGTCATCAAGTTTGTTTGAAACCATTATAAATGATATTTCTGTCCCTACATTGACAGCTACGCAACTACCACTTTGGCACTTCAAAAAGTTCATAAAGAGATCGTAAAAGTAATCCATATGAATTGAGCGGTTTAGTCCAAATTTTCTGAAGAGACTCGATCGCTTTATATGATGAAAGTGAAAAGATTGAATTTAGGCTTTTAATCACATATGTAGTTGCATAGCTGTCAATGGAGGGACAGAAATCGCTCAGATTTCATCAAAAAGATCTTCATTTGTGTGCCGAAGATGAAGGAAAGTCTTACAGGTTTGAAACGACATGAGGGTGAGTTATTAATGACAGAATTTTCATTTTTGGGTGAACTAACCCTTTAATGGCAAATGTCAATAATCTCAAAATTGACAAATATCTGCCAATTAATCAGCATGGCCGATATCAATCACTCAATCTATATCATTTGACAGGGATCCGTAGTGGCTTTTATTTGGGCTGTATGGACTGAAATGAAACATTGGTTCCCTTAATTTTATTTTTATTTTTTTCAGATTGCTATGTCATGTGACATTCAATCATGGGTATTTATGGGTTTCTTTTGTTTGTAATTTTCAGCCTGATGAAGAGTTTCTTGCTCAAAACGTCACTCAAAACTGTACAGCAACTGTATAGCAATTTTGTGAGAAACATTGCGCTGAAACTGTTTTGGTGCTTTTTATTTTATTAATTAATTTATTTTAAAGAATAACAACGTTTAAAGAGCAAAAGAAACCATCCAGATACAGATTGATGCTGGATTGTTTTACTGCTGTTAACCAATTTCCAGATTGTAGTTTTGGTATGGCATACCAAAACAGTTTCCAGCTCTGTTCTCGGAGTTTTGTTTGAGTCAGAATGATTTAGGGATGTTTAGATGTTTTAGCTGCTGCAGATGCTGGATGAGAGTGTTGCATAATGTCAAGCCTCATGCATAGTTCATCTTTGAGATTCTGAACAGCACGCTGCATTTAATAATTGATTTTGACAAGATTTTTACTGGGCAATGAAGTTATTTGTTTAATTGTTTCAGTTCCCACTTGTGAACCTTATTTATGCCAAACCTTTGAGGAAAACCAGTGAACGTTCCACATGCTTTAAGACACTGCCAACAAACACACGTCAATGAAGTCTCATGACTTATTTTGATAAAACAAGGAGTGCATGGGAATACATTTTGAGGATCCAGAACATCATGTTATCTCAGTTCCCCAATATAGTTGGTTTTTACACGAAGAAACAGTTCGTGCATCCAAAAATCGGAACGCACATTGTTTCATTTTAGCCTTCCCTGGGTTTCGTAATTTTCCAGGAAGCACTGTTTTCGTGAATTATGTGGCGCAGGGCAAATTCTCAAGCCATTAGCTAGTTTATTTTAGGAGAAAGAAAAACTTTCTAGCTGCCAGCAGCCCTCCTGTTACACACACACTTCATGCCCACTCAGAGCAGTTTCCCGCAGATATCTTTGCCATAAAAGGCATTGTAATTCTCAAACACTCAAACCAAGCCAAGGTTTTAACCAAAGACCTGTATCATCCACTCAGCTGCAGAAAACCATCTGTGTTTGTGTATCAAACTCTAAACTCACGTCACAACAGACAGACACCCATTCTTGGCTCCACTTTGGTAGCGTTCACACTACAGTTAAATATGGTGTCACTCCACTTGTGAATTTGTTTGTTAAAATGTGTTAAAACATTTTTCTTCAATGTTTAAGAGCTGTTAGATGTAAAACTTCGCTATAGCCATCATTTCAGATATCCTAGGTTCTACCAAACGTCCAGAGTTGTGTGACCTTAAAAAGCATGATTGATTGTAGGGCGATAGAAGATTTGTTAAATATACAGGCTAAATCATTTAGGACCTTATAGGTCAGTAGCAATACTTTGTAATCGATATGGAACTTAATAGGTAACCAGTGTAGAGATGATAAAATTAGGGTTATATGATCATGTTTTCTTGACCTGGTAACTCTAGAAGCTGCGTTTTGGACTAACTGTAGCTTCAGAGTGTATGTATGTAACCTTTAAGAAATCGTATTCTCTTCCTATTAAATTCTGGACATTAAAATGTGTCCTTTATTAGTCAGCGGAGGGATGTGTTTTGCGGAATGATTGAGCTCAGCTGCGCTGATTCATCAAAGATTGTGGGAGATGTTCAGATCTTCCAGCTGGCTCAAGCCTTGAGTTTATAGTCTTAGATGGACCTGACAGCTGCCTGCTTGCTTGCTGGCTTCACTTGATATTGGTTGATCCTTCAATGTTGATCCTTTAAGAGATCAGTTGTTTAGGTTCTTTGCTTATAATTTTATTTAAAATATGTAAAGCGAAGCTCATCCCAGTTGTCAAGAATGATTCAATGAACTGGATGCATAACTATATTACTAGGTGCCAATTTTCTTTAATTCATATGATGTGAATTATACAGAAACATAACATTTAAGGTCCCAAACCCTGTCCATCAGTGCATGATCATACTTAAACATGACTGAGATTGTACAAATACGAATTAGCCATACAAAAATGTAAAATATTTACGAATTGCCATGAGAGTGTTTTAATAACACTATCCACCATGATGCTACAGTTTCTGGGTGGTTGCCAGGACATTGCTATGCAGTTGCTGAGGTGTTCTGAATGGTTAATCTGTTGCTGTACAGTTGCTATGGTGTTTTTGGTAGTTGCTTACTGGGCCAAGTCAATAGAGCCCACCAGGCCTCTATTATTCTGGTTTCTATATGGTATGAGTCCGTTCTTCAGTGTAAGTTTGTTGGATGTCATTCGTCATTTCGCCATTCTGATCATTCAGGTATCAATGTCCATAGTACATGTGCAGGATGAGTTTTCCTAAGTTTATTGCCTCAGCGTTTTAATTTTAATAATGAGGCGGCTTGTTGTTATAGGGGCAGTTCGTCATGAGCTACATTTACATGGACACCTTTTGTTTTAATCAGAATTAATTCATTCCAATTGCTGAACCTGAACATAGTGTTTACATGAACGCTAAATAAAGTGATCGGGTAGTTCACCCAAAAATGAAAATGATCCCATGATTTACTCACCCTTAAGCCATCCTAGATTTCTTTCAGACAAACACAATCAGAGTTATATTATAAAATAATCTGGCTCTTCCAAGCTTTATAATGTTAGTGAATGGTGCTCCTGATTTTCCTGAAGTCCAAAAAAAGTGCATCCATCCATCATAGAAGTAATCCACACGGCTCCTTCTGAAGTGAAGCGAAGCATTTTTATAAGAAAAATATCAATATTTTAATCTTTAAAACTAAAATAACTAGCTTCTGACAGATGGCCTACGCAAATTGACTTACGCCAAGAGTAACCCCTGACCTGATGCACTGATGAACACCGAAGCACAGAGGATTGAGCAAAACAAAACATCGGTCACAATGAGAATTTTTAAAGAGAAATGTCAGAGGATTTCAATATAAGAGAAGAGGAGCTTGAGTTTGTTGCCCAGGCCTATTTATTTGAACCGTGAGAGGCGTCTAAGCTTACGCTACTCCTACATGCTACATGCTCTTTTGGCGCAAGTCAACTTGCGTAGACCGCTAGTTATTTTAGTTTTTAAAGTTTTAAATATGGATATTTTTCAGAAGGCCTTTATTTAATCCCCTGGAGGCGTATGGTTTACTTTTATGATGGATGGATGCACTTTTTTTGGGTTTCAAAATCGTGAGCGCCATTCACTCACATTATAAAGCTCGGAAGAGCCAGAATATTTTTTTAATATCTGTTCGACTGAAAGAAGGAGAATTTTAGAATGACACAACAGTCATTTATGACAGTATATTCAACAATGACAACAGCTTTTTCCACTCGTCATACATCATTATGTCATTTCTACATCATTGCGGTTTTCAATCCGATTAAGTGTTTACATGCCCTCTCGATTGGACTAGAACAGGTTTAAACCACCCCTTACAATCAGAATGAAATTTTAATCGGATTTTGCCAAATTCCTTCCAGTTGACGTGGTTACGTGCGACTTTTTTACTCCGACTGTGCTAATGGTCTGATTACAATCAGATTATTAGGATCCATGTAAATGCTCTACTGTTGAAAGAGAAACAAGAATCGTCTTTATTTCCTTCATATTTTGAATTTTTCCTATCTTTGATCATATTAGCCAAGCAGTAAATTGGCTCATAGTGTGAATTCCCGTGGTGATTTATCTTCATCTCTTTCCTGTTTTACACAGAACACTAATCCTGTGTAGTTACATGCAAGTAAAGTTGAAGTTTACCAGACTTCCCACACTCCAATGATGTTTGATCAAACCGTGCTCCATGATTAACCCTTTTAGACCTTTGACACGAGTCAATTTAAGACCTTGATATGGATGATAAGATCTTTCCCACTCGGAAGCAGTCCGAAACCATTCCTTTTGTCTTGGCTTCAATTTAAAAACACTGTTTATGGACTTTGGTCTCCGTTATAAGTCCTCTTCCAGCTCCTGTGATGAAGTGTTGTATGTGAAAAAGAGGAAATGGTGAAGGTGGTCAGAAACTTGAGGTTGGGAATGAGGTGTTTATAGTGCTGAGAGACAACAGGAAATCAAGTTGGTGGATGAGTAATAAATTCAGTTCCTTTGTCTGAAGTGAAACACTGATTTAAGGCCGCAAGGAGGAAAAGAGCTAAAATTAACGAGTAGTAAAAAGAAACTCTACCTAATTTGTTCACATAAACATAATAAACCAAACAGGGGTCAAAGCGAGCGCAAGGAAAGGATGTAAATTCTTTATAACCCTTCTTTGCCTGTACTCTTGTTATTAACTGTTTAATGACCCTATAACCTTTGTCCCAGCCAGCTGCGGGATCTGCCACAGCAATGCGATTGTGGCATTTACGTGTTAAAACTAGCACTGGAAGTCTGTTTTGACACCCGAGTTTGAAACAGAGGAGAAATGTGATTTAGCCCAAAGAAGCGGAGATGTAGGACTACTTTGAGAAGTTTTTTGAGAAGTCCTTGAAAGTTCTTACACTTTATTGTCTGGATCTATTTATTTTATAGATGTGATTTACAGATACAATTACTCGAATACTCCTCTTCTTTGTTGAGCATGTTTTTAATTTCTGGCTTAAAATTACAAGAAAACTGCAACATCACCAAAAGAGAGAGAGAGAGAGAAATTAATAAATGTATAGGCATCGGTATTGGCGAGTACCAGAAAAAAAGTATCGGTACTCGTACTCGGTCCTTAAAAAATGGTATCGGTGCATCCCTATCATTTATACAGTCATAAAATTTAAATGTTTGAAAACCACTTGTGCATTTAGTACAACAAGAAAAACGCACTTCACCTTTGTTCCACTCTGTGCGTCTCATCTTAATATGTCTCTCTTCTCTTGTCTTGCAGGAAATCCAAAACGAAGCCCAATGGAAAGAAAGCACCCACTGAAGAGAAGAAGCACTACTTGGAGCCAGAGTACACAAAAGTACGGGTCATGGACTTCGACCTGAAGTATTTGGTGGCGCTTCCCACCAAAGAGATAGACCTCAACGAATGGCTCGCCAGCAACAGTGAGTTCCTAACCAAACATTAAAGCCGTTATGAGTGTTTGCCCTGTATTTTGAGGCTGGGAGTTTTTGTCCGTCTTCAAAAATAACCTTCTCTCAATCAGGAGTTTGTAAATCAGTCGCATTTTAGTGTGTGTGTGCAGAGTACACAAAGCCATTTCAGAGCACTACCTTCTTAAATAGCTCATGCTGTGAAAAGAGATAATTTCATTATGAACCAAATTATTTCCGAAACTAAAAGAGACAACAGTCGCCCGCAATGACAAGCGCTTGTGAGAGCGCAACTTTAGTTTAAAAGAATACAAAGACATTTTTTTCTGTCATAACTTCTGGAGAAAAATAATGCAGACACTGGACAAAGATGAAACTTTCTAGAGTGCATGTGTCGACCACCTTCGTTTCTCAAACACTATCAAATGGAGTATACTTTGAAATGCTACGCGTTCAACTGTACGCATACGCTAGCATACCTGTAAAAAAACGAAGTATACTTTGGGCTTAAGTGATTGGACTTAGGATTTTGACCTGGCAAACAATAAAACGTTCAAGTTTGATGTTAGCATTTTGCTAAGCTAACAACAGGATAGTCAAAAAAATAAATAAAAAAAACAGTACAAGGGTTAATGACGTGACGTGTTTTTTTTTTTTTTTTTTTTTGTCCAAAGGCCTTAATAATAATAATAATAAAAAAGATATGACATCCAAAGTATGTAAGGCAGTACAACTAGATCACTTTTAATGAGTCCAACAGGTTTTAATTATATTTTGCTACATATAAAGGTATTTTAAAGATTTTGAAGTGTCAAAAGGTCAATACAGCCATTTCATTTGTGATTAAAATATCTTAAAATGTAATAAATGTATATATATTTTTTATATATATATTTTTTTATTCTTTTATTCTATATATTTTTTTTATTTTATTTTATTTTATTCTGATTTTATAACATATATCAACATGCAAAATGACAGACGTCTTTGCTTTGTTATGAGAAAGAATGTCTGGAAAAAATTAATTTCATTGATGTCATTCGGAGTAACCAATATAAAGGGACCATTTTGGATCAAGTCATGCGGTCAGTATCATGTGAAAGGATGTGACATCATTCAGACACCTGCAAAGGACCACATGGTCATAACTCTCTTTTAACTATTTGAAAAATTCATGTTTTCACATGCTCATACACATGTCCCGAAACATCAGGTCATTTGGTACAACCGGTATAAAACATGGAAAATGTTGTAATATTTTAAAAACTTGTACTAAATATAAAATGTTTGATTGTCCTTTTGCTAGCTAGCTAGATATTAGCTTGTTAGCATTGTTTGAAAATATCGTCATTCAGTAAAACCGAAATTTTGGTTAAACTGAATGACTTTTTTGTAAAAAATGACAAAAGCAGAATTAATTGATTATAAAAACTCTCATTGTTAACACTTAATAAAACTTCAAAATTAATTATATCTCCATTATGTTTTTAGAGTTTTAAAAACCTTATTCGTCAATGACCCACAAACAAATTTCATTATGAGCCAATTAAAAATTTCAAATATGAATCAAACTTTATTTCCTAGTGCTACATGCTAACTAATGCTGATTCTAAGCGTTAGTGATTTGAACAAACCCCTAACCATAATCACTTCTGATTTTCACCTAGCAAACAATAAAAATTTAAAGTTTGATGTTAGCATTTTTGCTAAGCTAATGACAGGATAGTCAAATAAAAAAATATAGTACACACAAATGTTTAAAATAATACATTTTTAATTACACAACTTTATTTATTATCAATGTAGAGTATTGAATAAAATGTATTTATTTATAATCAACATTTCTCTTGCCTCATCCAAGCTTGTTGCAATGCATTCTGGAATTTCCTGCTAAGAAATTGGCTAAAACCAGGTATTTTATGAGGCACCATAAATTGCTGTTATTAAACAGACTTCATGCCATTAGCCTGACTGTGATGCCTTAATGCTCTTCAGCTTTAGTGATTGGGAAATTTCAGTGAAAATCTTGTCACAACTTCTCTGAATGTCACTTTTCTTTTGTTCTTTGCAGCAACAACCTTCTTCAATCTCATAAATCTGCAGTATAGCACAATCTCAGAGTTTTGCACTGGGGACACATGTCAAGCCATGACAGCTTGTAATACGTAAGTGCTTTCATTTTCTTTTCTCTTTCTTTGTTTCGTCTGTCTTTCTAGCTCTTTCTTCCTCTAGACGTGTCCCGGGGCAAGAATCAGAACCTTCCTTTTACGAGAACTGCTTCTGGATCAAATATTTCTCATATTCACAAAGTTTTTCCATTTTAAGGCCAGATCCCAGATCAGCACACTGGCTCTGTAAGAATCTGGGTTTGTAGGTCTGATTTGGGTTAATGCATGACTGGAATGAAAGCTGACACACATTTTACTAAAGCCAGTGCTTGTTTGGCTTTCAGATGTGTTTTGAACGAGAGAATACAAGGGAACTATTCTCAGGACTAGAGGTTTTGTACGTTTGTTTGAGGCAGAACCAATTAAATGGCCTTAAACGCCTATAGTTAAATGTTCTCATAGGCTGTATGGGTGTTTCAAAAGATCAGGAGCCTGAACTTAAGATGAAAGAGAGATGAGTTATAGAATTACTTGTAAGAACGTTTACCTTACAGCTTTAGTCTCTTGACAAACTCTGTGAAAGTAATAATTACTTTTTTTCTCATTTTTAAGAGTAAAATGTTTCCCAAATTTCCCAGAATGTCTATTTTGCGCTTTCACCTTACCTACTTTTAACTACTTCTCTATACTATATCAAAAGTAACCAGAAAATTCAGAAAATCCACAGAACAGTATTTTACCTAATTACCTAATACCTATTTACATGATTTTGTTTATTAATTATTTTAAAATAATAATTTGTTATGTTACTGTAACATTTGCTGTCCCCAATACTGCGGTCATCACCATCACACCGAACATGTTAGAGAACAACTAAATTTCTATAAAATAGTTTAAACTCGATTATGGTAGAAATGAGAAGCAACAGAGAAGCACATCTCTGCCAGAGCCTAACAGTGAGAAATGTCACTCATTTTAAGAATTTTTTTTTAAGGGCTGGGCGATTTTTCAGATTTTTTCGATTAATTCGAATTTAATGTTTTGCCTTGATTTTATTATATTTTAAATCGAGAAATCACGATTTTGAATAAAAATGTTAGCAAGCGTTACAATTAGACATGTTGACAATACAGGAGAAAAAAAATGATCCGACCTCTTGATGGCGCCGGCGCGCCTGATTAACCGCTCTCATGTGACGCTCTATGAGCGTAGAACACATCACTATTCCTAAGCTGTTCATTCAGAAATGCTTTATTGCGTTATAAAAATGAGACGCAGACAGTGGAATGAGGAAAAAAAGGCAAGGATATTAAACACAAGCTTTTTTTTTTTTTTTTTTTAACTTGCCCGCGTGTTTTTAGAATGCCGTTTATGGGTGAGATGCTGCAAAAGACGCGAGACACAAGTGCAACACCTAAACATGTCTGCTAAACATAAAAACAATAGGACAAATAGCACAATGGAATGCAAAAACCTGTAAACCTGTTTGATATTTCATGTTTGCATGGGGGTGACAGGCTGAAAGCTGCTGTTGTTTTCTGTTTTTACAAAGCATGTGCTGTTAATAATAGCAAGAAATAACACCAGTAATAGGCTATTACTTTTTGGCAAAGAAATTAGCATTTTCTTATTTTATATTATTTCTGAGTATATAGGATGTGTTTAAGTGAAGTTTGTACAACATTTGCCTTCATATTTCAGGCATATTTTCTGCAAAAATATTTAACAAATTGTTTTACATTTACACCATGTTGATCACTTCATGTGTGGGGCACTTGGAATGGAACTTTTTGTTAATTGTTAATAAAGAAAATGTTACTTATATTGTAGTTAAGTTTTTAAGTTGACTAGTTAAACAGTAAAAAAAAAAAAAAAAAAATCGAATTCAAAATCGTGAATCGGTCAATTGTTCTAAAAGAAAAATCGAGATTTTATTTTTTTGCCATATCGCCCAGCCCTAGAGTAAATCTTTGAGTAAATCTACAAAAGATCTTTCACAAAGTTTTGATTTTCGTTCAAAAATGTAAAAAAAAAAAAAAAAAAAAAAAAAAATTCCCATATTTGAGATTGTTGCAGCTCCTCTTTTCCCAGTCTGTCAGTATTGCTCTGTTTAGTTCCTGTCTCTATGAAGCCCCTCCTTCTGAAAAGCTCAATGCGCTCTAATTGGTCGACTGGATTAGTGTTTCGTTACTGGTCAACTGCTTCGAGTGTGTTTCAGAAATCTCACGCCCTATACAGAACCACGAGTTTCAACACATTACCTACGTAACTCAACCAAGCCTCATCCACTTTTTCAGGGAGTTCAGAAACAGTGTTACTGATAAAGAGAATAACTCCCGCTGGAGTGACTTTGCAGATCTTTTTCATGCTCAAACAGCAACATTACACACTAAAGAAAGCTAAAAAGGGTAAAAAAGCATAGTAGGACCCCTTTAACACTGAACGTAAAACATAGTTTGAAAGGTTTCATTTTCAAAATTAAGCATTCCAAAAATGCCCCAATTGTAGAATCATATGAACAGAAGTATGTTCCTTGGACTGTACACAGTCCCACATGTAACCATGTTGACTTTTAAAATCTTTGCTCAACTCGTTTGCCCTGTTTGGCCGGAGCGAAGCCTGGGTGTGAAACGCTAAAGGCTTGACTCCTCGCTTACACTGACCCTGTAGAACGAGATACTTGACTATTCATGGCAAACGTTTAAAGGATAAGAATTACCAACACACAAAACACAAACAATTGCGCACTCGCCCCAGGCATACCACGAAGGGCAAGGATGGGTGCGTTCATCAAAACACGAGCCTTATTTCCGTCACTACCAGTTTTTCAATTGATAAATCAATTACTGATTAAATGGCTGGGAGGAAAGGAAGGGACAGTGATGCATAAATAGACCTGATGTTCAGCTTGTTTCTGATTTGGTTTTCATTTGTGATTTAGTGCAGAGTTATGTGGTTATATGCTGAGGTATTTTATTAGTATGATTATATTTTTAGCATTTCTTCAACTATGGACACTTCTATGTCCCAGGTTTTTTTTTCTTCTTCTTTTTTTTTCTTTCTTTCTTTTCTTTCTTTCTTTCTTTCTTTCCTTAACATTTATTACATCTATTACATTCATTCATTTATTTATTTCAAATTCGTTTTGTGCATAAATGTTGTCTTATTGTCCCAGACAGACTTTCAATTTTAAACTATGAAAATTCTTCATAAAAATCTTTTAAAACTATGATAATCTGAACAAATATTTCAGTTTTTTCACAAATTATGACAGTCCCTCTGTTACAGTTTTGCTCCTAATAATCAAACATTTTATCAAATGTTAATGTAAGACAACAACTTTAGTGATTTGTGAGGAAAATAAATAAAACTCAAGGTAAACAATTTGTGAAAAGCATATTTTGTGATTTTTTTTTTTTTAAATAATTGTAAAAAAAAGAAGACACTTTTGTGTTTAATTAGGAAACATAAAATGCTAGCTATAAAATTAGCCTTAGAAACAGAATTTGGCCAATTTATTCCAAAAATGTTTAAAATGTAATTTCCACCACTTAAGTTTATTAAATAAACTTGTGGTTTAAAAGACACAGTGGTGAAAATGTTTGTATATTTCAAAAAATGATAATTCTCCTGTGTTGGACATTTGCTAAATTAATTTTTGTACAAATTAACCTAGTTAGGAATGAAAATTGTTTTAAGAGACTTATTTTTTAAACATCCAGTGCCAGAAGTGCCCATAATTTAAGAAACACCCTAAAATGTTATCTACTTGTTGTGCTATTGCATAAATTGTGGAAAAAAATATACTGTTTCCAAAGTCCTGATTTTAGCGGGCCTTTTACTCTAAATATTTGGAAAAAAAGTTGTTTTGTTGGAGAGTTTTGTACAGGTAGATTTAGTACTCAAGGTTTTGTGGTTGTGAAATTAACTGCCACAATTTCCACTTGGAATTGAAATCTGTAACTCGACTGTGTTATCTGTAGATATTCAAGAGCATTGAGAAACTTGCTGGCACTCAGCCTGCCATTTGCTTGAATGTCCATTCAAACACACATAGCGTCTGTGTTTATGCGCTAATGCACTTTAGTTTACCTCGACGGTTATTTCAGTTAACAAGCTATCTTTATTTCATCCCGTTTGGTTGGTGTTTGAATTTGCTCATCCATTGAATGCATCAGGTCACTGGGTCCCTGCTGTAAGGTCAGTTATGCGGACAGGCTGCATTCCAAAAGATTTGTAATGTCTACAGCCCCTTGAACCCATGCTACCCTCCCAAACTCTGTTTCACGATGAGCAATCCTCCTTAAAATCTGATAGAAGCTTCATTCCAGTTTCTTTAAACAGTAAATTGTTAACTTTGTCCTAATGTGCTCGAAATGTGACTCACAAGAAGTTGATTTTCACTGTTTTTCGTGTTTTTTTACAGAATATACTACTGGTATGATGAAAGGGGGAAGAAGACGAAGTGCACTGCGCCTCAGTATATCGACCTTGTTATGACTTTCGTGCAGAAATTAGTGACGGATGAAGAAATCTTTCCCACAAAATATGGTGTGTGTGTGTGTATAATTACTGCCCTCTAGCAGTCATAATAGAGAACTACACAATTTGAGATTAAAACGTTTGAAGTAAAATCCCTTAGATCAGTGGCGCCCTCTAGTGTTCATAGAGTAGAATGAGCTTTGTGAATATAACTTATCTGGGCTTTCTCCTTGATTTACCTATTTCTCCTGCAAGAAATAGCCATAAGGAATTAAAAAAATATAGGACTATAATATTTATGTCAAATGATTAATTGCGATTAATCGCATATAAAATAAATGTTTGAGTTCGCCTAATATATGTGGGTGTACTGTGTGTAATTATTATGTATATATAGATATAAATACAAGCACATTTATGTATATATTTGAGAAATATTTACAAGCATATGTATTCATTTACATTTTTATATAACTTTTATTATATATAAGTAAAAATATTTTGTACATAACATTTCTCTTAAATATATACATTAATTTGTGTGTATTTATCTATACATATTAATTACACACAGTACTCACACATATATTATGCAAACTCAAACTTTTATTTTGTATACGATTAATCACAATTAATCGTTTGATATATATATTATATATATCATAATAATATTAATATATTATATCATATTAAGTAATATAATAATAACTTAATTAGAATTTATTTGTAGTCCTAGATTTTGTATATATTAAACAAATTATTCATTTAAATGATTAATGCTTTTTTTTTTTGCTAACATTTTATTTAATTTCAAACAATGAACTAACTTGATAATTTGCGTATTAATTAAACTTGATTGTTTTAATACATTTTTATTTACTTTTTTTCTTTTGAAAGAAATAAATAACTTTGTCAAAGTAAAATAAACCTTTTTAAGGAATAAAAAAATATTATAAATAATATAATGATAATAACTTAATTAGATTCTTTTCTAATCCTAGCAGGTTTTTAACCCGAAAATTAAACCCGATTATTTAGCTGTCAAAGTAAAAATAAACCTTTTATAAGGAATAAAAATGATTATATAAAATCATATATAATTTTTTTTGTAATCTTAGCCGGATTTTTAAATGAAAAAAATAAATGTATTTATTGCTTTAATTAATTTTAATTTCTTAACATAATTAATTTCCTAACTAATTAATAACAATAAATTACATTAGTCATTCATGACTAATTTGTGAATAAATCTGATTATTTATTTTAATTCCCTAAATTGTTTAGTGTCTGAAAAAGTCTTGCAAAAAAACAAAAATTAACAATATTTATTTAATTTATTTTGATTTAATTTGATTAAAGAATAATTACACATTAAATAAAATCAATAATTTCCTTTTCCTTTCAGGCAAAGACTTTCCCAACTCGTTCGAGTCTCTGGTGAAGAAGGTCTGTCGGTATCTGTTCCACGTGTTGGCGCACATTTACTGGGCGCACTTTAAAGAGACGGTGGCTCTGGAGCTGCAGGGACACTTGAACACACTGTACGCACATTTCATCGTCTTCGTCAGGGAGTTCAACCTGATCGACCCCAAGGAGACCTGCATCATGGACGACCTGTCGGAGGTGCTGTGCGCCCCCCTGCCCCCTCATCCACACAATCACGTGACCGAGAGATGAGCCGACAGCAGATCTGACAGAACTCCTCAGAGGAAGAACAAAGGAGGAAGATGACAAAAAAGCGGGAGGCCTCCTTGGACGGGCCCCTCCATCACTTTTCCCTCACCGTCTTATTGTGAACTGATCAAAAGGTGGGGACGGGGGCCGGTGGTCTGCAGTCCTTGTACCAGCACAGATTGGTGTGAATGTTTCCTACAGGACAAACAATCTGTCAACATTATCATTTATATAGGATCATTTTATATTTTAATTTGCTTTTTTATTATTTTTGCGCATGCGCTCTTGGAGGTTTTTATGTTTTGTTTTCTTTTAGGTAATGGTTTTTCAGCTCAGCTCTCATCAGTGCCTTAGATATATAGCTAAGGTATTGTCTGTTTATATGCAACACTGTTTAGAAAATTATCATTGACCTCTGGCTCCCCCTTGTGGAGGGAGTGAAGTCATCTACCGACTGACTGTTTATGATCTCTGCAGCCTTATTTCACATAAAACTGTACCGGAGCCTCTCTCTTTCATATTCCAGCCATCATTCATTATTCAAAATGTACTCTTTAGCCTTTCAAGATTATGTAAAAAGGGTATGATGGTTTGAATGATGCTCTAGAGGAAGTCTGGACTTGCTTTGTAGGTTTCTGACAAGGATACTAGCGATATCTGCGCATCTGCTCGCTCAGAGAGATGATGCAGACAGGGACAAGTAATCATTGCATGGCAGTTGACTTGCTGTGTTGTATTGATGAGAGAGCACATCCTCCAGTGTCGCAACCATTATTTTTAGTTATAATGTGCATTTTCACTTTTTATCTTATTCTTTTTCTAAATTATCAGGTCATGAATATTGTGGCAGCCCATATGTGTAGAAAATGCACATTAAGTTTTTTTTGTCTCCCAAGAAATAGATTGTAACTATATATATAAAAAAATCACAATAATTGCCTTTAGCAAGAGAGCATCTCTCCTTCTTATTTATTTTTTACTTTTTTTATCTATTTGCAGAGTTCTTCTATTCTTGCTTTCTTTTTATGTATTTTAATTATCTTAAGTTAAAAGCCACTTAATATTTCAAGCTCTGCGAAACATAATCAAATAAAAACAAGAAATGCCACGTTACATCTGTGTTGTGTTTACTTCATCAATGAGACGGTTCAGGTAAAAATAGAAAGATGGTCCTCAGTGTATCAGCATCCTTAGAAACTTGGTGAGGTTAGTTCAGTGCTTGTTTTAAATGTTTCACACATGAAGAAATTGTCGAGTATATTGTTGCTCACAACGCAACCAAATACAGAAACGCTACAAATACTCACAACGCAACCAAATACAGAAACGCACTGAAAATACTCGCAACACAACCAAATACAGAAACGCTGCAAATACTCAAAATGCAGCCAAATACAGAAACGCACTGAAAATACACACAATGCAACCAAATACAGAAACATGCTGCAAATACAACGCAACCAAATACAGAAACGCTGCAAAAACTCACAACGCAACCAAATACAGAAACGCACTGAAAATACTCACAACGCAACCAAATACAGAAACATGCTGTAAATACAATGCAACCAAATACAGAAACACACTGAAAATACTCACAACACAACCAAATACAGAAGCGCACTGCAAATACTCACAACGCAACCAAATACTGAAAGGCCTGAAAATACTAACAACGCAACCAAATACAGAAACGCACTGAAAATACTCACAACGCAACCAAATACAGAAATGCTGCAAATATTCACAATGCAACCAAATACAGAAACACACTGAAAATACTCACAATGCAACCAAATACAGAAACATGCTGCAAATACAACGCAACCAAATACAGAAACGCTGCAAAAACTCACAACGCAACCAAATACAGAAACGCACTGAAAATACTCACAACGCAACCAAATACAGAAACGCTGCAAATACTCACAATGCAACCAAATACAGAAACGCACTGCAAATACTCACAACGCAACCAAATACTGAAATGTGCTGCAAATACTCACAACGCAACCAAATACAGAAACGCACTGCAAATACAATGCAAACAAATACTGAAACGCCTGCAAATACTAACAACGCAACCAAATACAGAAGCGCACTGCAAATACTCACAACGCAACCAAATTCAGAAACACTCTGAAAATACAATCCAAACAAATACTGAAACGCCTGCAAATACTAACAACGCAACCAAATACAGAAGCACACTGCAAATACTCACAATGCAACCAAATACTGAAATGTGTTGCAAATACTCACAATGCAATTAAATATAGAAATGAAACATCAAACTAATGAAGATGTTTTCTTAATTTGCAGGGTTTTTTATTTGCATGTGTTTTCTTCAGTTACATCGCATTGAGCTCTGTTGGCCACCGTAAGATGGGTTTTTCAGAGCAAAAAAAAATGAAGTCTGATTTTTTTTAATCTGATTCAAACCACATTTGGAGGTGGTTTGAAATGTGATTCCAGTCAGATTTTTACAGATGTGTCTCAGGGGCTGTTTACATGACACCATTTTTTTTTAACTAAAAAAAAAACAAAAACAACTTTTTTATGGTTTTTGGCCACTCATTTACACAACGGCATTTTGGGGGCCTGAAAACGCAAACTTTTGAAAACTGGTTTCAAAGTGCAAATTTTTGAAAACAATATCGTTGTGGTCTCCATGTAAACTACAAAAATGTGAACTTGTGAAAACGGTGACATCATGCACATGCGTATTACGTGTTCAGTCTATAGGTGCGTATTGTTTCTTTACAAAGTGACATCAACTACTGGCCTGGCAGCAGAATACAGCTTTTTAGTCGTTTACGCAGATCCCTGTGAATGGAGATCGTTGTCATCTGTAAAAAGTTGAACCTTTCAACCTTTTCCATTTTAGTACATCGTTATCATGTTTGAATACATGAGTACCCTCAGTGTGGACGCTCAGGCTGCTCAAAAGGGATTTCAAATTGTCTTTCACACTTAACGTGATGCACAATGATAACGTCAAAACCAGTGACGGAAATGCCGGAAGCATTAATACAGTGTTCAAACGGTATGTCCAAAGATTTCGGTCGTGACTACAGCATGGAACATCACAATATATACCAGTCAAGTTGCGGTGCAGAACTCCTCAGGGTGCTTATTTGGAGAGCAAGATGATGCACCTCCATTTTTCCCGCATCCATTTTGAATGCCTCATCACATACGTGGTACGCTTATGTCATTACCAAAGCAACCCATGTTTACCCTCACACAAGACTGTATAATCAGCGTTCAATAGATTGTTTACAAATTGTAGTCCATTACTAAATACTAATTTGCCTACATTACAAAAAATATTTAGTTGGTAACAATCTATCATGTTACACATTTCAGGTAATGTAATCTATTATTGATTATTTTTAGATTACTTTTGACTCACCTCATTATAATCACATTGATTTGAATAGGATAATCTTGTATATAAAAATACAAAGAGAAAAAAAAACCACCACATTCTCTATATTACATTAAAGAGGTTGGGCTGAAAAAATGTTTGGGAATCCCTGCATTACATAAATACAAAATGGCGTGAATTTGTGCATTTTAATAAAAAATCACTGTACCAGTTAAATGTACTGTGTAAACATTGTAACATGTCAGAAAACCTAATGAAATTCTGTTCAGTTATCAAATATTTTGACAATAATAATACATTTCATGTGTTTGTGTTGTTGCTGCTGTTGTTTAAAAAAACCCAATCCCCTTACTCCAAGCTGAACTCAGAAGTTGGTAGCCCTTCTTAAATAGTCTAATAATATTTTTGTAACTTTTTTTTAAATTATTAATAACAAAAGAGTATGTTACAACTATTAGACAATACAAGAAAGCGCATCACAAATGTAACAAACACTAGGGGGCTTAATGAAAATAATATACATAAAGATTATTAAAACGTTTACAAATTTTCAACGTTTTAACTGCTTTTTGGATTGAGTCAATATAAAGTTCACTTCCTTTCTTGAGTTAAATAAAATGAACTACAGTTTCAGGGCAATTAAGGACAAAAGGACAAAAAGTACAACTAAAATCAATATCACCTTTGAATTTTACAAAGTAATGTTTCACTGGGTAATTAATTTGAAATATGTCTTTGACTTTGTGATTAAATGTTGATTAGCCAAACCTTTTCCCACACAATATTGTCTGTCAAACGATTCTAATATGAGTAAATATAAGGAAAAGACAGTGTTTCTTTGAAATAACACTCTTAAGGATCTGTTTTGTGAGTTAAAGGAAAACATTACCTACATAAGAACTTAGGTGGGGATCATTGTTGAATGTTAATTATTTCTTATGTCTAAACAGCATACAGACTTCATGAGATATTGCACCAAAAACTTTTGCATAGTCCCCTGGTGTTAGAGGAATCTTACAATGTGCCAAAAACATTGTAAGTGGAAAAAAAAAAACATTTAAATTAAATAACTGATCCACCAATATGCTGCCGTACCATTATCAAACCAATGTTTCAGAAACAACTATTTGCGTTTATATATGTCCTTATTGTTTCATTAAAGAGAATATTAAAATACACGAAGAACAGTGATAACGCTAAAATCAGATAATTATTTGGCAATGTTTTTGTGTTCTCTTGCAAATGTTTTGTATTCCCCCAAGAAACTTTGCGTTCACTTGCAAAGAACACAAAAGTTTTTGCGAGGGAAAGTTTCTCAGGGGAATACAAACAATTTGCGAGCGAAGGCAAAAGCATTGACTTATTATTTTTTCTCCCATCTCCTATTTTATCCACCACCATGTCCCTTTAGGGGCTCCATACTAGCCAAAGAACTGCTGAATTCACCACACAAGGGTACACAATACTTAAACAGAAACTAACCCTTAACCCTACTCCACACCCAGACGGACAGCTTTCCGTAACCACCATAAATATTGAGGAGGACTAGTCCCCCCCCAATAATTAGAAATGGCCAAACTACCCCCAAACTCCCCCCCACTTCAAATGTTATTTTTAATGTGATGACCACAAAAATATTTGTTCATCCCTCTGAGATTGTCCCCATTTGTAAAACCGAACAATTCAAAATGTAGGAAATCCAACATTTGATAGAAAACACTTATTTAAAAATAAAAAAAGACATTAATTACCACTATAACCAGCAGGTGGCGGCAGAGTAGCATTTATTTGCGTATATATTAGCCATTTCCTGTAATAGTCTTTCACTTAGTTTCGTTTAAATATTAAACATTATAAAATGACTAGGTTTTAAAAAATATATTTTGTCAATGTGAAGTATGAAGAACAAATAAATAAATAAATAAATAACATGAAAAACAATAACTTTTCTTGTGAATGAATTACACAGAAAGCGAGCACCGCGCTTTCCCTTTGTAATCACAGCAGCTGTCAGTCAGTGCATCGCAAGCTCAGTGATTTTGGCACACTTGTGAAAACTCACATTTTATTCAATTAATTTAACTAAAGTTTGAATTTAGCCGAGGAGGAACACTGAGGTCTTTATTTCTTTCTTTTTTTTATGTCCTCTTACTTTTGAATAACTAAATTAATGCTATGCCTGACTATTTAAGTGACTATATTCTGATTATAAACTAGGTATTTCACTATTGATGCTGTTAAAGCTACCTGAAGATACCTACACACTAGCAAGTAACATTTCACCGGAAGTTTTCCAGCTGGCTTATATTATTGCGGAAGTTCTAAAGAACGCTCCGTGCATATAGTCAATTCCAGAGCGAAGCGCCGGAAGAGAGTTAGGTTAGATGTAAATAATGAAACATTTTTTGTGATAGAAATGTTAAATGACCGACAGTAACATCCAGTGATGCAAACTACTCGAGTTTTTTTCTCAAATATGGCCGTTTTTAATTGAAAATATGCATTTATGTGCCCATACTCCAACCTGAAGATACCCACACTTGCAGATACTGTATCTCGATACCAGGGCATACAGTATGTGGGTCAACTTCGGATCTAGTACAACTTGGCCACAAGGTGGCAGCTTTTCTCAAGTAAGGCGCTGTTACGCTTATGCCTGACAAGAATTTACTACTAAGGCGGGGTCTTGGCTCATAAATATTGATTTAAGTTTATTGACTCCCAGTCGCCTCAGGATGGTTGCCACGCAATGTCGGCATGTGCTAATTATGTTCTGGTAAATCAGAGTAGGATTCGCAGCACTCATATGTAGGCCTATACATAATTACAAGGCAAACCTTTAGCTAGGCTGTACTGTATACAGGTAAGAATTACAAAGCAATTCAATACAAACAGGCTGGTTTATTTATAACAAGGCAAGCATAAAACAGGGATTTTTATTAAACGTCATGCGCTTCCTCAAAGCATGTGCGTAGTCATTCAATACCCTGAGAGCTTTATTCAAACGTGCACATCTCTCAATAAGAGATCTTTATATAAAGACAAAAACAGTGCAATCGTATTTCTTAGAACCGAACATCCTCACTAAGCAAAAATATGTAATATTATATGCCTATGCAATATTGCCCTAGTGTTTTACTATACATACAAACATAGTATTTCAGCATTAACCTCCTGAGACTTACCAATTTTTTTCTGTCCACTGAATAGACATAATCTGGACGCTGTTTTGTTGTTATAAATATATTTGAATGTTTTTGTGATCATGTCATTTGTTAATATAAATGTTTGTCTTTTTAACTGATTCTATCTATCTATCTATCGCCTGTATAGGCTATATAAATTATTATTACTAGATAGATGGATAGATAGATTGATTGATTTTTATTAAAATAACCTATAACATTAAAGGGATAGTTCACCCAAAAATAAAATTTCTGTCATTAATTACTCACCCTCATGCCGTTCCACACCCGTAAGACCTTCGTTCATCTTCAGAACACAAATTAAGATATTTTTATTGAAATCAAAAATGACATTTCCTCTCTCAAGATCCATTAATGTTTTAAAAACATATTTAAATGAGTTCAAGTGAGTACAGTGGTTCAATATTAATATTATAAAGCGACGAAAATATTTTTGGTGTGCCAAAAAAACAAAATAACGACTTATATAGTGATGGCCGATTTCAAAACACTGCTACATGAAGCTTCGGAGCGTTATGAATCTTTTGTGTCGAATCATGATTCGGATCGCGTGTCAAACCGCCAAACTGCTGAAATCACGTGACATTGGCGTTCCGAACCGCTGATTCGACACAAAAGATTCATAACACTCCTAAGCTTCCTGAAGCAGTGTGTTGAAATCAGCCATCACTATATAAGTCGTTATTTATTTATTTATAAACATTTTTGTGCACAAAAAAATATTCTTGTCGCTTTATAATATTAATATTGAACCACTGTACTCACATGAACTGATTTAAATATGGTTTTAGTACATTAATGGATCTTGAGAGAGGAAATGTCATTGATTCCTATGCTGCCCTCACTGAGCCATCGGATTTCAACAAAAATATCTTAATTTGTGTTCCGAAGATGAATGAAGGTCTTACGGGTGTGGAACGGCACGAGGGTGAGTAATAAATGATATTATTTTCATTTTTGGGTGAACTAACCCTTTAAGACTAGTCTCAGGAGGTTAACGACAGAATAAATTCATAATATTTCTTTGGTGTGTTGATGTTTGAGGATTCTTCTCCTCATTGACGCGCCTGCGTTGCTGGACTCCGGCAGTTTAAACCTCTCCAACCCTCCCGCCTCATCCAGCGCCCGCGCGCTGCAGCTCGGCGTGGCCACTTTGATGGTCTTTCCAAACTTGGAATAGTCCACAGCATACATCCCTTCTTCTTCAGACACCGTAGGCACAAACCTCTCACCCCATAATATCTCCTCGGACAGATAAGAGGTCCGCGCTTGGGTGGTGATTCCGGTGGTCTCCACCACCCCCTCTAGTATGACAATCACCTCAATGTCCTCGTGCTGCAGATCAGCCGCAGATAGATCATACAGCGGGCTGTTTTTGTCAATGACGTGACTGATGATGAGAGGAGACACCAGAAAGATGCTGTTGGTGCCCACCGGGTTGTCCATCTGGATGTCTATCTGATCCAAAGGTACCATCTCGCCCTCATTGGTGACGGTCTTCCGCACCACCTGCACGTGGACGGTGGCACTGATGATCATGCTCTTCCTCAAGTCACCGAGGCGAAACATGAAGCACAGCTTGTTGTTTCGGACTGTTATAACCGCGTGTTTGCTGAAGATGAGCGTTTCCGCCCGCCGGTTTGCTTGCGCTGTTTTCATGAAGATGCATCCTAACATGATGGCATTGATCACCAAACCGACTATGTTCTGAATGATCAGTATCACGATGGCCGAAACGCACTCCTCAGTGATCATCCGTCCGCCGAAACCGATGGTCACCTGGACTTCAATTGAGAACAGGAAGGCGGAGGAGAACGAGTGGATGTCTGTTACGCACGGCACAAAGTCGTCACCTTTCGGGTCCAGGTCTCCGTGTCCGAAGGCGATGAGCCACCAGATCATCCCGAACAACAGCCAACTGCACAGGAAGGACATAGTGAAGATCAGCAGAGTATGAAGCCATTTTAGATCCACTAGAGTGGTGAACACGTCCTGTAGAAACCGTCCTTGTTCGCGTATGTTCGTGTGGGCGACGTTGCACGCTCCGTTCTTGTCGACGAATCGCGCCTTCCGCGGTTTAGACTTGAATTTGGGCTGTAACACATCCTCCGCCAACCGAGTCAACAAATAGTCTTCGGGAATGAGTCCTTTTCTGGACAACATAGCTGGTCCATACTACAGTTACGAGGCTGCGCCACTAAGTTGTATCATGGCAGGTGCGCTCATCTTTTGCGCGCTGGGTTCGGTGTCCGTTCAGGCGCTCGCTTGCGGTGAGGAGGTCCCGTGGGAAGACGCCACTTTTAGAGCTCCGGCTGTCGCTGCCAGTCAGTTGAAACCGGATATTTTCTCGCACATCCTCAGATGTGACTTTGGGCCGGACAGAAAGACTAGTTCAGCACAGGGCATGCGTGCTAAATGCGAACTTTACCACAGTAAAGAAACCGCTCTGAGTTAACAATTAAAAGACATACTATAGCTATACTACACTTCTATATTAGCTCCAGTTCTAAAGAGGCAAACTATACTATGCTGTACTACACTATAGCCTGCTATATTATGCTGCACTTTACTCTGCATTAACCATGTAACTTTAACCAAACCTATTAAAAAGAGCATTCTTATTATTATTTTTAATAATTTAACTTTTTTTTAACCTATTAAAACATATCTTTTTAATTGCATTTCTCTTCATTTATTTTTATTAACAGATTAGCGTACCATATATATTATAGACAACAAAGCTGTACTATATCCTGCTATATTATGCAATAAAAATAGTGTTTAAGTGCACTTTTGCATGAGATAAACTATACTATATGTGTCCCTGGTCATAAGGGTCCATTTTTTAAAATTGAGACTTATACATCATTTGGAAGCTGAATAAATAATCTTTACGTTGATGTCAAAATATTGAAGAAAATTGCCTTTAAAGTTGTCCAAATGAAGTCCTTAGCAATGCATATCCACTTGCAAAAATAATTTTTTGATATGTTTACAGTAGGAAATTTACAAAATATTTTCATGGAACATGATCTTAATATCCTAATGATTTTTTTGAAAAAAAAAAAAAAAAAAAATCAATATTTTTGATCCATACAATGTATTGTTGGCTATTACTACAAATATACCCGTGCGACTTATGACTGGTTTTGTGATCCACGGTCACATATAACTAATAACTTATATACTCTAACTGTAGCTTACTATACTATGCTAATTAACAGTGAATTAGCAACACATTTAGCTTTTAATGGATTATTTCACTTCAGAATTAAAATTTCCTGATAATTTACTCACCCCCATGTCATCCAAGATGTTTGTCTTTCTTTCTTCAGTCGAAAAGAAATTATGGTTTTTGAGGAAAACATTTCAAGATTTTTCTCTATATAGTGGACTTCAATGGGGTTGAAGGTCCAAATTGCAGCTTCAAAGAGCTCTACACAATCCCAGCCAAGGAATAAGGGTCTTATCTAGTGAAATGATTGGTCGTTTTCTAAAAAAAACAAACAAATTATATGCTTTTTAACCACAAATTCTTTCTTGCTCTGTGATGTGCCACACATTACGTAATCATGTTGGAAAGGTCACCGTCATGTAGGTGGAAGTACCGATCCAGTGTCTTCAAAGCGAAAGTGCAAAGACTAAGTCAAACGCCCTTTACAAAAAATAAATAAATAGTAATAAAAAAAGGTAAAATAACGTTGTCGGATGATTTTGAAGTTGGAGGAGAAAATGAGATCGTGTTTTTTTATGTAATTATGTAATGCGTGGTGCATCGCAGAGCAGTGCATGATGAGCATTTGTGGTTAAAAAGTATATACATTTTATTTTTTTTTAGAAAATGACAGATTGTTTCGCTAGATAAGACCCTTATTCCTCATCTGGGATCATGTAGAGCACTTTGAAGCTGCATTTGAACTACAATTTGGACCTTCAACCCGTTGAACCCTGTTGAAGTCCACTATATGGAGAAAAATCCTGAAATGTTTTACTCAAAAACCTTAATTTCTTTTCGACTGAAGAAAGAAAGACATAAACATCTTGGATGACATGGGGGAGAGTAAATTATCAGGAATTTTTAATTCTGAAGTGAACTAATCCTTTAACGGCTACAAACTACAGTATAAAATACACAATAGCAACCAGTTCCCTGACACTATACCATACTGTGGATATACTTCACAATTCATTAACAATAAAAACATTTAAGGCTGTAGTTCTAATCTAAAGTGAATAAGTATACTATAAATAATGTCTAATATTATACTACACAAACACAATAGCATACATTATACAGAAAACAATTCTGTACTTACACTATTGTACTGTAGACAACAGTGCTGTACTATACTGTGCTCTTCATTAACAATATACATTTAGCATCACTTCTTACTACAGTTTATTATACTACAGCCAACAATACTGTACTAAAATACATTACAAGCTACTAGTACTTTAAGTAAATCAGAGTTCACAAAAAGTTTTATTCATGGGTTTTTTGGGGATATGAAGTACACATTGTATAATTGTCCTATCATGTCATTTTCACAACTCTCAACTTTGAAAAGATGGTTTTGTGGAGTTTTGGTTTACTGAAAGTTTTTTTGGAAAGACGTTTCGTCAGCTGAACAATCAACACTTGTATATAATGTTTCTTGTTTTCATTTGAATCTGTTAATTCTATATAAAATTCTGTAATTTTTATATACAATTTAAAAAAAAATAAAAATGGAAAGTTTAAAAAGAGCATACAGGTTTTTTATATATTTTTATTAATAAATGATTAACA
This sequence comes from Hypophthalmichthys molitrix, assembly GCA_037950675.1. Classification (NCBI taxonomy): domain Eukaryota; kingdom Metazoa; phylum Chordata; class Actinopteri; order Cypriniformes; family Xenocyprididae; genus Hypophthalmichthys; species Hypophthalmichthys molitrix. The sequence continues at coordinate 19,974,035 of CM075515.1, forward strand.
TTTTATTTACAAATGTGATGATGATAATTACAGTAATAAATAATTTATTATTCATGATACAATTGCACTTTCAGTAGAGGGTCTCCGGGCTCATTTGTCCGCTCGCACGAACGACGCAAACACGCTGTCCTCTTGATTCAGAAGAACCTCTGGTTTATCAAACTCCAAAATGACTCCTCTCTTCATCACAATCACCAGGTCTGCATTCAGGATGGTGTGCACACGATGCTATGGAAAAACACACACATAATGACGTTAAATGTCTGAGACCTTGTTTGACCAGCTGAAAGGCTGAAATGCCTCAATCATTAAAAGCATTGAATGGTCGTCAAGCCATTGGGCTTTAACCACAGCTAGACTTTAAATATTAAAGTCAGAAAGCAACCTAATAGGCAACTTACGGCGATCGTGACCACAGTTCTGTCGGCGAAGGCAGTCATCACAACTTTCTGTAGAATGCTCTCCTATTTAAAAAAACAAAACAAACAAAAAAAACATTAATATATATATAATTAATAAACATTAATATAATATAATAACCTATAAACCTAATCTATTAAAAAAGAGCATTATATACATATTTTTTTAATTTCAAACTTTTTAACCTAACCTATTAAAATTTATTATATTTATCTTATATAATTTTTTAATAATTCAAACTTTGACAAACAAAAATTTGACATTATAAAAAATATAAAATAATATACATTATATTTAATCATATAAATTATATTTATCCATTTTGTCTGCCATTTTTTATAATAATAAATTTAATATTATAAATGTATTTTATATATAATATATATATATATATATATATATATATATTATTTCAACCTTTTAACCTAACCTATTAAAAAAAGAATTTATTAATTATTCTAACTTTTAAAATATTTATTATTTTAAATTAGATTTGTAATATTTATATTAAATGTATTATTATAAAAATAGCAGACAAAAATGGATAAATTTATATTAATAAATATAATATATATTATTTTATAACGTCTAACTTCTTAAACTAGTCTATTACAAAATGTACTATATTATATATTTTTAATAATTCAAACTTTTATAATTTTTATATATAATTTATATTATAAAAAGGCAGAAAATATACATATACAGTATATTTATAATTTCAAACCTTTTAACCTAACCTATTAAAAAAGAGAATTATATTATACTATATTATTATTTTTTAATAATTCAAACTTTTATTATATATATATATATATATATATATATACATTTTAAATGAGATTTATAATATTTATGTTATATATTTATATATTATATATTAATGTATATTATATTTTTTTATAATGTCAAACGTTTTAACCTAGTTTATTAAAAAGAGCATTATGTTATATTATATTTTTTAATAATTCACACTTTTAATCTAACCTACTGAAAACAGCATTACATTATTATTATAATCTCTAACTTTAACCTATAAAAAGAGCATTATTAATATAATTATTATATTACGTAAACATATACAATTTACTTTAAAACTTTTTAACATAATTTAATATTTTTATTAACAAATTTTATTATTGTTATAACAATTTAAGTGAAGGATTTAATTGAAAAATGAACATGAGTTTTAGTATATATTATTTTATATATTAATGTTGTAATGATAGCTTACATTCAAGCTGGCATGGCATTTTTATTTTGAATTCTTTATATCAGTCTGTAGGGGGTGCAGAAACACCATTCCTTTTCACACGGATGCTTTCCTTTCATTTTAAATCTATCAAATTGATCCTCAGTGTGTGTCCGTTCCTCTATCAAACCCAGCCAGTGCATTTAGTACAGCCACGCTTCATTTATTCAAGAGAGATGAAGGCAGAGGAGCAGTCGAGGAGAAGCGTGCTTGAGAATGTGAAGAGAATCAAGGTCGTGGCCCCTGGGGTTTTTCCTTCTACCTCTTTAGACTCTCTTACTCTTTATTGTACTTCTAAACACACACACACACACACACACACACACACACACACCGTAGCCATGTCTATGGAAGCAGTGGCCTCGTCCATAATCAGAATACTGCTCTTCCGCACAAATGCACGCGCCAGACAGAACAGCTGACGTTGCCCCTGGCTGAAGTTCTCCCCACCTTCGGTTATTATAGCATCTGAAACGCAAGATAAGAGTATCATCAATCATATATTTAGATTAGTTTGATAGCTTTTGGAAAACTGGAAAAGTGTGAAATGTTTGTACAGCTGGTTTAATGTCCGGAGGTGATGTGACCGCAGTCAATTTGATGTGCACCCTTTTAGAAATGTAGCCATTTTTCTGCCAGTCACTCCAAAATGAGATATAAATTCTGCTGAGAATTATACGCAACCTCATTCATTCATAAAAACATAAATGCCTGACAGTGAAAAACTTAGTTCACCCAAAAATGAAAATAATGTCATTTATTACTCGCCCTCATGTCGTTCCACACCCGTAAGACCTCCGTTCATCTTCGGAACTCAAATTAAGATATTTTTGTTAAAATCTGATGGCTCAGTGAGGCCTCCATAGCCAGCAATGACACTTCCTCTCTCAAGATCCATTAATGTACTAAAAACATATTTAAATCAGTTCATGTGAGTACAGTGGTTCAATATTAATATTATAAAGCGACGAGAATATTTTTGGTGCGCCAAAAAAACAAAATAACGACTTATATTGTGATGGCCGATTTCAAAACACTGCTTCAGGAAGCTTCGGAGCGTTATGAATCAGCGTATTGAATCATGATTCGGATCGCGTGTCAAACCGCCAAAATGTTGAAATCACGTGACTTTGGTGCTCCGAACCGCTGATTCGACACAAAAGATTCATAACGAAAGCTTCATGAAGCAGTGTTTTGAAATCGGCCATCACTATATAAATCATTATTTTGTTTTTTGCCGCACCAAACATGTTCTCGTAGCTTTATAATATTAATATTGAACCACTATACTCACATGAACTGATTTAAATATGTTTTTAGTACATTTATGGATCTTGAGAGAGGAAATGTCATTGCTGGCTATGCAGGCCTCACTGAGTCATCGGATTTCAACAAAAATATCTTAATTTGCGTTCCGAAGATTAACGAAGGTCTTACGGGTGTGGAACGACATGAGGGTGAGTAATTATTTTCATTTTTAGGTGAACTAACCCTTCAACCCTAAAAAGGCAAGTTCACACACTAAGGATGGCAGCTATAACTATAAAGTTTTAATATTCGTTCTAATTCTATGAGAATAGCGAAGATTTATGTTTCTGTCTGTGTTTATAACCCTCCCTCCCATAATTCATATTAAGTGATTAAATCATGAGAGAATGTTCATTTTTGGGTGAACTATTCCTTTAACATTTGACTCCTATCAGTATCTAGCATGTTTTATGAGTCTTAGGTGTCTTACCTAGTCCTCCAGGCAGGGTTTTAACTACTGGTTTAAGTTGTGCGATTTCTAACGCCTCCCACAACATGCTGTCTGTGGCCTTCATCTCTGGATCTAGATTAAAACTGAACACAAGAAAATGAGATATTATAGAACTTCTCATTATAAATTCAGTTTGCCCCAGAAATCCTCCAGCTCTACAGCCCCATACTGCTTTTAAAAACACTGAAACAGGACAAAAAACTATGGTGATTCATAATTTATAATGTAAATCTGGGACAGTTTGGTCTGTGAAATCACATGGTCAAGTGTCACATTCAAACTGATTAAGTTGTATCGAAAGTGCATTTGTTTTTTTTCTTGTAAATTAATAAAATGTCTAGGATATTGGGACAATTTCATTCACTCATGCAGTATTCGGTTTTAAGAGACGCACCGGATGGTTCCGCTGAATAAGAAGGGATCTTGTAGAATAATAGAGAAGCGCGACCTCAGCGTCTGAAGAGGGAGCTTTGCTATATCGATGTCATCAATGATTATTCGCCCTGTTGGAGTATAAAGACTTAAAATCCATATGCCACATATTATACTCTGTAAATTCAATTATATTAGCTTGACCTTAATAAAAAGGAATGAAAATCACCCTCAAACGTGTCCACCATCCGGAAAAAGGCTAACGAGAAGGATGACTTGCCACTTCCTGTTCTACCACAGATTCCAAGCTGTAACAGTTTAACACAAAGTCAAGGTTTTTAACCTTCAACAATATGTAATCATAATAACTGTCTGTATATATATGGTAACACTTCAGTATAGGGAACAATTATCACTTTTAACTAGTTGCTTATTAGCCTGCATATTGGCGGTTTATTAGTAGTTATAAAGCACATATTAATACCTTTTTCTGTATAACCATATTCTACATCCCTTAATCCTACCCAATACCTGAACATAACCACTACACTAACTACCTTACTAATTATTAATAAGTAGTAAATTGGGAGTTTATTGAGGGAAAAGTTAATAGTGAATATGTGTTCCCCATACTAAAGTGAGAGGGGGTATGCATTGACGTCACCCACCCTCAGTCACATGGCAAAACATCCTGGAACATGATAGGGGAAACTGTGGTTTGACTCGACTCGAGGCAGTTGGACTCGACAGTGATCCTCACAACTCGCCAAAGAACCAGTGATCCATGGACATTGACATGTGGCCACTATCTATTTTTCTATATGCTACTGTATATTTATTTATCTATCTAGACTTTTTTTGTAAGGTAAACTGGGTTTGTCCTACATTATCCAACCATGGTCGTTGTGATTTTGCCAATTAAGTCATGTTATTGGAACAACATCTTTTGTTGATCCTGGATCAACATTCCTATCTGAAAACATAGTCCTAACCCTATCCCTACCCCTAAACCTAATCCTACCCATAATTTATCCCTAAAATCAGAGGGAAATGACAGATGAATAAGAATGGTGTAGAAGCCCCTAACTTTTGTTGTAAACCTAATCTGAAAACATAGTCCTAACCCTATCCCTACCCCTAAACCTAATCCTACCCATAATTTATCCCTAAAATCAGAGGGAAATGACAGATGAATAAGAATGGTGTAGAAGCCCCTAACTTTTGTTGTAAACCTAAACTTGACATTAACTGTAAACCTATCCCTCAAATCTGACTGGTTAATTGGAATGTTGTTCCAGGATCAACAAAGATGTTGATTCAGGAACATGTTATACTTGAATAAAATCAAGTTCACCATCCAACCATACCCCTTTGTAGAACACAAAGCTTATTATAATGGATGTTTTTTAATAAACGCTGACAAAAACATTACTTCTGTCAGGACCACTATCCAGTTTGGATTGGCAGTTCTATACAGTTCGGATTGGCGGTATGGTTCTGTTCTGGGCAAGAGCTCATCCATGCAGTCTAGCAGCGATAACCCCCCTTAGAGTAAACAGAACAGAACCAACATGAATGTATGCAGATATCATTAATGTTAATTAATTTAATGTACAACATAATTCGAGAAATTAGTCTGATTCAAAGGGGAATCAGAAGGCCAAATCCTGACTGGACCTTATATATGGATGCTGTGATAGGCCTTGTATTCCTATAGGTCAGGGATGGGGAACGTTGCTCCTGGAGGGCCACTGTCCTGCAGAGTTTAGCTCCAACCCTGATCAAATTTACCAGCCTGTAGCTTTCTAGTAATCCTAAAGACATTGATTAGCGTGTTCAAGTGTTTTTGATTAGGGTTGGAGCTAAACTCTGCAGGACAAAGGCTGTCCAGAACCAACGTTCCCCATCCCTGCTATAGGTAGATGTGGATCAGCTGAGAGTCAGCTGATGCGAGCTTCACTGACGTGACCTGTCAGAACTAACGCTATACTTGATAGTTAAGCAGAATATAATGAGTTGAGATGTGATGAGTTACCAATACAATATATGACCTATAGGGTAAGGGTTTTCCCTAGGGGGGCGCGGCCACCTGTTAATTCAGAAGTGAAATTCTCGAGTGAAACGGCTGTAAATGTGAGATTTTACAAGCAAATCTTTAGTCATCCACTAGAGGGGGCAATATGACTATTCTCCCAGCTAATCGTTGGCTATGGTTACAGCAGGTTTGTCGCAACTGGATTTGAGGCGTCACTCCGCCTACTGTGACGTCATGTGCATACTCTTTATATACACCGATCACGCATAACATTATGACCACATTCGTAATATTGTGTTGGTCCCCTTTTTGCTGCCAAAACAGCCCTGACCCATTGAGGCATGGACTCCACTAGACCCCTGAAGGTGTGCTGTGGTATCTGACACCAAGATGTTAGCAGCAGATCCTCTAAGTTGTGAGGTGGGGCCTCCATGGAACAGACTTGTTTGTTGAGCACATCCCACAGATGCTCGATTGGATTGAGATCTGGGGAATTTGGAGGCCAAGTCAACACCTCAAACGAGTACTCCTCAAACCATTCCTGAACCATTTTTACTTTGTGGCAGGGTGTATTATCCTGCTGAAAGAGGCCACAGCCACCGTTTCCATGAAAGAGTGTACATGGTCTGCAACTATGCTTAGGTAGGTGGTACGTGTCCATCCACAAGCAACATCCATATGGATGGCAGGACCCAAGGTTTCCCAGCAGAACATTGCCCAAAGCATCACACTGCCTCTGCCGGTTTGCCTTCTTCCCATAGTGCATCCTGGTGCCATGTGTTTCCCAGGTAAGCGACACACACACACCCGGCCATCCACGTGATGTAAAAGAAAACATGATTCATCAGACCAGGGCACCTTCTTCCATTGCTCCGTGGTCCAGTTCTGATGCTCACATGCTCACTGTTGTCGCTTTCGGCAGTGGACAGGGGTCAGCATGGGCACCCTGACTGGACTGCGGCTATGCAGCCTCATACGCAACAAACTGAGATGCATTGTGTATTCTGACACCTTTCTATCAGAACTAGTATTAACTTCTTGAGCAATTTAAGTTACAGTAGCTCGTCTGTTGGATCGGACCACACAGGCCAGCCTTCGCTCCCCACGTGCATCAATGAGCCTTGAGACTTACCCTGTCGCCGGTTCACCACTGTTCCTTCCTTGGACCACTTTTGATAGATACTGACCCCTGCAGACCGGGAACACCCCACAAGAGCTGCAGCTTTGGAGATGCTCTGACCCAGTCGTCTAGCCATCACAATTTGGCCCTTGTCAAACTCACTCAAATCCTTACACTTGCCCATTTTTCCTGCTTCTAACACATCAACTTGAGGACAAAATGTTCACTTGCTGCCTAATATATCCCACCCACTAACAGATGCTGCAATGAAGAGATAATCAGTGTTATTCACTTCACCTGTCAGTGGTCATAATGTTATGCCTGATCTGTGTATATTTAAATAAGTTAAATATAATTATTTAACTTTCTTAAAGTAAAATTCTTAAATGTACCTTTTGTCCTGGGCTGATGTGAGCATTGACCTGTTTGAGCACAGGCTTCAGGGTGCTGTCGTACCTCACGCTCAGATTCTGGATCTGAATCTCACCCCGCTGAGGCCAACCTTCTGGAAGCTGAGACGCAGCTGAGGAACATTTACCCAAAGAGATAAGAGGCGTAAGATATACAGAGAATGACAGAATGTGCGAACACAGGAAATGCTGAGTGTCCGAATCCAGTGAAAATGAGAAGCGGCTGTAGTCAGTAAACGTGGCTCAGTGTGTAGTGATACTCACACAGCATACCCTCGTAGCTTTCAGGTTCTGTCTTCAGCAGAGCTTTTATTCTCTTCACAGCTCCCAGCTGCACCTCCATGTCTGCCAGATTACGCACCATCCAGTTCAGGTAATTGGACACCTGAGAGGTAAAATATAAAAAGAGAAGTTATTTAATATTGCTGATGATAAGCATGTAGAAAGTTAGATGTATGTGTGTAAGGTCTTGCCATGAGGGCGTATGTGAGTCCCAGCCCCACCAGCCCAGTGGACAGATGATTGTACTGGGAGTTTGTGATGGAGGCCACAGCAGCTATTAGGACAATACAGGCCCCAATGTATTCCTGCATAAGAGATACAACAGTATAGCAGATAATGTTGAGTCGATCAGTAGGTAAAGTAGGTAGCATTTGATCAAATGTACCAACACATACTCATATAGTAACTGACTTGTGTGGCATATAAACTCACCATTCGAACCTCCAGCCAGCGGTTCGCCGCTGTGAGGAAGAGAGAGGCCATGTTATTGGCATCTGTGAACTGTAGAAGTCTCTGTCTGAATCTAGGCTCATACCTAAGAGAGGAAAATACAAGAAGAATCTGTTTAATACATTAATATGGAAGGCATTTAGCAGATGCTCCCATCCTGAGTGACTAAAAAAAAAAGACTACCACGGTCAACAGATGAGGAACTAAAGCACTGAACCCATAATTTTGCCCACCTGAACGCTCGGATGGTTGTGAGCCCCTCTACTGTCTCAGAGAAGTGTGAGAGCAGAGGAAGCTGTGTGCTGTCTTCTAGCTGCTGGAGATCTCTGGAAATACAAGCACACAAGTCAGTAAACAGTAAACATCTTAATAGAAAATAAAGATTCTCTCAACATCTACTCACCCTCATGCCATCACCAAAGGAAATGTCTTTTATTTTTCAGAGAACACAAACGAAGATTTTTAGAAAAAACCCCACCTCTTTAAGTCCATATGAAGTTAAACAGTAGGTGGGGGAGCAATTTCTCAAGAGCAATTTTTGAAGGGGACACAAATAATACAGCCAAAATTGTAAGAATATGTGTACACAGATGAAAGCCTTACTACTATTTCTAGTGTAGCATGGAGTTTTTCCCTCTCTCGCTATTAAATCGCTTATTTTGCGTATTTTATGAGTGCGCATTTTAGTGGTAATTAGGGACCAGCAATTGCTTGAATGGTGGGTTCATTATTATTCTTAACGAAAAACACAACAACAAAACAGTATAATGACAAACTTGCTTATACTAAACATAGAACTTTTATTAACAAAACGGCTTTATTAACGGATTCACAACGAGCTTACATCATGAATTCACAAAGCGTTTACATTTACATCAAGTGTAAACTCAACCCTCTTAGGAATATTTAAACTTTTTTCAAATATAAAACATCACTTCCGGCAAACTGTCGTGTTCTTTCAAGAAAGGCTAGAGTTTACACTTGAAAAGTGACGTTCCTCTGCAGTTCATTGTCAAGTCAGCTTCACAACAAGACAAGGCAATGTAGCAAAAACCAATAAAGAATACCAGTCAAGGCAGCAATCGTTCTCTCCTTTGCACATCCAACTCAGAAACGAAATCAAAATTATTTTTCCCAGTAGTGTCTTCATTCACAGTAAGAATCAATGATACCACTACATTGCGCAGATGCCGAGATTTAAAGTCTCGAAGAAATGGGATAACCTTTCACAGGTGAGAATGTGTTGGTTTCTGTTTTCATATACTGTATATTATCTCAATATTACAGGGTTTTATTCTATTTAATGTTGTGTTAGCTGATGCCTTTGTCTTGTTGTACAGCGTTAGTTCAGCAAAAACATCAGCTGAAGTTTATTGCAGATATAGATAATCATACATGCGTCTAACCTTGGTTGTAGAGGCAAAGTCAACTTGCTCCGAGTGTTGACGGACCGACTTTGACTGTTCCAATATGGTGGATGGCTTACGTATAACAGCCCAAAGAAAGCCAATAATGAGGCATCTATATCTATGCGTCAAGAGCTCGCGCTACTCTGACATGAAGAACAAATTTTTTTGGAACAGTCACTTTGTCGCATCCAGTGTTCATGCTGTTGCGATGCTGCACGATTAATTATCGCATCCAGTGTAGACACGGTGTCAGAGCTCTCTAAGATGTTTACGTTCATTATTATGGTATTATATGCTTTGAGACATGAGGTAATTTAACGCCGTCTCTCATAACGCTTTGCAGACTCTGCTCTGGCTGTCATGTGTTTTGGAGGAGGCGTGGCTTTGGAGAGCGTTCTGAAGGGAGGATGGGATCTTATGCTTTCAAAGCTAGCTTGCTATTGCTAAGCTCAATGAAACTGCACACCCTAGTTTTAAATGTGTATACAACATTTGGAAGTGATTGTTTATAGTTTTCTTTTTAACTACAAACCATCACTTCTGGCTAACTGTCGTAAGTACATTTGTGATGCAGAAGTGCAGAGGACCGTCACTTTTCCTGCAAACTTCACAACTTCTCAAGCGCAAATGTAACCCTCTCTTCAATGCACATACAACAGTTGGCCAGAAACAATGGTTTATAGATAAAAAAGTATAGAATATTCATATTTTTCTTACTAGAAGGTTCATCGACTGGGGTCATAGGGAGTACCGTCATGATGGTTGTTTGTGCTGCTTTGGGCGTCAACTTTCGGGCGCCCATTGACTTGCATCATATGGACACATTATTATTCTAAAAATCTTTGTTTGTGTTCATCTGAAAAAAGTCATACATCTGAGACGTATGAGGCTGAGTAAATGATTAGAGAATTTTCATTTTTGGGTGAACTCTCTTTTTAAGTATTGAGAATAAATTTGTAGCTATAAAGGCATATTTCTGATTTTTTTTTTTTAAATGAATAAAATTAGACATGAATTTCACCAATATCTTGGACAAAAAGTTGCAATGGAGAAGTAAATGGCTTCAGATAAATAATAAATTAATCTGATTGGTTACTTTGATGCGACTCTGAAGTATTTCTGGATGAAGTAGCAGGTGATGGCCAGTGGTGCTAGTACAATGAGGAAAACCGGCGTGACGTATGAGATCACACCCAGAGCCGACACACACAGCAGCGTGGAGCGACTCAAACACTCCAGGGTAGCGGGAATGTGCTGAAACATAAAGAAAGAGAAATATTCAAATGCAGATACTAAAAGCTATTACTAAATGCTGTTTCTGTTAGTCACCAAGGGAGGAATATTGCCTCACACACAGTAACATTTTATGATTTTGGCATCGTAACATCATACCTGATCTATCGTATTGGTATCGGAAGAGAAACGGTTTACTATGCTTCCTAAAGGAGTGGTTTCAAAGAGCCTGGAAAAAAAGAGGGAACAATTTAAAGAAAAAAAAAAACGTTTTAATTTGCACACACCTTGACGCATGACGAATTATACACAATATAATTCCACTTCAGGAATATGAAGGTTTCAGATGTACCTCATTGGGGCAAGAATAATTTTATTCAGCAGATTGTGGTGCAGTTCTTTGGCCACCCGCAAGCCCGTCCACTCCACGGCCACTGATGTGGCCAGACACAGCACGATACCCAGACAGCACAGCAGGCTGAACACCAGCAGGTATGATGAGTGACTGAAACCAACGTCCTGTGGGGAGAACAAGGGTAACACTTAAAAAACGCCAACTCACTTGGTACGTAGTACAGAAAGGATTGGTAAACAATTCTATTATGCTGATCTCACTCTTAACACCATGTCATGGTTATACTTTCAAAACAATAGCTGCATATATTAAGCATTTATTTGCCAATATTATTGTTGCAGTGCTGCTAAACTTCTGTTAAAGAGTTAGTTTACCCAAAAATGAAAATTAGCCCATAATTTACTCACCCTCAAGCCATAATAACTTAAGAAATCTACACAGACAAAGAAATATTTTACAATCCATAAAAAAAGCTATGTGTAATAAAGGGAAATGACTCAGGAAAAAAGTATTGAACACACTAAATGAAATTGTATTTAATAGTTGGTGGAAAAGGTTTTTTTTTTTGCAATGACAGCTTCAAAACTTTAAATCTTGAACATTCTGAGAGTCTCTCTTGTGAATTTTGATCTTCAGTTCTTTCCACCAATGCTCTGTTGGGTTTAGGTGTGGTGATTTACTGGGACATTCTAACAACTTTATTTTCTTCTTCTGGAACCAATTCAAACTCTCCTTTGCAGAACTGTTGTCCTGGTGGAAATGTCCACTAAAGTCTCATCTTCATCATCCTGGTGGATGGCAACAAATTCATCTCAAGAATTCCCAGTACATGGCTCCATTCATCTTCCCTTCAATAACATTGATTCTGCCGGTACCATGAGAAGAGAAACAGCCCCATACCATGAAGCTTCCACCTCAAAAACATGGTATTTTTAGGACCATATGCAAAGCCATTTCTCCTCCAAACATGGCATGTGGTATTATTGCCGTGTCTCATCTGACCACAGTAAATTCTCCCACTAGTTCAAACATTTCCAAATGTTGTGTAGACTTCAAATGAGCTTCAACATGCCTTTTCTTCAGTAATGGAGCTTTCTGTGGTGAGCGTGCATGGAGGCTGTGGCGGTGGAGTGCATTTCCTATTATTTTCTCTGTGACAACTGTACCTGCTGTCTCCAAGTCTTTCTGGACCTCTTTCCGAGTGGCCCTTGGTTCTTGAGCCACTCTTCCGACTAACCTTCTGATTCCATGATTAGAAATCTTGCAAGGAGCTCCTTTGCATGGCCAGTTGATGGTGGAATGATGGTGGAGAAAGGCCCCAATGGTGCTTAAAGTAAGATTTAGGAGTTGGAAAATCCTTCTGTAACCAGTACAAAATTCGGGAGGAGCAACGCTCAAATAATCACCACGTCATTTCAGCCAGCTGTCAAAAATCAGTAATTAACATGTCTACCCAATCAGCATGAGTGAAGGCCTATATATATATATATATATATATATAATATATATATATATATATATATATATATATATATATATAAACACAGTCGACTATATTCCTTGACAGTATTTTCCAGCATCCCTCCACCATCCTGTCTCCTCACACTCACCTGGTTACTTCCTAACCAGAAATATGGGGGGAGTACTGTGGGTTCGGGCCAAATACAGAGCTCGGAGCCCTCTCCTCTGACCTATTACGTATACTATTTATTTTCTGATTATTTGTAAGTGTGAACTCGTGAATTATGTACGGCAAAAATCTTGTTTTGAAAGTCTTGGGAGAGCTCTTTGCCTCTACCCATAATGAGATGCGTTCAGAGATGGGTAAGCCTTTTCTAACCAAACAACATGCACTAACCCAACTGATTCTAATTTGCACAGGTAGAAGATAGAACTACTACTTAGTGAAATCTGTTGCTTTCTGGACTTGCCTTGCCCTAGTGTACTGCTTTTTCTTAGTGTGTTCAATACTTTTTTTCCCCTTGTCATTTCACTTTATTACACATAACTTTTTTATGGATTGTAGTATTATGATTTCCTTATTTGTATCGATTTCTTGAGCTAATACCAACGTCTGGTCAAAACTGTATGTGAATTGCTGCATTGGAACTTTGTATAATAAAAAAAATGTTAACGTATTCAATACTTATTTTACCCGCTGTATATTAAAAATATCCTGGCTTGACCAAGCTTTATAATGGGAGTGACTGGAGGAGTTTTTGAAGTCCAAAAAAGTGCATCCATCTTTTTGGATGCAAGTCGAACGCATATGGTTGTCGTGCCGGAAGCTCGTTATTTTACTTAATAAAGTATTTGTCTTACACAAATGCATCGATTCACTTCAGAATGCCTTTAATAACCCCTGGAGCCTCGTGGAGTATATTTTATGATCGATGAATGCACTTTTTAGGACTTCAAAAACTCATGCTCCAATCACTCCCATTATAAAGCTTGGACAAGCCAGGATATTTTTAATATAACTCTGATTTTGTTTGACTGAAAGAAGGAAGTCATACACACCTATGATGGCTTGAGGGTGAGTAAATTATGGGGTAGTTTTCATTCTTAGGGGAACTAACCCTTTAATGTCCGTGCACCAAGAACGATAACTATAACAATAACTATATTAGCGGCCACAGCAATAGATGATAATGTTCTGCACATGCTGCAGTTTTGTTGTCTGCCACTTTAAATACACAAGCTATTTAAATTAAGGTGAATTCTGATTGGCTGTCAATGTTTTTATGGTTTATAACCTAGAAAAAAAGTCCAACGTCCAACAATATGGTTTCTCATATCAGTGTGGTGTGGTCTTCCCCGCTCTTATAGAATTATAACGATTATTAAATCTTTATAGATATCATTAGAGTTATCATCTGTGGTGTGAACGAGCCTTAAGTGAATTTATTGTATACACTGCAAACAATCCATAACACTGCTAGCAGGCAAATTATTTTAATTACACATGAAGTCTGAAGACTTCTGACTGATTCTAATTTATGTACTGCAACCTTCCAAATGCTAATCGTACACCCTGAAGAAATAAAGTGAAAGAAAATCAATCTGGCAATCAAGATAACTAAAAGGCTATTCATTATCATAAAACTCCAGCAGAGAGCATCAATAATGTGAACCAACTCAAAAACATAAGAACTTATTAGTGGAAAACTGTCTACTTTACATTCTCTGTGGTGGCAAAGCCTGCAGCTTAAAATGCGTTAAGCAATTACATGAGCAGCGATGGATGAACTTGGTTTGTGAAAATATGGAAAATACGCCTCTGCTAAAGACGAGCATGTGGAGTGGATAAAATTAGATTTTTTGTGCGGAGAGGATATTTAAACAAAATTTTGAGCTGGACCTGTGTGTCTGGTAGCACATTTTTAACCACCTGACTGACTCAAGCTGAGGTTTATTAAATAAACTGCTTAGCCTATAATCCAGAACAACTGGAGTCTAGTCTCACTGTGTTATCTGAGCTGTAACAGCACACGCCAGCTCAAGGCAGATTCACCACAACATGCTCTTCCTCAGTGGCAGGGTGGTCTATTAATAGAGTGAAGTGAAGTGCTGGCTCTTAACACCTTCTCTTGTTTTTTCCTATGTGCCATTCAACATTTATGTGCCTCGTGGAAATATAAAACACACCTTCTTTTGTAGGATATTACAGTTTGGGATATTTATCATGGAGAATTTTAATATTCAGCCCAATATACACAACAATATCAACCCAAGCAGCCAATGAAATCATGCATCTAAGCTATCCGAAGACGATGAACTGCCTCTTCAGCAGGTGCAAACCATAAATTATGTAAATTGGAGCCTAAATGATTCAAGAGGGGATCCATATGAAGAGTCAATTCATTCAATTCAAAAAGCATGTGCCAGATGTAAATTTTTGAACATTTTTCAAATTTTAAACAAATTTGACCAGAATATCATAGAGAAAAAAAAAAAAAACACCAACCATCCATAACACTTCTGCAACCTGCACAGCATAGCAACCTCTAAAAACCACCCACAATGCATCAGATTTTAGCCACTCACATTCTTCAGAAAGTGTAAAAATCAAGTTCACACACATGACAGTCTATCTTTACCTGCACTAGGGAGCAGTTGTGTGCAGCTGCGTCAGTTTTGGCTGTGATGACTTTGGACGTCCAATAAGCCAGCCAGTAGTCAATGGCCACCAAAAAGGAGTGTTTGAGGAGCTGGGATAGCAGGAGCAGGAGAAGCAGGAGGAGGCCTGCAGAGCTCAGGTACGTCCCACAGGATCTCCAGGGAATGGTGGCTCTGTGTCTCATCACTCGAGACATGTTATCTTCATCATCGCTCTCCACAGACTCTTCTATAGATATGAAAAGAAATCAGATTTATAAATAGATAGACAGACAGACAGAAATATAGATAGATGGATAGATTGAAACACAGACAGATGAACAGACAAACCGATAGACAGAAGGATAGAAAGGGACAGACAGGCAGATAGACAGATACAGATAGATACACTGAATAAAATTATAAATGCAACACTTTTGTTTTTGCCCCCATTTTTCATGAGCTGAACTCAAAGATCTAAGACTTTTTCTATGTACACAAAAGGCCTATTTCTCTCAAATATTGTTTACAAATCTGTCTAAATCTGTGTTAATGAGCACTTCTCCTTTACCGAGATAATCCATCCACCTCACAGGTGTGGCATATCAAGATGCTGATTAGACAGCATGATTATTGCACAGGTGTGCCTTAGGCTGGCCACAATAAAAGGCCACTCTAAAATGTGCAGTTTTATTACACAGCACAATGCCACAGATATCAAAAGTTTTGAGGGAGCGTGCAATTGGCATGCTGACTGCAGGAATGTCCACCAGAGCTGTTGCCCGTGAATTGAATGTTCATTTCTCTACCATAAGCCGTCTCCAAAGGCGTTTCAGAGAATTTGGCAGTACATCCAACCGGCCTCACAACCGCAGATCATGTGTAACCACACCAGCCCAGGACCTCCACATCCAGCATCTTCACCTCCAAGATCATCTGAGACCAGCCACCCGGACAGCTGCTGCAACAATCGTTTAGCATAACCAAAGAATTTCTGCACAAACTGTCAGTAACCGTCTCGGAAGGTCATCTGCATGCTCGTTCGTCGGGGTCTTGACCTGACCGCAGTTCGTCGTCGTAACCGACTTGAGTGGGCAAATGCTCACACTCGATGGCATCTGGCACTTTGGAGAGGTATTCTCTTCATGGATGAATCCCAGTTTTCACTGTACAGGGCAGATGGCAGACAGTGTGTATGGCGTTGTGTAGGTGAGCGGTTTGCTGATGTCAACGTTGTGGATTGAGTGGCCCATGGTGGCGGTGGGGTTATGGTATGGGCAGGCGTATGTTATGGACAACGAACACAGGTTAATTTTATTGATGGCATTTTGAATGCACAGAGATACCGTGACAAGATCCTGAGGCCCATTGTTGTGCCATTCATCCACGACCATCACCTCATGTTTCAGCATGATAATGCATGGCCCCATGTTGCAAGGATCTGTACATAATTCCTGGAAGCTGAAAACATCCCAGTTCTTGCATGGCCAGCATACTCACCGGACATGTCACCCATCAAGCATGTTTGGGATGCTCTGAATCGGCGTATATGACAGCGTGTTCCAGTTCCTGCCAATATCCAGCAACTTCGCACAGCCATTGAAGAGGAGTGGACCAACATTCCACAGGCCACAATCAACAACCTGATCAACTCTATGCGAAGGAGATGTGTTGCACTGCGTGAGGCAAATGGTGGTCACACCAGATACTGACTGGTTTTCGGACTGCCCCAATACAGTAAAACTGCACATTTTAGAGTGGCCTTTTATTGTGGCCAGCCTAAGGCACACCTGTGCAATAATCATGCTGTCTAATGAGCATCTTGATATGCCACATCTGTGAGGTGGATGGATTATCTCGGCAAAGGAGAAGTGCTCACTAACATATTTGTGAACAATATTTGAGAGAAATAGGCCTTTTGTGTACATAGAAAAAGTCTTAGATCTTTGAGTTCAGCTCATGAAAAATGGGGGCAAAAACAAAAGTGTTGCATTTATAATTTTGTTCAGTGTATATAATATGGACAAAAGTATTGACACACCTCTTAATTATTGAATTCAGGTGTTTCAATCAGACCCATTGCCATAGGTGTATGAAATCAAGCATCTAGCCATGCAGTCTGCATTTACAAACATTTGTGAAAAAAAAAAAGGGTCATTCTGAGGAGCTCAGTGAATTCAAGCATGGTGTGATAGGATGCCACCTTTGAAATAAGTCAGTCAATAAGGACTGGAAAGTGGAAGTGTTTAGGAACAACAGCAACTAAGCCAAAAAGCAGAAGACCATGTAAAGTCACAGAGTGGGGTAAACAAGTGCTGAGGAGCATGGTGCGTAAAAGTTGCCAATGCTCTGCTGATTCCATAGCTGAAGAGTTCCAAATTTCTACTGGCATTAATATCAGCACAAAAACTGTTCGGCGGGAGTTTCGTGGAATGGGTTTCCATGACCGAGCACCTGCATACAAGCCTCCAAAATGCCAAGAGTGCCAAGATTCTGCCAATACTCTTGGCAAAAATGCCAAGAGTCGGATGGAGTGGTATACATCATGAGTAGTGGAAAGTCTGGTGAGTCTGGGTTTGGTGGATACCAGGAGAACGTTACCTGCCTGACTGCATTGTGCCATCTTGTAAAGTCTGGTGGAGGAGGGATAATGGTATAGGTTCTTTTTTTCAGGGGTTTGCCTAGGCCCCTTACTTCCAGTGAAGGGAAATGTTAATGCTTCAGCATACCAAGACAATTTGCACAATGCTATGCTGCCAACATTGTGGGAACAGTTTGGGGAAGGCCTTTTTCTATTCCAGCATGACTGTGCTCCAGTGCACAAAGGAAGGTTCATAAAGACATGTTTGGATGAGTTTGGCGTGGAAGAACTTGACTGGCCCACACAGAGCCCCAACCTAAAACCCATCGAACACCTTTGCGATAAACTAGAACAGAGATTTCGAGCCAGGCCTTCTCGCCCAAAAATCAGTGCCTGACCTCATGAATCCCTGCTGGTGTAATGGTCAGGTGTCCCAATACTTTTGTCCATATAGTGTAGAGATAGATAGATAGATACATACAAAACATGTGTCAACTTGTCCCATCTATATCAAATATCCTTGCCCTAAGAACACAGTTCAATCTTTTGAACAAGTGCAAACTGTAGAGAGCACACCACATGCTGCTCTAAATTTAAAAAGCAGCATCACACTGGTATTTCAAAAAACACAAGTGTAGGTGGATAGCAAAACAGATACTGAAAGAAGGAATAAACATGAGAAAAAAGCTGTAGAGCCCACAGGCATGTAACACTTGCACTGTGCCAAGAATACCCTCGAGTGCCAGAGCAGTGATGATGTGTGTATATATCATGTTTAGGTCAGTAGAAGAGCATTTACTACCACAGCAAATTAGCCATCATAGAGGGGAAAAAGCAACCCACTATGGTTTAAGCACTCAGCACAATCTCAGTGCTGAGGAGACAGAACCATCCCCACATTCATTATTCAGTCATTCCAGAGTGGTCTAGTCCGTCAGCAGATGTTAAATGCTTTTGCTCACTCTCCCACGCTACAATTAAAATCAGCAATGCTTAGCGAACAAATCGCCATAAGCAAAGAGGTCTATAATAGTAAAATGATCATTGCACAGAGAATACAAGATGTGAGGTGACACTTCTAGAAGAGTTTCTGGTCACTTGTCGATTTTAAGTTACTTTTTCAGGCAAAGTGTGGAGTCTATTATTTTGTCAGTCATGCAGTGAGAAGGCCAACCTTCCAATATAGCTTCAGAACTGGAGTATACTGACATTTGGCCAACTGCCATATATCTGGCACATTGCCTATGGCTGCCATGTAGAGAATAATCAATTATGAAGGCGAGGGGGTGGGCCCGGATGCTATTAAAGAATTGCACCGGGCCATTTGCACTGGATTTGTCTCTCCGGGCCACCAAGGAGATGGCCAGAGCCATTGATCGTTCTATGACAGCCCTGGCAGCCATGGAAAGGCATCTCTGGTTAAACCTTTCTGGTATTAAGGAGAAGGATAAAAAAAAAATTCTGGATGCCCCGCTTTCACCTGCTGGCCTCTTCGTTGACGCTGTCACCTCAGTTGTCGAGAGGTTTCAGGAGGCGAAGAAGCAAGCGGCAGCATTCCAGAGGTACTTCCCTCGCCAAGCTCATGTCTCAGAGGATCCTTCATGTCTCGAGCTTGGCTCTTAGCCATCTAAGAGCTCCTTTATGCTGCCACCCTTGATGCTTCGGGACACAGTGGTTTCCAGCGACTTCAGGTCTCTGTGTCTGGCCAGAGATATTGAGGAACTGGGCGACTCGCTCCGTCCGAGGAGGGATTTAGAGAAGCCAGTTCGGTTGTTCCCTGCTGGTTATCCTCTTTAGGGCACCGAGCTGACTACTCTAAATACACTAGAGACCAATCTCGAGAGGCTGGTTCCCTTAGTAGACCATCTTGCAACGTGGACACTTCTGCCAAATGTGTCTTAGTGGGTTCTGTAGTCTATAGAGAGAGGCTACAGAATTCGGTTCTTGTCTGCCTCGATTCAATGGGGTCCTGCCCACAGTGGTGGGTCCTGAGCAAGCTCTAGTAATGGAACAAGAGGTTTTAGTTCTCTTGGGGAAGCAGGCCATAGAAACCTCCCTAAGGAGAGTCTGGGTTCTATAGCCAGTATTTTATTGTTCCAAAAAAGGATGGGGAATTGCATCTAATTCTAGATCTGCGCCAGCTGAATCACACTTTAAAAACATTCAAGTTCAAGATGTTAACACTGAAGCTAATCTCGACTCAAATCAGATCAGAGGACTGGTTTGTCACAATAGATCTCAAGGATACTTTCATATGAAGAGTTCCATTGGAAAAACCTCTAAGTCTGTCTGACATGTTTTCTTATAAATGTGCATTTTTACCAGGCTCCTATGTTTAGGTTCAGTAATTTCACTTTAATGGCAAGGTTATTAGTCAGTTATTGAAATGCCTTATTTTCAAAAATGTCACTTTAGTAATTTTTTTTGTGTGTGTCCACCTCTTTGCACAACAAGACTTAGTAAAACATCCATTTCTGTAAAAGGAAAATTGTTGTGTTTACTTGCTACTCGCAAAATCCTGTCATTGCCATTGTAATGATGGACAAAACATGATAAAAACTTGCAGCTTGGCAATTGAAAGCTGGCTCATATGCACACCGTCATTCATCTTCATATGATTTGATTTGCATCTTCTGATTGGTTCTTCTGTGGACTTAGAGGCTTTTGCTGACAAAGGGAAGTGGCATTTAGAGGTTTCTGCCAACAAACCAGTATTTCTGAATGGGCTGACACTGGGATTTAGCGGATTAGAAGCGTAAGAATTTGATGAACGTATACTATGTGCGGAAAGCATTCGCTCAATATCATTATGTCATTTTTGACGGAGGTGGTGTTTAGCGGCTTTTGCATCTGAACTCTTCATATATCCATCTTTCTTAAACACAGGAAGTTCTTCAGGTTTGCTTTCAAGGGTGAAACTTACCAGTATTGGGTTATTCCTTACGGCCTAGCCTTGTCACCCCGCACTTTCACGAAGTGCATGGATTAAGGGTGGGCGAGATATATTGTCTACGATAATATCGTGATTGTTTTAATGATGTGCATTATCGTTTTAATGATGACATTATCAAGGATGTCCCTCACTTTACAAAAACACACCTAGAGTGCATACATTACATGATGTAGTCTAGTAGGTTAGACTAGTGTGCTTGCACTAGTCTTGCCTACTACGAGTTTTCATAATTGTGGCTGCCGGATATCAAGAGTTTAAATCCTCAAATCAGAGCTTTTCTGTTAAAAGGATACATTTACTTCTTGGTGTTTTACTTAATCTTTGCAATCTGGCAACCATGTGTACACATTTTCTCTACACTGCGGAAGTGATCTGAAAACACAGACAAAGTTGGAGTTTAGCGATCTCCATTTTAGATATTCTGCTTACATGAAAGTGTCACTTGAAAACCCCTGAACCAGCTAATCAGGATTATGTGAAAAATACAGGTGTATTGGTGCAGGGTTGTTACCGGAGTCTGCGGGAAGGTAGCGGGAGCAGGATTTGCTACCCCTGCTCTATACCAACTGCAATTTGCTCATCTCAAGCAGAGACCTGGATGATGCCAATAGTTGCTCTGTCCCACTAGGAGGGAGAATTATGTAACGATTTTATTTCTTAATTACAGATTCATTACAATGCTCAGTTCCAAGACCAGTGACCTCAGCCATCTGTTAGTGGATCCTGGACTTCTTGACAGATGGTGAGGGTGGGCATCCAAACATCTTGGCATAGATCATTCACATCAACAGCTTGGTCAGGAATGCACAGCAATGAGTATATTATCTCAGGATCCTGAGTAAGTTCAAGATGCTACCCCAGATGATCCTTTCCAGGAGGACTTGAGAAAGCCATCACACAAGACTGCAAGGACTAGCAGAGTCCTTGCAAATAATTGATTTTTTTTTTCTTTTCTCAATGTTGCAGTCAGCAAAAAAAAAAAAAAAAAAAAAAAACTACATAGAGGAATAAGTGGGTACTACCCTCTTGTCACCCATATCTTTAATGAAGATTTATGAGGATTCCTACCAGGGGCTTGCATAGTTAACACTGCAACAACCCATTGTCCTTTTTTGCAAATAGCTTGCAGGAAAAATCTAAAAATTATTGTACCAGATGAGCATGTGATATAAACTCTGCTAAAACATATATTTGTGTATTAGTGTTTTTCTACATGATTATCTACTCTTACCTTCTACTTCCTCTTCAGTTTTTAAAGCCTCTCTGGAGTACATGGCTCGCCTCAAGTTTTTTCTTTCCAGGACCGTCATATTCTCATCTACTGTCTCCTGGAACACAACAAAAACATAATGCCTAAACATCTATGGAGAACAGGGTATTCTGTTTAGCATATTTGGCTAGTTAAACAGCCTAAATCAAATCAAGTCAATTATATTCTTTTCCAATTAATTCCCTGAGTATTTGGGTCTCTTAAAAAGTACACTGGATGATTGTGACATAGACCTTAGTGACCTGTTCTGCTAGAACATCCTCCTGCAAATCTTGAAAGATCTAAGCCTAAATGTAGAGGTCATCTGAGAACATCTCCAGGTAGTTTGGACCAAATACTGTAAGATATACCATGTGGAAGGAGAACAGGAAGGGGCCCAACACAGTTCCTTGAGGTACTTCAGTGTTGTTTGATCTTCAACACACAGTTGTGTAGCTTAAATGTATTTTTGGACACAGAAAGACAGTTTTGAGACCTGACTGGCAACTGTGTTGGCCACTAGATGGCATATTAGACACTTGTTTGGAGACTTACAGTCAATTTTTTACAGCCCCAAGTCCCAGTCCCAATTAATCCTGTCTTCTTGATTACCAAGCTTATATTTTTTTCAGTACAAACACAGAGAATGGTTTTCCAATCTCTCAAACAATTCAAACAAATGTCAACAAAAAGGTCAAGTGAGTATTTGGCTTTATAAAGCAA
The DNA here is from genome assembly GCA_037950675.1 of Hypophthalmichthys molitrix. Classification (NCBI taxonomy): domain Eukaryota; kingdom Metazoa; phylum Chordata; class Actinopteri; order Cypriniformes; family Xenocyprididae; genus Hypophthalmichthys; species Hypophthalmichthys molitrix. The sequence continues at coordinate 19,996,736 of CM075515.1, forward strand.
AACAAATGAACTTGCCCTTTAAATCGCTTCCTTTAGTGTCTCATTAATTTTTTGCAGACTACCTTCTCAAATTCTTTGTCTTGTCTGTGCATCAGAGTCTTCCACTGCTCGAATAGCTCAGGCTGAGAGTTTTGGATGTCCTTCAAGGTTCCTTCTGCTTGTATGCTACCATCTTTCATCGCAATGATCTACAAATAAACAACAAACATTCAATTATTACTTCATTCTCCTGACAAGCCCATTACACTACTTTAAAAAGAAGGTGGGCGTTTTTAATGCCCCGTGAGAAGTAAAGCTAATATTTAATGGCAAGCCTGTCCCTTTTTATTTGGCAGCTTAAAGTGGCTATGTCTAAATAACATGGAGTTGAAAAACTCTTTCCTGACCGCAGGTGATTTATTGAGCGCCAGAAGGAGGAAGATTTTACAATTCATCACCCAGAGCCAGGGTGAGAGAGACAAGGGGCTTCATTCATTTCTAATAACAACAAGATTGATGATGACAACAAATTGGCTTGAGAACTAAAATATTTCATGAAAATGCAGTGTCTGTAAGCTTTCTCTAGTTAGGTATGTTGGGTCAAAGCATTTGGAACTATGTATATTCTCTTAAGTCTCAATATTATCCAAATTTACCTTCTAAAGTAAATGTATCTTGTTTTACCAGAAACAATAAAAGCAAAACAATGGAAATTAATGGGGCCCATATGAAACCCACTGTTTCAAAAGTATGACCACAGGATGTGAACAATATGCACGTTCTTTGCCATGACAATATAATGCCTAAACCCTAAAACTACTCTAAAAGTTTTGAGAACCTGCAATTTTCCTTTTAAACATATGTTTTTGGATGTGTCTGGATGAGGAACATTTCTTGTCTGTGAAAAACAACATTGAGGTTAAGTAGAAGAAGAGAATTTGTTGCTTATTCTAAACCTGAAGTGACCTTATTTCGGTTGAATGGCTTTGGTTTGGTCAGCAGTTTGATTCCTCTCACTGCAAACAGTGGCCAAATGGGGATTTAATTAGATTTTTTTTCTGTAGACCAGATGGTCTATTTTGCTCAATTCAATGTATAATGAATTGTGTTAGTAGGGTTTGCAGTTGAAAACGGGACAGAAATGAAATTAATTAATCCTTTACAACAGACTCTTGTATTGGACTATAAATAAAATACGTAACAGGGTTCCTCTGAAATAATTTCTATAGCTTAATCGGGTAGATGACAGGTGATGAATGAGGGTGAATAATTCATAAGTATAACTCAAGCTTTGTGAGATTTGACTTTTAAATTAGGCTTCAACATCCCATAGCTCACCTATTCAGTAATTCCTTTGCGTCTTCACTCTACCATTTACGATTTAACAGAGAAGAGTCAGAGGTCCAGGTCTACTGTTCTGCCTATGAGGATTTTTAAACCTGATCTACCCATCAAAATTCTGACCAACTGTTTAAATGACGTTCTATAAGGGAAGAAGTTTGAATAAGTGCATTTGCATATGAAGTACCCAGTCTGCGTGAGGAAGATACTGCAGTTTGTGTGTCACGAGCACCACCGTTCTCTTCTCCTCTCTCAGGAGTTTAAGAATACCCTCCTGCATCAGGTGATCGCTCAGGTGAATATCCAGTGCTGAGAAAGGATCATCCTATGATAAAAGAAAAAAATTAATTGAAGTCTCACTTCGTTGCTTTGTGTGTATAGATGGTTCTGGACTTACCAGAAACACCACATTGGTGGTTTGATAAAGAGCTCGAGCCACACTGATTCGTTGCCTCTGGCCTCCAGAAAGAATAATGCCCTGGAAAGAAGAAAGAATAGGAAGAAGAATGTTAACAGCAAGGCTGTATTGATTACACACCTCAACAAGAAGGAGGCAGATGGTAGTAGTTACGGTAACCGTTCCACACAAAAATGGCATGTGTATTGATCATGTTGACTTAGTCGACACTCTTTAAATGAGGCTGCTTTTAGGTACAACCTGAAAGCCATTTACGACATTAAGCTGCCTTAAATGTGACCTGAGCTAAAAACCTGAATAAGTGAGAGTAAACAATGAGACAGCTGTATTTTAAAGGCTACCTGGATACTAAATCATGAGGTTGTCTCAAACTGAATATGTATGTTTATTAGTGGAATTCAATATGACACATTATAACTGAAACTCAACCATACGCAGTACTAAAACCATTCCAGATGGCTGGTAATGAAATGCGTCACTAAAGTCAGATGGGCTGCACACTGACCCGCTCTCCGATCTCTGTCTGGTCCCCTTGGGGCAGGATGTCAATGTCCGGCTGGAGAGAACATGCTTCAATTACTGCTTTGTACCTGGAAACAGCAAAAGATGAGACAGAAGCACAGCTGGCTAGACACTTAACACTATGGGGTAATCTGTCTTTATTACTTTTTAAAATATTAATGTTGAAATAAAATTGATGGTTAATAATAGATGACTGATTCACAGCATGGACGCTGTCATTGATATAATAGTGTTTAAACATTTCAACCGGTACTAAAATTACAGAAAAACACTAAAAATGTCATAAACGGAAGTACGCCATAAACTAGAAATGCTCATTTCCCTCCAGATTTCACTCAGATCATTTATTGAAATTGTGGTGTCTGAACAATGTGCAAGTTTTAAGAAATTCCCTGTCCACAATGTGAAAATTTACATAACACAAATCACAGCCAGTCAGAACATTTGTAATGTTTAATATACAGAAATACTAAATGGGACAGTTGAATCTCAGACCAATGAGTTTTCTTTGTGGGTGGGGCTACCAAACAGAAAACAAGTGACCTGCAAAATATAAGGGCTGTGATCACAGTTAGCTAAGAGAAAACATAGAATGAGATGATAATTGTGTAAAATTTTATGGTACACAGAGATAATTAAAATCTTCCGGTCAAACATCAGAATTCTCTCTGGTGGCTTATCCCGGATTCCTCCAATCATTTAGCCTGCTTAAACCTGCCCATTTTTACAATAGACTGCAAGGTCACATTAAGATCTGCCTCCATTTTTAATGCAACACCCACATCTCAAAATCCAATCAACAACCGATGGATTGAAATGTCTCCACCATACATGTTTTCCCTTTTGTGATACACTGTAAAAATGAATTGTTGGTTTAACTTAAAAAGGTAAGTTACCTGGTTGCCTTAAAATTTTGAGTTCCCTTTCGAAAGGGAACTCAACTCTTCGTTTACCGCTTTGGGGAACGTCTCACGTGACCCGGTGTCTGAAAGCCAACTATCCAACAACTCCAAACTCTATTGGCCGGCGACAGCCTATGGCGCGACCCGGAAGTATATAAGGAGCGCCTAGAGAATCAATCAGTATCTTTTTGTCTTTCGGGTCTGTTCTGTCTGATCACGACTATGTCGACTCCAGTAAGGGATTCTTTAATATGCCTTACAAACTTTCAAGAGAGTGTGTTCATCCGTGTTTCAGGTTTGTATACACATTTCTGGGCGTTTTTCTGTCTGGAGAGGAGCATGCATAGACAGTGCTTGAGGGTGCTGTCTGTGTGTGTTTGTCTGTTGTTTACTGTGAGCGTCTCCCTATCGGGACGCTCCGTTCTTGTTCGGCACTCTTCTCGAGGGAAGAGGTGTCCGCATCTGCGCCTGGTGATTCTGGCCCCGTTTGTGCTGAGGCAAAACGGCGGCTGCAATCATAGGGCTCGCAGGTGAGCTCGTTGGGAAGTTTGAGAGAGTTGTATTCTCTCTCGGCTTCCCCGGGGCTGACGAGGATAAGTTGCTGGATGACGATGACGTCCATGTTTGGCGTCATCACGTCCGGCAGCGAGCGCTCCTCTGGCTGCTGTATATGGAGCTGCTGGTGTTTTTGGGACGCGTTTTTCGGCAGCCGTTAGTTGCCGTGAGAGTGCGTTAGGAAAGGGGCCGCGCGTGGACGGCTCGACGAGCGGTTTCTTTCTGTCCATGAATGTTGCAGCTCCCATATACTTTCCATTCCTTCCTGATCTCTGCGTTTGAGATCGGGAGGGCATGGAAAACCCCCTAGCCGTTCAGATTTGTATCTGAGCCCAGACAGACAGGAGGAGGAAGAAGCGAGACTGAGATGGGTGATCGATTGTAAACACCGTTGCGTCTGTAATCGATCCCCCAGCTATATAAGGGCGATTTATATCTACCCTCTCCTCTTCTTCTTTCTCCTCATATATTTATATATGTATATGTGTATGTATATATATTATATGTATATTTATATATGTATATATATATATATATATATATATATATATATGTATGTGTATGCATGTATATATAATTTATGTCATGCTCAGATACTTCTTATGGTCAGACTGATGGCTGGGCCCATAGTGATTATTTTCTGTCGGTCAGCTTTTTCGGTTTGATAGTGAGAGGATCTTTTAGGCTTAAAAGAACCCTAGATTCTATTATTTTTCATGTAAGAGAAAAGGAATTTTAGGAGTCTTCGGTCTTTAGGCCGCAGGAAGATGAGATGGGTCTATTTTTTGTTTTAAAATGAGACCTTTTCCTGTATAGTTTTGTCTGAGCATGTAGTTAATCAGGGGGCTGGTCCATCTCGAGCTGAGGCTCTGAGATAGGGCCAGAGATCCAGTATGGCCGCTCGGGCGCCTTCTCCTTTCGGAGCAAGGCGCAGAGACGGCTGGACTCGAGGAGGAAGAAGCAGGCTTTGAAGGAGGTGATCGATCACATACACCAATGGCGTCTGTAATCATTCTCTCTTGTGGCGGGGGGCGACTTTGCGTTTGTCCTCGCCCCTTCTTCCTCTGAGTTTTTGGTTTAATTTTACATGCTCAGGTGCTTCTTTAACAGTCAGGCTGACGGCTGGGCCTTTGATAATATTTTTCTAAGGCCGCCCTCTGGCTTGATAGTGAAAAGTGCTCTTAGGCTTAAAAGAACTTTTTGATTTCATCCTTTTTCATGCAAGAAAATAAGGAGGAGAAATCTTCGTTCAACGAAGGTAAGCTGGGTCTATATTTTTATGTTTATAAAAGTGTAGACCTTGTTTTTCCTGTATAGCTTTCCTGAGCATGTAGTCAGTAAAGTTAGAAGGGGTTCTTTAGGGCAAAATAACTGAACAATTAGGTTGGCTAATTTTTCATATGCAGGCCGCATTATGGCCGCTATTTTGTAGCCTCCTATGTTAGAGTAGCTTCTCAGCTAATACTGTTAGTTTGGCTTGAGTTAGCACTCGTCACTTCAGTTATTTGTGCACAGGTCGGCTTTAATCGGCCGCCTGGCACTACTGGCTTGTAGTGCTTCATTTTCTCCTCATATCTGAGAGGATTTAAAGTGAAGCCCAGGCTTTGCTTGGCCCAGTAGGCCATAGCTAGCGGCTAGGCTAGAGCTAGGTTAGGTGTTTATTACATCACCCTTATTATTACTATCCCTTGTAAGGTTGTATAGTTCCTAGTTCTGGCCTCCTCCTGAGGGAGTTGTTAGGCCGTATGCCCATTTCCCCTTCGTATTATGTAGGTAGCTATGGCTGAGGTTAACAGCTAAGGTTATAGGCTGTTATTAACCTTCCTGGTGCTGTTTTTCCCAGGTGGTAGGCCCTTATCTTTGAGGAGATAAGTTATGCAGTGCTGCTAGGCCCCACTTTCTAGAACTTTGTCATGCCTTATAATGTCTTCCCGTGAGCCCCTTGAATTTTATTCAAGTTTGAGCTACGGTGCTAGTTTTTTAGCCTCCGTTCTCAAGGGTTCAGCACAGATCTACAGATCTGTCTGGTGAAAGCATTTATCCTGTTTGGATGGCATGTATTACAAAGCATTTATTTTTGCTTTGGGTTCTAAGCCTTGGCCTTACATACTTAAATTTATGTGAGCTTACTCTAGTGCTGCCACAGGTTAGCATCTGTTTCTGTGATAGCAGGCTGTGATTAGCCTCTATCTAAGAACGTGGTGGTTTGTTGTACTCCCCGGGTAGGGTTTATGTTTCACTGAGTGCATCACCTGGTGGATTGCACACTCAGGTTGAGTGTAGAGAGTCTTATTTCTGGTTAGAATTAAAGATGATCTCTGTTAGCTCCCAATCGATCATGACCACAGCAGCTGTTTTACATCTACTGTAAAGACTGTTGGCTCTTTATTCCTAGCCTCCTTCTAAGTACAGCTTGTATCTCAGTTGCTGTTGGTATATGATTGCGTATCTTAGCACTGCCTCAGGCTTATGCTCGTGTTGTTTGAGGTGGTAGGCCTTGTAGGCCACCCTTAGACCATGTTAGCATATTTTTTGTACCATGTAATTTTTGGTACATTGCCTGTTGGAATGTGTAGGTTTAGCTCAGGTTGTTGTAGCTAGTTACCCACAATTTTTTTGTTGGGTCTAGAGCTGGTTCCCTTTGAGCTTGGTCCCCATTTATGACCACTGGCTGGCGCCAAGTGTTGCTAAAAGTAGTAGGCCTTGCCAGGCCTCCTTTTCAGTTTTCATGTTGGCACAGCTGGGTTGGTTATGTTTGAGACTCATCTCCATGGTTGAGTCTTGTTTGACTCTCACCGCCATCGGCCACGCCCACCTCTGTATGAGTAGGCCCTAGGTCAGGCCTGTCATAGAGTTAAACCGATTGTTTGGTCGGTTTTATGCATTTACTTCCTTGAGCATGGTCTCCTTTAGCTCTAGTTGAGCTAAGTAGTTACCTTGTTTTTAACTCGGTTCTATTTTTGCTCCTAGAACTTTAGTGGCTGCTAGCTGACACCGTGTGTGATAGGTAGGCCCTCGAGGCCTCCTTGGAAACATGCTGGCATATACCTTTTACATTCTTTTATTTCTTTACTAAGAAAGTAAAGGGGATTTTATGTCGCTGGTTGGCCAGGGCTCTGGGTGACTTATTAACCTCCTTTGTAGTCGGTTTGTTCCGCCCGGAGCTTGATAACACTGCTACGAGCTGATGCCACGTGTCTGCTGAGGTTATAGGCCCATGGGGCCTTCTTTAGCGCGTGTTGGCGTACGTTGTACTCCTCTTGCTTAAAGAGTAAAAGGTTCTTTTACTACCGAGTACACTGCTCGCTGGATTGTGTTAGGATGGACTGTTTGTGGGCACTCGCAGTTACTTAATGGCGTGGTTGGTCATGCGCTTAGCATGTTATTTTTCAGGTGAGTGGCCTTATGGGCCTCCCTGCAATACCACCATGCGATTTGATTTTCTGGTGTTATATTTAGTTCTTCTTCTGAACTTTAGTTATGTTAAAGGCCCCTTTTTCCGGCCTCCATGTGCCTACAGTATGGTCTATCTGTTAGGTTGAGCTTCGTACTTCCCTTTGGGTTAACTATGTAATTGTGCTTAGCTCCCTAAGCTGGTCATTGGTTGTAGACTTCTTTCAAGTCTCCCGTTGAGACCAGCCCCCAGGCTGGTTTGTGCTCCCCTGTGCAAGGGGTCTTTCTAGCGCACAGCCTCCTCAGTGCTTTAATCGGACACTGAGTAGATCCTAGGATGAGCGGATTATACTCCCCTCAATACGAGGGTTTATAGCGCTCAGCTGAGTTCTGCTCTCCAGGATGCCCATCTCTGCGTGTGGGTTTGAGTTGCTCACTGCTCTTTCGCAGTCACTCTTACCTGCTCTCTTCTCTGAAGAATGCGCTTTGGAGATTCTGTGTATCAGACAGGGTTGGCCAAGACTAAGTTTGTCCTTCGTCAGACCAGGTCGGCCTCCCTGGTGGCATTGAGGGTGACTTCGTTCCCCTCTAGTGACTGGCCAGGGTTCCTTTCGGTTTCCTGGCCACATTCCCTTTAAGGGACCACTTTTCCATGGAAATGTTGGTCCCAGAAGCTCTGAGCAGCCTTGGAAGGCTTTCTGCAGAAGGCCTCTTTTAGGCTCAGCTTGGGCTGGTGGCCGTAGGGAATGCTGTCACTGACAGCCTAGCGTGACCCGAGGGTGAGTTGCTTATGGCATTTCTTTCGAACTGCCGGACGTTTGTCTAGCCATCTTGGCATGCACTCTCCTCGAGCATGGCAGCGTGGTATATCGTTCCCCAAAGCGGTAAACGCAGAGTTGAGTTCCCTTTCGAAAGGGAACGTCTCAGGTTACGTATGTAACCATGGTTCCCTGAGAACAGGGAACGAGACTCTGCGTTGCCATGCCATGCCTCGGGCTGCCTGCTGAACAGTCCCTCAAGACGATAAGATACTGACTGATTCTCTAGGCGCTCCTTATATACTTCCGGGTCACGCCATAGGCTGTCGCCGGCCAATAGAGATTGGAGTTGTTGGATAGTTGGCTTTCAGACACCGGGTCACGTGAGACTCAAAATGTTATGTTATCTGAACTACATGAATTATCTAATTTGATTTAACAAAAGAAAAAATGTTATGATAACAAATCATGTTTTTTTTTTTTTTTACAGCGTAGTTTCACTCAGATACTAAAGAAAATTCGCTACTTAAGACTTCAAGAAACGTGTCTGTCCACAATAATATGAAACTGTTCACAACACAAACAGTCAATTTGTGATGTTTAATATACAGCAATATTATATAGGACTGTTGACTAATTAGATTTCTTTGCGGACGGAGCTACAGTAGATCAGCAAAATATCATTTCACTCATCCTGATCACAGTTAGGACAAAACTTACAATAAGATGATAATAGTGTGAAATACTCTAGTACACAGATATTAGCCAATCATAACAGATCATTTACATAGAAAAGTCTTAAAGGTATGACAGAAACAGCCAGTTTGGTAAATGGTCATGCAAAATTAAATGAGTGCAAGAAACCTTAACTAAAGGTGAGGTTACATTTACCATTGCTCGCCAATTTTTCTGACAGAATACAGTATATTTAGTAGGAAGCTGCATGATCTGGAAACCTCTCCCCATGTAGTTTTCACATCATGTTTATCACAGAAATTTGTGCATTAACCAACTGAGTGCTGCTTGGTTTGAAAGTGACTTATGTGTGAACGGTGCTTCATACTTTAATACATTATTAACAATGGACTTTTTGCTAATGTGATCGCACCTTAACATTATAAGCAGACTGTAAACACTGAATGTGTCCTCATGTACTGTACTTTGAGTACAGACACCACTGACATGTGCCAGCTGCTGAGGCTCCAGGGAAAGTGAATATACATCAGAGATTATGAGAAGCGTCAACTCAGAGAGACACTTACTGAGGGCCACATCTGTCTAATGACTGTTACTAAATTTTAAAGAGGCGAGAACGACTGAGTGTCAGATGGAGAAAGAGGACGCTTTTCTATTGACAAATGGACACGGGGGAATATAAACGAGACAAAAAAGGATAGTAAACACTTGACTTTTGTACATCACTAGGGCAACAGGGTGTTAGACACAGGTTAAATATGGAAGGCACATTTGGCACAAATGTTGTACCCAGTCAGCATATGGTGGCGTTTTTGTTATATTATTGTGTAGGCAGAAAGTAAATGAAGGTCAGTTACCTTTGCTTTATTAAAGGCATCTCAAAAGTGATGTTCTCCGCTAGCGTGGTGTTTAGGAGCCAGGGCTTCTGGGAAGCGTATGCCACAGCACCTCTTTTCCTGTCAGAGGGGTTGCCATAACATCAGTGACCTCCTTCACAACACCAATGTTGCTCTTAAATATAAAAGAAAGGCTTGTTCAAGCTTTTATTATTATTATTTTTTTTTATATAAATCTGACCTACATTAAGAATGATCATTTTAAGGAACAGTTCATCAAAAAATTATAATTCTGTCATAATTTACCTCATGTTGTTCCAAACCCGAATGCTGTTGTTTATAAAACCATGAAATCTAGATCAAGTTGTACCAAACCTGCATTATAGGCAGCATATTTAATTTGAGAGCTAGAATTGAGGGACTTTTTTTTTTTTTTTTTTTTTTTTTAGTAAATAATATCTTAAATTTCATCTGCTACTTACACAAAGCTTAAATATGGCATACAAGTCATAACTTTTAAAGGTTTTTTGTCCTTATTGGTGGTCACTATGAATTGTTGTTCAGTATGGTGATTATTAGTATTTGGTTATTTTAGTGTTATTTATATACTATTAAAGTATTGTTACATTTATTAATATTTTAGATTAGCTTTTATTTTTACATTTTTAGTTTTCATTTTACATTTAGTTGAAGTTTTAGTAATTTTGTCATGTACTTATGTGATTTTTTTATATAAATTTATATTTAGCTTTAATTTATTTTATTTCAGTTTTAGTTTTTGTTAATAATAATAAAATACTGTATAATTGGCTTGTTAGCGCATTAGCACTTTTAAAAAAAAATACTCCAAAAATAATAACATATATGGAGCCCCACACATGATATGTGGACAAATATATATAGATTAGGGCTGGTAAGCGATTAATTTTTTTTAATATAATTAATTACATGATGTGCCGATTAATTAATCTGATCAAATTAGATTAATCTACATCAAATTTGGCTGAGAAATTATCCCCAAAAGGTAGTTTAAAGTCATTATTGTGTAAAGCATCATATAGACATTACAAAAAATAGAATCAGAAAGAAATATTTTATTTGACAAGAGCGTGTCAATGTAATGTACAGCAGGAATCTCTCCACAAAACTCGCACGCTCTCAATAGTGTCCTCATGGCTTTACTCTGGCTCAGATATTACGTGTGTGTGCTCGGTTATGGAGTGTGGGCACCAACCGGCAAAAACATAAATCAGCGCTTATTGTCAAATATTTGAATGTGTTTTGTCATTTAAATCATGTCATGATCTATAACGCGTAATGGTTGCTGCCAACGCAGTTCATAGAATTGGATCTGTCGGATTAAAGCCTAAATTCACTAATTTCTCCCGAAATAAATGTAGGGAGTCAGTGAACTGGGAAAAGAACAGAGTAAATTTTATAGTTAACTGCACAATGTGTATCTGATATAAAACACGCCGTCAGATTTTAATTGAAGAAAGGATTAGCCTATTATTATCGCTTTCCATAAACATCAGTGTGTATTAACCAAATGGATTTTTGGCTAGTAGCCTATTTAATGTCTATTTAAATGTCTGACACTTAAAATAAACTCTATGTGGTTGAAAACACTGAATAGTTGTGATATGAAAAGCACTGAGCGTGTCCACCTCTGGCTCAGCGCCAGCCAAAGCACGAAAGCAGTGAACGTTCTGATCTTACCGGTGTTGTTGTACGTATATTTCATACGCATCCTTTCATATCTTGAATTTTATGGACATTCTAACTGCATTCTATAGGCTATATCACACAGTGAGTTGTTGCCCTGCATTATATTCAACATCAGTCAACTGTATGAAATGTAAGATGACCTATGTAGGTCTAAGGGTGGGGCAAATGCGTTAAATGCGTTAAAAATTTTAACGCGTTATATTTTTCCATAATTAATTAATCTAATTAACACGTTAAATTCATAGCCCTATAATATATATATATATATATATATATATATATATATATAGCGGAAAAATATATATATCGTCATCACGAATTAAGAATTGGTTGAATCGTGGCCATGAATTAAGCATTCTTTTCCATGACTTAATTCCCTCAATTTAGCAAATCGTGGCAATGTTTTACTAGTTTGTTCCCTCATTTTGATCTAACTAAAACAAGGGAACAAATTATTACAGTGTGGGCATGGTTTAGTGAAACGAGGAAACTAATTATTATATCGTGCGGATGATTTAGTAAAATGAAGGAATGAATTATATTGTGCGCACAATTTAGTAAAACGAAGGGACAAATTACTATATTATTTGCACGGTTTACTTAAAACGAGGGAACGAATTAGTAAAACATGCTGACGTATTAGAAAGTCGTGGGAACGGATTGTTCAACCGTGGCCAAGATATACATGTTTTCCCCACGTCGGGCTCAGTACAAGTTTGGAAATCATAATTTTTAGTAAACTGTTCCTTTAAAATGTACTGTGTGTTCTAACAGTAACAGTCCTATGTCCTATGGTAATAAATAACATTTCTGATTCATTCGTTTTTAATATGTTAGCAAAAAAATGATAAATTAATTCAATTATCATTTTCCCTTCTGAAACTGCTTTAAAAAATTACATTTCAACTAGTTATTCATGTCTCATGTGGCGTGTGTATGTGTTTGTGTGTGTTTGTTTACACACCTGATATCCCCCTCTGCAGCTGCATCTGTGGGGCTGAAAGCACAAATACATAAATACCACATTAAGAGACTCCCCTGAAGCATCATAAAAAGACATTTACACACACAGGCATTGCCGAACATATCGCAGTGACCCCTGCCGTACATTTCTCTCAGCACCACCACGCTTCACATTAAACCTGAAGCACTGCTGCTGATGCCATGTAATAGGAGGCTGGAGAAGTGCTGTGTAATCATGTATGGGTGAATCGCAATGCAGTGCAGCTGACCCAATGAACGTTTATATAGGGATTAGTCCAGAGAGAAAACTCTTAATGGATTTGTCTACTGAGCATTTGGGCTTGTAATGTCATGTTGTCCTTGAGAACATGTAGAAGGCAGAAAAAGATCAAGTTTTATAGGAGTATTGATTTGGAGAGTTACATAATTATATCTAAACGATCAAGGCTATGTTTGAAATAGCATACTACTATACTATTTCTGCAGTAAGTTGTCATTTTCACACAAATCTGAATAAAAAATTTAGTTCTGACATGAAAACTAATCCAGCAGCATTTCTGTTTAAATTGCGACGTATAAAGTTGGAATTGCGAGATATAAAATCTGAGAGCAATTCTGAGAAAAAAAAAAAAAAAAAAATCAGTCTTTTTTTCCTCAGAATTGGACTCTATAACTCGCAATTGCAAGTTTATGTATTGCAATTCTGAGAAAAGAGGTCAGAATTGCAAGATGTAAACTCGCAATTGCAAGAAAAAAGTCAGAATTGTGAGCTAAAAAGTCGCAATTATCTTTTAAAATGTTGGTAACACTTTATTTTACAGTGCCGTAGTTACATGTTACTACATGTACTTACTATAGTAATAACAGTAAATTTCAAGTAACTAACCCTAAACCAAACCCTAACCCTAACTGTAACTCTATAGTAAGTACATGTAGTTAATTAATAGTACTTAGTACTTATTTGAGTAATTACAATGTAACTACAGCACTGTAAAATAAAGTGTAAGCAAAATGTTTTATTTGCAAGCTTTCAAAAGAAACAAGGTTCAGTCACTGTTGAATTTTGTTTTGATTTTGCAGTTTGAATCAATGTTGATATTGCAATATTTTGTTAAAATTTGAACTTTAATTTATAAGTATTTTGTTTATCTTTTTAGTAATAAACATTGTTTCAACATTTTTTTTATCATTTCAATGTTTATTCACAGGTTAATTATGATTATGAATGAAGGTTCAATCACTGATGATTTTTGTTTTAATTTTTACAAATGCACTCTAAAAAATGCTGGGTTAAAAATAACCTAAATTGGGTTGAAAATGGACAATGATTGGGTGTGATTGGGTTGTTTTAACCCAGAGGTTGGGTTAAATGTTTGCCCAACCTGCTGGGTAGTTTTATTTAACCCAACTATTGTTTAAAAATGACTGTATTGCTTGCTTAAAATGAACCCGAAGTATGTTGGAAATGAACATTTATTAATAAGTTTAATGAATAATAATTAAACAATAAACATTTATTAAATTTCTTATTAATAAATGCTCACCTTTTGATTATTATTGTTGCCTCTAGTGTCTGATTTTTAATTTCCAACCTATTTTGGGTTAATTTTAAGCCAGCCATATGGTCATTTTTAAACAGTATTTGGGTTAAATAAAACTGTCCAGCACGTTGGGCAAACATTTAACCCAACCGCTGGGTTTGCCCATTTTCAACCCAACTTGGGTTGTTTTTAACCCAGCATTTTTTTAGAGTGTAGAATCAACGTTGATATTGCAACATTTTTTTAACGTTTTACAGCATATAATGTTTACATTTCAATGCGATTTAGTATTGTCTTAACCTTTTTACAACTATTAAGCATTAAACACTGTTTTAACATTTTTTTAACGTTTCAACATATATGAAACATCATGAATCACAGTAATATCATGACGTTGTTTCATTTCCATTACAGATTTGCACAAAACTTTTGCGATATTTTCTAAATATCGATAAAAAACTATTGCGAAATGATGACGTTTCCATTAACCGATGTTATGCGACTAAAACATCTTGTGATAAGTCATTCCAAAAATCATGGCAACGGATGTTGGTAGGTTTACGTATAGCCTATCCCAGACACTGCACTAGCCATTATTTTTAATCAAAAGAGATGTAGACATGTTATCCAAGCATTTATGGCAAGGAAAGCCCCTTATACTTGGGATTGGCCACGTATGAGCTGTTCCTGGGTGTTTCTCCCTCCTATCTGCTTCGAGATCTTGATAAATTCAAATTGTGGCATTTCTTTGTTGTTAAGAATCCAGTAGTCCCGTAATACTTTTGTCTTTTATGAGTTTAATAAAGAACTCTCGTTTTCTGTCCAAACATACTGCGTCCTCTTTAAAGAGTGATTGACTTTTTCATACAGCAGGTGACCTGTAAATGCGAAAAAAACTGTTTCCATTGCAGTTTTGCGAAATATTCCTTTTTCGAATTGCCTGAAAAACCACCTCATGCAAGTGTAAAAACTTTTTTGCAATATATGGGAGTTCTTGCGAAACTGACGTGTTTCCATTGGGCATATTTTCAATTCGCAATTTCAATTTGCGCAACTTAAAGGGTAATGGAAAAGCAACTAATGTCTTGTTAAAAGTTCAATGGTATTTTGCTAAGCTTTCTACAGTCATTCAGCATTAAACGTTTCAATGTTTGTTTGTTTTTTGTTTTTCAATAATTTCAACCACATTTCAATGCTGAAGATGAGTCACTTTCCAGATTTCCACCCTCTCAATTAAATTAATGTATGAGGTCATGTGACATCAATGTAGCATACTACAGTTTAAAATGCTTCCTATAGTATCAAACATGCTGTTTCACAGTATGTGTAATGCTAGTATTCCATTCCAAACATAACTATTTCCCATTTGAGCTGTGAGAAGAATGGATTGTGATTGGTTGTCAAGCTGTATTGAAAAATCTGGCCATCATATATAAAGAATGCTTGTAGTAAGAAAAAAACAATTTTTTTTTTTTTTTTTTTTAAATTTAGAAAAGCCAGGCGGCATTTTTTTAAAGAATCCAAATTGCTTTTTCATTTCAATGAATTGAATGAAATAACAGATGTCTATTTGAAATGTCTCTGTGCATGTCCGGTAATAATACACCTTGGCTTTGTAATGTATGGCATAGTGATTGCTGCCAACAGTAATAAGAGACGTCTATTCTTGGCTGCCAAGAACAGGACCGACACCTACACACAAGCACACTCTCACATACCCACATTCACACACTCTGACAGCGCATGTTGTTTTATTGATGACCAGGTGGACAGTAACACACTTTATCACCAGCACCCACTGTCAACTTTTAAGTAAAACGTTTTTTAATAGTCCTCCAAAGAGCTAATATCTGCGCTGTTCCCTACAGAGTTTATGTATTTAACAGACAGACCAAATGAGTCCACCCATTACAGTAGATAAGAAAGCCATTAAAATTGCAGCTGTCTCTGTTGGAGCCATGGTTTAGCGGTTAGCGTTTGTGCACATACAAGCCAGACAAATCCAGCTGGTGTCATTTCCCGATCTGGGTTTCTCATCATTTTCTGTCCTCATTCCACTTACCATTTAAAATGTGGCCCAAACAATAATTGTCTCAAAACTTTTTAACCACAACATGTCCAAAATTAGATATTGCAGGAGGCAGCATATATTCATTTCCAACAATTTGATACAAGCTTTGTCTCTGCAGCATGCCTAATATGTCTAAAAAAGCTGTTTAGGTAGGTTTTGAGACACAGCTATCGACTTGTAATATGCTAACATTAGAATGAACTGAGTATTAATAGAATATCAAATATGTGAATATAGCATGAACTGAGTATTAATAGAATATCAAATATGTGAATATAGCATGAACTGAGTATTAATAGAATATCAAATATGTGAGTGGCTGCTAATGAAGTTTATGTACATGAATACATTTAAAATTGATAAAATTTGGAGTCCATATGGAACATAGTGGTGGAGAAAATATGAGATGAGGGTACAAATTATATTCCAATGCTTTTGAATTTTCTTACGCTCCCCAAGTAACTGTATTCGCTCACAAAATTGTATTCTCTTGCAAAATGTTTGCATTCCCTGAGAAACTTTGATTCATTTGCAAAACTTTTGCTTTGTTTTGTAAAAGTGCTGCGGTCCCCCGAGAAACATTGCTTTCGCTTGCAAAAATGTTATCTAGCAAAAGTTTTGCGCTTCCCAAAAAATTTGCATTTGCTCACAAAAATGTATCTCACAAAAGTTTTGCGCTCTCCAAGAAATTCGCATTTGCTTGCAAAAATGTTCTCGCAAGTTTTGTGCTATACAAGAAATTTGCATTTGAAATATTTTGCAAGTTTTGTGCTCTTCAAGAAATTCACATTTGTTCGCAAAAATTCATCTCATAAAAGTTTTGTGCTCTCCAAGAAATTCGCATTTGCTTGCAAAAATGTTATTTTGCAAAAGTTTTATGCGTATAAACGTTGCGTACACACAAAAAAAAGGCACTGATATGTGCGTACTCAATTTTCTAAGCACATATCGGGATTTATAAAAAAATAAACTTGTACGTATAGGCGGAGTTTGGGGGGGGGGGGGGGGGGGGGGGGGGGGTTGTGGTTCATTTTATTTGTCTTATCCTATTATTTTAGTGAGTAGATTGAGTAAATTAGGGCTAAATCATTTTTAAATACTATACTAAAAAAAACCAAGAAACCCATTTTCTCCCAAGTCCCAACTCGCAAATCATATTCGCACGCGAGAAGACTCACTTCTCGTTCTGTTCCCGCTATAGTTTATGCTTGTGCTAAACAGCAAGCTAACTTAACTAAAGGATACATATATTTTATGAAATGTAGAGTATATGTAAGATATATAGCCACCATAAAGATTTAGAGGGACTCCCCAAAAATTAGAAATGGCCAAATTGTCCCTCAATATTTTATATTCTTGATGTTGCTCTGCTGCACTTCATTACGTGCAGCTTTGTTTATAATTTGGAGGACAAAGTTTTAGAAGTTTTTAGGTTGCTCTGTCTCAATAGTCTAACAGCGCTCGTCAATGTCAAAATGAGTGAGATGGCCAATCAAATCAAAGAAGGCGGGTCTTACAGAAGACGAGTATTCCAGTGCAATGCTTTAGTTTTGAAAGAGTTTTGAATTTTGAACGACTGACAGTAATATCCAGGGATGCAGGCAACTCAACTTTTTAAAAAATGTCACTGTTTTGAATGTAAAATATGACATAATTTACATTTGATTCATGTAACTCATAACTGAATGTGACGAGACAAGAAACGTTTTGCGTTTGCGACAGATCAGATATCAGTAAGAGTGAACGTGCATATTTTAAAACAAAACCATATATGCAAATAGTTTAAATTGATTAGGCCTACTTCACAACTGCAGTAGAACTTATTTTACAATTTTTACTTTTATTTATTCCCTTAATCCTTTTAATACTTAATAATTGTTTAATTCCTTTAAAACAACAACCTCTCACGTCTGCCGGTAAGTGCCCCCCCAAGCGCAAATGTGAAACTCCGCCTATGACGATACGGGAGCTCTAGACCATGCGTACGCACTTTTTTTACTGGAGTGAGCAAAGTAATGAACAGAATGATTTTAAACTTTAAACTTCCCATCAAAACATTTGAATTTCCACATTTAAATTAAATATGTCACTCTCCTTAATGGAGTTAAGCACCGAAATTACATGAAATCATTATCCAGAAGTTACAATATTTT
This sequence comes from Hypophthalmichthys molitrix, assembly GCA_037950675.1. NCBI lineage: Eukaryota > Metazoa > Chordata > Actinopteri > Cypriniformes > Xenocyprididae > Hypophthalmichthys > Hypophthalmichthys molitrix. The sequence continues at coordinate 20,014,592 of CM075515.1, forward strand.
ATATTAATTTAAATAGAAATATTTGTGGTGGATGCACTGTTTTTGAACACTTTTCCTGTGGCATGCGGTGTTTTAATGTTTTAACTACAGGGGGGATTGCTTGGCGCATGCCAATTCCGCTTTAAATTGTGTTCTAAATTGCAGAACTCGTGTTCTGAAAAATATCCTCTCACAAATAATGATTAATGATGCACACTTCGTCTAAGCAGATAGCATGTGGCATAATGACAGACACCGACGGAATTGCTCCGTGATCGTCCTGACGATTAGATACTGTACACAGTACTGTACAACCTTTGCTTGAACACAGGTGTGCTGCTGTCACGGGCAGCTGCTGGCAAACAGACGAGGAAGAAGAAGGTAATCCAAAACGTAGTTTATTTCGTGAACACACAGAAGAACGGGTAGCAACACATACCTTGACATAAACAATACCGGAAGGAACTTAAATACACAATGTAAATGACAAACAGCTGTGAGGGTGATTGGTGTCCATAGTGAATGATGAGTGGCGGGAACTAAGAACAAAGAAGCACATGACAACCAAAACAAACGGGACGAGACGGTGACTGTGACATTACAACCCCCTCCGGCGAGGGCGCGTCCTTGCACCGTAAAGGGACAATCTGAGGGAGGGCCAGAGGGGGTTCTGGAGGTGGACGGAGTGACGGTGATGGAGTGGTGAAGGGAGGACGACGATCCCCTGGCGGCGTTGGTGGCGGACGACCGATGGCACAGACCCAGAGCTCCCTAGAACCCACAGTCCACGGCAGAGTCAAGGAGGGGAGGAGCCCAGATGGTGTTGGGCGGACTCGGTAGGTGGATCCAGGGGCACAGACGGAGAGCTGGCGAACTCCCGTGAAGTCGCAGGCTTAGGAGACTCCGGTGACGTCACGGTGACGACCGACGAAGGTGGAACGGGAGATCCCGAAGGCCGAGGTGACGCCGGTGTGACGAAGGACAGAGGCGACCCGAGGGGAAGGAGGAACCCCCTGTAGCCGAAGAGGTGGGACGACTGACCAAGGGGGGAGCCGGCTGGACGAAGGAGACCGGATGAGCCATCAGTCGAGGGTCTCCGGTGGAACCTGTAGGTGGGAGGAGCCTGGATGGAGCCGGCAGGTCGACGGGCCGAGATGGAGCGAAGAGGTCGACGGTGGGAGGCGAAGCCACAGGATCCTCTTGCCTGGGCGATGCGGAAGGATATGCGACCTGCGGCTCGACGTCACAGGGATTCCCCGGAGACGGCGCAGGGCTGTAGACATCCGGTAGCGATGGGACTGGAGGACTGGCTGAGCTCTGCGGTGACGTCAGCGTGGGCAGAGCAACGGTAAGGAAGACAGAGTTCATAGTATAGTCCATAGAAAATGATGACGATGATGATGATGATACAGGGTGGGATAGGGTGGGAGTAGAATCCTTGCTGAAGTGAATCTCCCTCTCCGTGGTCGTCTCTCCCTTGTCCGCAGATGTCGTGGGCTCACGCCCCTGGTCAGACGCTAGCTGAGAGTCTTCCTCTGGGGCGAGGGTCACCTCTGTCCTCCTAGATTTGGGCTCAGGTTGACTCGTCGCTGTTGGGGTTAACTCTCCGTCTGCGGGGGGCTCACACGAGTACTCCGCGGTCCTTGGGGACGATCCAGGCTCTGGGTCTGGCTGTACTCTGGACCGGGACGTGACGCTCTCCAGACACCGGATGATCGCTTCTCTCCAGCTTAGTCCGGTGGTGTCTGGGAGGTCAACAGGATGGTGGTAGTTAGCCCCGATCCAGAACAGCGACTTCAGGGTCTCGTCGTCGTAGCGGCAGGTGAGGGCAAGATGAATAAAGAGCTCAGTGAACAAACAAAAATCAAACTTATTTGCGTAATCCATTTGAGGTCCGGTATTCTGTCACGGGCAGCTGCTGGCAAATAGACGAGGAAGAAGAAGGTAATCCAAAACGTAGTTTATTTCGTGAACACACAGAAGAACGGGTAGCAACACACACCTTTACATATACAATACCTGACAACCAACTGAAGACAGGAAGGAACTTAAATACACAATGTAAATGACAAACAGCTGTGAGGGTGATTGGTGTCCATGGTGAATGATGAGTGGCAGGAACTAAGAACAAAGAAGCACATGACAACCAAAACAAAGGGACGAGACGGTGACTGTGACAGCTGCTGGTGTCATACACAGACAGACAGTAGCTTAAAAATACCCCATTTCATAGTCTTCTCAATATTGTGAAAAAATGCCATTGTATTTGAAGGAAAACAATTTTTCAAGGAAACGGTAAGATATGTACGTTTTATTTTTAAAATGTTTTGTCATACAATAATTTACAATGCAAAACAAAGCCGCCACTCTGTTTCAATTAAAAATATATAAAACAAACCTAAAATATAGGCTATGTTTACAGGCAAAATTGCATAAATTTGATTTGTTTAAAACAATTAAAAATACTATTTGGCCAGTGGAAAAGAATGAGAATAACTCTTCGCTGAAAACATACTGAACAGTATTTTATACAAGTTTGATTTATCTTTTTCTAAAACAAGACAAGGATAGTGAATGATTTTTTTAGCAATGTAATGTGATGGAATTTATAATCATATTTGACGTGACATATACATATTTGACATATGTCACGTGGAGGGGAAATGATACGCAGATGACGTAATGTATAGTAAAACTAGGCGTTGTAAGCTCCATATATGGTTATTTCAGGGAGGAGACGGGGTGGAGATTCATGTACGCACAATCTGACTGGGTTTTATAAAAGGAATTTTGCGCAGGTTCTGGCGTACGCATGGTTTTATAATTCTGAAAACTTTTGTGCGTACGGAAAATCTGGCTTTTATGTGTACGCACACTTTTAGGATGAAATCTACAGAAAGTTTTATACATGAGGCCCCTGGAAATTTGCTTGGAAAAAAACGTTTTGTGCTCTACAAGAAGTTTGCATTTACTCTCACAAAAATTTTATTTTGCAAGTTTTGTGATCCCCAAGAAATTCGCATTTGCTCGCAAAAATGTTATCTTGCAAAAGTTTTGTGCTCCCTAAAAAAATTGCATTCGCTCGCAAATATGTGTTATCTCACAAAAGTTTTGCATTCCCCTAGAAACTTTTCATTCATTTGCAAATTTTTGCTGTTTTGTAAAAGTGCTGCACTCCCCCAAGATACATTGCTTTCTCTAACAAATTGCACTGAAATATAGTTCTTCCTCCCACCTTATATTTATTCCAAGTTTTGCATTCGCTCACAAAACACGATGTTTCTCCAGGGATCGCAAAACTTTTGTAAAGAGAGCACACAAAACACAAAAGTTTTGCGAGCAAAAAGCATTGAAATACAATTTTTCCTTGCATATATTTTTTCTCCCCAACACCATGTCCCTTTAGGAGCGCTGTAAATTCCAGCCAGAATGTTGTTTATGTAGCTGCACATGCAGACAATCATATTCAATGCTTTTTCAATGCAATGCATTCTGGTATTGCCATGAAGAATACATTGCTGTCTAAGATTTTAGCCAAAATAGGGCCACATAATTTGCTGCATACCATCTCAAACAAGCTTTGCGCAAAAATTAACTTGTCAAAAACTACAGCAATAGATGTACAGCTACAATAATTGCAGATATATTATAATATATTATGAATAGTAAAAAGTATTTGTATGTGTTGTAATTATAAAGACCTCATAAAGTAGCTGAGGGTGACTGACAAAACACAGAAACCAAAAAAACAAAGCCGGGGATTATGCCAACAAACCACAGAGAAAAGGATCAGCACTGCACAGCATGACAGGACACATCCACACACCCTCATCATGTGCACACAATAATTAACAGGCTCTCTGCGGGATGGGCTAAATGTTTGTGCTTGTGTTTTGCAGTTTGTAATAAACAGAACCTACCTTTCACTTCCCTCTCCATCCAGAGTGGGCAGTCTGCAAAATAATACACAAAAAATTAATAACTCAACAAGGAAGAGAAATTAACATGACAAAGATGCTGACGTTCTTTGGATAAACTGTGCTAAAAAAAACATTGTCAAGGATTGTGAACATGAATTAGAGCTGAAATCAGAGCTGATCTATTTAACATTTCTAAGAGATTCCAGTGAATGATAAACATGGTGCTATTATATTGCAAGGATTCTGAAAGGCAAGATACAATGGCGTGCAAAATAAATCCGTAAAGTGCCACTGCTAGAATTGAAATTAGCTCTGAGGCAAAACTAACAGAAATTGTCCTTGAAAAGTCAACAGGAATATAAATAAGAGCTTTTCTGCTTCTTGAAGGCATTTGCTGCAGCTGTATCTCTTATGCTCTGTCCTTTCAAAACGGGGGCATTTAAATTTAAAGCCATAATATACAGTTCTCTGTCTTTAATATTGAGCTAGGACTCAACATGTCAATTTAAAATAGGCTGTTTTGGACATTTGAAGTCTTACTGCAACGTGTCTTCAACATTTTCACCTTCATTATCTTTTCTTAGTAATTGTTTTAATGGCAATGTACTGTAAACTGTCAATCCACATGAGGGACAACCATAGAAAGCAGATGACGTATGTGGTTCCAGGAAAGTGATTTTTAGACACCATACTGAGAAATGTAATTAGCCACCGTGTGTCATTATAAACTGACTGACATTTTTAAATCATAACAGCATTTTTTAGAGGTACTAACAGTACCAGTCCTAGACTTCTGGGGCTCTAAGCAAATCTTTTAAGGGGTCGCTCTCAGTACGTTCATAAAAACCCCCAAATGACCCCCAACCCCTTAATCTGTTTTTTCAGAGCAGTTTCACTGTCAAGAAACAACAGTGACTTGAAACAGTAATACAATTGTAATACAAATTACAAATAATATGACAAATACAATAGAAAAAGATAGAAATGAAATAATTTAGCCTACTAAAATAATAGCCTACTATACAGATATTGAATAAAGTAATCAATATGGCTGGGACGATACATTGATTTTCGATCGATACAATGAATCTGGATCGATCCTGATATTTTCTCTCTCTAATCAATTCTGAGCTTAGTTTTAACAGCAGATGGCGCTCTAGGTATGTTTTTAACCGCACACTCTCAAACGCTCATGAAGAAGACTGCTGGACAGCGCTCGTTGCGTTCGGCTGAGTCATGTAAGTGGTTAAATATACTTGCACCTCGGCTCAGATGCTTTTATGATACGAGATTTGTAATTCACTTCAACCTTTTCAAACTTTATGAATGATTATTTTAGGTTTAATTGGTGTGTGTAAAGGAACTGGAAGCAGGCAGTGCAAGAGTGTTTCTAAAGCATGGATAGTGGTGCCATCTGCTGTCTGGCCCTCTTCGTTTAGGAGTCACACTTGCCTTCTTTACGGTCAAAAGTGACCGAAGCATTGAAAAGTAACTTTTTTGTTTTTCAGGAAAACCAATGTAATATATTTTTGTTCAATAATATTTTTTGATTATTATATAACATTTTGAGGGTATTTTATGATACTATGCAATATTTATAAAAATTTTATTAGCTATTTTTCCCCATTGAAAATAATACACAATTTTTTTCTAATATATTTTTAAATTATTTTTCAATTAAAGCAGTATTCCATGTTAAAATAGAGACATGGCATTTAAAATACATTTTTTTGAAGGTAGATTAGTGCCATTTGGTGGGAGTAAAAAAAGAAAAACTTATGTAATGTCATGGTGTAACCACTAGATTCCTATAGAGTTCTATATAAAGTGGCTTATAAATTCTCTAGTGGTTTTTAGTTTTGCATTTGGATTTATACTTAGACATTCTCAAAGACTATTGTTTTTTTTTTAAATGTTGATTTGAAGTGTCGGTTTTTGCATTAATTTTACTACAGTCACACAGAGGAGGGCATTTTTGTCACACATAACATCAAAAGTCAATAAAAATATAACAAAAATGAACGGGTATGTTTTATTGCAGCTTAATAAATCTGGGTCTGTTCTGATTTCAACCTCTTATTTGAGTTTTGGCTCAATTTTACTATATTGTTACAGCCAAACCGGTTCATTTGTTTGTGTATAATGGTGTGTTGTGTGTGTGTGTCTGTGAATGTGTGTTTGAGTGGGTGTTTCTGTTTTGTACTCTTGATGTTTTTGTGTGTAACCTCTTTCTTGCTGTTCATTTTTTTTACTGCTTTGTGGCTGAATTATTGATTTTTTCACGCATTTGCATAAATTTGCTCTGTGTTATAGTTGTGCTAGTTCATATATATGTGTGTGGGGGGAGGGGGTTGGGGGGGTCGGGTGTGTCTATTTTGCACTCTTTACATTTTAGAGTGTCACCCCTTCCTTGTTGTGCACAGTGTATGATTTGTAGTTTGTACCAACAAAAGATTCTCTGAGTTGTCGTATTTTTTCCCATTCATTTACTATGTCGGTCATTTTTGACAGCAAAGAAGATAAGTGTGACTATTTTTTTTACGACCCTTTAACATGTCCGAATCATGTCCTTGATTTTTTTGTGTGTTCATATTGCTAATGCGACAAAAGTCACCAAGTGTCATCTCATTCTGATGAAGCTACGATTTTTAACATTTCAAAATATAAAATTCTTGATTCAAAAATGACCGAAGAGGGCCATTTAATCAAATGTAAAAATAAAACACTACATAGTCTTCAGAATTAAATATACATTGATTCTTATTAAAGTTACTAAAGTTATTCAGTGAAGAGCAGTGAATGATTCTCTCATTTTCTTTTGTTGTTTGATTAACATTCTATGACAGAGACAGCAGCGGGTTTATTGGCTGCTGTCACTTTAAGACTGAACGCACAGATCTAATATACTGACTACTTTCCCGACTGTTTATGTTCACTTAAGAATTAAGACATAACGGACTGCATTTAAGACTGACATTCTGACTTTTTTTTTTGTATTTTTCCATTTAAGGTCAAGCCAGAAGCCCAAAGTAGCCTATACTTGTCCATGCCTGCACAGAAAGCCGCTTTCGCAGTTCATTACACTTTTAACTCCTTTTTAGTCTCAAGCAAGTCCAGCATGGGACTGATTATAACAGTCACGTTACATCATTTGACTGATTTGGATGTTATGTGGGAAACACCACAGTGCACCGCTTTGAATGCGGCATTGTGCTTTCATAATCGTTGGAAAACAAAATCAAAAACAAAACTAAACTTTCACACATCACTAGGTATTAAATCATCTTTGAGAGCAAGGGGGCCCCCTGGTGGTTCGGGAGCTCTATGCAACTTGCATACTTTACGTATAGGGAGGACTGGCACTGGGTGCTAACAAAGACTTTAGATATAGAAAGACGGTTCGCTTCTACTAGTTATGAATGGGAGAAACTGCAACACGCAATATGGCGGAATGCGTCCCGCCTTCTAAGTAAAAGAGCCAATCGCTGATTGAAAGTTGCGTAGCTGCCGTTAGAGGCTCCGGTTCCCATAGAAACCTGAGACTTGCGCATAGGACTGCACATGCGCATTGGCTCATCTAGCCTGAAAAATAAGCTTTTTTTCATGCTATTTTAGCACAAGAAACAACATTTACAGGACGGTTCATGTCAGATTTTGCTGCTGATTTGAAATATGTAATTTAATTAGGAGTTCGCCAAGCAGTTTTTGAGATTTCAGGATTTCCCTGTTCAAATAGACTTGGTCTTGGATGCCCGAAATAGCTGCCCGAAGGTGTTGCAAATATGGCCGCTGTGTCATGTCATACTATAATAAAATAACTAAAAAACTAAAATAAATAAAAAAAATTCAAAGCTTAGTAATTTTATTACAGACTTTACTTAATACAAACTTTAATAATACTGAAAATTATGGAACCTTGAACTATTTATGAAAAAATTGCTTTTATTTATAATATTTAAATATCACTTTAAATACTAAACACTATATATAATTTATAATATAACTATATATAATGTGCTTACAGAAAAATTAAAAAGAAATTTGCTTATTGATTTACTACATCTAAACTAATGACAGCTAACTTCATTACATTGTGTTGTAGATTTGTGTTTAGGACTTGTTTACATTTTAAAATATTAAAGTCATTTACCTGTGCAGATAACGGTTGTTTGATAAATAATTGAGATAAAGGAGATGTTTATACTCTCGTGGCCTTGTTTGTAAAAACAAACTTAAACTTAATACATGCAATTCTACAATCGTGTTCTTTAGCTGTCTGTGTTGTGAAGTAAGCTGTCTGTGATCTCTTTAAATCAAAGCAAAATAGTTTACTAAAAATAAACAGAAACAGTAAATGTTTACAGGGAACAACTATCAGGGATAAAAGACTATTTAGCTTATCTATTACTTAGCAAAAAGTCATATTTATGATGTTTAGGACATGACATGTTGAGATCAGAAACTGCGCCAGTCATTCATGTGAACATTTGTGAGATAAATGATTCAGATAAAAGAGTGCTTTTCTTGCCATAGCGCCTGATATTCTCTGATCGTCAGCCAAAAGTTGTCGTACCCAGCATGAACATTTACACGTAAAAACCATTTCCTTTAGTCAATTAGACAACACCCAGTTAAGTCATTTTTGTAGTATAAACATTTGCTTTTAAAGACCCACATTTAGCCTGATTGAAGAGTTGACGATTGTTCAAGGAGATATTTTGTGCCATAAGGCTTTGTAGTCTATTTTTAGAGAAAACGTAAATTTAGCTTCACCCTCAGCTAGCAATACCGAAGATGGTTCTCATAGTGTTCACATCTCTAATATCGGCCATGGATAATTAATCTTATAAAAAATGCAGAAGCAAATGCTTGGGCAATGAATTGTGGATTCATTAACAAACCTCGGTACTCACTGGGTGCTAGAGTTACTTTAACATGTATGTGGCATTACAATAGATGCCATTATTCAGGTTTAACTAATTTAAAGAGTATTTATTTTGGGTCTAAGAGGGTAAATTGATTTAGAAAGCTGCTGGGCAACATTTCATTGACTAACCCCTTTCGTTTCATTAAATAATTGATGCATCTATCCTACAGGTTTATTTATATGTTATATTTTAATCTAAAACACTTTAAGTGGACCCACATTGTCTGTCTAATCCCATTGTTATCTTAAGTAGGCCCTTTGATTTGGGCTGAATTGGTTGGTTGTTGCCAGGGAGGACTGGCACTTGAACAAACATCCATCTGTATTGTGCTTGACCCAGGATGCATCTCATAAAAGGGTGTGCGAACATCAAAACACAAGCCCTTAATCAACATTGTAATCACTAACAGCCTGTTGGACAGCACAGGCTGAAGAACAGGTGACTAATTTGTGAAGAGAACTTGATATGGTGGTGGATGTGTTTATCACAGCCTCTGTTTGACCCCAGAAGGTCAGGTGTGTGACGCATTTCTAGTGCTCTAATGTCAGTGTATTTCTGATCTGGCCTTGTTACCCTTGATCTGCTGACATTTGAGGTATTATGAGATGCAGCAACATATGGCCTTTTTCTTTTTATGACCTTTAAATCAAGACCTTTTTGAGGTGATCAGGGATTGTTTCACTGGGATCACATTGGTGAAAAGTGCAGCTTGTGTGTGATTGGCCAGTTGCAACAATGTTTGATACTTAGGGTCATGTGACAGATGCATCTGTATAAACTTATGGAAGTTCAGAGGCCGGATTCACCAATGTCTTGAACTGCTTAAAATGTAACAGAAACAATCTTAAGAATGTAATTCTTTAAAACTACCGTTTACTTTAAAATGTTATATACCTGTTTAACTTTTATATTTTGCATTCCCAAAAAAAATCCTTAAAAAACATCCCAACAAAAATCCCAAAAGGTAAAATGTTTAATGAATATAAGCGGCAGTCCAATTATCTATATAATTGTGTATGTGTGTGTGTGTGTGTTTACTAAAACTATTAAAAAAAAATGTTGTTAAATGAAATAAAGCAAGATAAAATAAAATGTAAATACTAGACGAGTTCTAAAATTACTTAAACTAAAATAAAAAATATAATAACTTAATATAAAAACTTAAACTGAAATTAATAAATATAACATATATGAAAATATAAAAATAAAAATGTAAAAAAATACTAAAATAACAAAAAGTTTGTAAGAACCTAAGAACTTTTCCAGTGTTTTTTTTTTTTTTTTTTTCTTCAGCTTATTTTCAACAAATGCTCCTTTTTCTTGCCGGGCGAGGAAATTTTGCAAGAGCTTGTTTTCATAGTACATTTAATATTATCAAAATAAAATTTGTAAATTTATGCTGATTTCACACCCCAAATTGATGCAGATTCTTGGGAAGAATTGGGAATCAATAGCAGCGGCAGTCCGATTTTTCCTTTAGGCTCTTGCTGTGTCTTACACAAGCCTGGAACTGAACAGCCACATGAGTTCAGATCTTCTTTGAAATGTTAACAAGAGCTGGTAACACAATAAGCAACTTTTAGAGACTGAGGATAATAGAGTTATATAAGCTTACAAAACAGAACCGCAGTAAACAGACCCTTTTCAGAATTTTTCTTTATATAATAGTGACTCTGAGAATTACCAATCCCCAAAACATCCACAGCATCATTAAAGCAATTTCAAGCTCTATATGAAAGGCAATACTCAATGTATTCTCTGCACACAGCGCTCTCCATGTGCGCTCTCTGATTCAAAGAGCTCTCATGAGCAAATGGGATTCCATCCTGTGAACACACCAATCACTTCAACCAGGCATGAGTATGAAATTAGGGTGACCACTTTTGCCATCGATTAGAGCTTTTCAATTAAACAGCAAATTGCCATCTTTCATTCTACCCAGTGTTCAACCAGGAAAGAAACGGGAGAAGGAAATAAACCTCTAAAGGGTGATAATTATCTTACGACAATTGATGTCATTCAGTGAAAAAAAAAATGGGAGAGAAAAATTAGCATATCCATCAACTACTGTACATTGGTAAACATTTTGATGCGCTGTATCCTTTACTGCAAAAAAAGTCCTTGTGTGGAAACTTGGTTGTTCACACTAAGAACGATAACTATAAACATGAAAACATTGGCGGAAATCGTTTTATGGAGAAATGAATCCCTCCTCCCTTTGATCCACTGCCTCCTTTCCTCTTTTACCTCACCTACACACACAGTGGGAGAGAACCAGTGTTGCCAGGATGCTTTTAATAATGCGTATTATCCTTGTAATGAATAACTGGCCACCTAAGGACAGAAGAGAAGCGATATGTTTGACGTCACCAACTATGACATGAGTTTCACCCACCGCAGAGATTTTAAAGCTTTCACATAGTGGAAATTTGTCATTATCATTGTACTTGCATTGTGGACTTCCCTATTCTCATAGAATTAGAATGATTATTAAAACTTTATAGTTATAGTTATAGTTATCGTTCCCATTCAGTCGGTCACGTTCAATGTACGTCAGACAGACCGACGAATAGGAATCTTGCTAGAGAGGCCAATCTGCTTCGAGCGTAACTAAAACGAGCCAATGCACATTGGCATGCAATCATATGCAGCAACTGCTCGCCTCACAGCGCGGGTATTTAATGAGCAGCAGGTGCGATGCATCTTCAGCTTTTCGCTTCGGAGTCGAACATACAGTATGTGTCTGTCTGTGTTTCTGCAAGCAAGTGTCTTCTAAGACGAGTCCAGCTCTTCATACTTCTCTTTTCTCCAGTGCGGGCGGACAGCATAGCAGTGGGGTTGAGTCCTCTCTTTGTTTTGATTATTTTGCTATTTTGCTTTTTTGTCAGTCCAACTTTGGACCCAGACGCTGCCGACGTGAGCCAACCCCACAGTCTGCTTTCGTTGCCACTAGTTCATTGGCGTCGGTTTGGTGTGTACCTGCCTTAATTCCCCCATCTCCCAGACCGGCCTCTTCGGCGACGTGATCGAGAACTTTGCCCAGCAGTTCTCGGCTGTACAGAAGCAGTCTGAGGCCATCAGCCACATCCTGCCGTGGCAGTCAGCTGCTGTGTCCACCCATCCGCCACCGGCAGCACCTCAGCCTGCTCGTCACCGAGGGCGCCCCCTGCGGCTGCCCCCACTCCCACGCAGCAGCAGCAGCCTCCATCCAAGCGGCGCTGTGTAGCCAGTCGCAAGCGGGGTGCCCAGCCCGTCCAGGCCCCTGCCAAGAAGGGCGGTAAAGAGCACGTGGCCTTAGGACGGGCAACACGGAGATGGATGGGACTGCTCTTCAGGAGATGGTGACCGCACCACTCCTTCCCCCGGGGGGGCCGGGTGGTAAATCGTGTGTTTAGTTTTGTTTCTGTTCCCCAAATTTTCAAAAAAAGAGCAGTTTCCTTCATCTCCGGGTCCGAAGAGGGCTCGGACAGTAGTGGGAGGAGAAAAATCTCTCCACTCTCATTCCCCTCTTCTATCACCAGCGCTGTTCGAGAAGGTACCAAAGCCTCTCCTGCACCCTCTGTCCAACCGTGGAACCAGGTAGGTGTTGTACAGCATACTTAGACCCCGCTACGGGCCGCCTTGCAAAGAGAGCCTCCCGAGCTGCGTTCCTGCATTCCACCTTGCTGCCCCACTGCGGGTATGCCTACGGTCCCTTTGATCCCGCTTGTACGGTCTCTGTGAGCCTGGTTAGCGCTACCCAGTCAGACCATCAGGTTTGGCTATGCGATTCAGTTCGCCTGGCGTCCTCCCAAGTTCAGGGGCATCCACTTCACTGCAGTGAAAGCTGCCCATGACTTGCGTGCGGAGATCGCGGTCCTACTGGCGAAGGACACAATAGAGCCGAACTCTCCAGCCGATATGAGGTCAGGGTTCTACAGTCCATACTTCATTGTACCCAAGAAAAGCGGTGGGTTACGACCGATCTTGGACCTGCGAGTTTTGAATCTGAGCCTCCACAAGCTACCATTCAAAATGCTCACTCAGAAGCGCATTTTCGAGTGCATCCGTCCCCAAGATTGGTTTGCAGCAATCGACCTGAAGGACGCATACTTTCATGTCTCAATTCTCCCTCGACACAGGCCGTTCCTGCGCTTTGTGTTCAAGGGTCAAGCATGTCAGTACAAGTGGTTTTTGGGGAACAGCAGTGATCGACACTCTCTGTGTTAGCCCTCTACCACCGTCCTTAGGCAAGGGGGTTCAGGAGGCTTGCAACAGAGCGCTGGAAGGGGGCAGCTCCTGTGGCGCTTTGGTAGGGATTCCTATTCATCAGTCTGTCCGACATACGTCAAACGTAACCAACTGAATGGGAACGTCTCGGTTACATAGGTAACCCTCGTTCCCTGAAGGAGGGAACGGAGACGTACGTCCCTTCGCCAGTCACTGTACTCCGCTGATGTTGCTGCCTAACCTGCCCGGCTCCTCAGCGAAAACCTGAAAATGCATCGTACCTGCTGCTCATTAAATACCCACGCTGCGAGGCAAGCAGCTGCTGCATATGATTGCATGCCAATGTGCATTGGCTCGTTTTAGTTACACTCGAAGCAGATTGGCCTCTCTAGTGAGATTCCTATTCGTCTGTCTGTCCGACGTATGTCTCTGTTCCCTCCTTCAGGGAACGAGGGTTACCTATGTAACCGAGATGTTATCCACCTTTTTCCTATTCCCCTTTTGCTGCCAAAACAGCCCTGACCCGTCGAGGCATGGACTCCACTAGACCCCTGAAGGTGTGCTGTGGTATCTGGCACCAAGATGTTCCATGGATTGGACTTGTTTGTTCAGCACATCCCACAGATGCTCGATTGGATTGAGATCTGGGGAATTTGGAGGCCAAGTCAACACCTCAAACTCGTTGTTGTGCTCCTCAAACCATTCCTGAACTATTTTTGCTTTGTGGCAGGGCAGTGGACAGGGGCACCCTGATTGGTCTGCGGCTATGCAGCCCCATACGCAACAAACTGAGATGCACTGTGTATTCTGACACCTTTCTATCAGAACCAGCATTAACTTTTTGAGCAATTTAAGCTGCAGTAGCTCGTCTGTTGAATCAGACAACACGAGCCAGCCTTCGCTCCCAACGTGCATCAATAAGCCTTAGCTGCCCATGACCCTGTCGTTGTTCCTTCCTTGGACCACTTTTGATAGATACTGACCACTGCAGACCGGGAACACCCCACAAGAGCTGCAGTTTTGGAGATGCTCTGACCCAGTCGTCTAGCCATTAAATTGTATTTACCTGCTTTAGAAACATTCCAGTAAACACTGCTAATATGGATTTAGTTTATTTAGCCTATAAGCCTCGTTCAGACTGTCAGTCCAAATCTGATTATTTGTATATCCAATTGGAATCTGATCTAAAAATTTTAATGTCCACACTGTGTATCGCAAGTGTTCAGATCCGATTTGTGTGTCCATGGCGCTTTTTCGTTTTCCGGAATATCTGCATTGGTTTCTATGGCAATGACGTTGCGTTCGTAGATATACGCCAAAAACAACAACAACAACCGCAACATGGAGGGGTTTGCAATACAGATGTTGTCTTATTTACATCATGACAATGTGTAGCCGCTGGCGCTGGACTATTGCGTTATGATGAGGCAACGGCAGAAACATAGGAGGCAGGTATGAGCGGCTTTATTCCATGCTGTTGTCTCCCCCGGTCTCAAAACATGTCTCAGTTATAGCCTATTGCTAATTTCTGCTCGTCCGGCACTTTGCAATAACACAGACTTGTTTCTGCAGTGACTCTCAGCATGTTTCCTATAACAACGTCTGACGTTTACGTTTTACGCTGCGTGAGAAAGCCACATAAACCACGGATTTCGGATTTCCAGAAATGCGAATTGAATAGGATTCCAAACCACATATGAATGTAGTTCGAAAAGGATTTGTAAAAATTGCATTTCGTGTGGTTTTTGGCCGTTCAGACTTGCTAAATCTGATCGGATTTCAATTGGATATGCACAAAAATCGGATTTGGACTGACAGTCTGAACAAGGCTCTAGACTCCGACACTGTCAAGCGCTCCAGAAGTTCTCACCTGTTCCATATAACTGTGCCAGAGATCTTTTGCATCTCACCGAGTGCAGCCAACAACAGAGATGATTTCCCACAACCCACCTGGCCAACTATCATAGTTAACTGGCCTGCAGAGAGAATGAATCAAGAATTAAGATAAGTGGATTACATAGAGCAACAAAACACATCTGTGTGTCAAATAGTTCACCTAAACTGAAAATTCTGTTGTAAAGGGCATAGTTTTTCACAAAATAACAGTTTAAATTTCATTCTTTTCCACACACAAAATTATCACTTGGCTTTAGAAGACTTAGAATATACTGCATAAGTCATATGGACTACTTTTATGATACTTCATGTCCTTTAGAGCTTGACAGCATAAGCAACCATCAAATATTTTCTTGTAAAAGACCAGCCTGCACATTCTTTAAAATGTCTTTTGTGTTCCACATAAAAAATAAATAAATAAAAATAAGGAAGTCATACAGGTTTAGAATGTCTAATTTTAATTTATGGTTGAAGTTCAAGCCAGATTCAAAGCCATTTGAGTGCCATGGCTCAATATCACCAGTATCTGTAGATTTATT
Source organism: Hypophthalmichthys molitrix (assembly GCA_037950675.1). Taxonomy (NCBI): domain Eukaryota; kingdom Metazoa; phylum Chordata; class Actinopteri; order Cypriniformes; family Xenocyprididae; genus Hypophthalmichthys; species Hypophthalmichthys molitrix. The sequence continues at coordinate 20,030,063 of CM075515.1, forward strand.
TTTGACAGGACTTACCAAAAGGAATCTTAATATCCACATTGGACAACGTTGGGGTTCCATCAGTCCAGCTGAAATATCCACTTGTTATCTAGAATGGACAAAATGGAGACTGAGTTATTCTTATTCTCAATGGGCTCTTCACATAGATGAAATTCCTGTTTACTGCCTGAGTACAGAAATGACCTGTCTCACCTTGATGCAGATATCTTCATCCTCCACAGCTAGCGGCTCATCCTCTTGCTCGCTCTGAAGGACAAAGCTGTTCCAGTCCTCTCTGACTGGGTGCTTACGGTTCACCACCTTCAGAGGCTTTATCAGAGGTGAGAAAAACAACATATCTGATAAAGCTCAGTATGAACAGTGATAACCTCCCCATTCCTACCAGGATTGTGATATTACAAATATAAATAATGTATAGTCATAGTCGTGTGGCTGGATTACTGAAAGCATTGCAGCATAAGCTTCATGGTCTATTCATTACAAGAACAAATATTTTACTTTTAAAATAATGCAATTCTATTCAATAATGCAATTCTATGTCGTTATTTCGACATAATATCTCGTTATTTCGAGATATTAAGTCATTTTTACATATCTCGTCATTTCTTTAGTCAAAAAAACAAATATCACATTTATCTACTATGAAAATGAAATAACGAGATATGTTGAAATAACAAGTTATGTTAAAATGAGTCATTATTTCAACATATCTCGTTATTTCATTTTCGTAGTAGACAAACATGATATTTGTTTTTTTGACTTTTCTTGACTTACCAGGGCTTGATACTTGTGATTGGTTGAATTGAGTAGGAAAGTTGTTCTGGGCTCCTGTTCATCCCCAATCTCATCAGAGGAGAAAAACTCGCTGAGCTTCTGAACACTGGCCAAAAGAAAACAATACAGTATGTCATGTGATATTCAGTCACATTAACAGCATTTGTTTATTCTTATTTGACAATTATTTGTTCACATATAATAATATGACAATAAGTGACATTCTAAGATGACTGACACCCTTCCTAGGAAATAAAACAGAAATAAAGTATATACTTCTGTGTAATCAATAGTTCTATTTACTGAAAAGGCAATCCATTCTTTGTGAGAAAATCTGCACTGTCTATTATGTGACAGTCAATTCCAATCTGAAATATTACCACGGTCCAAAATGCAGGAAATAACATGCAGGAAATAAATCCTGAGAGAAACAAAACTTGAAGATTTCAGACAGATGCATTTTATTTCCTAGTCTAGAATGTATTGTTGCAATAGATAATGTTGTAAAGAAACTGGAAACAGCTGATGCTATCGTGAAAAAAGTCATATTCCCTCTGGTGCCATGTCATATATTGAGACCGGTGGCACATATGGCCTGTTTTTACCGACAGCACTGATTTATGACCTGCTTGTACCCTATAAATACAGCCTTCACTCTCTAAAATGTGTTCCACATCGTTGGGTTGATGCGATTGGACCCGAGGCACACAGACAAACACACATTTCCTTCTTCAGAGGAGAGTCTGTTGGTGATGAGAAAGGAAAATGCACACATCGCACGGCTGATCTGAAGTGATTTATTATACATTGACACAAGAAACACACAAGACCGATTCGTTATATTCCTGGGTGGTTAATTAAAACCTGTAAATTCTGAACCCATGTTGTTGGCTGTATATCACTGTCATACACAATTGCTACTGCACAGAAATTAAGCAGTAAATTGTACTATGCAACTGGTTCAGCAGAAGAAGTCTGTTATAAAAATGGAAAATATAAATAATTTTAATGTTAAACCCAATAATGTCTACTTGATACGCAAATTTCTATGGCTTCTAAATAATCAACAGGATCAACACTGCTGTAAACCCTGTTGTACACAATCTAATACATGCCTTCTGTCGTCTGATTGATAGTTTATACTCTTTTTTTAGCAAGTAAAAGGCCTAATTCTAAAAATGTCTCCCTTCAGGTTGTGGTTCACGTCTTTTTGCTGTGAAATGAACATAAGAATATATTTTATATTGTTAGTAATATTTTAAGATGTACACTTAATGGACTAAAGCAACTTTTTTTTACTTGTCCATTTGTTGTCAAGTTTAGCCCCCTATCTTGTAATTGACGCAATGGATTATATTGAGTTTAGACTCATTTCAATCGGGAGCATCCACTGTAAGTAATGATGTGTCGTTTGATTTCAGTTAGCGCCTGTGCGCCTATGGGGCTTTGTGTCGTAACTCCGTGAGGAATATCTCGTGACTGACGCATTGGATTATGTTGATTTTGGACTGCTGTAAATAATGAGGTGTAATTTTCCACAATCTGAGCATGTTTCATAAAGTTACGAGCGAAAATGTGACATAAATGCCGCATCTGTATGTTGTTTACATATGGGTCTTGCGGGGCTTCACGTACAAAAAGTTGTTTAGTCAAAGCCCAAAACAATTATGCTTGTTGTATTCTACTCTGCGAGACATTTCAAATGACTATCTGAGCTGTATGATGTATTTGACACATTGCAGTACATAGTACAAAAAAGTATTTCAGAAATTATAAAAACATTTTTTATTTATCAGCAAATAACTCAGCACTACTTTTAATCAAATTGGCTACATTCATTGTAAATTTCAGACTTAAGCTTTCAAATGACACCTATTTTGTGTTGATCAAGGCAATAGTTTTGAAAAATATGATTATTAATTTTTTCGTAGCTAGGTGGCGCCCGTGGGTTTAGAGGGACTACTTAGCACTCGTTAAGAGTTGATCAAAATGTTTAGATCCGACGGTAAACTTCAGGTTTAAAGGGTTAAAGAATCTTTTCAAAACCTACCTTGTGGTTTTTAAGTGAAGTTTCATGTAATTTTTCATTGATTTTATTTCATTTATCTCATCTTGTATCAATAGCATGCAACTGACCTGACCAGGGCTTTGACGGTGGAGCGCACGACACTGGACAGCAGGAAGAGAGGAGTGACCAGGATATGGAAGAGCGAGAGGGAGGCGAAGGCCACAGCGGGGGACAGGTCTGCATCATCCGACAGATGCACATGGGCCACGAATGTCTGAAACAAACATGTTATCTTTTCATCTGCCATGTTTATAGTTTCAATATGAACAGATATTGCCAGCTAATATATTGCCAGATATTGAAGACTAAATGTTGTATACTTACAACGAGAACTGCTGCAATTGGAATAGCCGTGTTCATAAATACTGTGAAGACAAACAAAAAACACTGTTGTAGCGTCTGGAGCGATCAAACACAATTGTAAAAGTCAATCTGCCCAGCATGCAGACTCTGTAAGGTCTAACAGCTAAGGTAGCTAATAGTATCTTTTGAACACTAAACAGTGATTTAGTATTTAAGATTGTGAACCCCTTTGTTAACAAAGGTGCTTTATAGTATTGAAACTGATGGTTCGTCAAGCTCGTCAATTGTGCTCCTTCTTGCAAAAAAAAACAAAACAATTATATTTGTAAAAAATTTCAGTCAGGATTCAATTAAAATTACAAATGACTTACTTCTAGCTTCTGACCAAGGCTGTATCTCAATACTAGATTTACTTGATCTTGATCTTCAAAAACCATATTTCATATGTTAGAAAAAACAGCCTTCTTCCACTGCTCCTGCACAATTTCTCCAGTGCCCAGTTGAGCATGCAATTTTATTTAAGAACATTGACAATGATCTACCAGTGTTATAAGCCGAGGTACATGGATCCCCGGATCCCCATAAGCATGATATATTTCTCTTTTATCTTGGATCCAAAGCTCAGAGGACTTTCTACATGCTTTCCAATTTATGCAGCAGCTCTTACAGCTCTGAGAGCAGAGAATTAAATGTCATTGTAGAGAATTTAAATTCTATTCTACATAAACTTTGGAAATCAATCTATGATTGATTCAATATCTTTGTTTTCAAAAAGATTGTATGTACTGTATAATACTGAATACACATTACGACATGTTGATGTGCGCATTATCACATATTCATATTATACGGACATTTATAATTTTATAATCTTGTCACAAAAGTATTTTGGTAAAATTTTCTTTGCTTAGAACAAAAACTTTGAAGAAAAATAAACTGTAAAGAAAACATTTAAAAATAATAATAAAAAAACATTTAATGAAAAAATTCAAATATTTCTAGCAAATAAAAAATACATTGCTAAATAATATATACAATGCATACATATATTTAAAGTGAAAATAAAAAGCACATTAAATAAATAAGTAAATAAATACATAAATTAAATTATCTATCTATAAATGATTGAAAAAAAGTGAATAAAAAATAAAAATGTAATAAAGTAAAGAAAATATGTTTTATTGATATAATGACAAATATTTCTAGCAAATGTAAAATACAATAGAATAAATATAAAATAAAAAGTAAATAAACAGTAAAAAAAAATAAACAAAAAGGAAACAAATAAATATATTAAAAGTAAATAAATGAAGTAAAAAAAAAAGAATAAGATATTAAGTAAAATAAATAAAATAAAATATTTTGGAAGGATGGATGGATGGATTTATCAATCATTCTGTTTTGGTCTAGCAGGAGGGAAAAATCCTTATTTCTGGGCCCTGAATACAGAACCATGCCCAACTTCTAACGTCTAACCTACATAATGAAAAGTGCAATTAAAGCACTTGCTCTTCTTAACAGCTTGAGTTAGAAGTGCCACAGTTGAGTGAATCCTACATTTGGCTTCATACAAAAACTGCACATTCAAGAAGTTTTTGATTGCTGAGGGATGCTGTATCTGCAGAATTTGTTTGCCAGCTAGCAGGTGACATTAATAAATCAATCTTAGTAATTAATTATCAAAATTGGTCAAAAGTAAATTAGCAAATACCAGAATCTGTTTAGGTAATTAAGTAATGCTATTTAGTAATTACTGATAAGTAATTGCTATTGGCAACAAACAGTATTCATTACTTTGAGAAACTGATATGACTGAGAGGTTTAAGCATGTTTCCCGCTATCGTTCTCACAAATTTACACCTTCATGCTCCGTTAAATGAGGGCAAACGAGACTTGACTGCATTCATAACTCATGAATGTCTGTTCAGGTCTTAATAAGTACCCTATGGACTAGCTTAAATCTCTATAATCCCTCATTGCTGATAACTATAAATCTCAAAGGTATTTCATAATGCACAGTGATGTGTTGACACATTCCTGCACCAACCCACTTTGATTCAGCCTACTATTTTTTGAGATGCTTCAGATTCAGTTGTATATATATATATATATATATATACACAATGATCAGGCATAACATTATGACCACCTTCCTAATATTGTGTTGGTCCCCCTTTTGCTGCCAAAAAAGCCCTGACCCATTGAGGCATGGACTCCACTAGACCCCTGAAGTTGTGCTGTGGTATCCAGCACCAAGATGTTAGCAGCAGATCCTTTAAGTCCTGTAAGGATCGGACTTGTCTGTTTGGCACATCCCACAGATGCTCGATTGGATTGAGATCTGGGGAATTTGGTGGCGAAGTCAACACCTCAAACTTGTTGTTGTGCTCCTCAAACCATTCCTGAACCATTTTTGCTTTGTGGCAGGGCGCATTATCCTGCTGAAAGAGGCCACAGCCACCAGGGAATACAGTTTCCATGAAAGGGTGTACATGGTCTGCAACAATGCTTAGGTAGGTGGTACGTGAAAGTAAAATCCACATGGATGGCAGAACCCAAGGTTTCCCAGCAGAACATTGCCCAAAGAATCACACTACCTCCACCAGCTTGCCTTCTTATAGTGCATCCTGGTGCCATCTGTTCCTCAAGTAAGCGACGCACACGCACACACAAACACACTCGGCCATCCATATGATGTAAAAGAAAACGTGATTCATCAGACCAGGCCACCTTCTTCCATTACTCATTGGTCCAGTTCTGATGCTCACATGCCCAATGTTGGCATTTTTGTTGGTGGACAGGGGTCAGCATGGGCACCCTGACTGGCCTGCGGCTATGCAGCCCCATACACAACAAACTGTGATGCACTGTGTATTCTGACACCTTTCTATCAGAACCAGCATTCACTTCTTGAGCAATTTGAGCTACAGTAGCTCGTCTGTTGGATCGAACCACACGGACCAGCCTTCACTCCCCACATGCATCAATGAGCCTTGGCCGCCCTTGACCCTATCACTGTTCCTTCCTTGGACCCCTTTAGTTACTTTTTATATACTGAATCAGAACAAAGCGTTTTTCTCAGACAGGTTTTATTTAAACTACGTCTGACAGAAGACTCAACAGCATTCACGAAAGTCTTGCATCAGAAGAAGTAATTTAGAATGACATTTTTTGTTGTTATAGTTGTTATTTTTAGTTGTTATCAAAATGGTCTTGTGACCCACCATTTGAAAAACACTGCTTTAGGGGCTGTTCACATATCGCGTCTAAAAACGCATCGAAAGCGTGGCCGTACCGCTTTCTCCTCCTTTCCAAAGCGCTTGTGCTTCCGTGGCTTCTGCCGTTGCTATGCAACCATGAACTGCGCTCTCCACGATGACGAAGTAGTATCAGCAACGGATAAATTGATTTCTAGCCCTTGCATTAGCTTTACTACCAGATATGTTGTTACGGAAAGGCCTAAGCTGATCGGTTGGTTCTTGTCACATGACCTGCGGTGCGCTTGCGGCATTCTGAAAAGTTGAAATTTTTTCATCTCGCTGCGGCTGGAAAAAACGAGCCTCGTCGTGTCTATTATGAGTGCGCTTGCCGTTTGACTACATACTACATTTAAAATAATGAACTTGAGAGTGCAAAAAACGCCATATGAGAACGGCCCCTTAGAGTCTAGGAATTCATTGCATGCTTCATGGGAGTATATAGGTGGTTTCTTCAGGCTATTAATAACCCTGGAGTTCACAGTATGTATGTATTGATTTCTATGGAATTGTTCAAAATCTATTTTTCTATGGAGAAAATGAATGGGATTTTTGCTCTATAAATGTCCCTGATATTTAACCAGAGACTGTACTAGCTATCATCATCTCTCACCTCTGAGCAAGTTTGCCTCTGAACAAAACTAGTATGTACCAGTATGTAGAGAAGGAATGGCCTGCAGTCTTCCCTGCTGACATGGTCCATTACTCTGCTGTGAGGGATGAGCAGTCTATATAGCATTTATGTGCTGGGAAGAACTGATGAAACCCAGAAATGCCATTAGAACTAAATTTCATTTGTTCACTCTATTGCTGTGGGTCTACAGTTTAATCAAATTGATGGGACTTCCTTCTCCAACCGAGTTTGCTATCTGACAGGTTTTGCCCATTTTCTGCTGAAGTTGGGAAGTTATTGGTGTCCTCTTTTGGCCTCCAGGTTAGTATGTTCGGCTATATTTTTGAGTTCATTTGTGATTCTTTTAACTAACTGATGTTCACTGAAGAATATTTGCTGAATTGAAATCTTTAGATCTTTTAAAAGAGCAATCCAAATTGAGTGATTCTCTGCAGAAAACCCAGTCAGGAAGAATATTGATTCAAACCGAATGTTGCATGAAACTGATGTCTCTTGGCACCAGTGCATGCAGGATGTTCTCCTGCTGAGCAACACAGTCCTTTTCCAATATTGCCAGTGTCGCAGAAATGCAGGGAAAAGAGATCGGAGAACAAACAGGCCTTGTGGTTGAAAGAATGTGCAACCTTGACTTAAACTGGAATGCCTTCAGAGAGCAGCACTGTTAAAGAGATTCTACTTATGAAGTCAGCTGTGTTTTTCACCCTCATTTATTAAAGGGGTCATGAACTACATTGTTTTATAATGTTTCCTGGGGTGCACTTATAATGTTAGTATGCTTTTTACATCCAAAATTGTCATAATTTAGAAATAAAAAGCATTTTTCTTACCCTGATTTTAGCCCTCTGATTTGAACACTGTATTTATGTCTGCTTTGAGACTTCAGTGTAAACACCCACTGCTGTGATTGGCTAACATCTTTCCATTTGAAATAGCTTAGTATTACTCTCTCTTTTAGCGCATTTTTACTATTACAGCTCTCAAGGTTATCTAATCGTGAAAAGTGTTGCATTACATTTAGATCTATGGCATTATATTTAGATCATGGCATGAAAGGTTGCAGAGATGAACATTGAAGCCAATCACAGACATGTTGCTGAGCACATGAAAGCAGTGATCTCGTCATTGCACCTCAATTTCTGTACACTAACAAACGCTTTCATCTTCACTAACAGTGCAAACGCAACATAATTAAGAGAATTAAGAGATTTGTTGAATAAAACGGGAGTTTTGCGCGTCAGTCACTGATAAACTTGCGCTGTTTTATTGACAGCTTCAGCATGCGCTGCTCCAACAACTGCAAAGGGAGCTTTCTGTGATCGCTTTCTATATATAATTTAATCACATTTTAAATAACAGATTATTTTCATCATACTAAAAGAAACAATGTGAAGTTGACCGTTTAGTCACTGGTTTGATTTACTGACACATAGACAAAGAAAATCTGACTGTACATGAATCATTACATTTCAGATCAGGCATTAGAATTAACACAGTTACTTACATGTTGTATTACTGTCGAATTGAGGCACTGCACAATATTTTGTAATCCTCAACGGAAAGTTTATTTCTTGGTAGTTCGATCCGGTTTAGCACCAAGTAGGCCTATGTTACTTAGGCTACCTATTCTATTGCATGCCATGTGCGAATCAGTAGGTGGGGCTAAACAGGCAGTGATGAAGTAGGCTTTGATCTTCTTCTGCGGAGGCGGTGCTTGCTGCCCTTTGATGTCATAGATCCCCACTTTGAAAAACCTGTTGTTTGCTGGGTCTGGTGTCATTAAAAGCTTTTATTGGACTAACTAGGAAGTTTTCAGTTCTGAAACTTACAGGATATTCTTATAGTATGATGACCTCTTATATATCAAAAGCTCAAGGAAAATTTGATTTCTCAGTTCATCACCCCTTTAAGATATATAGCATTCACACCCATGCATTGATGTTGATGTATTTTCTTTTTTCCCTCTTAAACTGTTTTTTAAAAAGAAACTGATAATAAAAATGATTCATTTATGCATAATGCGTTTTGACTACCCAGCAAGCTATGAGATGGAAATATGAAAATGTTGATCTCAGAGAAGCCCTCTGACACAACTTTTTGAAAATCATTTGAAATATTTATCTATCTATGATTTATTGAATGGGCTTTTTAACATTAAAAATACTCATAAAATAAAAAAAATCAATAATCAATCTACCAAATAATGCAAATAAAGATTTAATATATATATATATATATATATATATATATATATTAGAGAGAGAGAGAGAGAGAGAATTTATCAATATATACAGTATCTCACAGAAGTGAGTACACCCCTCACATTTTTGTAAATATTTTATTATATCTTTTCATGTGACAACACTGAAAAAATTACACTTTGCACTGAAGAAATTACTTTGTAAAGTAGTGATTGTATAGCTTGTATAACAGTGTAAATTTGCTGTCCCCTCAAAATAACTCAACACACAGCCATTAATGTCTAAACCACTGGCCACAAAAGTGAGTACACCCCTAAGTAAAAATGTCCAAATTGGGCCCAATTAGCCATTTTCTCTCCCTGGTGTCATGTGACTCATTAGTGTTACAAGGTCTCAGGAGTGAATGGGGAGCAGGTGTGTTAAATTTGGTGTTATCGCTCTCACTCTCTCATACTGGTCACTGGAAGTTCAACATGGCACCTCATGGCAAAGAACTCTCTGAGGATCTGAAAAAAATAATTGTTGCTCTACATAAAGATGGCGTAGGCTATAAGAAGTTTGCCAAGACTCTGAAACTGAGCTGCAGCACGGTGGCCAAGACCATACAGCGGTTTAACAGGACGGGTTCCACTCAGAACAGGCCTCCCCATGGTCGACCAAAGAAGTTGAGTGCACGTGCTCAGCGTCATATCCAGAGGTTGTGTTTGGGAAACACATTTGTTTGTTTAATATATTATATATATATAATTTTTGATGTTTACAATTTACACTAAAATAGGTGTTATTATTGCTTTAATAATAATAATAATAATAATAATAATAATAATAATAACAACATCACCCAACCCTTCCTCAACCCTATACGACATCTCTAACCCTATGTAACAAACAAGTTTGCTCTTTGTCCTATTCTTTTGTGAGGTAACTGTGAAAGATGAGGTGTCTTACTCGATACGGAGGTGTACAGGGCAAAGGTCTGCAGGCTGGTGAGCTCCTTGCCCCGGGTCTCCTCCACGCTTGAGCAGAAGATATGTTCCCAGGCATACAGCTTCAAGAGTTTGATACCCCGCAGCAATTCATTGGTCTTCTTCAGCCTCTCGCTGGAATACTCCTGAGTGCCGTCACATAAATTATACATTAGTTACAATGCTAGGAAAGCTTAAAATCTATTGGGGCTCATCCAAGCTCAATATTTGACAGGCTTATCATTTGGGCAAGCTTTACTGCGCAAATATCATCTGTATTTGAACAAAATCTGTATTTGCACTGTCACTTGACCGCAGGTTATTAAGACATTAAACAAAGTAATGTAGCTCACCAATGTGCTTTTCTGTGCATCTGATAACTTGGTGGCCACAAAGTACTGCACCGGAGCCAGGAGTGTGATGACCGTGGCCCCTATCAAGGCACTTATTCCCAGGAGGTAGTAAAGGAGGATGATTCCCACTATGATCTGAAACCAAGAGGAAGATGTCCTTTTGATATCCTTTTCATATTCAGTAGCACTTTTCTAACAGTAAGTGATAAAGATCTACCTGGTATATTTTTTATCATCAGGAGAGTCTAAATAAAAAAATAAAAAAGGTAATTGTGACTTTTTAATCTCACAATTCTGACTTTTTCTCGCAATTCCAAGATTGAATCTAACACTTCTGACTTTTTTCTCTGAATTGCGAGATTTAAACTCACAATTGCGAGTTACACAGTCAGAATTGCATGATATAAAGTCAGAACTGCATGTTATAAAGTCAGAATTGCGTGATATAAACTCTGAGAAAAAATGTCAGTCTTTTTCCCCTCACAATTGGAGATTATAACACGCAATTGAGAGTTTATATCTCACAATTCTGACTTTATATCATGCAATTCTGACTTTCTAACTTGCAATTCTGACTTTATATCTCACAATTCCGACTTTATAACTTGCAATTGTGAGATTATACCTTGCAATTATGAGAAAAAAAGTCAGAACTGTGAGAAGTCACAATTACCTTTTTTATTTTTTATTTCATGGCGGAAACAAACCTCCATAGTTTTCATAGTTTTTGATAACCCCCAAGAATGATGATCCCCCTTTCTAAAATGTAAAAGAAGCTATTTATTTTCATGTATAAAGACCCAGTTATAAAGTGTGAGCAAAATCGTCTTAGTTTACGACTGTAACCATAGTTCCCTGAGAAGGGAAATAGACACTGTGTCAGTGACGCTTTGGGAAAGTCTTTGTGTGATTGCGTCTGAAGCACTTGTGTCAACTAGACCAATGGCAAGACGGAACATCACGGGCGGGTGACTTCACGACCAGGAAAGCATAAAAGCACATCCGCAATGACCAGCGTTATCTTCAATTAGTCAAAGCAAGTCATTAACAGGAATAAAGGAAGTATGGCAGGGCGACGTAGCATCTCGTTCCCTTCTCAGGGAACTATGGTTACAGTCGTAACCTAAGACATGTCAGATAGCATTGGGAATGATAATGCTCAAACGCCATGCTTACAAGTGCCTGTCCATGTGAATACTGAGAGCACAACTAAGACATGAGCAACTGTGAACCTGGGGCAGCGCCCAGGTCCAGGGATACACCACCCAAAGGGACATGGTAGGCAGCTAAGGCCGCCACGTACACCTTCAGTATGGAAGGGGATAACGCTGCGGAAAAACAAACCTGCAGTAACTCCAGCACTTCACCAATGGGGCAGTTAACTGGATCCCACAGTCGAGATCCGCACCATAAAGTGAAACACTTCAATGCATACCGTTTCCTCATGGAAGGAGCTCTGAAGTAAAGTATGGTCTCCACAACCTCGGTTGAGAGACCAAAGTCTATGAGTTGGGCCCCACAGGTTTGGCCTCTGGGTGGGGATGAAGGGTCACACCTCCCAACTTGAGACAAAAGGACCCTCCTGACCAAAATCTCCAAGGGAGGGCAGTCGAGGAGGGACACCTGGACCTTCTCCAGAACTCCTGAGAGCAGAGCAATCGGGGAAAAGTGTACAGGCCTTGGCCATGTCTGTACCATATCGCCCAGCCCCAAGGGAGCTGGGTGTGTGAGGGAGAACCAAAGTGAACAGTGCCTCGTATCCTGAGATGCGGACAGATCCACTTCTGCTTGGCCGAAAACCTCCCAAATACGCTTCACCACCTCAGGGTGAAGTTTCCATTCCCCGGGCCTCAGCCCCTGCCTTGATAGGATGTCTGCTCCTAAATTTTAGTACCCTGGAATGTTTTCCTTGGGACCACAGAAATAATTCAAATAATTCATTGTAGAGTAATCATGTGGAGTGGGTTCCCCCTCGGTCTTGAGCCACCACTGCAAGGGACGCAGCTGCCATCAGTCCCAACAGTCTCAGAATCTGTTTGAGAGCTAGTGACTGACCTAGCTTCATCTTGTTTACGGCTGTGAGACTCAAATCAATAAGAGCAGGAGACAGACGTGCCTGCATCATCATTGAGTCCCACACCACACCTACAAAAGTGGTCCTCTGTGCTGGAGAAAGCACACTCTTCTTGGCATTCAGCCTTAACCCAAACTCTTTCATACTCGCGAGGACGACATCTTGATGCCGAACCACCATCTGTTCAGATTGTGCTAAGATTGTCAAGATCGCTAAGATCTACAATCATTGGAGCCAGTGAAAGTGCAGGGTGATAGAGTTAGACCGAAGGGAAGAACCCGATATTGGTACAATTTGCCCCTGAAAGTGAACCTCAGGAACTTCCCTGTGGAAGGATGGATACGTGGAAGTATGCATCCTGAGATCTAGAGTGACAAATCAGTCTTCGGATCTGATTTGAGTCACAATCTGCCTGAGCGATTTAGATTGTGCAGATCTAAGATGGGACGCAACCCACCATACTTCTTTGGAACGATGAAGTACCGGCTATTAGAAACTGGACTCTGCCTCGGGTGGAGGAACACATCCTAGCCTAAGAGAGTTTTTACTTCCTGTTCTATTACCAGATCCTGCTCAGGGGCCCACCGCAGTGGTAAAACCCAGTTGAAATAAGGCGGATGACACCCAAATGGGATTTTGTAGTCTGCAGGACCCATTGTGACACATTTGTCAGAAGTCTAACGCTGCCAGAAGGTCTACTAAGGGAACCAGCCTCTCAAGACTGGCCTCTGGTGTTCTTCGAGTAGTCAGCTTGGTGCTCTGAAGCAAACTGGCAGAGAACAACCCAGATAATTCCTCTATTTCCCTCCTCAGAGGATGTGAGCATCCCGATGACGCAACGTTGAGGGACTGACAGATGCACTGACGCAATGTCTTGTGCCTGAGGCATGAGCTCACTGGAAACCGCAGAGCCCAAAACACCAAGAGTGGCGGGGTTGGCAGAATGGCCTCCTGAGGGCACAGAGGATGAATGGGCTCGGGCTTCCAATCCTAGAGAGAGAGAGTGCTGGATCCCCAGGGTGAAGGCAGAGAAAAGGTGGCGCCCGTCTCTAACCCCTCAGCGAGATCCATTTACGAACCCCACGATACCAGCTTCCGTGCTGCCTCGGCAGCAACGGGAACGGTATCACGAGAAACACGAGCCTGAGAACCTTCATCAATGAGTAACAGACAGGAACGGAGCGTACAAAGCGATAGTATCTTGCAATGCTCACAGTCAGTGCCCTCAAGCACGCCCTCAGAGCATGTATCACCATCTGTAATGAAACGAAGGCAGGAAGAAGCACACGATCTACACGTTTGTTTGCTTGCCATAATATCTTATGCTTGTGACTGATATAGTGACAGACAACAATAAATAAGACAAACAGTTTCACACAGAGCACTTGCTGAGGCACAGAAGCTAACGCCGGTCATTTATGCTTTCCGGGTAATGACGTCACCCGCCCGTGATGTTCCATTTTGCCACTGAACTAGTTGACACAAGCGCTTCAGACGCAATCACACAGAGGCGTTCCCAAAGGTCACTGACGCAGCACGAGTTCCCTCGAAAGGGAACTTAACAGTGCTATTATTATAGACAAGTTTTCTAAATTAAATAATCAGCTTTTATTTTAGCATTGTAACAAAGCAAACAACTACCTGGATAATGTTTCCTTTGTATTACATTGACACTGTTGCCAATTCTATTTTCACAGCAGATTTTCTCAAATATCATTAATGAATATCAAGGTAGTTTTTATAGAGAATCCTTTCACTAAATAAAATGCAGATTTATTCTTTATTTCTGTTAAAAACTAGGGCTGTCAACAGAACAAAATAATGGCAATTAATAACATAATTTAACCTGTAATTTTATCAATTTTTTTTATTTATTGAGTTAATTTTAATTATTGAGTTAAACATAATTACATTTAACATTTTTAATTATAAACATTTGATTAGAGTAACATTTTAACTTTGACAGCCCCCTGGACCCCAGTTTGAAAACATCTGCTTTTGTGTTTTTTTAAAAAAAAAGGAAAATGAGAAAAGGTATTATGAATTACATAATATGCTTACTATGGAGAAGCTGAGCATATGGTTTGTAGTAGATATATGAAGCAATCAAATAAATGTTGTTCACTAAAAATAAAGAAGGAGCCTTAGGGAACTAATCAAGGTTTGCACAAAGGCAGCCAGGAGTAACCCCAAGAGCAGAGTACGTGTCATGCTCAACGTATAGGGACTGACTTCCTAGTCTTACTTGAGACTTCCTGTTTGTGAGACTTACTTAAATGTGTATGTGTGTGTGTGTGTGTGTGTGTGTGTGTGTGTGTGTGTGTGTGTGTACTTGTTTTGGCTATACTTATGAGGACCAAATGTCCTCACTTATTTTGTGAAATACTTTGACAACCCACTAGTGAGGGCAATTGAACAGTCCTCACTAGTTAAAAAGACTTATAAATCAGCCAAAAGATTAGATTTTTTATTTAAATCTAGTGTTTTGCACGTTTATGTGATGGGTATGTTTAGGAGTAGGGGTTGGTATATAAAAATCAATGGAAGACTGTGCAGTGTCCTCCCTAAGATAGCAAAACAAATATGTGTGTGTGTGTGTGTGTGTGTGTGTGTGCGTGTGTGTGATTTTACATATTATATATTAGTGGTGTCAAAATTAAAACTTAAACATAATTAACTAGTTATTAACACATTTAACACACCCACCCCGGCCCAAACCTGCATAGTTCATCTTACATTTCATAAAGCTGACTGGTGACAAACATGAAGCAGGGCAAAAACTCACTGCGTGTTGAAGCCTATAGAATGTAGTTAGAATGACCCTAAAATTCAAGATGAATGAATCCGCATTTTGAGCGAATCAGTCGGTTGAATCAGTGATTCAATGACTCATTCATATTTCATTCCTGAATATTCCTGAATAAATCAGCCATTTGAATGAACTGAATTAATGAATGACTCAATGACTTACTCATTTAGACATTTACCACCACCTATTGGCAGTTTTAGTTCCTTATTTAGAAGCCGTTTACATGATAACGTTTTTTCAACTAAAAACAGAAAAAAAAAATATGCGTTTTGACCGTTCATTTACACGACAAACGCAAACTTTTGAAAACGGGTTTCAAAGTGCAAGGTTTTGAAAAGGATACCGTTATCATCTCCATGTAAACAACAAAAGCGTGGATCTGTGAAAACAGTGACAGCATGCAAATGCGTATTACGTGTTTAGTCTATAGGCATGCACGTTTGGCATGAGTGCCAAAAATAAAATTCTGTTATCATTTACTTACCTTCATGGCCGTTGAAGCCTAAAAGTTTATGTGTAATTAATTATATAGTATAAAATGCAAATAAAATATTTTTTTCTAAAGCTACTTTTTGTAATGTCTATTTGATGCTTTTCTCATTTAACACAATAATGACTTTAAATGATCTTTTGGGGTAATTTCTCAGCTAAATTTGATGTGTGATTACATTGCGATTAATTAGGTTAATTCATTAGTTTAATTATAGCCATTTTAGTAAAAGTGGTTCCACCCATTTCAAACGTTTTGGCACACAATCTGTTTCACAACAAAAGTTCTCTAGGGCTCTCATTATTACAAGAGTAATCTGATGACTTAATTATTGACCTTGTTGAATTTCTGCCCTGCCACAAATGAGTGCATTTTTATTTAAATAAGGACACTTAAATCCTCATCATTCAAGAACCCCAATGACAAAAAAAGCAAAACAAAACAGATTTCGACAAGTGGCACTACATTATACAAGAGGATGAGGTTTTCGAGGACAAAAATACTGTCATACACAGACTAAAAATAGATCTTGCAGAGGTATCTGACATTTCACACTGTCTAACCTCAGGAGAAACTTTCAATAGCAGGAGGAGTGAGGGGAATACTGAGTAGGTTTGCAACATTTCTTCAGCTCAAAATCCAGCTGTGTAACCAACATATGTCATGCCATTCAAAGGTAAGAGTGAGCCTATTGAGGGGGAAAAAAAGTGAAAATGAGTGAAAATAAATTACTGGAAATGATGGCGGCCATGTTTTTTGAGATACATCAATGTGCTCATAGACAATCATGGCACCTCGGACAAAGACACTGCATGCCAAGTCGATCGGACTAACGGTGAAGTAGTTTTAATGGGGTTTTTTTTTACTGTTATAGCACCACCAAGTGGCTAGTTGTTGAGTCCTTTTTCACACGACCACAGAATGAGCTGTTACATAGGTGTGCTGAGTTTGGGGAAAATATCTTATTCCGTTCACAAGTTATAGTCATTTTAGTAAAAGTGGTTCCACCCATTTCAAACGTTTTGAAGGCCCTTAGGAACCGTGAATGGAAATTTCAACTTTTTTTTGATGATTATTGACAATCAGACTACAGAGAATCTCACTGCACTGGTTTGGTTCCAATCGAGCAAAAAATCTATGATTAGTTTGTGTTTTGTCCATCTTGAGCCAAGGATTCCAACGATTTAAGACACCTGAGCCTACGCCTAACGGTTTAGGAGTTATGAGCAATTTCATACTTTTCAACGCTGTAAATCTGTGTTAGTGAGCACTTCTCCTTTGCTGAGATAATCCATCCACCTCACAGGTGTGGCATATCAAGATGGCCAGCCTAAGGCACACCTGTGCAATAATCATGCTGTCTAATCAGCATCTTGATATGCCACACCTGTGAGGTGGATGGATTATCTCGGCAAAGGAGAAGTGCTCACTAACACAGATTTAGACAGATTTGTGAACAATATTTGAGAGAAACAGGCCTTTTGTGTACATAGAAAAAGTCTTAGATCTTTGAGTTCTGCTCATGAAAAATGGGGGCAAAACCAAAAGTGTTGCATTTATAATTTTGTTCAGTGTAAAAGGGCACTAATTATACAACACCCTCAGATGCAAGGAAACAGATTAATAAGTCTAAGTCTCTAAAATAGTCTAGTTAAGACCAGATTTTACTTCAGAATTAATTTTACTTTTGATGGGATTGGACATGAACGCAAAATCTCTTCCTATGTGGGTCAAGTACAGATAACATCACAGATAACAAATCATGTGATGAAATACCACTTTCGGCCAAGGCAGCAGAAGGTTTCAGACCCATAAATACATGAGGAGGGGTGTAGTGGTGTGACGGTATGGTTGCACTCCCATCATGCATACTGAACATATGTAATAATATATACAGTTCCATATATAAACTACTGGAACCTCAGGCTTACCTGAACTGGCATTGCGAACAGGTTAGGACACAGAAAGAAGAACCACATCAGCTGGTTAGTGTCTATGGCAACAAGGTTGCAAATCTGGCCCACCGTCATTCCCCCCATGGACATGTTGGAGGTGCAGAGACGCATTATTTTATTGAAGATCTTTGTCTGGAAATGAATATCATAATATTTTGAGTTCTTCAAAAGTCATTGCCTGTTTTGTTGCAGATAGACTGTTGTGCTGACCTGTATGGCTCCTCTCAAGTTGATTCCAGTCTCGATGGCAACGTAGTAGGAGGCCTGGAGGAAAGTTCTCTGTAGGAGCAGGGCGAAGAACAGGAGCACGGCTAGGACATAAGCATTGGCGAGGAATTCCTGGGAGGAGATGAAGTACATTCCAAGATGCTTCACCTGCAACACACCAAACCATTTAGCTTCCATTTTAGCTCAACAAGCCTTGACAATCCTCTGTAAATTTAGTTACAGAGATGACCACATTACTACATTTTACATGCTAAACTACTATTTAACTAGTACTTGTCTTTTCCTACTATGGCGCTATTCTGTCAGCATTCGGCAATCTTCCTCTAAAGAGTGAGTGGGAAACTAATTACAGCTCTATTATACATATAATGTAATTAAAGATTAGAGCAGCAACAAACAAGTCAATTAAACCAATGAAAAAGAAACACCGCTGACAGAACAATAAGTCTCCTCACTGCATTTTCAAGACTTTTTCTTAATTGAAGGTAATTTCATCACTACTATTGAAATGTACAAAATGAAGTCATTAAAGTTTGCCATTGGCAAGTGAATTCAATTTCTGAATACATATTAAAAAAAAAAAAAATAGAGAACTGTGACCCTGAACAACACATTTCATATATTTAAATGTAATTTAAAATATGTTATAGACTATTAAGTTAATTAATATCAGCAAGAATTAAAAAGTAAAAAGCTTAAAAAATAGCCAAAATATTACCAAAAGAAATTAATTAATAAATTGTATACAATTACAATTATAACAGATATTCATAATAAATTATGAATTTATTATATTTATTTATAATGTATTTAAATTAGTACTGTCAAAATTAACGCATTAACACATGCAATAAATTTTTTTAGTCATTAATTACTCATCCTCATGTCATTCCACACCCGTAAGACCTTTGTTCATCTTCGGAACACAAATTAAGATATTTTTGATAAAATCCGAGAGGTTTTTTTTATCCCCCATTGACAGCATTTTAACCACCATTTTCAAGGTCCAGAAAGGTACTAAAGACATGGTTAAAATAGTCCATGTGACTGCAGTGGTTCAACCTTAATTTTATGAAGTGACGAGAATACTTTTTGTGCGCAAAAAAAAAAAAAAAAAAAAAAAAAAAAGTTTTTAATCGTGATTAATTACAGAAAAAAATGTGTGATTAATTAGTTATTTTTTAATCGATGGACAACACTAATTTAAATATATGTAAGAAATAAACATCACAAATTTATTTTAAATATAATTTTAAAAAAATCATAGGATAATTGCAACACATTTTTTTTTTTTATTGTATTTTGGTTCTGTTTTTCCAGATCTGGTTTGCCTGTGTTCCCTAGTTTGTTTCCTTTGTTGTTAATTAGTTCTACACACCTGTTTCTCTTCAGTTGATTACTCTCCCTTGTATTCAAGCCCTCAGTTTCTTTTGTTTCATTATCCGGTATTGTTTATGTTAAGAGTGGTTATTTCCTGAGCTTCTTCCCTTTGATTCTCCTACATGTTCCTAGTGGAATTTACCATTAATGACTTCTTTTGGTATCCTTTAGGCTACCACTGATGCCCCTCATTCATTCATTCGTTCATTCATTCATTCAACCATTTCATTTATTCATTCATTCATTCATTCATTCATTCAACTATTTCATTCATTCATTCATTTAACCTTTTCATTCAATAATGCGTTTATTCGACCATTTCATTAATCAATTCATTCATTCAATCATTTCATTCAATAATTCATTTATTCAACCATTTCATTCATTAATTCATTAATTCATTCATTCAACCATTTCATTCATTCATTCATTCATTCAACCAACCATTTCATTCATGCATTCATTTATTCATTCAACCATTTAATTCATCCATTCATTCATTCAACCATTTCATTAACTCATTCATTCATTCAACCATTTCATTCACTCATTCATTCATTCATTCAACCATTTCATTCATTCATTCATTCAACCAACCATTTCATTCATTCATTCATTCATTCAACCATTTCATTCAATAATTAATTTATTCGACTATTTCATTCATTAATTCATTCAATCATTTCATTCATTCATTCAACCAACCATTCCATTCAATCATTCGTTCATTCATTCATTCATTCCTTCATTCAACCATTTCATTCATTCATTCATTCATTCAACCATTTCATTCATTCATTCCTTCAACCATTTCATTCATTCATTCCTTCAACCATTTCATTCATTCATTCCTTCAACCATTTCATTCATTCATTCATTCATTCATTCATTCATTCAACCATTTCATTCATTCATTCCTTTATTCAACCATTTCATTCATCCATTCATTCATTCAACCATTTCATTCACTCATTCATTCATTCATTCATTCAACCATTTCATTCATTCATTCATTCATTCAACCATTTCATTCATTCATTCATTCATTCATTCATTCAACCATTTCATTCATTCATTCATTCATTCAACCATTTCATTCATTCATTCATTCATTCAACCATTTCATTCAATAATTAATTTATTCGACCATTTCATTCATTAATTCATTCATTCAATCATTTCATTCATTCATTCATTCATTCATTCATTCATTCATTCATTCAACCAACCATTCCATTCCATTCCATTCCATTCATTCATTCATTCATTCATTCAACCATTCCATTCATTCATTCAACCATTTCATTCAATAATTAATTTATTCGACCATTTCATTCATTAATTCATTCAATCATTTCATTCAATCATTCAACCAACCATTCCATTCATTCATTCATTCAACCATTCCATTCCATTCATTCCTTCATTCAACCATTTCATTCATTCATTCCTTCATTCAACCATTTCATTCATTCATTCCTTCATTCAACCATTTCATTCATTCATTCCTTCATTCAACCATTTCATTCATTCATTCCTTCAACCATTTCATTCATTCATTCAACCATTTCATTCATTCATTCCTTCATTCATTGATAAATAAATAACTGCAGGTGCATGATGGGCATGGCTTTCTGTGTTCATTCACCATCACTAACTCTATGTAGTGAAGTAGATTACATCATACAAAGACATCCAAACAGGCCAACATCCGACATCTGAGAGCCAGACAGAATGCTGTTCAACTTTTTAATAATTGATGACAGCTGCATGGCGATAAAATGCTTTGTAACACAAGATGAAAATGTTACGTGAAAAGACGCAGCCATGACCTGAAGTGAGTCTCTCACTGCAAAGGTTTCTAATGTTACCTTCAAAATACCTCAGAGAATAAAACTGTATGTTCTTGACTAGAAAGTCAACACCACAAATACTGAAGAAAAAAAAAAAAAAATCAGTGTCAGTGGTGCTTTTATCTTTGGACCGATAAAAATTCTGCACAAATTCTTGGTTGTTTGCATGTGACTCAGATGGGTTGAAAAGACAGAAATGTTCTTACCGGCGGCTGAATGGTGTGGTTCTCTTTACTGAGATGGTGCACGATGCCTGAGATGCAGAGCGGGCCAGTAAAGCCAAGAAGATCCGCCAAGAAACGGTAGGTGATGCTGAGGAGAAGAGGTCTTCCGAAAGCCTGTCGCAGAGCCGTCCAGATCCACTTGGACCCCTGCGGATGAGTGCTTTGGGGCCTCTGAAGAGGTAACAGAAAAATAAAAACAGATCAGTATTATTTTAGTATTATTATGTTTTTATTAATATGTTTTACATTTGTTTTTATATTTTCATTTTCCATTTTAATTTTAGTTTAATTTTTTAGTGATTTAGTTATGTCTTTTTTTTTTTTTTTGCTTTTAAGTTTTAATTTATTTTTTATTTTATTTTTAGTTTTTATTTTTAGTTCATTTTAGTGCTTCAATTAATTCTTATTTCAGTAAGTTGCCAAAACAACCATTTTTTTCATAAAATATTTATATTTTATTTTATTTCAGCCTTATCTCAATACAAAACAAAAATGTTTTTAACAGTTTTAGTTTTAGTTAACAGTGATAACCATGAGACAGATATGAATAGAATCAAGATTTTCTTGAATACATCTAAATTATTCACTGTACTACAAAGGTGGAAGTCATAATATCTCTGTTCTATAACCTAATGTGACGCAGGTGAATTCAAAAATGAATGTGACGCAGAAGAATTCAGAAATGAGGGAGAAATGCAGTAGGTTTATTAAAGGATTAGTTCACTTTTAAATGAAAATGACCCCAAGCTTTACTCACCCTTAAGCCATACTAGGTGTATATGACTTTCTTCTTTCTGATGAAGAAAGTTATATTCTTTCTGATCTGAGTTATATTAATATATATCTGACGCATTAAGCTTTTTAAAGGCAGTGAACGGGACCAACGAGTATGAGCTGAAGAAAGTGCATCCATCCAAAGTAAAACGTACTCCGCACGGCTCTGGGGGGTTAACAAAGGCTTTCTGAAGCGAAACAAAAGTAAAATATCTAGCTTCCAGCAGACCGCCTTCCGTATTCAACTTAGGAAGAAAGCGTAACTGACGTCGCTTCAGTTAAGCTTTTTTCGTAAGTTGAATATGGAAGGCGTAGGACATAGCGTAAGCGTTTTGAACTGCGAGAGGCATTACACTTTCTTTGTAACAAGAGAATACAAATAACAAAAATGCAGGTAAACAGAAATAAGCACACCAACATAACAGCTATAGAAGACAAGACCTGACAAACAACATGGGAAACACAATGGCTCTACACACAGACCAACTAACAAGACAAGATACACCTGTGGATACAATCAAGGGGAACCAATAAAACACAAAGGGACAACAAAACCAGACACAGGAAACAGGAAACTGGAAATACAAAATAAAAGTCAAGACAAACAAGGAACATGCAAAGGTGAACTTGCTACTGTCTAGATAGTCAGCTACCTTATAAGACAGCACTCTAAACAATGTTCTACATAGGCAGCAACTCCAGCAATTGTTCTTGTGAATCTGGATTCCAAGATTTGAGTTAGCATGTTGCTAAGCTAACTATGGGATTATTGAGGCATAACAGAGAAATCAGAAACAAATACTGGGTATATAGATACAAATATCTATCTATCTTTTTGGTATTGAATGAAATACAAGTATATTTATAGATATTTCTCTCAACTCCATTCACAAAGTACTTAAATAATTACTTTAAAAGAATATAGTTAAGTGCAAACTGAATGTAATGTTTTCATACACTTAACTGTATGTTAATTGCAATTAAAATGAAAATTAATATTAAATGCAATTAGCTGAACTTTAGAGTGCTTTTTTTTTGACCCAATGCATCTTTATTTGTAATTTCTTAATTACTTCTATTGTCTTTGAAATATGTTTAAAGTGTACAGCCAAATTTACAGACAAGCATTTATGGTAAACTAAAATATACTTTAGTTATACTTCATATGTGCTTTATTAGCTTAGTCACCGTGTACTTCTTTAAAGCAAATCAAAAGATTATTTAAACATAATGATTTAAAACGTACATTAAAATAAAACTTTTAATTTGAAGTGTTTTGAAGTGTACTTAAGTGTGATAAACAGTCATGAAAGTCAACTCTCTTTAAGTACATTTAAGTGGCGTTTCATTTCATTCTGCAAGTTTTTTAAATATGCTTTTAAGATTTGATAAACACTAGATTCAATTCATTTAAGCACACTTCTTTTTCACAAAGGTGAATTTGCCGCAATAAACAAGAGCCTCACATGCTTTATCAATGCAAATTTAGACAAAATGAGGTATCACAGATTTATTAAGGTGCTGCCCACATCTAGTAGCAAATTTTTGCTTTGAAGGCACTATGAATTAAAAAGCTCTTTAGATTTAGCTTTTTCCCCCTCACTAAACAGCTGATTAGTGATACAGGTGGTACATTTTTTCTCTCATAATTAACAACTGAGAGATTAGGAACTTCCTTGTGTCTTGTTATCTTTGTGCTCAGTTACTGCATATGACATACAATGTGTGACGTTTCCTTTGGTCAGTGTTAAATCCTGTTTGTCTCCTGTCTTACATCTATACTGGTGCATTTCTGAAAAATAGAACATGGATTGATTTTATAATTTGGGAATTGATTGGATGATGAAAACTGGGCGTTACATACAGCAATGGAGCCATATCTGATGCTAACCGTGAACTCTTGCACTAGAGGATAGAATCAATCATATGTAGCATTTATCATGTCCTTTTCTAAAAGGAGTTCATCACATGACATATGGCAGATGTCACAACGCACTCGTGCCGCACGTGAGAATTGCCACGTTACAAACTCTCACAATATCAGTTTACCTGGAGCTGAACGCACAAACATGTAACTGCAGACGTCTCATGCTCTTTATTCACATGAGCACAAAGATATAGAGGTCCTTCACCCCCGCTGAGAGTCAAAATGTCACCGTGTTCACAGCACAAAAGGATCATCTTCCATCTTTCAGTGTTTTGAAGACACGTACGCTCATTTAAGTAGTATTCCACATCTGTGTTGCTGTGGTTTGTGACGTACATGACTTTTCACATTATCGTCATCATCAAAGAGAGAGCCGCCATCCCCAAATCCACAGAGAATAGACTACCAAATATGTTTTGTGTGTGTGTGTGTGTGTGTGTAATCATCTAAACACCCATTTGTGAGTCTTCGATTAGAGGAAGTATGACTATATGAAATACCACACTACTTCAGCACTATTTCTGCAGTATATATACTATGCACAGTATGTGAATTTTTCATCTACATGGAACACCAAAACGTACAGTCAGTGGTTTCCAATCCTGGTCTTGGGGACTCACCGCTCTGCATATTTTGTATGTCTCTCTCAACTGACACTCAGTTCAGTTCAAATAGCTTTCAGTAGCGATGCTGTTTTATTTATAAAATTCAAGGGGCAGAGGCTGAAAACCAGTTTCTATGCTCTTGAATGTTTGTGTGTGTGCGCAATCAATAAAAAAGCTATGAGTTTTAGTGTGAGCGCATACAGGCACATCTGCTTCAGAATACAACATTAAAAAGCTATCTTTGTGGGCAAGTGTGTCGTCCTCGACTTGGAATTCCAAAGAGAATGAGATTTACGTGTTTAGACGCAAGTCAGATATCCAGATATCAGATATGTGTCTGATTTAAAACCACATTTGGAAGTGGCTCAGTATGTATGCAAAAAAAAAAGAAAAAGAAAAAAGGATCTTATGCAGATTTTTACAGAGTCCCTAAAGGGACCTTTGCAAAAATAAAAAAATATACAAACTTTGACATGATATCGCCATGATGGAGTGCGAGGGTGAATTTCATGATAGAATATGCCACCACTACATTTACATTACGCCTCCACTGTCGTTTGCTTTTTATAGAAATAAAAACCATTTAACGACCTGCAGAGTTGTACATAGTGCAGCAGGAATCAGAGTTCACTGATCACATGACGAGAGTAAATGATGAGATAACTGAAAAGGCCATGGTTGAAGATTCGTTGCACAACAAAGCCTAAGTATCTGACAAATGTCTTATCTTGTAGATTGCCCTAATACGCACAATTGCGAAATCGAAAGCGAAAGTAAAACGCGAGCGTGCATTCAAACGCAATTTCAATACGTCGTATTTTGAAAGAGGCTCCTTGATGCATGCAAATATCTCCCAATATGAAAGCTATCTTAGGCTGGGTTATGTGGTTGTAACATCTCTCAGCTCTGTATCATGCTTGAAGAAAAATTTAGTCTCTATTTGCACAGTACTTTATGGTTCCACTTATTGTTTGCACTTAATAAGACTAAGAGAAAACTGTTGTTCATTTTGTATTTATACTATTTTTATTTCTATGATCAATTTTACTCACTGTTTGGTTTCATATCCTTGTATTGTGTCAGAAAATAAAGGAAATTTACCTGAAAATAGTAATAGTAAAAATATAAAATAAAATAAACTATGACAGATGCTTAAAATGTACCTTCTGGGATTCAAAGGCCTCGCGGAGCTTCAGGTAGTTCGTTAGAGCTCTCATAGCGATTGGTAGCCTGCCAATGACCTTCAGATCGATGGGGCGTCTGTGTGCTGAAGTTATGAAGGTGTTCATCCACCAGTATGTGCTTTTGGACAGCAGGTTTACAAATGGCTGCAGAAACCGAACACCCAGGTCCTGTAAATCCTCAGGGGGCTTCACTTCAGGGGCGTATGCAAAACACATATATCTCTGTAGAAAAACATGAATTGTACATGAAAGAAAATGCCAATTCAATGTTTCTAATCTCAACATTGCAGAACAGAATTTAAAGGGGTCATGACCAGTGTTGGGGAAAGTTACATAGAAACACAAAAAAATCCATTGTCCACACAGACATTTAAAAGTCCTAATATTAATTAATATGCTTTGCAAATGCATATGCAAACATAGCGATCAATCCAAGTGTGGGTTTAATTAATTTCTCTTCTTCGTTTTAATAACTGGCCTGTCATAGCTTGAAGTTAATTAAAATAGCACAGAGTTATTGCACACAAACATCCTCTGATGTGATTCATATTATGTAAATTCATAAAATGATAACACAGCTGTCCTGCATCATCACAATGCAGTTATTATGAGATGCATTGGCATAATTAAATGAGAAATATTTAAGTCGATAAAATGAATGGCCACATTTACCAAGCTTTTAGTAATTTTTGGAGCTTGACAAACACTTTTTAAATTTGTTTTTATTGCATGGAAAAGACCAGCTTGAACATTCTACCAAATTACTCTTTTCGTGTTCCACAGAAAAAAGAAAAAAAAAAAAAGTTGGAAAGACATTGGGGAGAGTCTATATTCGGACAGATAAAACTTTAAAACCAAGATTAAAGATCGGATTGCATTCAGAGCATCCCAAACTCACTGCGCTCTGAAAGGCTGATGAAGCAGACGTGAGCAGACTTTTGTAATATCTGAGACTGCAGTATGAATATATAGCAAGAAAATCACAGCCAAAGGCTGAAGAATAAGAATGGAGAATACCAATCACAGACACACAGTCATTACCCTCGTCATGATGACGTTGATCTCCACGGCCAACAGCAGACCATATAGCAGGGTCAGTAAGCCTGTGATCCCGAACCGCAGCTGTCTCAGGCCGATCCCATGCTCTGTGTACTTGGCAAACTTGATTGTTTTGGAGACAAATGCCAGAACCCAGTAAATGAGCAAAGCTGTGAAAGAAAAATAAAACATTGACAGTAAATATAATCATTTATGACAGCACATTCTCTACACAGATTAGTACTAAAGGTATCAGTCTCTGCTGGTTTTGCTCAGTATGCAACGTTCTTATTATGCTATTTTAAATGTTCCTAATTTTGTTTTGGAGGTCTCTTTCGGTTTTTCATGCAGTCAAGATCAACATTTTAATTTTCTCATAATATACACTGCAGCATCACTTCATTTCTTACATTGTCTGAAACTGTTCACTGTTCAGTTTCTCTATACCCTCCTTTCTGAGAGCCCACTCTGCTCTGATTGGTCAGATGGACTGGTCTGTTGTGATTGGTCTACTCTGCTCTGATTGGTCAGATGACCCAGTCAATTGTGATTGGTCTACCCTGCTCTGATTAGTCAGATGACCCAGTCAATTGTGATTGGTCTACTCTGTTCTGATTGGTCAGATGGCCCAGTCCGTTTTGAGTGATCTACTCTGCTCTGATTAGTCAGATGACCCAGTCAATTGTGATTGGTCTACTCTGCTCTGATTAGTCAGATGACCCAGTCAATTGTGATCAGTATACTTTGCTCTGATTGGTCAGATGGCCCAGTCTGTTGTGACTGGCCTACTTTGCTCTGATTGGTCAGATGGCCCAGTCCGTTTTGAGTGATCTACTCTGCTCTGATTGGTCAGATGGCCCAGTCTATTGTGATTGGTCTACTCTGCTCTGATTGGTCAGATTGCAGATTGACCACTCTGTTGTGATTGGTCTACTCTGCTCTGATTGGTCAGATGGTCCAGTCTGTTGTGATTGGTCTACTCTGCTCTGATTGGTCAGATGGCCCAGTCTGTTGTGATTGGTCTACTCTGCTTTGATTGGTCAGATGGCCCAGTCTGGTGTGATTGGTCTACTTTGTTCTGATTGGTCAGATGGCCCAGTCCATTTTGAGTGATCTACTCTGCTCTGATTAGTCAGATGACCCAGTCAATTGTGATTGGTCTACTCTGCTCTGATTAGTCAGATGGCCCAGTCTATTGTGATTGGTCTACTCTGTTCTGATTGGTCAGATGGCCCAGTCCGTTTTGAGTGATCTACTCTGCTCTGATTGGTCAGATGACCCAGTCAATTGTGATTGGCCTACTCTGCTCTGATTAGTCAGATGACCCAGTCAATTGTGATCAGTATACTTTGCTCTGATTGGTCAGATGGCCCAGTCAATTGTGATTGGTCTACTCTGCTCTGATTAGTCAGATGACCCAGTCAATTGTGATCAGTATACTTTGCTCTGATTGGTCAGATGGCCCAGTCTGTTGTGATTGGCCTACTTTGCTCTGATTGGTCAGATGGCCCAGTCCGTTTTGAGTGATCTACTCTGCTCTGATTGGTCAGATGGCCCAGTCTGTTGTGATTGGTCTACTCTGCTCTGATTAGTCAGATGGCCCAGTCTATTGTGATTGGTCTACTCTGTTCTGATTGGTCAGATGGCCCAGTCCATTTTGAGTGATCTACTCTGCTCTGATTGGTCAGATGACCCAGTCAATTGTGATTGGCCTACTCTGCTCTGATTAGTCAGATGACCCAGTCAATTGTGATCAGTATACTTTGCTCTGATTGGTCAGATGGCCCAGTCTGTTGTGATTGGTCTACTCTGCTCTGATTGGTCAGATGGTCCAGTTTGTTGTGATTGGTCTACTCTGCTCTGATTGGTCAGATGGCCCAGTCTGTTGTGATTGGTCTACTCTGCTTTGATTGGTCAGATGGCCCAGTCTGGTGTGATTGGTCTACTTTGCTCTGATTGGTCAGATGGCCCAGTCCATTTTGAGTGATCTACTCTGCTCTGATTGGTCAGATGGCCCAGTCCATTTTGAGTGATCTACTCTGCTCTGATTGGTCAGATGACCCAGTCAATTGTGATTGGTCTACTCTGCTCTGATTAGTCAGATGGCCCAGTCTATTGTGATTGGTCTACTCTGTTCTGATTGGTCAGATGGCCCAGTCCATTTTGAGTGATCTACTCTGCTCTGATTGGTCAGATGACCCAGTCAATTGTGATTGGTCTACTCTGCTCTGATTAGTCAGATGACCCAGTCAATTGCGATCAGTATACTTTGCTTTGATTGGTCAGATGGCCCAGTCTGTTGTGATTGGCCTACTTTGCTCTGATTGGTCAAATGGCCCAGTCCGTTTTGAGTGATCTACTCTGCTCTGATTGGTCAGATGGCCCAGTCTATTGTGATTGGTCTACTTTGCTCTGATTGGTCATATGACCCAGTCTGTTGTGATTGGTCTACTCTGCTCTGATTGGTCAGATTGCAGATTGACCACTCTGTTGTGATTGGTCTACTCTGCTCTGATTGGTCAGATGGTCCAGTCTGTTGTGATTGGTCTACTCTGCTCTGATTGGTCAGATGGCCCAGTCTGTTTTGAGTGATCTACTCTGCTCTGATTGGTCTACTCTGCTTTGATTGGTCAGATGGCCCAGTCTGGTGTGATTGGTCTACTTTGCTCTGATTGGTCAGATGGCCCAGTCCATTTTGAGTGATCTACTCTGCTCTGATTGGTCAGATGGCCCGGTCTTTTGTTATTGGTCTACTTTGCTCTGATTGGTCAGATGGCCCAGTCCGTTTTGAGTGATCTACTCTGCTCTGATTAGTCAGATGACCTGGTCAATTGTGATTGCTCTACTCTGCTCTGATTGGTCAGATGGCCCAGTCTGTTGTGATTGGACAGAACGCTCATAATCAGAATTTCAGCTCCGGATCTTCCTCAGCACTTGATACACAATGAACAGTAATGATGGCGTTGGTTTTACCATATCATTTTGAGCCCGATTCCTCATCTTTTGGAAGTGCAATCAAAGCGTATTTGCATTTGCAGCGCAGAAAACGGCGTCTTCTTGACATGTCAACAACACTAACCAAACTCTTCCAGGCCTCAGCTACAACTACAGTGTTTGAGGATCAAAGTAGATGTTGTTCGCTGGCAGTCAATGTAGACCATAGCCTGGCATTATGCAAATTTGTTACAAACCTACATAGTTTCAGCAGGAAGTGAGACTGGAATTACTGACAACTCCTAGCAGGCAGTTCAGAATTGGTTCTTTCTTTTGGGAGACGAGAACTCCATTTATCTGCACTTTGATCTTTGAAACTTTGCAGACCGTTACAAAAAGATGTATTACACACTACATGAAAGGTAATATCCGAAAAAAACATAATAGGAGCACTTTAAAATGGCTTCTCACTCCAGATGTTCAATGACAGGATGATAAATAAGGTTAGAGTCAGATGCAATCAGATTTCTGGAAACTGATCTGTGTGAATGTAGCTGTTGCAATACAAATATTCTTCCAAAGTACATATACTTCTTATTAAAATTGCTGTATTATCCATATTATAATGAATCATCTTTACATCACTGTTTAAAAAGTCATTTGCATTATGAATGAAATGTGCGTGCCACATCCAAATAACAGAAACGTCAATCCTTAAAAAGCAAAAGACACTATAAAGTCGACACATACTTATCAGAAGTTTGGGGAAGTTGGATGTCTCTATGTTGTGGTAGTAGATGATTGATGTGATGGCAGCCATGAAGGCCAAACATGATGGCATATAGAGGTGCAAGTGGACTGACTGATTAAACCTGAGAAAGAGAGAAACAGTATTAGACATAGATCAACATTTCCAATTTAAAAACAAACAAACAAACAAACAAAAAAACACACACTCAAACAAAGGATACAGACTGATGGAAACAGGTTAATGTCATGTCCATGTTACATTTCATGGACATTTTTTTTTTGTCCAAAAGCCTTAATAATAATAAAAAAAACAAAGATATGACATCCAAAGCATGTAAGGTAGTACAACTAGATCACTTTTATTGAATCCAAAAGGTTTTAATTATATTTTGCTACATATAAAGGGATTTTAAAGATTTTGTCAAAAGGTAATTTGGTTTAAACGTCCAAAGGCCAATACAGCCATTTCATTTGTGATTAAAATATCTAAAAATGTAATAAATGTATATATTTTTTTATTCTGGCATGATTTAATATCATCATATATCAACATGGGGCAAAATGGTATTAAAATTATGTGTAGAAGTCATTGCTTTGTTATGAGAAAGAATGTCCGGAAAAATGAATTTCATTGATGTCATTCGGAGTAACCAATATAAAGGGACCATTTTGGATCAAGTCATGCGGTCAATATCATGTGACAGGATGTGACATCATTCAGACACCTGCAAAGGACCACATGGTCATGAAGCAAAGTAACTAACTCTCTATTAACTATTTGAAAAATTCATGTTTTCACTTGCTCATACGCATGTCCCGAAACATCAGGTCATTCGTTACAACCACTATAAAACATGGAAAATGTTGTAAAATTTTAAAAACTTGTACTAAATATAAAATGTTTGATTGTCCTTTTTCTAGCTAGCTAGATATCAGCCTGTACGCATTGCTTGAAAATATCATCATTCGATATAACCAAAAGTGTCATTCGGTAAAACCGAAATTTTGGTTAAACAGAATGACTTTTTTGGTGAATTTTTGTCCATCTTGTAAAAAAAAAAAAAAAAATGACAAAAGCAGTGTTAATTGATTATAAAAACCACATAATCTATTTGTTAACACTTAATAAATCTTCAAAATTAATTATATCTCTATTATGTTTTTTTACACTTTTAAAAACTTTATTCGTCAATGGCATTAAAAATTTTATTTTACACATTTTAGGGATTGTAACATTTTCATTACAGTCAAGTTGATTTTCTTTATCCATTATTCTTGAGATTTTCATTTAAATATAATTAATGCCTTTTTTTAAGAAATCAATACTTTTATTCAGCAAGGACACATTAGATTGATCAAAAGTGACAGTAAGAGATTTATAATGTTACAAAAAATATTTATTTCAAATATGTGCTGTTTCAATTCAAAGACTCCTGAAAAAAGTGTAATGGTTTCCACAAAACTGTTATTTTACATTGTAATAATATTTCACAACATTACTGTTTTACTGTATAATTTTATCTGAAAACTAATGGTAGGGTATTTATTTCAATAAACCATACTCTATTATGGTAAAAAAAAAAAAAAAAAAAAAAATATATATATATTATATATATATATATATATATATATATATATATATATATATATATATACAAAAAATAAAAATTAAAAATACTAAAATATTAAAATAATAATATTTAAATACTAAAATAAAGTATCCAAATCCAAATCAATAAAATAAAATAAATGAAACAAATGTATCCTCAAATGTAATTATTATTATTAGTAGTAGTAGCAATATTATATTTTCATTGTTTATTGTTTGTTTTTCATTTAAAAATGGAGGATGCGCTTAATTGTCATAAAAAAAAGACAACAACAACAACAACAACAACAAAAATTGGGCCTATACCAGGGCATGTTCTTAATAGGCTTCATGAGATTCACACATCCTGACAAACAGATAGACATATAGATCTCACCCATCGGACACGATACCCTCGGCTATTTCACACACGATGACGAAGAGCAGGATGAAGGTGAGGATCCAGCGGAGGTTGTGTCCAGGGAAATGCAGCCAAGTGCTGTGATGGATGTGCACCTTTGAGCTCTGACTCCCCCAACCTACAGTACAATGATTAAAAGTCGGCACATGGCTTACAGCAATATATTTCTCTCTGACAGGAATGGATGTAAACTAACCTCGGAAAATAAATTGTTTGTCCATATATCAAAATCTTTTAAAAACAATCTACACAACGTGCTGTCTGAGTTGTTGCAATGACAATAGGGCAGATTTTACCCTTGATATCCAATAAAACCAGATATTAAGAATACGGGGAAGCTAATTTGAAACAAACAACAACATGATTAAAGCAATTTGTTTTGGAATACCATGCATAAAATGTCCATTTGAGATGGAAATTGCATGGAATTTAATGATTCTGATTCACTAACAGTTCCATTAATTCTGTTGAGATTCCAACAGAACAGATAACAAATCAGAAATATCATTTTGAACAGACTGCTCCAACTGATTCATAAGCGTTTTTGATTAACTAAATAGAAAAGAACCATAAAGGCCAATTCACACTGCATCGACAGATGCCGACAGACATTGTCGAGTTTTGTTGGATCAGTTTTTCCCCTGTCAAGGTCTGCTGGAGCTTGTTTTTTGTCAACTAAACATGAATTGGAATGTCTGAGAAGTGACGTGCTGTAATCTGGTAACTGTCAGTGTTGGTCTGCCTCTGTCGGTGCAGTATGAGCTGGCATTAAGAGAAATTCCTTTGGAATCGGATTATCAGACCACACTGGTCACTGTATATTTTGCAACATTGGAGCCATAAGTGGTATTAAAGTCGTGAAAAACCTGACTTTTTTTTACAAAATAGAACAGTTTCTGAATAATAAGCGATTCTTGATTAGCTAATGTTTGTATTGACAGATATCACTGAAATAGGGGTTCTAAAAAGTCAGGGTTGATCTGTAAACAGCACAGAATGGAGCAAATGGGAATACAAAAAATATATTTGCTGTCATTTCACATTCACCGCTATGGAAGTTTACCCAATTATGATGATTTCCGCTTTTGAGAACCCTGGAAATGGGTCCAGTGTGTTTGGTCTACCTGTTTGGAAACCTGTTTGGTGCCACTAGTGATACAGAAACCAATCATAATTGAAAGGTTTGGTATCAGTAAGATTTTTTAATAATAACTAGTACTTTTATTTTTCATAAATAATATGGCTTAAAGGTGGCCTATTATGCCCCTTTTTACAAGATGTAATATAAGTGTCAGGTGTCCCCAGAATGTGAAAGTTTGAGCTAAAGATACTCCATGGATTTTTTATTATACAATATTTTAAATGCCTATTCTTGTGTGGGAGAAAAAAAATGCACTGATTTGGTTTGTGTAGATTTAAATGCAAATGAGTTTGTGCTCCCCGCCCTCAAGCTTGTAATTCCAATACACTAAATCATAAACAATACAGGAGAAGCTCACACAGCAAATATAACTCACAAAATGGATCATTACAAACTGTTCGTGATGCAGCATATCAGATCACTTAGGTATGTCATGTATTTTGTGGATGTTTGCTAACATTTGATTCGGAACGAGTTTGATAGCGTGCTGCACGGCTAACATGGCTAAAGCTACACACTGTTTGAGAAACTCAATAAGAATGAAAATGCGTTTATGAATTAAAAAGACTGCAAGCATTTTCAGGTTAAAAATGAAAATAACGACATGGCTCTTTTCTCCGTGAATACATTAAGAGACAATGGTAACTTTAGCCTCATTTAAGCCACTTTAGCCACATTCTAGTACATTAACAATGTGCTAACGAAACACACGCAGAAAGACAATTTGCAAACATCACAAAATGAAACTGGATCATGAACAGTCAAGTTTTCTAGGTTGGTAGATGCACCAAGGACCCGATTACAACACTTAAACATGGGAAAAGTCAGATTTTCATGGTATGTCCCCTTTAATTAAAATAATTTCATTATTGTGTGTGCGGAGGCTATTCCAATATATATTCATAAATGGCACGTGCATTTTGATTCTTTATATGCAAGAAATGTTGTCCAATGACTTGTTTGCGATTTTAGGCATTATTTTATTTATTTGTAAGACAATAGAATTTTTTTTTTGATAAAGAAACTTGGCCATAGGAGTGTAAAATTTATTTTAAAACTTGCACTGGTTCAAATTAGGCTACTCTACTGTATATGTTTGATTTATGTTGAGTGCTTGGGACATGACTTTTGTTATTGTAATCAGGCTCTCAAAAATTATTTAAATTTAGATGTATCGGCCGATATATCGGTTATCAGCTTTGAAATATAAAGAATTATTGGTTAACGATATCAGCCAAAGATTTCTAGGGATGCACCGATATGAAAAATTTGGCTGATACCGATAACCGATAATTCTATATGTTTCAAAGCCGATAACCGATTAATTTGCCGATAAATCTAAATTCAATTTTTATATAATTTCTGAGAACCTGATTACAAAAACAAAGGTCTCACCATCACCATTAAAAGCCATGTCCAAAGCACACAGTTAAAATGTTCTCATTATAATATTATGTAGCTTATTATCACATGTTGTACTTAACTGTATTTTCCTTTTCGAAGGGAATATTTCATATTTCAAGCAATTCAAAACCATAATGACAGTGCGCATCTGAAGTGTCTCTGCTGAAGGAAATAATCCATTATTTATCTGCTTGAATATATTGGCTACATTTTCTTATTAGGCCAATAACGATAACATTAAAAATGAGCATATATCGGATGATACCGATATGGTGACCGATATATTGTGCATCCCAAAACATTTAATATCGGTGCATCCCTAAATTTATTATAATAAAATTCAATTTGATTAATTTTGATTCTGTTTTTATTATTTTTTTTTTCTAATCAAAAACTTGGCACAAAGTGGCTGGACGCAAACTAATCTTTATCAAAAATCAAATCAGAAATGATTCCGAATCATTTGGAAAATGAATAATACAAAGTATGAGAGTATATGGCAGGTTAATTCACTCTGACATTAGTGGGATTGTTTAATGTTGCTCTGACTCTTCTGGTATGGCAAAACGAACACCAGCCTTCTTGTAACTCAACTCTCTGACAGCACGACTCTCTGACTCTCTTCAGCTGTACATTCCGCAACTAAGGTCACATTTGTTTGTCATTGTTTCCCACAGCAGGTTGACAAACTCTATCCCGGTCTCCCTATGTGGTTTGCCAAACCACATTTTCTGGCGAATGACAACTTGAGTGCAAATCAATTATGCAGTGTTTATCTTCGTAATGAATGAGCCAAATGTTCAGAAATGAATTTCAAAAGCTCATTAATCATTTCCTGTCTGTTTCTCTGATCCTTCCACAAACAAAATTACCCTAAATGGTGCAGTACACCTTTAAAAGTAGGTACATATAAACCTGCATATCTATCTATCTATCTATATTCAAGTTCGAGAATATAGTTAAGGAATGTTTAGTAACTCCAGCCATTCAGTATTGTGACACAAACATGCACTAGTTCTCACCTGTCTTTGACACTCACCGATGAAGAGGATAGGAAAGGTGATGAAGAGCAGGAAGACGTGCGGCACCACTGTGAGGGCGTCCAGGAAGCAGCCGTTGTTGAGGACACCGGCATCCACATTGTAAGCGGCCGAGTTGTTGTCGTTGCCACAGAACGCCAAGGACATGGTGGTATCGGGTCTCTGAGGTGATCCAGCAGAAGAAAGAACGAGGAGAAAGAGGACAAGAAGAGGGTTAAAAGCCTAAAGAGATCCTCTCAGAGCATAATCTGTCCACAGAGGAGCCGTTACATCCTTGCTGTAGGTGGAGGATATCAGCCGAAGTGAATCACTGCACAGGTAGAGCGCAAAAACGGCTCCGGTCCTGCATGGGATGAGCACATCCAAACAGCTTCTTTCCGACAGGGGGGCGCCTGCATCGGATTCCACTGACAGAGCCACGGCTCACGGGCATGCTTTTAATAAACGCCACAGATTAATAGCATTAAAAAAACACAAAAAACATCTCAGTTCGTGCGCAGACACACGCGTGTGCTCGGGATGCGGTCTTCCTGTGCTGCGGTAATCAAAAGCTCAGAGCTGACCTTGTAGGAGGATAGCTGGATGGCGGAGTGTGTGCATGAGAGTATGATGAGGGGAGAGAGAAGGAGGGAGAGAGACAGCGTGACGGAGGGGTGAGGGAGGGGGAGAATTGCATTGCGGGCAGCATCGAGAAACTGGCACACATGTTACAGTGAGGTTCACACCATGAAACATCAAACATAATGATCGGAAGTGACTCACAGTAAACAAAGACTGATTTGGTAGGATTGTCAGGAAATTCAAAAACCAAAGCGAACCTATGAGACGTTTGAAGAACAAAAGGACGAAACAGAGATAGAGGTTTACTGATATGGTTTGTTCAGTGGCAGATGTTGATATCTAGAAAGCAGGATGGCTGATAAAATGTCAATATATAACAATTTAAGGACAGTAAATTAGATTTGTATTACACAATATTTACTTAAAATGATACAATTTTGGAACTCAGAAAATATGGAAAAATGTAATCTATAATCTGTATGTAGATTTTATTCAACAACTCTGATAATCACCAAACAAAACAGAAAGAAAAAAACAGGAAAAACAAACAAACAACAAACAAAAACACAGAAATGACTAACAAAACAAATACAAACAGAACAAAACAAAACAAAATAAATACAAAACAAAAAAGGGAAAAACAAAACAAATTAACTATAAAACAAAATAAAACAAAACAATAAAAACAGACAAATCAAATGAAAACAAAATAAAAACAAAACACTAAGGCCCCGTTTACACTAGTGCGTTTTCATTTTAAAACGCATAAGTTTTGCTACGAACCTCGAAAACTGAGACTTTCGAAAACGCTGCAGACCCCGTTTTAGTTTGAAAATGCTGGGGTTGCGTTTCAGTATAAATGGACCAAAACGGAGACTTTTGAAAACGATGGCGTGGCTGCCCACGTTCGCTTTGCGTATCCTTGACGACCGTGTAAACAATAACATGGAGACTGAACTGCAATCTTTGTTGGCTTTGTTGTCATTTTTAGCAACCATTGTGCAGTTAAACTATGCTTTTTTTTTTAAAATACTGCAGCTGCCTACATGCGCAAGAGGCAACTGTTTACACATGTACGCAAATGCCCAGTGTGCATTAACAGTCATGTGACATGCGTTTTCGGCCATGTAGTGTAGACGGAGATCGTTTCTGAAACGCTTGTTTAAAACAAAAACGCACTAGTGTAAACGGGGCCTAAAGAATCAAACAAAATACGAAAATCAAACAAATACAAATGAAAACAAAACGAAAACAGAAAAACAAAACAAAAATGAAAACAAAAATATTTTGAGTTGTTCTGATAGTAGTAGTACACTAATGTGTCCAATTTATCTCAATTTATATCAGACTATCGCCACTACACACCTATTGACCTTTATATTTAACCCTTATGTTGTGTTTGGGTCATTTAGACCCAGAGAAGTTTTTCTTTTTCCCAAAAACATTCGACTAAAACTTACTGACATTGCTCACACAGGGTATAACAACTTCCCAAAATGTTTTGGATCATTTTTGTACTTTTTTTCTTCACCTTGTTAAACTTTAGGTGTTCCCGGCTAATGAATATCTCATTATGTTATATTATCACCAAATATTGGATTCAGTCTTTTTGTCAACTTGTTTTCTTTCAATGTTTGTATTTCTTTTTGGAACTGATTGATCATAGGCCTCATTGATCTGAGCTTATATTGGTCAAAAATGTCCATCCATTGAAAATGGAGAAACATTTAGTGTTCAGGAGCGTGTTTCTCATGTTCATTTTCACATATGTACTTGTGTATTTGCAAAGATTAAGGCCTCAGACCTGTGCATGAGTGCATACATGCACACACACACATGCGCACACACAAACAAACAATTTTGAGTATTACAGGCTTTCTTTTCCACAGAGATAAACTTTAACCTTTAACCTAAGATCAATGAGGCCTACGATCAATCAGCTGATAAAAAGACTGAATCCAATATTTAGTGATAATATAGAATAACGAGAGATTTATAAACTATTTTTTTTTTTTTGTAGGCCGGTTAACACCACAAGTAAATAACAGCATTTCAAAACAAACTTCCTGGTTAAACATTAAACAGTGCAATTTTTTTCTCCCATATTTTGTTGAATATTGACAAAATTATCCACAAATAACACCTGTCCTAATTGAAAGAAAACAAGTTTATATTTGGTGATAATATACCATAATGAGTCATTTTTAAAAGGCCAATCATTTCTGACCGGGAACACAAAAGGGGACACAGGGTTTTCAACACCGCATAAGGGTAAAATGTGGAAGGCTATGTCAAAATTTGTGTCAATGCAATGGTGCAGTTTAAAGAATTACACCTTTCTGTGTCTAGACAAGCTACCTGACCCATGCTGATATTAGATCTAGAGTGTATATATGGACTGTGACCCGTATTACTGTCCACATCTAAAACAACCACCTGCCATAGTGTGATAAACTTATGACATAGATGTGAGAAGGATCAAGCTGATCTATTACTCAAAGGTGTCAAGTACAGACAGGTGTAGTGTGTTAGTTATTTCAGTAAGGCAAAATGCAAATTCACTCTCCTGCCAACCAGCAGAGCAACATTTAAAATTCACCGCCACTGAATCATAATTTAATGAAGATTTCCTGAAGATTAAATGTGTAGCATGACCCTATAATCTCCAATACATGGCAGGTCAAATCAAAAGTGGGCCTAAATGTATATTATTTATTTCAATATACATTAAATTCTGTATTATATAAATATCTAATTATTTATAGGCCTGGAAGATACTGTATTTGTTGTGCAGTACAGTATGCCTGAATGTTATACTGATTTTGATTAAAAATGTCATATGACGCACACACACACACACCAAGAGAAATGATTACTGTGGAGAGCTGGCTGTAGTATATCGATTTTTTTTTTTTTATCTTTTGGGCTTCATCCCATTGAAACGGAGCAATTCCAAAACAACTGCGCATGCGCAGCATTTCCGTTCACTGCCAGCCGTTGAATTCTACAGCATCATGTCACAAACAAAAACGTGTTAGAATGGTAAAGATGTCAAAATTTAGTATAAAGCGACATCAGGTTCATATATGGAAAACG
Source organism: Hypophthalmichthys molitrix (assembly GCA_037950675.1). Lineage (NCBI taxonomy): Eukaryota > Metazoa > Chordata > Actinopteri > Cypriniformes > Xenocyprididae > Hypophthalmichthys > Hypophthalmichthys molitrix. The sequence goes on from CM075515.1 coordinate 20,070,091, forward strand.
TTTTATAAAAAGTTACAGCATCTTTCTTTGATGTAGCGTGTAAGCTAATGTATGAGGAAAAGCTGTGTTTCCTAACAACTTCCTCACTGGAAATTAGAGTCGGAAAAAAACAGTATCAATATAGCTACACAATTAAATAGCCTAAATCACTTCATGTTTAAAGGTTAGTTTACAACATGTAGGTAAAACTATACTATCACGAATATTTCTAACTGAAACCACTTTTCCTATTAATCAAAAAGAAATTTGCATACCGGTCTGTAGCGCGTGATCATCATCTTGAAATTCCAGTTGTTCCCAAAACTGCGACCTCATATAATGATTATCAATCCAGTCCAGAGACCTCTCCGTTAAAAATAAGCGTCTAACTCACACGGGAATATGTTAAGAATAAAAAATAACCGAAATTCATCTCTGTCTTTGCCATATGGTCCGAGTTTTTCCCCAGAGGAACTAACCAAGGTGCTGAAAAGAGCCTTTACAGAATCTGTCAGTTTCACATTCCCAAACATCGATTTGAAAGTTGGTCGATGAATCCAGTTCATCCAGTCGTCTCTCGTCACGTACACACGCGCGCCGTGAGCGATCAATCACCACAGTCAATGATGCAACAGAACAAAGCAACTACGGTCAATCAATCACACAATAGAAGAATACTGTAACCGAAATGCAGCCGATTTTACAGCGTGCAACGGCATTTAACAGTAAAACAAGAGCATAAAATTATACTATGATTTCCAATAAATGTAATCACTTTGGTGGAAATACATATTGGTTTCGAGGTTGAGATAAAAAGTACATAAAACTGCTGCTTTCCTACAAAAAAGTGACCCACTAATCATTCGCAACGCTTAGAATATATGGGGCAAATTCGACAGGTGCTGAAGATATTGCCAGTGAAAACTAGCCAATCAGGATGTAAGCAAAGGACGTCGTCATCACAGCACAGCATACCGCCTCCTTATGGCTCAAAACAAAGAGCATAACTGATAGCTATAGCAGAAGTCATAAAGACATAAAACAAAAACTGCGTTTTGTTAATGCATATTTGTTGCTTTGCAAACAACAGCATGTCCTAAAAAGCGTAGGCCTATGTATATGTAAAACATTGTGCATGATTTATAAAGCATGTGAATTTATAAGCGTTGCATATACTAAATTATGTGCTTTTTACAAAATGACTACTAAGGAATGGCTCTCAATTGATTCCTCCTGTTGTCGTTAGAGAAGACGTTCTATAATAAGAGCGGCAGAAATATTTAAAATATTTATATCTTTAAATATCTATAGATATTTAAAGAGGATTGGTTTCTCACGTTCACACGAGGAGTGAAGAAAAAAATGTAGCACACTAAATAAGGAAAAGGAAATTAACAGCAAAGATTTAAATGAGCAGGTTGCTATATATGAAACCTATAAATAGGCTAAACATGACAGAATACGTCACTGTACTGGTTTACAGAATGTGCAAAAAGACATGGTGAAAAATGTTTAAAGGCACAATTACTATCTGCTGCAACCAGCAGGCCATTACTGGTAATGCAGGAACAAGCGCCTCCAAGCACAAATATTGCTTCCATGAGCATCTGCATGCACCTGTCCATACGTTTCCAATGGTTTCATTGTGTCTCATAGCTCTAAAGCACCAATGGCAGTATCTTTTTATAATTCCGTGCACAGTAGTGCTATAGACATTTATAGTTACACGCAGTAGCAAAAGGACAGAACAAAAGCTGCAAAAATCAACACGAGTCATGAATGCATGAGCAGTCTCATGAATCCCACATGAAGAGTATGTTGTGAAGCCTATTTCTGCCACATAAGAAAAAAAAAACATGCTTTGGTGAATGTAAATTATGACAAAAATTTGAGATTACTACAAAAAAAATCATAATTATGACATACTAAGTCATAATTATGAGATAAAAAGTCAAAATTATGACATACTAAGCCAGAATTTTGACATTAAAAGTTTTAACATACAGGTGCTGCATCTGAAATTGCATACAAAAAACTGTGCGTGACAAAAGAAGTATGTCTGAATTCACAGTACTCATAAAAGAGTAGGCAAAAAGTACCCGGATGACCTACTACTTCCGGCGAGATTCTGAAGTATGCATACAACGGACACTTTCCTATCCCATGAGGCCACGGGAGAGGATTTGTGAATGATGCTGGTTGGTTACGTGATAAGGGCAACATGGCAAATGTAGTATGTCCAGATTACATTCACACTACACACATTCATACTATATAGAACATTCTTTTTTAACGGTCGTGAAGTAATTATTTAAGTAAGTACCTACTCAAAAGAGTATGCAGTATGCATGACCACTGTACCACCTGACCGCTGCAGATAATAAAAATATATACAGTATCTCACAGAAGTGAGTACACCCCTCACATTTTTATAAATATTATATCTTTTCATGTGACAACACTGAAGAAATGACACTTTGCTACAATGTAAAGAAGTGAGTGTATAGCTTGTATAACAGTATAAATTTGCTGTAACATCAAAATAATTCAATACACAGCCATTAATGTCTAAACCGCTGGCCACAAAAGTGAGTACACCCCTAAGTAAAAATGTCCAAATTGGGCCCAATTAGCAATTTTCTCTACCTGGTGTCATGTGACTCGTTGTGTTACAAGGTCTCAGGTGTGAATGGGGAGCAGGTGTGTTAAATTTGGTGTTATCGCTCTCACTCTCTCATACTGGTCACTGGAAGTTCAACATGGCACCTCATGGCAAAGAACTCTCTGAGGATCTGAAAAAAAGAATTGTTGCTCTACATAAAGATGGCATAGGCTATAATAAGATTGCCAAGACCCTGAAACTGAGCTGCAGCACGGTGGCCAAGACCATAAAGCGGTTTAACAGGACAGGTTCCACTCAGAACAGGCCTCACCATGGTCGACCAAAGAAGTTGAGTGCATATGCTCAGCGTCATATCCAGAGGTTGTGTTTGGGAAATAGACGTATGAGTGCTGCCAGCATTGCTGCAGAGGTTGCAGGGGTGGGGGACCATACGCTGCACACTGCATCAAATTGGTCTGCATAGCTGTCGTCCCAGAAGGAAGCCTCTTCTAAGATGATGCACAAGAAAGCCCGCAAACAGTTTGCTGAAGACAAGCAGACTAAGGACATGGATTACTGGAACCATGTCCTGTGGTCTGATGAGACCAAGATAAACTTATTTGGTTCAGATGGTGTCAAGCGTGTGTGGCGGTAACCAGGTGAGGAGTACAAAGACAAGTGTGTCTTGCCTACAGTCAAGCATGGTGGTGGGAGTGTCATGGTCTGGGGCTGCATGAGTGCTGCCGGCACTGGGGAGTTACAGTTCATTGAGGGAACCATGAATGCCAATATGTACTGTGACATACTGAAGCAGAGTATGATCCCCTCCCTTCGGAGACTGCACCGCAGGGCAATATTCCAACATGATAACGACCCCAAACACACCTCCAAGACAACCACTGCTTTGCCAAAGAAGCTGAGGGTACCTAAACCCTATTGAGCATCTGTGGGGCATCCTCAAACAGAAGGTGGAGGAGCGCAAGGTCTCTAACATCCACCAGCTCCGTGATGTCGTCATGGAGGAGTGGAAGAGGACTCCAGTGGCAACCTGTGAAGCTCTGGTGAACTCCATGCCCAAGAGGGTTAAGGCAGTGCTGGAAAATAATGGTGGCAACACAAAATATTGACACTTTGGGAACACTTGGGACATTTTCACTTAGGGGTGTACTCACTTTTGTGGCCAGCGGTTTAGACATTAATGGCTGTGTGTTGAGGTATTTTGAGGGGACAGCAACTTTACAAGCTGTACACTCACTACTTTACATTGTAGCAAAGTGTCATTTCTTCAGTGTTGTCACATGAAAAGATATAATATTTACAAAAATGTGAGGGGTGTACTCACTTCTGTGAGATACTGTATATTGCCAAACCCAGGGTGCAACCAAACACAGCATATCAGCACAAACACCTCATACCAACTGTCAAGCACGCTGGTGGAGGGGTGATAATTTGGGCTTGTTTTGCAGCCACGGGACCTGCAGGCACCTTGCAGTCATTGAGTCGACCATGAACTCCTCTGTAAACCAAAGTATTCTAGAGTCATATGTGAAGCTATCTGTCCGACAGCTAAAACTTGGCTGAAACTGAATCATGCAGCAGGACAATGAGCCCAAGAACACCACCAAATCTACACCAGAATGGCTGAAAAAGAAAAGAATCAAGGTGTTGCACTGGCCCAGTCAAAGTCCAGACCTCAACCCGACTGAAATGCTGTGGCAGGACTTTAAGAGAGCTATGCATAAACAAAAGCCCACAAACCTCAAAGAATTGAAGCAACATTGTAAAGAAGAGCGGGCCAAAATTCATTCGATGTGAGGCTATTTCTGCTAAACAAGCTATTAAAGGCACAATATGTAGTTTTTCGCCTCTAGAGGTCGCCATTCAAAACAAAGGTGTAGCTTGATGATGCAGAGATTGAGCTTGGAATCTTGGGAGATGTTGTCATCACCTTACAGCCAGGGGAAAAGAATCCGACAAGCAGAGCCCATCCTCCCTATACGCAAGCTACGCAAGTTGCGTAGGGCCCCCGAACCACCAGGGGGCCCCCTTGCTCATCAGTATATAAAATAAACATGACGATAATTTACCATAACGTGAATATTTCTTTATAACATGCAAATATATGTTTGGTGTCTACTAAACGTTGGCAGAGTCATGTGGAAATATTTTAATAATGATTTATATTTCGGACATCATGCAGTGCAGGAGATAGGCCTAACAACAGGCGTCTTGACATGGCTATGGCTGCAAAACGAAACCTCTGGAACAGATAAAAAGTGCCAAGAACGAAGAAAATATGTATTTTTGAAATATTTTTATTTCTTATTTAGTCTTGACAAAGCAATAAATTCATAAGCAAGTCGTAAAGCAATAACTCCAGTCCAGGTCTCCAGAGAAATGCCCCATGATGAAATGTAACTTTCGGTTTGTGTTGGCACAATAATCAAAATGTTATTATGCGTGGTTCATAAGAAATAAACATTCATGTTCAGTATTACACACTGTTGTGTGATTCAGGTACTTTAAAAACAATGCCCATTAATCTAAAATGAGCTCATACAGAGAATTATTGATGTATTTTTGTATGTTTACCTAAGCCTTCTTCACTCTAAAAAAATGCTGGGTTGTTGATTTGGGTCAAAATGGACAAACCCAACCGTTGGGTATTTAATTAAAATATATAACCCAATGATTTGGTTTGTCCATATTTTACCCAAAATTTGGGTTTAAACAACCTAGCATATTTTATTATTATTATTATTGTTTATCATGCTGTAATTCGTTAGTAAATCGCGCATTTAGAAAGCCAATTCGGCTGTGTGTTATAATTTTTCTGACAGCTAGATGGTGCCAGAGCATTACTACCAAAGCCACTGGAAGGCAAGCCTGCAACCTTTAGCCAAAAAAGCGTAACGGCTAATGCTAACGCCCCGCCCCCGGCGGTACACTGGGAAGAAGACCAGAGGCTGTTTTTTGAATGGATGTCACTAGATAAGAGGCTTCACTATGCTGATTAAACAGCTTTTGTGGGGAAATAGCTAATCGTTTAATTAAATGACAGCCTGTTTGCCAATCTTCAGCATGTTTTACACTAAACAATACTTTCGTTGGGAATTATATGTAGATTTAAATGTATTTTTTTAAGAGAAGGCAGACTAGGGAACGTTGCGACTACGTCACTGCCATTACACCATAGGCTGAGAGGTGCCGCACGTGATTAAGTTAGCCGTTATGCTTTCTCCAATGGTAAGAGATACAGACCCTCTTATCTCCCTATAATAATACGATCTCTGTTACTACTATCATAAAGCATTTATTTAGCCATCAACGAAAATTTGGTTTTAATTTTACTATATATTGTTTTTACTGCCAATTTAACGTATTTTAATAGGTTTCCCTTTACATATTTATATGCGTTTTTCATAACTTGCAGTTTGTTTGCTTGATGTTTTAATTCCATTAAAGGTGCAATATGTACATTTTTTGCAGTAAAATATCCCAAACCCACTAGGCCAGTACTTACAATATCTCAAATATTTCCAACTATTTGTAAATCGTGAGAAAATTGCTATTTTAACCAAGGCTCTGGGACGTCTGTCAATTGCGTCATACCCGCGTTACCCTCGGTTTCCGGTTTTATTTAGTAGAAACCATGGAAACAACAAAGAGGCTTTAATATATGACATGTTTTATTAGGCAAGGGAACAACTGTTTGCTTACATTTATAGACAGAAAACTAATTATTGTTATAGCTCAACACGTTTAGTCTTATTGTTTAAATCTAATTTTCTTGATTTTCTTTTGCAAGTACCATGCTTTACCATGCCTCAGAGAAAAACACTATTTTGTGAAGTAGCTAACATAGCATAATCAGATGCAGCTTTATTTTTAGTAATAGTAATACAGCATTTTCTCCATCATACAATATGTTTTAAAATTAATTGCATGCCATTAATCAACACAAGCCATCCAGCATTTAATGATATTCTAAAATCGATCTATCTTACTGCAGTGTGCAACAAGTGTCTCATAGCAGCCGCCGAGCGAACGCTCAGAGTAATGTTATAACATCTTTTTCAACACACTCAAATGTATCTAATTTGATAAACAGAGCTGCGTTACCTCATACTCATGACCGGAAAAGCGGAAGCAGCGCCGGCGACTGTGGCATAATAAAAGTCTCGCTGCTCGCGAGGCATGTTGTGTTCGTCTCTCAACAACAATCACTCCAGCGGCCTCGTTCAGCTCCCACAACACTCGGTCCTGCTCTGCTTCATACTACAGTAACGTTAACAATCACATCCCTGAACATGATTTCTGCCCGAGTCATATCCCGATTTATTTCGACCGGCTGTGAGGTGAAGACCACATGTCCCAAGATTTCGCGCTCAAACTTGGCGTCATCAAGCTACGCCTTTGTTTTGAATAGGTGCCCCCTAGCGGATGGAAAAACTACATAGTGCACCTTTAACTATAGAAAACCGGCAGTGCACCTTGCATAAATCATTGTAATTATTGGTTCATGCAATAATAAAGATTAGGGAAATTTTGGGGGGGTTTAAGAATGCACTAACAGGGGCCACTTCACAAAGTTTTACTTAGGTTAAAATTGCTTTTTTCTTTGGATTTAAACATTCTTGGAAACATCTCGGATAATGTAAGTAAGTCAACAAAATATATACATTGTTCTAGTGGTTTTTGAATATCTTAATCCAAAAATCTTACAAATTGTGCCTTTAAATTATAGGGTGTACTTAGTTTGCCACACATGGATTCTCTATTTTGCTTTATTTTTGTTAAATAAATAATGACACAGTTCATTTGTGGTTGTATTTACCTAATTTTAAGACCTGCTGTTTTTTTTATATATATAGGGTGTCCTTTCTTTTTCACATGACTGTATATCCGTTTATTTAAACAAGCATATTACACATAATACACACACAAACACACATAACATTTTAAATGATACAATATTAATCATGATTTTGGCTTTATGATTTTTACATAAATGTATCACATAGTACCACAGCAATTATATAAATCAAACAATAGACAAACTGCTAATTAATTTCATATTTTTTACACAAGCAGTTTTTTTCCACCTTGTTTCTCTTTTATATTATACATTTTCTGATTTCTCTGAGAAATGAGTACTGAGACTCGAACCTGTGACCTTTGCATTACAAGGCCAACTCTCTAACTATTATCCCACGAGTTCCCCTAATTATTACAGTATCTATTTTGGTCAGATCTGCTTTGACAATGTCATACCGCCTTTTCCATTCCTGTGGTGACAGTGAAGATGGCTTAAACTCCAGAAACTTGTACGCATCCTTATTCTGCAAGCTAAAGTCACTCTTTGCATTCAGACAGGATTCACCAAAGGCCTTCCAATGCTGAAAGATTTGAGGTACAAAATGAATCACAACACAGAAAATGTAATGAAATGAACTGATCATTTACTCAGTGTGTAAGTTACCTCTTGTGCCAAATCAATATTCGTCAAAAAAATCTCCTTTAGTTCATTCTCCTCAATTAAGTGTTCACCAGCAAAGGTCTCGCATTTGAGAGATTCCAGAAATATTGAGCACTGATTTCCAGAACAAGTTATGCTCAAGCAGAGTTTATTGGATTTTATAAAGGTACTTCAGGACATCATTCAGAAAGACAGTGTCAGGTATTGAACCTTGAGAAACAATATGAAGCAGACATTAATTATAAGAGATCACTGTGAGGTTTTTGACAATTGGCACACAGAGATCTTTGAAGAATCTCACCCTTTTCCGTCTTCATGTTTGCCAACTTCAGCTGAACATCATTCAGCCTGACTTGGATATTGTGCTCCCGGCTTTTCAGGTTTGACTTCTGAGCAAACTTTGGCAGTTTGATACACGCTCTGAAGCACTGATTCGAAACAAAAGATTCGTAAAGGTTCAAAGCTTCATGAAGCAGTGTTTTGAAATCGCCCATCACTAGATATTGTTGAATAAACTCGTTATTTTGGTTTTTTGGCGCACAAAAAAATATTCTCATCGCTTCATAACATTAAGGTTGAACCACTGTAGTCACATGAACTGTTTTAAATATGTCTTTAGTAGCTTTTTGGGCACTGAAATTGTTAATTGTCTCGCTGGCAATGGAGGCCTCACCGAGCCATCGGATTTTATCAAAAATATCTTAATTTGTGTTCCGAAGATGAACGAAGGTCTTACGGGTGTGGAACGGCATGAGGGTGAGTAATTAATGACATAATTTTCATTTTTGGGTGAACTAACCCTTTAAGTTCCACGTTTATTGTAGGTAAGAAATTAATAGTGCCCCAAAGTCATCACCTTTTGGTGAATTTTGCTGTTTTGAAGCCAAAATATGTGGGTGGTTGGGGGAATCCAACCAAATATTTAAAAATATTAATTTATCAACACAACCAAAGAGTTTTAGCATTTAATGAGATATGTACCGTACTGTCTATCACAGTCAACTGCACCAAATCATGTTAAACATTTATCAGACAGAAAGTCTAACAGAGTTGAATAAAAATAACTTTATTGTGCATATCAGACGTATTAAATTCAATAGATTTTCAATAGATTACAATTCAATAAATTGTTTTTCTGCTGCTAGCTACTATTTGACATACTAAAAATGAGAGAAATTATGAAAAATTTTCAAAGAATATATTTTTTTCTTAACCTACAAGTACAAAAATCTATAAAACCCATGAAAGCCTGTGTGAAAATTAAGTTATTACTGTAATTACAGTGATAAGATACAGTGCAAGATAACACGACAATGAGTAATTAATTAAAAAAACTCTTTAGTTTGACTTCAATTAGAGACTTCGTCTTCAGAAGAACTTTACCTTCTGCAGAAGAGCATCAGAGGAGCCAAAAATATACTGGGTTTCAACAGCACACTCTCTGAGAACCTTCTCCAACTTGGGGAACTTAGCCAAACAGAGATAGGAGAGATTGTAGAGCAAAGCTGTACGATCAGCCGATGGAAGAAGCTCCTGAAAGAAGCTGAGGTGATTTTCTGAGGCGATCACTTCTGTAGAAACTTCTGTAGAATCAAATGTAATAGTTACTACATGATGATTTTGCACGAGCTTTTGTCAAATACCACGACATGTAAATACCTGAAGACAGAGATTTTGATTGAACTTTATTGGTCAAAAACAATTCATTAACTTTTACTCACCTTCCCTAAAAGGCATTCCTCTTCTGCAATCCATCTTCACTCTTCTTAGTCTGTAAAGAAATTACAGTGCATGAAAAACAACAAAAAACAAAATGAGATGATAATCACTACTACAATGATAGATGGAGCATATCAGTAAAAGTTATCTGTAAGAGGAATGAACCTCTAAGCAATGCAGTTGATGGTATCAGAATAGGGAATTTATACTCTATGGCGCCCCCTTAAAATGTTTGAAATGAAGATACATAAAACATATTGTCAAAGAACAGAGGGAGTGGCTTTTGGGGGATTAACAGGCATCCTTAAAGGGATAGTTCACACAAAAATGAACATTTTGTAGATTACATAACAAGGAACAGTTGACCTATTTATCTGTCTGTGAGAAAACGGATTGGGTGTTTTATAGAAATGTAATTTGATTGTTCTCTGCCAGCGGTTCCTGTATGAGCCTGTTGAAGACACACTTGAATTATCTCATGCTCTAAACATACCTCAGAATTTCACTTTTGTAGCATGTTATATGTTTGGCAACGGTTCTTTTAACCCTAAAAGATGGAGTGCTTTTCATTTCCTAAACAATCATGTATTAAGATGTATCATGGCCATATTCCAAGTGTCACGGTAGGGTGTTGTAGTATTCAGTGCAAGACAAAGAAGATATCTTCAATAACATTTAATGGAACGCTAGGAACAGGAAAATCACCAGGAAATTATACCACAAACACCACGTAACTTAAACAATACAGGACAAAGACTGGACTGAAACTGAAGGCTTAAATACACAGCAAACAAGAGACTAAATTAACAAGACACACCTGAACTAAAGACACTAATTAATCAGTAACCAAGGCGACAAACAAGTGGCAGGAAACTGAGAACAAAGGAGAACATGTGACCAAAGAAAAACAAACTCATACATGAACAGAACAGGGAAACAGATCAAAAGCAAACTAAAAACGTGACACCAGGATGACAATGTCAAGATTTAACAGGCTCAAAATGTGATAGAATTATTGGGAGGGAGCATGAAGAATCATTTTCACACATGAATTGGCACTGACCTTAACCTCAGTGTAAGTTTTTGGGATGTGCTGGAGGAGACTTTACACAGTGCTCACCTCTTGCATTGTCAGTACAAGATCTTGACCAAAACAATAATGCACCTGTCGATGAAAATAAATGTTATGATGTTATTTCCATCAAGAGGTGCATCAATTTTAGGGTTTTGTGTAATTATAATAATCACTGTAATAATGATCCATCCATAGACTCTTAAGTATTTGCCTATTAAAATCCAAAGAGCGACTTTTTTTTTTTTGGCCGGCAGTGTATAACCTCTGTGGTGTAAATATTCAAAATATGAACACACCAGCATGAGCATACTCTGGTTTTAAAAGTGGAATTAATAATCATATGCAAAATCAGAAACTTTGCAGAAATCTCCACCTCCCTCACTTGAAATCCTTCTTGGATTTCCCTGTTTTGCCTGTGTGTTTCTACCTTGTTGTTTGTTTGGACTGCCTTTCTGTGTTTTTGACTTGTTGCCTGTACTTTGGATTTTGATTGTGGATTACCCTTTTTCAATAAACTGCTTTTGGATCCTCAGCCTTTGAGTGTCGGAGCAATTGCGTTACAAAAGATTGCCTACACCAAACACTGATCCCTAAACCTACCCATCACTGTAAATGAAATTGGTTGCAGGGCGGGATTTCCCCTGAACTGGTTTGGGGGGAAAAAAAAAAATAACGCGAGTTTTATTGGTGGGCACAAACCAAATAAATTTGTCCATACTGCCACCTACTGTGCTGGAGTATGACAAGGCTTGCAAAGAATTCATTCCTGTGACCTTATATGGGATTAAGATGCACTCAAGGATCTCATCAGAAATAGTAAGTCTTCTGGGTATTTCTCAGTAATGTTTCATGAACGCTAAGAATTCAGACATACTAATCTTCATAGAAAAATAAAAATAATAAAAATCTAAAGAAACTGTTCCCACTATAAAGAAAATTTTGTGCAATAGAAAAGTTCCATGAATGTTAAAGGTTCTTCATGGAACCACAGATTCCAATAAATAAACTTTATTTTTAAGAGTGTACTAATGTTTGTCTAAGAGATGAGCGCAACATTATACTAACTACACAAGATCTGTTTAGGTCACGGTAGATCTTTCTAAGGAGTCCATCGTTCTCTTCAACAAGAGAAACAAAGTCATAAAATAAGTAAAAATACCTGTTAGAAATTTGTCAGCCTTTCTGTGTCTTATGCAGGGCCTAAAATTAACACTCGCCAAGCTCCAAATGCGAGTAAGAAATGGTGTTGGCGAGTAGATGAAACGGTGTCAATCAACCAGTTGGCCGGTAATATTTTTATGAATTCTAGCAATGCAATGCCATTAAAACAGCAATGTGAACAAACTTCTTCAGTTTTCAAGGATGTTTTTGCATATTTGAACCCTTTCCAGCAGTGATTGTATGATTTTGAGATCCATCTTTTCACACTGAGGACAATTGAGGGACTCAAACACAACTATTACAAAAGGTTCAAACATTCACTGAGGCTCCAGAAGGAAACACAATGCATTAAGAGTCGGGGGGTGAAAACTTTTGAACAGGATGTCCAATTTTTTCTTATTTTGTTGAAATATCTTTTTTTTTTTTTCATTTAGTACTGCCCTTCAGAAGCAACAGAAGATACTTGCATGTTTCCCAGAAGACAAATTAAGTACAATTTACCTTGATCTTCAAATTCAAAATCTCAACAAGTCTGGAGCATCAGTGAATGTTTGAACCTTTTTTTAATAGCTGTGTTTGAGTCCCTCAATTGTCCTCAGTGTGAAAAGATGGATCTCAAAATCATACAGTCACAAAAAAAAATTCTTGAAAACTGAAGAATCTGCAGGACCTGGAGGATTTTTCTGAAGAACAGAGCTCAGTTTAACTGCTCAGGACAAACAAGGGACTCAAGCATCACAAAAAAAAAAAAAAAAAACAGTTGTAGATCATCCAGGTAACGACTCACAGTATTAAGAACCAGTGGTTCCCAAACTTTTGAACGGGCCATTTTAACAAATTCAGCTATTTTTTTGTGTTTTGTGGACTATATGTAAACATCTTTTATGTAAAATATCTTACTCAAGGCAGTACTAAATAAAAAAAAAAAATCTTTAAAGTTATTCACATTTTCACAGATTCTGTAAGTGGTTCCCATACTTTTTCAAGCAACTGTAACTAAAGGCTAAAATACTATTCCTGACTACCTGAATCACTAAATTTGGGGCACCCCTGTCTGAATGGAAGTCAAGTCAAGTCAAGTCACCTTTATTTATATAGCGCTTTTTACAATGCAGATTGTGTCAAAGCAGCTTAACATTGATAACTGGTATATAATTTTAGCTGCACAGCAGCTCTTAAAGAATAGTGTCAATGTCGGCAGATCAAAGCACTGTTGAATATCAAATGTCAAGTGTCCCCAACTAAGCAAGCCAAAGGTGACAGCGGCAAGGAACCCAAACTCCAACAGGTGACATCAGATGGCAAACAGGTGGCAAATAGACTTCTGTGTTAAAATGGAGAAAAAAACCTTGGGAGAAACCAGGCTTAGTCGGGGGGCCAGTTCTCCTCTGGCGAACAGTGCTTTGTTACGATTCAGGTTGCTATCTTATGTCTGATAGGATCGCAACATTCAAAGTATTTATTCCAGTTCAGTCCAGTTAAGGATCGTATTCAACACACCGGTATGAGGCCTTCACAATGGATGATCTAGTTGACTCAATCTCTGCTGATACTTCAGGGCTACGTTGTGGTCGCGTCAAGGCGCCGGTCCTCGGTCTCACCTGGATACGGCCCGGATCTGGTTGACTACGGTAAACCTCGGGATAAACAGAAAGACTAATATTAGCGTAGATGCCATTCTTCTTCTGATGTAACGAGTACATCTGGTGTTATAGGAAGTGTTCCCGGTTCCGGCTGACCTAATTTATGCAGCCTAATAATCCTTTAACGGATTTGAAAATATAAATTGATAATGTGTTATGTGTATGCCAGGTTAAAGAGATGCGTTTTTAGTCTAGATTTAAACTGACAGAGTGTGTCTGCCTCCCGAACAATGCTTGGAAGATTGTTCCAGAGTTTAGGTGCCAGATAGGAGAAGGATCTACCACCTGTGGTTGATTTTGATATTCTAGGTATTATCAGCTGGCCTGAATCCTGAGATCGCAATAGACGTGAAGGACTATAATGCTTTAAGAGCTCGCTCAGGTACTGTCAGAGAGCTTTGGTTCGTGAGACACCCTAGTAGCAACTCCCCTACCCCTCATTGTTGGAGTATTCCTTCTGCTTCTGATGGCTTCCAGGTTCCCTCTGAACCCTTAATGGAGTGGAGTTATCAAAGTTATCAGTTGTTTTTGGTTCACCTAATGCAGATGGAGGAGGGTGTGGACCCTGGCGTTGCGGCAGAAGCCAAAGAGCTCTCACAGGTGGAGGGCACAGGCTTTGGTGGTTGCTGGTCTCGCTGCTTTTTGGTTGATATCTATATTTCGAACACCTCAGGAATATACTCACAAACATTAATACACAAGTCTCGCACATTTTCCATCAGCTTACCTGCAAAACAGGAAATATTAGAGGCACTCGTGGTTATCACGCACCATCACTAACAGGAAGTCTTGTCATGCTCTTGAAGCAACACTATGTAGTTTTTCGATCTTAAAATAATGTCTCTAAAATTATTTCAGTGGTAGAACTCCTCTTAACCGGACGAATTCTACTGCCGCTGCTACCTAAGCAGCCTTCTAGCGGCTACAACCACACTTTGCAAGTTTCGTGTTCGGATTATATCAAAATAATCCTTAGTTGCAGCCCTAATCGAGTTTTTATATTATAAGGTGTCGCGCTGTGATTGACTAGATATAATTTTTTAACAATGAATGACATGGCATTAGAGTCTTCCTGGTAGAACCTACACTGAAGCTTCCACTTTCAACAGAAGGTGCATAAGAAATTAGGTAGTTTTAATTATATATTACAATAAATCATGTATTAATTTTAGAATTAAAAATTTTAGAATAAATTAACGTATGTGTTAAATATAAAAATATGCAAGCAAAAACAATTCTTGTCCCCAGAACACTACTTGCTTATAGACAACTCGTCAGGCCCACAGGAATGGGCCTCCCCGGGGCTCCAGTCTGGACCTACAAACCTGCAAGAATTTCACAATTGCACAAACCTGCTTGTAAACAGTCATGTATGCAATGGCAGTTTGTGAAGAGCAACTGCTGTTAAAACTGTTGCAGAAATGCAAACAGATGCTCATATGAATGTGATACATGTTTTAAATGTATTTTACATAAACATACTGTTCTCTTTATATACAGTATGTGTGTGAAAACCAAATAATGCATCCCTTAAAATGGAATAAAAATAAAACAGATTTATTTGAGAAAATTATGTCTTTAAAAGTAAAGGTAGAGCTCAATGAATTTTCCTTTAAGGAAATGCAAATAAGAATGTTTGATTTCAACATTTTAGAGATTTGGTATGAGTAACAGTTGGCAAGAGGGATGTTGAAAATGCAAGTCTCACCCTGCCAGACCATAGAGATCCCCCAAGGCTATAGTACAAGGTTTGACTGTACTGATTTGTATTAGTTGTACATAACAACTTTAAGGAAGTGCCATAGAGTATAAATTCCCCATGTTGAAACACTGTTATTACATTGCTTAGAGGTTCATTCATCTTACAGGTAACTTTTACTGGCCTCTCCCGTCCATTGTTTTTATGATTCTTGTCTCATGATGGTGTTGTTTTTCAGTGTTTTTCAGGTACTTCCTTAACAGACAAAAAAGAAAAGAAATAAAATGTCAGACAGCCAAGGTGAGTAAAAATTCCGGAATTGTTTTTCACTGATAAAACGAAAACCTCTCACATTTTATGTTGTTAATAACTGACACAAGTCTGTGCAGAACCATCAAGTTGTAACTATCACATTTGTAATTCTACAGAAATTACGATCGCAAGTAGCCCCGACTTTGTTACGGAACTTCTTCCATCTGCTCAGCGTACAGCTTTGCTCTACCATCTCTCTTACCTCTGTCTGGCTAAGTTCCCCAAGTTGGAGAAGGTTCTCAGAGAGCGTGCTGTTGAAACTCAGCTTCTCTTTGGGTCCTCGGAGGCTCTTCTGCTGAAGGTAAAGCCATGTTCTTGAGCCATTGCAACCTATATCCAATAACACTCTTAAAAATAAAAACTCCAATAGTGGGTTTTCACAGCAATCCTAGAAGAACCAAAGAATCTTTCAGTGAACAGTTCTTAAAAGGGCCATGTCAAGAATATTTTAAAAATCTAAAGAACCTGTTACCACTAGAACCTTTTGTGCAAAGAAAAAGTTCAATGGATTTTAAATGTTCTTGATGGAACCATAGATGTCAATAAAGAACCGTTATCTACCGTCTGTCCAAGAGAATAGTGCATTGTTATACACAAGATCTGCACAAGATCTGTTTACTGCACCAGTTTACCAGCTGACACTGACACTTTCCAGAATGTTGGCTTTGGTGAGCTGTTTCAAACTATGGAAACTCTTTGAGAACTGTCCATCTTGACTGCACTTATTTTACTCTTAATTGGCATCTCAACTGAGCCTAATCTTTGAACTGGTCACGAGACACACAATAGGCAATGGTGTCAAAACTGTAAATAAAGCTTTTGTATTTCATCAATTGATTGATTTTGAACAGGTGTTTCCAATGTAAACTATGAAACGTGGATAAACAATGTAAGCATTTCTGCTGTCTTTCAGTGTGCGGCCACAAGTAAAAACCTGGTTTCCACGCTGCTGCCTGCGCTGATAGTTGCTGTTGAAAAGGATAAAAGCGTTTTGGCTGTTAAGTCCCTGGAAAAAGCCAGACAATGGATCATGGAAATTGTTGACAAAGTGGGACAGATGGTAGACAGGTAAAATGTTTCAATATGTTGCTAAAATTTGAATTTTAGCATAAGAAAGTGTAGGAAGATTTGTTGGATTTATCATCTTTGGAACACTTTTGAAATGGCCACTGCCAAAAGTCCTCTGGATGAAACCAACATGGTTCAGTGTATATCAAAAACATTTACTGTGTTTAAGCTGATGGTTAATCTGAAATCTGTTATCGTCAGATATGAGAAACACAACCACAGTGTGGCTTCCTGCACCAGTGATGTAATTCTTGAAAAGGCTGAGACAGAAAATAAAAAAGAACAAACTACTAATGAGATAGAGGCTCAGGAGACGGCGGTGAGGGATCTCGAAGATCAATTGAAGAAAAACAATGAGAAAACTGGACAAATTGAGGCAAATATTGCACAGAAAAATGCTGAGCTGTATAATCATGTCAAAGAGACTTCTACCAAAAGTAGCGGTCTGAGTATCTTCGCTGCCCTTGTACCATTTGTTGGACCCATTGTTAAATCCATTCATGATTCTAAAACTGCCCCTGATGTAGCTGCGAAAACCCAGCTTCTTTCCAGCCAATTGTCTCAACTCTCCATTGAGAAATCAAGCCTGATGAGCATGGAGTGGAGCATCCATGTCAGGATGACTGATATGCAGTTGAAGTTGGCAAGCATGAAAATAGAAAATGGTAAGATTCTTTCACTTAAAAGATTTCCAATCATGCTTGACACAATTCCTGATTTACCCCAGAAGCCTCAGAGTGATCTCTTATAATTAATTTCTGTTATATATTGTCTCTAAAGGTTCAATCCCGGACCCTGTCCATCTGAATGATGTCCAAAAATGCCTTTCCCGAATCCAAAACATTCTGATTCAGCTTCAGAAGTTCTGGGAATCAGTGAGTGTAATGCTGGAGGCTCTCAAAGACGAGACTTTTGCTAATGAACACTTCATCGAGGAGAGTGAAATGAAGGAGATCTTTCTGGAGTCTATTCATACAGCAAAAGGGGTAACTGTTCAGTTGCAGGTTTACGGAAGTTAATTTCACTTTAATTGCATATTCTTTTTTTAATGATTGATTATGTGCATCAAATCTTTCAGCATTGGAAAGCCTTTGGTGAATCCTGTCTAAATGCAAAGTGCATATTTAGCTTGCAGACTAAAGATGCGTATAAGTTCCTGGAGACCAGCCCATCTTCATTGTCACTAGAGGAATGGAGAAAACAGTATGACGCTGTCATCGTGGATCTGAACAAAATAAATCTTGATCCCTTCACTCCAAAAGAACCAGCTGCCATTACCGAGTAATGTAGAAACATAAGAAGTCTTTGCAGTACAAGTAGCACACAAGCCTATAATGTTTCAGGCTTACTTCTTTGAATAACACTTGTTATTTATGATGCTGTTTTAATAAAACCTTCTTTAAGTGAGCTAATTTGTCATGGATTTTCATTCCTCTCATGCCATTTTTCTGTTCCCTCTGTGATTAAATTGCTATGGATTTCAAAAATATAAGGAGTAAAAAAATAAAAAAAATTTGTTCATCCAAATGCATATAACAAAGACTCACCACAAACAGCATAACAATGACAAGTCCAGAGCATGAACAAGAGAACATGAGTGTATAAACATACATGAATAGATAGTACAGTAATGGTAAATTTGATCTTTCTCTCTTTTGACCACCGTCAATCTTCTCTCTATATTTTTCCCCTTTTGGAAAATTATGGAAATGCAATAGTGGGTTTTGTTTCTTTCGATAACAAAGAAATGATATTTGGTATATTCTCCAATTTACTACAGAAGTTTACCCTTCTACAGTTTACTTCTTTGTTCCAAAACCAGAAATGTGAAAAGGGTCCAGTGTGAAAGCACCCTTAATTTGCGAATAATCAGAAGTCATACAAACATTACACAAAAACACCTTTTTGTTAATGCATATTTAATGTTTTTCATACAACAAAAACAAAATATGGCCCAAATAGTAAATTATGTATTTCTAAAACAGATGTTGTATTTATAAATCATGTGGATAATTGCATTTGCTTCACTTACAACATATATTCTAAATTATGTGCTTGCTTCAAAATTACTAAGGAATGGCTCTCGATCGATTCCTCCTGTGGTCCGTCTTAAAAGAATGTCCTGTAATAAGAGCGACAGAAAATATAAAAATACAGTTAGTCTGAGGGTTCTCTTTCAAAGTGGAACTCAACACAGCGTCATGGAGTTGACTATTGGAACACTCCCTGTGAGCTGGTGTCTGAAGCATGTGTGCTACACGCCAATCTCGACTGGTTACCGCAGTCAGATGACGTCACAGGAGCGCTGGCAGAGCTGGCAGATTTCATCTTTTAGCCCCACTTTTTGCTCTTTCAGTCACGTAAATTATGCGTTTACATTCCATCTCTGTTATCACAAAACCCACGACACACAACAAACGCAGCTCCGATCACGGCATCCTCCAACCAGTTGTTTTTAGCTTTTGTAAATGCCCCGCTTAAAGACACCGCTGTCAGTCGCTTCAGAGTTCCTATTCCCGGTGCGAATGCAACCAGGAACATGGCCTGGGGGACAAATTAGTTCTCAAGGAACTGAATAGTTTTAGGCCA
The DNA here is from genome assembly GCA_037950675.1 of Hypophthalmichthys molitrix. Taxonomy (NCBI): domain Eukaryota; kingdom Metazoa; phylum Chordata; class Actinopteri; order Cypriniformes; family Xenocyprididae; genus Hypophthalmichthys; species Hypophthalmichthys molitrix. The sequence continues at coordinate 20,089,417 of CM075515.1, forward strand.
CTAGGAAGGCTAGTTCTTATAGTGAAGTTCCTAGAACTATTCAGTGCAAAAGCCCCTATGACTGTATGTCGACTAGTACTGTAGGAGACACAATTTTGGTTAATCATGTTCCTTGGTAGAGCAGGCAGTTGAGAGAACGGTGTTCTCTCCTGAGGCCTCTCCCGGTCCTTAGGACGGGATACTTAATTCTCCCTTGAGTAGGTTGTCCCTCTGGAACTAATGGCATAGGGTCTGGGTGGCAGTTCTCTAGTCTGTTCCACCTTATTGGCGGCAGATGCAGTGAGGCTGCAGTCTACCTAGTCAGTTCTGTCACATAGATTAGGTAATAGGGTCACATAGATTAGGTAATAGGGTTTGTACTGATCTACGGACGTTGCCTCAGGCTGATAGTTCTTGGTCACTAGGTGTGCTGTATGGCAATCTTTTGTTTGCTGGTGATTTCACACAGGGGTGGTGTTTACGTATGGCAGAGTATGCCATCTGTTGCTTGAGATGGCCTTTGGCAGAGGTTGCAGCTTTGAAAAGCAAATTTAAATAGTCTAAAGGTGATGATACATGGGGCAACTTTTTGAGCAATGTTGCCAGGCAATGTTGCCCAATTGTTGCCCATTCTCAATGGGAAAGTGCCCAAGCAACATTGCTCGGCAACAATGCCTGGCAACATTGCGCAAAAAAGTTGCCCCGTGTATCATCACCTTAAAACCGTGTCCTAACTAGACGCGATGCATCAAGATTTTCCAGCGGCAAGTAATTTATCCGTCCAAACCAGACTGGACCGGAGACATGACAAAATCAATCAAAAATCACAGCCAATCAGATGAGCGTGTGGGCAGGCTCTCTCTGCAAGCGCACTGCAAACGAAATGGATAAGTACATTATCAAATTCCTAAATCTTACACAATTTGTGACTCTTTTTTTTTTTAATCACAGAATACACTTGTTTGTTTATCTTGAGTTGACAGTTTGAACATTGTTGTTTCCTTAAAATTTATTTTCAAGATCTGAGGTTGCATATCTATAAAGGTCACGAAAAATGATATTCTGTTTGAAAAACAGAATCGTCACGCATCGCCCTCGCGGCTGGTTAGTACAAAAAAAAAAAAAAAAAAACGGTAACGCTTTAGATTATAGCCCAGAAAGTACTGCATAATTACAATGAATTTACAGTGTAACTTTCGATTATTATAGTGTACCTATAAAGTAAGTACATGTAAGTATAGGGGAACAATATGTAAAGTCTTGGGAATAAAGGAGAAACAACCAGGAAAATAACAAATTATTTATCTGCTTGTTAAGTCGTGACTTAAGGAACGCTGTTTCTGGGTCCAAGCCTCGACTCGTTTCACTTGAGAATGGCATCTCGATGGCCGTTTATGAGCGCTATTTATTCATATTAAACATTTAACATTTTAAAGTTAAACATTTAAAATACTTACAGTCCACACAAGAGTCTCCCTGCTCACAGCGTCACAGACATTAATATTTTAACGATTTAGAAAAGATCACTGTCTGGCCATCTGGGATTTTGGTATGGAGATAAAGGTTATGATTATAATTTTTTGGTAGTATTACACCACATCATGTGTGTATATTAGCACCATTTGTTGTTTTCTTGTGGTATGAGATGGAGCGTTTGGACCCGGAAGCGCTGCCGCGTGACGTCAGACTTAACAACCGAATACTGTAAGTATTTTAGAACTAAGGGTACTTACACTATTATGATAGACAACAAATGAAGTGAAACGATACGTATTTGTAAGAAAAATACCAACTGTCATCTGCGCGTGCATGAGAGGGTTGAGAGTTCATGCTTGACGTAACTTGAAGCGTGACGTAAGTGTGCCGAGAAACTCACGCGAAAAGTCACGCGGATGTTGGATACCGTCAGTTTTGTTTTGTTTTTAGTTTTTTTTATTAATGCTCACAACAAAATACGCAAAATAACAGATAATGATAATGAGAAACAAACAAGACAGAATAACAGAGACGGTAGTTCTCGCGCGAGTTTCACATGAACCTCCCGCGAGAACATCATGAAAGCTTCACGTTGCTCATTACAATATGCTTCGTCGAACGCAAAGTCAACTCTCATGCAGGCGCTGGTGACAGTTAGTCGGAAGCGAAAAGATGAATAGCATAAACCATGAGAAAATTTCTGGATGTACTGTATTTTCTTTTAATGGGATTCCTTCTTAAGATTCATCAGTTGAGAAACAAGAGGAGGAGGAAGCCAAGCAAGAGAAACAACAACAAAAAAAAGGGACAAAACATGTTACTTTCTGTCAGGACTTTAGAATTTGAAATGAAAAGTTGATTTTAAAAAATGAATAATAATTGTTGTAGACCTGTTTTAAATTAAGTTGTTTTTCAAATAAAGGTTTCGGAATCAGTGATATCAGATTGCTTGCATTTTTTTTTTATTACTTACCCTGTAACTACATGAAATAAAAGTGTAACAAACACCACTTTAATTTACAGCCCGCAATATCATACTTACCCTGTAACTACATGAAACAAAATTATATTTCACTATGTATTAAAAAAGATTGCAATAGTTCTTTCTACTTGCCTTGAAACAACTTAATCAGTGCACTTTCTCGCTAAATTGCTCCCAAACGTAAGATTGTTGTCTATCATAATAGTGTAAGTACCCCTTAGTTCTAAAATACTTACAGTATAAATAATTTGTTATTTTCCTGGTTGTTACCCCTTAATTACATATTGTTCCCCTATACTTACATGTACTTACTTTATAGGTACACTATAATTATTGAAAGTTACCCTGTAAATTTGTTGTAATTACGCAGTACTTTCCGTGGAACCAACGTGGAAAAGATACATTTTCTTGAGTGCTGCGTTTTGTTAGGACACAGTGTAGATAGGGCTGTTTCAGAATTTGCATTGATTTCGTATTGTTGTTGTTGTTAAGTCTGTGCATGACCTCGTTTTAGTATGGTAGATTTTTGTCCACATTTTGTTTAGATATAATATATTTAGCCTACTTGGGAATGTCATTGTTTTATGGGCAAAAGGAATCATGGCATACCCTACATTTTTGTGAAACGCCGCCACTGATTTCACAACATTTGAGCAGTATGGCATAGTGATTATTTCATTCCCATAGCGTCGACTCCATGACGCAGTGTCTCATTCCCCTTCTAACCTTATCTAACATTCCTCTTATCTAACCTAACTTATGTCTCACATCAACACGAGGGGTAAAGAAAAAAAGGTTGCACTCTTAGCAAGGAAAAGGAAATTTACAGCAAAGACTATAAATGCTATACATGAAACCTATATAAAATTTACAGAGAATGTCACTGCATTGATTCACAGAATGTGCAAAAAGACGCAGTTACTATCTGCTGCAAATGGCGGACCATTACTGGTAGTGCAAATATAAATGACTTCAAGCACAAATGCTGCACCCGTCCATATGTTTTTGACTCATAGTTTGCTTCTAGTGAACCAATGGCAGTTTCTTTTCAGAACTCCATGCACAGTAGTGCTGTAGATATTCATAGTATCATGCAGTAGCAAAAGGACAGATCAAAGCTGCAATAATCAATGCACGAGTCATGACATGTAACAGTCCCTTTGAACAACATCAATCAGAACGACTGCACAGCTTTGTGAACAACTTGTGAGTATTGAATATTGCATTTTTGAATCATTATCACACCAAATCCCCAAATGAAAACATCTGGGTGGGTTTTCAGATTGACAAAGAGATTGTCACATGTACATGATGCACACTGCAGAATGGCATGGGTGGATTTTTTTTTTTTTTTGGTTCTTGTTGTTCTTTTTTTTTTTACCACTGGGCTAGTGGCCGATCAGGTTGGGGGATGGGGGGTCCTCATCTGAAGGACGTAGCCCTGTCTGTACACAGGGGCACTGCCTTGGAAAACCTTTTTCTTTGCAGTGGGTCTGACTGATGCTGCTTTAGGGCTGAAGACATACAGCAGATGACAGCTTCACCACTGAGAGCCATTTACCCATCTGATTGCTTTTTTAATGGAAATTGACCACATAATGCATAATACTACATTCAAGTGAATTGAATTTAGAGGGCACTGGAGCTGTCATTGTATTATGAGGAAGAATGCAACAATACGTACACTTCATCTTCATATTCCTTCGGTGGAGACACTGCAATGACCAGGTCAATCCAGTCCTGCATGCACATACACAGAAAAGTCAGATAAATTCTAGCACACAAAGACATGCAGTCAGTGATTTTTTTTTTCCTCCTACACATTTCATTTGCATTAATGAAATGCGTTAACTGTGAATAAAATTTCCCTACTTAAAACCCCACCATCTTGACGTTTGACAAACACAGTGGCACAATGTTCTTGATACATTCTGCTTCACTTCTGCTTCAACCCTTCATCTATATTTGATGATGCTTGCTGAAAAAATCATTACAGCAACAGACCTTGTGCACTTTCTTTAGATTTGTGTCTTGTGCCAAGAAAAATAATAATAATAATAAAAAAAATTCCAATAGCATAGGTTGTTGTTTTAATCTAATAATATCTAAAAAAAAATAATGCATACCTACAACCATACTATTTCTGTAACAAATGTTGAGGGAAATCTATGTAATTCTGCAGAATTGGTTTAATGCATTTATGTGATGTCAGAATTATCATAATTACTGTAATTGTGCAATGAAACCTTAGAGATTCCACACTGCTATTCATGTCTTTATTATTCATTTCTCACTGTAAAATATTACAGCACCATTAAGTTATTTGAACTTATTTCTTCTCTTTAACTCCAATTATCATGACAAGTTTTGGGTTTTGAACTCAAGTTTATACGTTTTTAAAAAATTAAACTTAAAAGTATTCCATTGTCTTGACTTTTTGTGAGTTGAACAAAAAGGTTACCTTCAAGTTGAGTTAACGTATGTTTAGTTTAGTGAGTTCACTCACTTTTTTAAGGTAGCAGGTGAACTTTCATTTCTAAGTTTAACCATACATAAATCACTAAATCTCATTACAAATGTTGTATCTATTACATTTTGTCAAATTCATTCAGTCTAAGTCATATGAAAACATATGATTTTTAGAGAAAAACTAAGCATGAAGGTCTACTCCTAAACCAAACCCAGATATGAAAACGTGAACGAGATTTTACGAATTCATGTGAATTCACGACCAACGTAAAATGCCCATATTTTAAATAGTTACGAATTGCTATAAGAGTGTGTTGATTCTTCTGTAAAATCTTGAAGAACAAGGAAAGTGCACAAGGGCTGGAATAAAATAACACTTGGGACTGATAGCTACATAAATTTAAAAGTTATAAAAAGTTATATAAATATGACTACTGAAAATTTGGTTGTTTACATTCCGACATTATGTGAATGCAATATATGGTAAGATGTAAGATGAGAGGAAGACTCCTATTTGTTGTGGAAAGCAATATCAAATTTGTCAAAATATTCACAGATGCAAGAGGGTGGGGAATGTGTTGAATTTGATGAGAGACCAGTGTTCAAATCCAGAGTGAATTTAAGTGTAACTAATAAGGGTGTGTTCACATTTGGCAGATTTGGTTTGATTAAAACAAACTCTGGTGCGATTACTCTGTTAGTGCAGTTCATTTGAATAAGTGTCAACGCTGCCATCTGAACCTTTGTGTGCACCAAACAAGCGGATCACTGAAAAGGTGGATCTCGGTCCACTTCCAAAAGAAATCTGGTGTGGTTCGACAGAAATATGAACACAACACAGACCAAACACAACTAAACGAACCAAAAACTGGTGATGTCAAGTGATGCGACCCTAAATAAGACAGAATGCATAAGAGTTATAGTCATGACGTTGCCCATCACAGTTCAGTAGAGACGTCGGAAACGCGTCTCCTTGCCGCAGATCTTCGTTTGTGTGTGTAACAGAGTAATTCCTGTCATTGTTTTGAGTCCTTATAACATTTTATAAGCTATTCATGAGTTCTCAGCTGGTAAAAATACCATCAATATGTACACACTTTAGCCCAGCACAAAGCATTAGGGGCTTTCGCACTGGAGGAACCTTTTCATAGTTCTTAGAACTATTGGCTGAAGTACCCGGATTTTGCCATGTTCGCACCGCAAGAACTAGGAACGATTTTAGTTCTAGGAACTCTTGGGGGAACTAAATTAGCTCTTACTTCAGAGTAGGGTCTAAACCAGCAGTATAGGAACTATCAATGATATAAGTGTACGTTGATTGGTCAAACGCATATGCATTTTTGAAAAGCCGTGTAAACATATTTACTTCACGAACATGGAAAACAGCGATAACGGCATTTACCTGTTGTCTGTAGGGTTGTGTTCTTTTCTCCGCCTTGATGATATGTAATACTAAGAGTTGTCAAAGGAGATTTCTTCTCTTAGCCGCTCTTTTTGCTCTTTCAGTCATGTATATTATGCGTTTACATTTCATCTCTGTTATCACAAAACCCACGACACACAACAAACACAGCTCCCATCACGGCATCCTCCATTCACTGTTTTTTAGCGTTTGTAAACGCCGCACTTAAAGGACGCCGCTGTCGGCCGCTTCAGAGCTCCTATTCCCGGTGCGAATGCAACCAGGAACATGGCCCGGGGGAGAAATTAGTTCTCAGGGAACTATCCTAGTTGCTAGGTCCTATAACTGAGTTCTTAGAACTATTCAGTGCGAAAGCCCTAATGTTTTGGATTTTCAGTAAGTTCCATAACAAAATACACGTCATAAAAGCTGTTGTATCTTTAAGTTTGGTCTTAAAATTGACTTTAAAAAAAAAAAAAAAAAAAGCTTTCAAAGGTGTGAAAGCTAAGCAAACCAAGACTAAATGTATCATTTCCTTTTTTGATTCGGACTACAAGTGTGAACACACCCTAAATATATGTATGTGTGCAAACCATTTGGCTCCAATGAGCTGCATGGTCTTCTTCACACCCCAAGACAATCTGTTCAGACAGATCAACTGATTTAAAGTGACTGGTTGTTTTATTGTAATGAGGGCCATACCCCTCCACTGTTCCAGGCCTGAGCCATTGAGGTCTGTCCTTCAGCTAGAGTCACATCTGTCAGGATCTTTCCATTCACAGCCATGATCTCATCACCCGACACGATCCCACCTGAGATAACATGGATAAAAACATGGAAAAAGTGAAGAAATTAAGCAAGTAATCAATATCACAAATGACTCTAAAGAGCTAAACTAGATTTTTGCATGATCCTAAGTAGTTTTCAGAGTGTTGTTGTGCAGTTGCTAAGGAGAACCAACCCTCAAACCTATGATATTCTGGAAACGTGTTATTTTTGTATGACTTACCGTGTTTATCTGCTGCACCTCCCTCGTAGATAGACGACACTACAATCTTTCCCAATGGGGAGTCGATCCCTCCCTCTATGGCCAGATCAAGCTTTCCTTCCTAAAGAATGTGAATAATTTCAAAAAAATCTCCCAATTCTTATTTTCCATTTTACAGATGTTGCTCACATTTGTTTTTTTTCCTTAATTACCTTCTTAATTCTCAAAAGTCGCACATCTCTGCCAGCTATCTGCTCAGCCGTGAACTGTTAAAACACACAGTTTGAGCAAAGATGGTAAAAGTAATATTCCATAGAGGAATGTTCAGGGAGTGAGGCATATCTGTGCTATAAAATATAAAAATGGCAAAAGGCTACAGAGAGAACTGTTAATGTATAGGGTTACAGTACCATGGAATATGGATCAAAATCATCCTCGTATTTCTGAAATCCCTGCAAAACAAATGAGGTTCAATCTAAGGACATAATTTAAACAGAAACAAATTAGTGCTTATTGATTTCCAAGAAAAAACAAATGAACACTATATATCTGGATAATTGTCACTCTAATCCAATCAATGCCAGGCTCTGTTTACTCTTCCAGATCAGTGTTTAACAAAACATGCCTCAGTAGATTGGCATGGCCACTATATCAATCTATAAAAAGCATCTGCACTCTGTATTTTTTATTATTGCCATTTAAACTAATAGCATATTTCGAATAAATTTAAAATAATGTACAATCACATAAACTGCAGTCATATCACTGGTCTAAAAAAGCCGTTTTATTCTACATAGAGAGAGTTGCCTCATTGTGGCCGCCATTTTGAGATCACATGACCAGCTGAATGCTCCTCTCTTTATCACATTGTTGGACATTTTTGCTTTCAGAATGAATTGTTTATGACTGAATGAGTATTTCTACGATGAAAATGGTGCGCAACGCTATATCCACATCTATAGGTGTCAGTATAAATTCCAAGACAATTGTTATTTCAGCCGGCATCACAAACTAAATTTTGCTGTGTGCATATTTATAAAAAAATCTGTTGCTTACTTCACTTATTGTGTTTATATTTGAATTAAAGGCATAGTTCACCCAAAAATGAAAATACTGTCATTAATTACTCACCCTCATGTAGTTCCAAACCTGTAAGAATTTTGTTCATCTTCGGAACACAAATTAAGATATTTTTTATAAAATCCAATGGCTCAGTGAGGCCTGTGAATATCTATATCTACAATTTCTAGTAATTGGCGATTTCAAAACGCTGCTTCATGAAGCTTTACGAATCTTTTATTTTGAATCAGCGCCAATGTCACCTGATTTCAGTAAATGAGGCTTCATTACGTGATAAGTGTTTCGAAATTTCAATGTTTTACCACTGGGGGGCGTGACTTTGGCAGTTTGATACACGCTCCGAACCACTGATTTGAATCAAATGATTCGTAAAGCTTCGAAGCTTCATGAAGCAGTGTTTTGAAATCGCCCATTACTAGATATTGTCATAAAGTCGTTATTTTGTTTTTTTGGCGCACAAAATCGTCGCTTCATAACATTAAGGTTGAACCACTGTAGTCACATGAACTGTTTTAAATACGTCTTTAGTAGCTTTCTGGGCGTTAAAAGTGTTAATTATCTTGCTGGCAATGCAGGCCTCACTGAGCCATCGGATTTTATGAAAAATATCTTAATTTGTGTTCCGAAGATGAGCGAAGGTCTTACGGGTGTGGGACGACATGAGGGTGAGTAATTAATGAAAGAAATTTCATTTTGGGTGAAGTAACCCTTTAAAAAGTTAATGCAAGAACAGGTTACATTCAAGTTTCTTTTTAAATACAAAGCTAAACAATATAAAAAGTCAATAAAAAGAACGATGTACCATAACATGAAACAGTATAACACAATTAATAATATACTACTACATAGTACACATTTATTAATAATGAGAAAGGATGCATTTGATTTGTTGGATCCATTGGTAGCTTTCTAGTTGGATGGTGCCAATAGACAATCATCTGCAATGATGTTTAGGTACAATGTAAAGGTTCTCTCACAATCACAACGCACTTAAAACCACTGGTCTTACATCAAGACAAATAATCAACTAAGGTTTAACAACCACTGAACCAACAAAATGGAAACACACAGACCTCCAGTGATGCTCTTCCTTATAAAAAAAAAAAAAAAAGAAAAATGAAATTGCACACAAAGATGCCATTCGGTATTATAATACTCTAATATTATATAACCTCAGTTTGATTCTCACATTTGAGCAGCGCATATGAGATCCACTCAAATGTTGCTTTCACAGCAAAAAAAGATGGAGGTATGATTGCATGGGAATATATAGGTGTGACTGTGGTAGAATTCTAACATATTTGAGTTAATCCACCAGTTCAGTGTCATGGAAAGGTGAAAATATAACATCTTAACTGAAAGAAATGTAATATTGCAATCATACTTCTGATGTCCAGTATTTTAAGAGATATTCATAACATGCATGTTTAACACAAGAAAAGCAGTATACATTTACCTAAGACAAGAATAAAATCTACACTAGCTATGTTTCCATCCAAAGTTGTGAATTTAACTTGGAATATCATATAAAACATTTGCGAATAAACCAGAGTTTCCATCCAGTGAGTCGAAGAGAACAATAATTGCAGCAGTTTTTTTATGCGAAATTCCAAAATGCGCATAAAAAAATAGATGGATGAAAACATTAGCAGATTTCCACAAGCAAGCCAAAATTCAGACCTTAAATGGTTCATATAATGTATTTTCATATCATCATATCATTTTTTTGCTGCTGTTCCTTCAAGACTTCTATGTAAACATCCATTATATAAACAACAACAAACGACAGCATTCACGTTCAACCACACACTAATTTTTAGTTTTTACAGCAAGTGTTTCTCATTATATGATCCATTTAATTATTGTCAAGAGCACAAAACTAGTTTAAAATCAGCACAGATGGATACATATTACCAATATCCCCCAGGGAAATATTGTTAGAAATGTAGAATACGCTTCACATGCAGATGTATACACTCAGACAGCAGAGACTTCACTCAAGGACCAGAGTGCTTAGAGAAAGAGGAGGGATGTAACACAAAGTAATGATGACAGTTACTTGTTTCTTGCTGGATTTAAAGGACGTGTTGTACGTGACCATCCGTTTGAGCATCTCTGGGGGCTGAAACAAACATAATCGTGACTGACTCTTAAAAACACCTCACAATAACACACACTAAATGCTTGCACCATTTCATTACGTGCCATATAAGGTCTACCTCAGCATGGCAAATAGATCTATTAACTATCTATGAATTCAGGCATCTGTGAGCTATAAAAACAACACTGACTGCTTGACTGCACTGATGATCCATTATATACGGAACAACAATTATGGTGAAGCTATAAGGTACTGAATCATTTGAGAGATAGGACATCTGTTTCTTTAGATAAGAGTGAACAAGATAGATCATTAGGCTTATGCATTATAGCAAATAAATTTATCAGTAATAAAGTAAGACTGAATAGACACCCCAAGGCAGCAAGGTCTTGTCCTCTCTTGATCATCTTGTTATCCTCCTAAAATAACCACAGCATTGGCAAGCACCTATTCACTTAAATTAAGGAGGGACAAGGACAGGGCAAAGCGATTAACTTCCTTTGTGATCTGATGAAACAGAACTGAGTGCCTGATGGAGGACAGGGACAGCATGTCTAGGTTTGTCATGTTGATCAATCAGAGACATTTTAATTCTAAAAGTCTCATTGTGTACACAAATGGAAAAGGCATCTCTCTTTTCACCTCTCTCCCCTACTTTTCTTCTCCTTCTGTCTTCTTAATCAGTGCAATCAGTAAAAGCTGCATCTATGTAGTCCTCCTTGAGTTTGAAAAACTCAAATTATAATCAGTGAGTCAAATAGCAATTGGAGCAACAATCAAACCAATGAGTCAACGTTATAAAGATCCAGTAGCTTATGCTTGCATCATCATCATCATCGCACATACACACAGGGGTTCTTCCTGTCTTACCATGGTCTCAGAGCGAAGTGTGGGTCTGTGTGAGGTCTGACTTGGTAGCATGACAGGTTTGGACATGACAGGGTTGATCTGTCTCCGCTGGTTTGGAGGGCTGGGGGCTATTTGCTATGCAGAGGTTAGCGGTAAGGGACACAAACTTAAAGTCAGGACATGATATACCTTCAAGAGTTACGCAATCCTAATCACGCAACACAAATTATATTTTAGGAATATTTCAAATAGGAAATATATAGATCATGCAAAATGTCAGCCAGTGTCTTTCTAGTAATAATGATGTTTTTGTGAAATGGCTTTTTAAATTTCATTACTTCACAAATAAAAGGAGGTATGCGTATATATAATACAGTGCAAAGAGTTACGGTTTCATAAAATCTCCCCTTATTTAGGATTTGTGGCAACTATGTTTATTTTGTATGGAGCCCAGCACATGATATGCAGGAAAAAAATAGTAAGCTACGATTTAGCAAATCGAGGGAACCAATTAGTAAATCTTGCACACGATTTAGCAAATTTAAGGAATGAATTAGTAAATTGTGTGCACGATTTAGTAAATCGAGGGAACGAATCAGTAGATCTTGCGCACGATTTAGCAAATTGAGGGAACGAATTAGTAAATCTTGAGCACGATTTATCAAATTAGTAAATTTTGCACGATTTAGCAAATCGAAGGAACGAATCAGTAGATCTTGCGCACAATTTAGCAAATCGAGGGAATGAATTAGTAAATGCTGCGCACGATTTAGCAAATCGAGGAAATGAATTAGTAAATCTTGCGCACAATTTAGCAAATCAAGGGAACGAAAGAGTAAATCGTGCTCAAGATTAATCAAATCGAGGGAACGAATTAGTAAATTGTGCGCACAATTTAGCAAATTGAGGGAACGAATTAGTAAATTGTGCGCACGATTTAGCAAATCGAGGAAACAAATGAGTAAATCTTGGGCACGATTTAGCTAATCGAGGGAGCAAATTAGTAAATCTTGCGCACGATTTAGCAAATCGAGGGAACGAATTAGTAAATCCTGTGCATGATTTAGCAAATCTAGGAAACAAATTAGTCAATTTTGCGCACGATTTAACAAATCGAGGGAATGAATTAGTAAATTATGTGAACGATTTAGCAAATTGAGGGAACAAATTAGTAAATCTTGTGCATGATTTAGCAAATCGAGGGAACAAATTAGAAAATCATGTGCATGATTTAGTAAATCGAGGGAACTAATTAGTAAATTGTCCACACGATTTAGCAAATTGAGGGAAAGAATTAGTAAATCTTGCGCACGATTTAGCAAATCGAGGAAACAAATTAGTAAATCTTGTGCACGATTTAGCTAATTGAGGGAACAAATTAGTAAATTGTACGCACAATTTAGCAAATCGAGGGAACGAATTAGTAAATTGTGCGCACAATTTAGCAAATCAAGGGAACGAATTAGTAAATTGTGCACACAATTTAGCAAATCCAGGGATAGAATTAGTAAATCTTGCGCACGATTTAGCAAATCGAGGTAACAAATTAGTAAATCTTGCGCACAATTTAGCAAATCGGTGGAACGAATTAGTTAAACCGTGCGCACGATTTAGGTTTTTTTCTTACATGTCATTTGCGGGGCTCTGTAACTTCGAAATGTAATCTCTTGAATCAGGCATGGATGGAAAACTGTTGGAAAGATATTTCTGCTGTAAAGAGATAAAAATGGAGTGGAAGGTCCAGTGCAGCATGTATCTTTTACAAACTAAGGACTCACCAGTGGATTATTAGAGGTGGATATCCTGCTAGCATGAGATGTGTTTCTCATCACCTGGACCACAAGGATAAGGTTTTCAAAAGTCTAACAATGATAGGAATCACTGGTACTGTGAGGTTGTCAAACCAAAGGACATGCTTTTCACCCCAAATGATGATATGTATCCTAACAAACACTTTAATAAGAAATCAAAAATGGGTATTCTCATCTGCCAAACAACACACTCAAGCCATGCATGCATGTATGTATGACATAATAGGTGGGGAAAGTAAAATTTTTGGGAAGTGCAATGCAATGACACCTATAAGCATGTTCAGCATCTAAATTCCAAAAAGACTGGAAATAGAAGTGCTTTCACGGGTTTCATTGCACAGGATTTGCATCTTTATGGGTTTTCCACAACATTGCAGATGCAATATTGGGGGGCCATTTCAGTAAAGATAGCAATACTATGTATCATGAAATCAATTTGGAATCAAATTGGATTGAATTGTGATATGACTAAAAATTTCCACCCCTATATGACATAAATAATCAACTCTCACACTGATAAAAATGTTAACTATGCTAACCATCAAGTTGCGGTCAACCTTCGGGCTGGATGGGCGTGAGAGTTCACTGGGGATGGTGGAGTAGAAGCCCCCTCTCTGCCTGTAACCATTGTCCCCAAACCTGCTCCCTTGTTCAGATAAGCTTGGGGAGCGAGGATAGTTGGATGACCCTGCATGGTACTTGTCCTCCATTTGCAAGGGAGGAGGAGGTGGCGGAGGAGGAGGTGGTGGTGGTGGAGGAGGAGGTGGTGGAGGGGGAGGTGGCTGAGATGAGGACAGACCCCTAGAGGAGAACAGTGGGGCAGAAGGGGGTGGTCGGCTATGACCTATTGAGGAAGGGGATACCCTTGTGGCTGGAGGGGAAGGTGGGCGTTGAGGGGGCGGTCTAGGACTGGGTTGCATTAGGTGCTGTGTTCTTGGAGATGGAGGGCGATGGTTGGATGTCTGGTAAAGTCGGGGTGAAGGTGGAGGGCGTGGTAAGGGAGGTGGAGCTTGGTTGGATGTAGGTGGAGTTGGGGCTAGTCTTTTCAAAGGCTGCCTTAGACTTTGGTCCACATCATCTAAGTTTATGTCATCAAGGTCAGTAGTGGCCAATGTCAAGCCTCCAGGGAACCTCCTCTTGGTAAGACCAGTCGACGTAGGAGAACGGGTTGGAGACATCTAGAGGTACACTTCAGTTGCTTAGAACTCTAATCTAACAAACTATGGACTAGAACAGTGTTTCTCAAACCTGTCCTGGGGACCCCCAACCACTGCATATTTTTTGTATGTCTCCCTGATTTAACACACCTGATTCAACTCATCAGCTCATTAGTAGAGACTGCAAGATTTGAATTGGTTGTGTCTGATGAGGGAGAATGTGCAAAATGTGCAATGGTGAGGGGTCCCCAGGACAGGTTTGGGAAGCACTGGACTAGAAGACCAATACACATTAGGATATTTGAGTAGAACTGCATAGACTTTACCTCTGGAGACTCATTTTCAACTGAGGAGATTTGCTCTAGTCTGGTTTGGCAGAGCCTTTCCACCCAATGCTGCACCTTTTCCGACTCTTCCAGATCTTCCCTCTCAGTTTCTGACACCTACAGTAGTTGAATTAGTAAAGCCACATCCAAAGATGGAAACTTTAGGGCTTTTCTCACTGCGCTTAACCCTGGGTTATTATCATTCTAAACACTGCTTTTAACCCTGGGTAAAGGAGCGTTTCACACTTGTGATTTAGATGTGGGGTTTACACCGCTTTTTACCCGGGGTTATGAAACCCTGCTCTGGAGCAGGATTACCACTGCTGTTGCAGTGTTAACTCTGCATTGCAGTGCCAAACTTCTACAGCACGAAAAGATTTGGTGTTAGAATGTTACAACTTGATGCTAGCAACCGACAACCAATCGCGTGCCTTATATTCAAGTGCTTTGGACACGGAAACACAGCACGATGTATAAACAGACATTTCTGCGTATGATAGGAAAAATGTCAAACGGTGATGAAAAACTTCTTACCTTTATATTTCAAAAAGTTCACTAAGAAAAAAACTTGATATTACAGTCAGCAATGTGTAATATGAGGATGCGCAATGCTAGAGCCTTTATGTAAACAGGTCATGTACTGCGTTTGACCAGTCAGTGATACTGACACCGCAAATATGCAGATAAGGACTTTAACCAGGGGTTTAGGAATGTGCAAGGTGAAACGGTACCTTATGAATACCCAGGATTAACTGTCAACCCCGGGTATAGTATGAGCTGTGTGAAACGTGAATAAAGATAACCCAGGGTTCCATTTACCAGGAGTTTAGAATGACCAGGGTTAACTACTGTATTTGTAAGTGTGAAAAGCCCTTCTGATATACTAATGAGAATGTGGTGGACCTCCATTAGAAAGGGTACAATAGTGCAGTTACCTGCTAAAACTAATTTAGTCTCAGTTCAAATATGTACATTTGACCAATAAAGGTCAATGAGAGTCAGAGGGCCAAGAAGACAGAGTCATTTACACACATTAAACTTGGAGTACAATATGAGCAAACCCCACTGTAACCTCATTGGAACAAGTCTAATACCTCTTGCAAAAGTCTGCTGATTTTCATCTGCTTCTCTCGCTCAAGTATTTCTTCCTTCTCCTTAGCAAGTTTCAGCTCAAACTCCATCTCTTTCTTGTTCTTTTTCTCGGCTGGGAGAGTGTCAGTCTTGGACATCTTCTTCTTCTTTTTGGTCTCTTTTCCTTTCTAAATATCCAAAGTGATTTGAGAACATCTAGTGGACTTTTCACCAATGTCAACCTAACTACCATGCAAACCATAACTTTAGACATATCACCAAGATGAACAACATATTCCATAGTTCTAGCACACCAAAACAGCACAACAAGCTTGAAGCACACAATGTACCTTTTTGAGTGTAGGCAACTTTCCTTCGTAACGGTAAAACCAACCGAACGCTAAGATAACAAGAGTGATACATTAGTTCCATGCAAAAACTCAGCCATGATATGGCGTATTCTGCAGATTCATTCATCCAGAAGCTACCAAAAGATCCAACCAAACAAGACAAGGAGGACAGTCTACATGCAGGTGAAGTGTCTTAAAAAAGAGGAAGTCTGTCAAAGGGAGTCTTTGTCTATAATGCCATATGAATACTTCACTTACTTCTTCGGTCTCTTCTTCATAGGACTCAGCAGCTGATGGAACCAGAAAGTGACAGACATGGCACAACAGAATAGACAGAAAGACAGAGCACACATAGAGAGATGATGCATTCCCAACATAAATGCACATCCGTTCATGCAGAGAAGAAAGGTGTAATGGTGCATTATGTGTACCGTTTCAGACAAGGTAACATATTGTTTGACATTTAGAAAAATAGTGTAGTTTTACCGAGGACATTCAAAGTCCATGCACTGGAGAAGTTTTATAGGTGTTGTCCACTTACTCGAGGTTTTGGGTTTGGGTGAAGGTGTGAGGCGTGTGGTTGGTGGGGGCGAGGGGGAGGGGGAGGGGGAAGGAGATTTGGATTTTTCTTTGGAGCCCCAATCTTCTTCCCACTCTTTATGGTGCTTCCTTTCCGCTTCTTCAATTCTGACATACACAACACATTAAGTGGGCAGTCATCTATCCAGACAAGCCAGCTAAATCATTTCTGAGTAGATATACACTACCAGTCAAAAGTTTGGAATCTCTAAGATTTTTAATGTTTTCAAAAGAAGTTTCGTCTGCTCACCAAGGCTGCATTTGTTTAATAAAAAATACAGTAAAAACAGTAATATTGTGAAATATTATTACAATTTAAAATAACTGTTTTCTGTTTGAATATATTTTATAAAGTAATTTATTCCTGTGATCAAAGCTGAATTTTCAGCATCATTACTCCAGTCTTCAGTGTCTCATAATCCTTCAGAAATCATTCTAATATGCTGATTTGCTGCTCAAGAAACATTTATGATTATTATCAATGTTGAAAACAGTTGTGTACCTTTTTTCAGGATTCCTTGATGAATAGAAAGTTCAAAAGAACAGCATTTATCTGAAATACAAAGCTTTTGTAACATTATACACTACCGTTCAAAAGTTTGGGGTCAGTAAGAATTTTTATTTTTATTTTTTTGAAAAGAAATTAAAGAAATTAATACTTTTATTCAGCAAGGATGCATTAAATCGATCAAAAGTGACAGTAAAGACATTTATAATGTTACAAAAGATTATATTTCGAATAAATGCTGTTCTTTTGAACTTTCTATTCATCAAAGAATCCTGAAAAAAAATATTGTACACAAATATTTTGTACAATTGTACACAATAAATGTTTCTTGAGCAGCAGATCAGCATATTAGAATGATTTCTGAAGGATCATGTGACACTGAAAACTGGATTAATGATGCTGAAAATTCAGCTTTGATCACAGGAATAAATTACTTTATAAAATATATTCAAACAGAAAACAGTTATTTTAAATTGTAATAATATTTCACAATATTACTGTTTTTACTGTATTTTTAATTAAATAAATGCAGCCTTGGTGAGCAGACAAAACTTATTTTAAAAACATTAAAAATCTTACCGATTCCAAACTTTTGACTGGTAGTGTATATTTGGAATGAACATCAACACAATTAACACAAATGTCAAGAAGTTGACCCCTTTTGTAGTAAACAAATTATTTGTTACATTTATTTGTTGTATTCATTATATATGAAATCTGAATGCTTTTTCACTGGACAAAAAACTTTTGTTGTAAAAATCAGAAGTGATTTAGGACATATCAAACAGAATGTGCTTCCATCCCTCACAATGCTGCTTTCATCAACATCAATTTGCTCTACTCTGACTTCTGAGGTCTGTTTACTTTGAAGATATTTTTTGCTTGGCAACATTACACAAGTGTTACCTCTCCATCTCTTTGCGATGGCGTTCTTCTTCCTCTGCAGTCTTCTGTGATATCTCCATCTTCCTCCTGCAAAATATTGCACATATGAAACAATAAAATTGATAATAACTCATGCAGATTTCATGCAGGCATTTTAATTATGTCTTTAAAGTGAAGACAGCGGTAATGATTCATCATATTCATTACTGACAACATGAAGAGACAAAAAGAAACATAAAGCATGATTATAATGTTATTTACTTAAAAAAGTTTTTTTTTAACTATTTATTTATTTAAAAGGAATCTTTTGTTTCGAATCAGTGGTTCGGAGCACCAAAGTCACATGATTTCAGTAAACGAGATTTTGTTACGTCATAAGTGTTTCGAAATTTCAATAGTTCACGTGACATTGGCAGTTTGATACGCGATCTGAACCACTGATTCGACACAAAAGATTCGTAAAGCTTCAAAGCAGTGTTTTGAAATCGGCCATCACTAGATATTGTTGAAAAGTCATTATTTTGTTTTTTTTGGCGCACAAAAAGTATTCTCATCACTTTATAATATTAAGGTTGAATCACTGTACTCACATGAACTGATTTAAATATGTTTTTAGTAGCTTTCTGGGCATCTGAAATTGTTAATTAGCTTGCTGGCAATAGAGGCCTCACTGAGCCATCGGATTTTATCAAAAATATCTTAATTTGTGTTCCGAAGATGAACGAAGGTCTTACGGGTGTAGAACGACATGAGGGTAAAGTAATAAATGACATAATTTTCATTTTTAAGTGAACTAAGCCTTTAACATTTGTTTTTGTCTCTTTTTGGGTGATTCTTTTGTAGGTTCTTCAATGTTTTTTGTGTCTAGAGTCCTTGTTGTTTTACATGATTGTTTTACATAGGAATTCTAAATTCTGCTGTAGCTATTTGACACTTATAATGGAACAATCTGGGTATTTGGCATGCTGTATGTGTACAATTATGTCACAAAATTATGTTGAGTTATATCTTGGAGGAGCCATGCAAATGTTCTTTCACAAGTGTTTGCATGTTAAAGAACAGTTGAATAGTGCTTATCTAGTGTAGTCTTCAGTTATGTGTTTTTTTCACTGACTGGCGCTCTTTCTCCTGCTGTTCTTTGAGGATTTTGTTGGTCTCTAATGCCACCCTCTTCTGATGCATTAGCTCCTGTCTCTCCAGCTCACGTCGAGCTTCAGCCGCCAGCCGCTCCTCATCCGTCATAAACAGCTCACTTCCCTGAAACATACAGTTGGCAAATCAGCACTTTTGCAGAAATATATGCACAAATACAATCTATTACATACTGTACAGATCACATGCTTGAAGCACAAGATGTTATATGTTACTGGAAGCCATGAACTAAGCATAATTCACATACATTTAACAGCTAAAATACCAAAAAGACAAATACACCAATAAACAACATAGAGGTTTACAGCATAATACAAACAACTCCACAATTTATTACGCTTGTCCACCGCTCTCAATTACAACAGCTTTATATTAGGCAAATGGCTTTCTTTTCCACACAGCCCCTATGAGAGAGATAAAAGCCTTGGGGCGAGTCTTTGAGAAATGTATTCTCAGTGAACTTACAGCTCCAGTGAGGACAGTAATGGTTAGACTCCTGCTGCTCTTTAACACTCTCACTGCCTGAAAACACACACATTATCCGACATGATTACAGTTTAAATATACAGAGAGGTTCTTAATTAATTGTTTGACTTTTTTTTCAGCAAGCTCCTACTTACATCTTGATGACTCAGGTTGGTGAATTCCACCCCATTGACCTCCACAATCTGGTCGCCAACCTACAAGCCACACAAACAGACACTTATAAGTTTGTTACTACACTTGAATCAAAGAGCAATGGTCTATTAATGCAGTTTAATCTCAGAATTAAATGACCTGTAATCCCACTTCAGAAGAGAGTGAACCCGGCTTCACATTGCTCACATAGATTCCTGGTTTCTGTGTTGGTCCACTCGATATGCTATAACAGAGAGTATTTCTTTATCACAAGATGTTGGATTAAATGTATAGTAAGTACATTATGACAATATGCATCAATAAATCTTTTGTAAATTATTTTCTATTATTGGCGGTAGAATCAGTTCAGTTTCTTCCTTACCTGATTCCCATGCCTTTGGTGCCCACCAAACTAAGGAATACTTTCTTTTCCTTGATCTCTTTCCCTCCAATTGAAGTCAAGCCAGCAATACTAGTCTTCCTCTCCTGGGAGGGAACAGTCAAAAAAATATGGCTAAATTAAAAAATACTTTCAACTTATTTTACCCTGTAAAGCCTGACATATTAAATAATATCCAGAAAAATATGTATTATTATTATTACTACTATGTTTTATTTTAAAGAAACAGTATATTAATACTTTAGACAAAACACTACTTTATACATCAGGCTTTTTTGGGCAATATAGTATGATATTGGGGAATATGAAGTCACTCTTGAGGCTGAAAAAAACACATCTGAGGAAAAATATGCTCAGATTTGGTGCAGTTTTTGATATTTATATGACCAATTTAGATGAAATTCCAATAGTTATGTAAATCAATGTGATCTTTATAACTGTACAGCAGACGAGTTACATAAAATGCATATTAATATCAATTGTCACTCTACATATCTCCCAATAATATGTCTTAGTATCTTGTCTATCCTTGCATTGTTCAACTGGTCGAGGTTGATATGGGATTCAGAAAGTAATTAGTAATACGTAATCCAATACTTTTTAGAGAGAGTAATTAGTACAGTAAACGAACTAATGCTAAAAATGTAATTAGCAGCTAGTAATTAATTTACTTACCCAACTCTGATTATACTAAAAGGCCTTTTACTTGCTAAAAACGAAACCATCAATCAGACGACAGAAGGTATGTATAAGATTGTGCATAACAGGTTTTTCAGCAAACTTTTGATTTAGAGGCCTTGGAAATTTCATAATAAAATATGATACAGCTTTATGGTATTAAAACATGGAGAAAGAAACTCTTACCCCTGACTCGGACACAAACTGATCCACAAACTGCCACTTCAGAGGGTCATCAGAGGAGCTGATTAGGACAATAATTAAAATATTTTCACAATATTATTATAGAAATAAAGGCAAATTAGTTTTAGCAAAAGTTACTCTAATTAAAGTGAACACAAATTACCTCTTGACAGGAATCATTCCCACATCTGTGAAGAGAATGTCACAATGAGAATAATCAAAACCCATCAATAAATAGTGAATAAATAATATGTTTAGCTAACAGCATGAACTCCTAATTAATTGCTCAACTGTTAAATCAATCACCATTCAACTGTGAGGGAATCACTGTAACTGACAGCTAAATCAATGAATTAACCCCAATAGAATCAGACGCAATCAATTTTGTGTTCTAATTAATAAGTCCAGCTCTGCAGATGATACAAGTGAAAAAACTTACAGCGGACTTTCAGAGACACAGTCTTCTTGGTCTTGATGAGGTTGATAACCTCCTCATGAATGCAGGAGGAGATGGAGTAGCCATTAATACGCACAATCTCATCACCAACCTGAAGAAGACGCAGCAAACCACATTGATATTGCTTTAAAAATGTTAAATTAATACTGAAAATACAAAAAAAACATTTTAATTAGACCAGACTATTTATATATATATATTTCAAGTCTTTGTCATAACAAAGGTAGCACAGTTTTCACTATAAACACTTGGGCTGGATTTGAATGCCATATGGGATAAATTCTTTGAATTTATCTGCAGGACAAACATTAACATTAATCTTGGAGATTACAGTAGAGGACAAGGACTGTGTTTGGAAAGAGGACAGGAGGAACTCAAGAAGGCTTATTGCTCCCTCTAGTGGAGAGAAGGTGCACTGATCATAACGGTTTGGCATGTCTTATGTGCAGCCCATGTATTCATTTAAAAGTTTAATATTTTCTGTTGTTTAATATAAGGCAAGAGAGTGTCTGCTTAGGGTCCAAATATGTTCAGTGTGCTCATACATGGGGCATTATTTACTGAAACAAAGCTGTACTTGCTAAATAAAGGTTACATATGAAGCTTTATAACCAGGCATCATTGAGTTTTTCTGGATTTTCTTACCTGCAGGCCGACATTTCCTGCCTGTCCATCTTTGACTATCTGTGATATGAAGAGCCCACAGCCGAACTCCAGCCCGCCTCGAACACTCAAACCCAGACCCTCAGGGTGTGTGCGGTCCAGACGGACTTCCTTCAACTTCCTGCTCATAACCAAAGTGGACAAAATAGTGTCATGTAAAATCAGTAAAAGTAATAATTAGTGAAATAATAAGAAGAACAATAGAACAATCATATCATAACTACAAAAGAAAACTTTGTCAAGACAAGCTTTAACGATTTGACAAAGCCTTGCCTGAAACTTTTGAAATAATATATATATATATATACACACACACACACACAACAGTTCGTTCAGGTTCTCGAATCTGATTGGCTGAGAGGTCTTTCTAGTTATGCGATATTCTACCAATATTGCCATGAGAACTGTTTCACCGTTTGAATCTCTCCACTTTCAGCATTCTCGCAGCATTTTGTAATGGAATGTAGTTTTAAGAGTTTTTTTTTTAGGCGAGAATATAGTTTAGACTTCAGATATGCGATTTATATGTGAAAAAAAAAATTTTTTTAGACTCTTTCACAGATGTGAGCTCCAGGCTGTCGGCGGCCGTTCAGCGCTCATGTACCCGCTGAGAACAGCTTCATCTCGGCCAGTCCTTTGGGAATTTGCTGCTGGCTCTTATGTAGATAGTGTTTAAACATGAGGTATAATTCATTTTGGGGTATATCAAACTGGCAATCTTTGGTCTTATTAATCTATTGTTTGTTCCAGAGCTAATATTTTTGGCTTAAGGGCTACATAAAGATTCATAACTTTATATTTACATTGAAATTAAATCCTGTGCTAACACTGCTTTTGTACGTTTGACTGAACTGTTTGCTTGTGTTTACTTCCTATTTTACTTCTTGTACTGTTAAAATGGCTATCGTTGTTCATTTAAATATTATTGTTCAATAAATAAAATTTTACATAAATAATTATTTTTAATAAATAATTTTTTAGTATTGAGAAAGAGTCCATTAGTGATTTCGACTTCAGAGAAAGTTACATAAATATGCCATGAGATTGGCAAAGACTGTCTTTATGAGTGAGTGAGTCAGTCGCAAAGACTTTTATATTGAAATTGACTGAAACAAGGATGTTGTTTTTACTCTTATGAGACACACCTGACAAATGCTTTGACTAGCGCTGTAATGGGAATGCCTTAAATGTTAAAAGGACAAAGACAAAAGATATCTCTTTCCTGAGTGGACATTCAAACTGATTTCGTGATTATGAATATAAGATTGACCTGAAGAATATCAGCTAGATGCCGGTAATGCACTCGCTCAGGTGATCTCTCTCTCATAATACTCTACATATTACAGTGAGTTTCATGAAGTGACTCAACGTTCCTTCATTATTAGTTCTAAAGTGACGTTTTAGAATTAGCAACAGAGGCTTGAGCTCAACTGTTAAACTGTCAACTTGAGATTTGAATCCGTGGCGGAAGGAAGTAGTTCTGCACAAAAGAGGGTTATGTACTTAAGTATAATATAATATAATATAATATATTTCCTTATTTTCTCTGAGAAAGACACAGCAAGAGGAAACAGAATCCAGTTCATTGTGGTCTTATTAGTGCTGTGCATCAGACACGGTTGAATAAACCTTCTCTCTCTGTGCTCATAACCACGTCTGACTGAGCATGAGAGAAAACAATGATTCTCTTTGGAGATGAGAGCAGTGGCTGTCATTCTACCTCCTCCAGTGTCCTCTTTCTCTCTGTCTTTATTGCCTTCTCTGCTGTTCATGCAGAGAAAGATTTCCATACTGCTCAGAAACATCACACCCTATTAACCCCTTTTTAACACGTTATTATTCTCTGAGTTTCTCGTTTCCTCTCTCACCTGGATCTCTTGGGCGTGAACTGGTCGTACTGCACCTGGTGCTTCAGGGGAATCAGGGGTCTGATCGCATCGAACAGCGGAAGGCGTTTGGGCTCATTTATCACCAGTTTCAGGTCACCGACCAGGACAGGCAGGTCCATGGATCTAAAGGGCAGAGCAGAGCCATTTAAACAGGACCAGATTGAGAACATGCAAACAGGATGGCTACTTCAGAACAGCACAAACAGTTTGTGCTCAAGATATGGATTATATATTTAACTTAAACTATTCTTAGACTATAACTGTTTCAATGTCTTGATACTCAATCTCTATTATTCAATCATTTGTATAGGTTTAAAGTTAGACCGGAATTGCAAAAATAATGAGTGTTACCATACATGTTTCCATTAAAATAAAAAAAAATAAAAAAATAAATAAAAAATGTATAAATTTATATAAAATATAAATATTATTTTCAGGACAATTAAATTCCACCAGTTATTATTACTGTAATGCAAAATGCAGTCTCATTCCCATTACTACATCATGAAAGAAAATATATAAATGTAATTTAATATATGAAATTTAGTATTTATACATCATGATAGCATTTACATCATGATAGCATTATTTTGCCTTTAAAAAAAGATCTTTGTAAAATAGTATGTTTTATAATATATTACAGTAATGAGAATCACCAATAAAACAAAACCTTATTAGGCACACATCGACACATACATTTTTTGATATTGATAGCCAATAATTATTTTCATATTATATTCCTTTCCATTTAAACATTCCCATCTATTATTTAACATGATTCAAGGAAAATCATTATTTTCCTTTTATAACCTGGCAAAGAAAATATACTATTTGAACAGGTAAAAGAAAAACTCTGATATTATTCTTTCAATATTTGTCAATTCAAATATACAGTTTAAAAAACACATCTAATTATATTAGCCAAAATCAATATGATCATCAACAGCATTTCTAACTAATATATACAAGTAGTATAAGCTGTGATTTTGTAATTTAACCTATATTAAAAACATTCTGATTTGTTGCTCGTTGTGGAAAATGACACTTTATACCCACATAAAATCAGCTTATGAATTTAGAGGGAGCTGCTCTATGAATCATTGATATTTCACTCCTGACTCAGATATCAGAGACAAAGGGACGTCAGAGAATGGCTGCCCTTGAATGCAGGGAGGACAGTGGAAATGATCTGATCCAAGTTACTTTTCCATTGGATTAAGCCTCTTATTTCTGTCCAGTGGAGCAATGACGTGTTGATTTACACTCGAGATCGCAAATAAAGACCTAAGGGAATGCATTCAGCATTTCCTATTATTACACACGGATAAACAGACACTGAATACGTTTGTCCTTTTGAATGAATGTGCCATGCAGTTTTCATTTGATCAACAGATTGCCAGCACTACTGATGGAAATTTACATTATTTATCAGCAACTTTCCAGACACATTACTGCTTCTGAGGTATTTGTATGCCATTTGCATTTACTTTAATGAGTGATATCTGTGAGCTGCAGTTAAAAAAGAAAAAAGAAAAAACTTTTCATTTGACATTTTCTGTGCAAAATTCACTGACTGTCATTGCTTTGGTATTCTAGGTGGTTTCTACAGTAGGTTGTTTGTTCAAATCCCTAACCTTAAATCAGAGCAATAGTAATAACTAGGATTGAACCAGCAACCCTTATGTCAGCACCCCAGGGTCCTTAAATATTACACCAGTGGTTTGCAACCCAAAAATGGGTTAAAAATTGCTAATAATTATGAATACTTACTGATGATACATGCGGAGAACATCATAGAGATAGTCCTTCTCTGCTTCATTATCAACTAGCAACTCCACCTGCACAACACAAACACACAAACCTCTGATCAGATCATCATTAATAATCAGAAAATCAATCATATGCGCATCTTTTACCTGGTGGCGGCTAATCTGCTGTAGAAATGTTTTAAGGAAGCGTTTTGGCCAGTCAATGATGTAACACATCTCTTTCTCACTGAGTGAGAGACTAAGAGGGAAGGTCAGTGAGGAGGAGAGGTCGTGAGAGAGAAAGAGGAGGTGGAGGAACTATTGTGTGTTTGTAAGTCAGGCGTCTCTCAGATTGGCTGGGTCTCGTGCTGTTTTGGCTTGAATAGGTCAGGTGGATCTTGTCCTGTATTGCGAGTATCATTAGTTCAGATCTGCTCCACTGGACCTGTTAATGCTCCTGGGCTCAGATAAAGAGGTTTATCATGCTAGCAGGGTCACCTTACATTAGTGTGTTGGTGTGTTATTATCATAGGAATGCTAATGAAGTTAATGTAATGTGAGGTCAGCATGTTAAACTAAAAAGCCAGACCTCTTCATTTAAAATAAATAAATGAATGAATGAAATATTGAATGAATGAATGAATGAGCTAGATAAATAAAATGAGTGAATAAACGAACAAGCAAATGCAGAAATACATACAATAAGTGAATGAATGAATGAATGCATGAATGAATGAATGAACTAAATAAATAAAATGAGTGAATAAATGAACAAACAAATACAGGAATAAACAATGAATGAATGAGTTATATGAATGAATGAATGAATGAATGAACTAAATAAATAAAATGAGTGAATAAATGAACAAATACAGAAAATAAACACAATGAATGAATGATCGAATGAATGATTGATTGATTAAATGAATGAATGAATGAATGAATGAATGATTGATTGATTAAATGAATGAATGAATGGGTAATATGAATCAATGAATGAATGAATGAATTATTTAATTAATGAAATGAGTGAATAAATGAACAAACAAATACAGAAATAAACACAATGAATGAATTAATGGGTTATATGAATGAATGAATGAATGAATGTAGATTCAATTATTTTACCCTTTATTTGGAATTTAAAAAAAAAAAATCATAGAATCAAACAACTACATTTCTCCAAACCTAGAAATGTAGGAGGTCTTGCCTTTCCAGACTTCCGCTGCTATTACTGGGCGGCTAACCTCAGAATTATATTAATAATATTAAATGATAAAAGCGGACAACTTGACTGGCTCAGATTAGAACAGGATGAATGTACCCCGTGCGATCTTGGTGCTGTGATTCTTTCACCAACAAGTTGTAAAAAAGAAATCTACAGAAGTAGCCCTGTCCTTAGTAGTGTTATTCGTATTTAGAAACAAATTAGGGTGGACACGTTACCTTTATTAATTCTCATAGCTGATAATCCCTCTTTTATACCGTCCATACTAGATAAAGGTTTTCAGCAATGGAGAGTTGCAGGAATCCACAAAGTAAGTGATTTGTATCAAAATGGTACCTTTACTTCCTACAAACTTCACAGAAGTAATTTTTTTAGGTTCTTGCAAGTCAGAAACTACGGTCCACAACAATTAGCTTTTTATGTCTTGACACCTGCCTTAAGGACTATTTTGGTAAAGGGAAAATGATTTCCTACATTTATAATACACGCCAAGCCTCTCAATTACCTGCTACATCTTTAATCAAAAGTTTATGGGAGGAAGAATTAGGGTCAGAAATTTCCAATGAGTTGTGGGCGGATATCCTGGAAGAGATTAACAGATGTTCTATAAACTCCAGACACTGCCTCATCCAGTTCAAAATCTTACATAGACTACATTACTGTAAGACAAAATTATCTAAAATATTTCCAGGTGTCTCTTCAAAATGTGACAAATGCAGGACGGCTGATGCGACCCTGCTTCACATTTATGGAGTCTTCAAGGCTTTTGGTGCAAGATTTTCGGTGCCGTCTCTGAAATCACTAAGCAACATATTGAACCAGATGAGTTTTTAATCGTGTTTGGTGTTTCAAGACATGATCTCTGTCAGTCCAAGTCTCAACAACGTTTCTTTCCTACGGACTTTTAACAGCCAAAAAGCTTATTCTAACATTCTGGAAAAATAAACTGCCACCTCCTTTCCAGCTTTGGCTCGACAAACTCACAAATACACTACATTTGGAGCGTATACGTATCTGTCTAAGGAATAAGAGACAACAGTTTGCTAAAACTTGGGATCCCTTTATAAGATACACTATATTGCCAAAAGTATTGGGACACCCCTCCAAATCACTGAATTCAGGTGTTCCAATCACTTCCATGGCCATAGGTGTATAAAATCAAGCACCTAGGCATGGAGACTGCTTCTACAAACATTTGTGAAAGAATGGGTCGCTCTCAGGACCTCAGTGAATTTGAGAGTGGTAGGTTGCCACCTGTGCAATAAGTCCATTCGTGAAATTTCCTCACTACTAAATATTCCACGGTCAACTGTTAGTGGTCTCATAACAAAGTGGAAGCAACTGGGAACAACAGCAACTCAGCCACGAAGTGGTAGGCCACGTAAAATCACAGAGCGGGGTCAGTGCATGCTGAGGCGCACAGTGCACAGAAGTCGCCAACTTTCTGCAGAGTCAATAGCTACAGACCTCCAAACTTCGTGTGGCCTTCAGATTAGCTCAAGATCAGTGCGTAGAAAGCTTCATGGAATGGGTTTCCATAGCCGAGCAGCTGCATCCAAGCCTTACATCACCAAGTGCAATGCAAAATGTCGGATGCAGTGGTGTAAAGCACGCCACCACTGGACTCTAGAGCAGAGAAGACGTGTTCTCTGGAGTGACGAATCACGCTTCTCTGTCTGGCAATCCCTATGGATGAGTCTGGGTTTGGTGGTTGCCAGGAGAACGGTACTTGCCTGACTGCATTGTGCCAAGTGTAAAGTTTGGTGGAGGGGGGGATTATGGTGTGAGGTTGTTTTTCAGGGGTTGGGCTTGGCCCCTTAGTTCCAGGGAAAGGAACTCTTAATGCTTCAGCATACCAAGACATTTTGGACAATTTCATGCTCCCAACATTGTGGGAACAGTTTGGGGATGGCCCCTTCATGACTGCACACCAGTGCACAAAGCAAGGTCCATAAAGACATGGATGAGTGAGTTTGGTGTGGAGGAAATTGACTGGCCTGCACAGAGTCCTGACCTCAACCCCATAGAACACCTTTGGGATGAATTAGAGCGGAGACTGCGAGCCAGGCCTTCTCACCAACATCAGTGCCTGACCTCACAAATGCGCTTCTAGAAGAATGGTCAAAAATTCCCATAAACTCACTCCTAAACCTTGTGGAAAGCCTTCCCAGAAGAGTTGAAGCTGTTATAGCTGCAAAGGGTGGGCCAACTCTATATTAAACCCTATAGATTAAGAATGGGAAAGTTGTTTTGTATTAGGAGTTTTCTGTATGTTGGAATATGTGCATATGTTTGTATGTACAGTGTATACCTAAATGGCATGTGCATGTATAGGAATGATTATTTGTGTACATGTGTGTATATATGTATGTACAAATATGTATATATAGTTAACAACTGCAGAAGAAATTATAACTTGGTTAATTTTTGTTTGCATAAGGAAAATTCGGAGGAACTCCTGATTTGATTTCTGTTAAACTTATCTGTACTCTATTTATCTCTCCAATAAAAATAAAAATGAATGAATGAATGAACTAAAAAATAAAATTAGTGAATAAATGAACAAACAAATACAGAAATAAACACAATGAATGAATGAATGAATGGATAAATATATTTTCAAATAAAATAAGAATAATAACATTTAAACATTCAAATAAATTAAATATGAATGCAGATAAACAGTTGTAATGTTTTTATATTTTTTTGCATTAATAAATACCTATTAATATATGACTGTTTTAATTATTAATTTATTATGAATAATGCATTTTTTTTAATAAGCAGGTAAACTACATGAACATTGTGGAGAAATAAAAATGCATATCCACATTGTACCAAAATCAATACCAGTGTCAAGCCACATGTGAATGAATTATTGTTGAATTATATGTCATAAAACAGTGACTTTGTGCTCAAAGTCTATTTAAGGTGTTATAAACATTCTGACCAGCCCAGATGACAGTCCACCTTTGGACTTTATCATCATAAAAAGCAGATCTCTGTAACTGATACCAGCTTTATTTCTTCTACAGTTTATGCAAAGTAATTTGAAAGGAACAAATGAACTGAAATGTCACCTAACAATATAACAGATTTGTCATAGAGGACAAACCTAAATTACATGCAAAGCTTTTTAATTTATAGTCTGGTGCTTCTTTCCCACCCCGTCTACAGGCAATAAGACATGCTGAACAACAAGCAATAATTTCCGCCTGACCACACATTTCGGACACTTCAGCTAATGCTGTGAAAAACTGTCCATTGTGTTCCTTCATCCACCAACAACAGATGGTACAATTCTACAATTACACACAGTTCACAGGGGAAGCCTTTGTATGGTGTCCTAAAAATAAGCATGAGCATGAGGTATCAGAATTAAGTAATTCAGTGCAAATTAATAATTTAATCAAACGTGCAACTACAACAAAGTGTTAACTTCACATTTAGGAGGCAAAAAGTAAACAATACATGTTGTACAACTATTTCTTAAACACCTGTCACCTGCTCAACCAATCAGAACGCGTACATCATGTGACGTCACCGTGAAGCCTACCTGTCTAACTGTAAATGACGCCTTTATCTGCACCTTAGGCTTACGTAAAGCAATAAAATTGAACGAAATGCGTCTTTACGTCGAAATAATTAAACAAGTAACATGTTTTACATGTTCACTGTAAAGATAAAAACGTCTAAAACACCACAGAGCAAAAAAAAAAAACTGGCATATGATGCTAGGTTTTGACATCTCTTCGGTTCAAAACAAATTTTACCGATCGAATAACGACCGTTCCTATGGATACAATTATACTTTCCTTATCGGAAGCTTGGCGAATATTAATTTTTCATACTTTACAAATATTTTATAGCGTAAAAATGAAGGATGTGTGCTTCTTCGCCATTCCTGAGCAGCGACTGAGAAATAACTAGACCAATAATAACTGTCAATGCTAATAAAAACAGTCAATACATATTTTAAATTAAACAGTAACCGTTTAAAAGCTCACCTTATGCCGAAATTCTCTCGCCACTTTTCGCTCCATGATGAACAGTGAGTCTTTTCAGGGTGTTGTTTGTTGTGTTGGCGTCTCTAGTCTCTACCGTCCCGTCCGTCAGTCAGCTGTGTGAGCGGATGGTGGAGTATCAGCACCGGTCAAAGGGCGATTCCTGCTGCCATAATATTGCTGTTGACTTTATTACACATTGGACGGCAATTCAAAGTGCTCGCTAAATCGTATTTTTTTTTTTCGTATCTATCTATCTATCTATCTATCTATCTATCATGTGGGTCAATGACGTGACGGGTCATTTTTATGTCCAAAGGCCTTAATAATAATAAAAAAATAATTTTATGACATCCAAAGTATGTAAAGTAGTACAACTAGATTTCTTTTATTGAATCCAAAAGGTTTTAATTATATTTTGCTACATATAAAGGTATTTTAAAGATTCTGAAGTGTCAAAAGGTCATTTGGTTTAACCATCCAAAGGCCAATACAGCCATGTCATTTGTGATTAAAATATCTAAAAATGTAATAAATGTATATATTTTTTATTCTGGCATGATTTGAAAACATCATATATCAACATAGTGCAAAATGTTATTAAAATTATGTGTAGAAGTCGTTGCTTTGTTATGAGAAAGAATGTCCAGAAAAATGAATTTCATTGATGTCATTCGGAGTAACCAATATAAAGCGACCATTTTAGATCAAGTCATGCGGTCAATATCATGTGACAGGATGTGACATCATTCAGACGCCAAAGGACCACATGGTCGTGAAGAAAAGTAACTAACTCTCTTTTAACTATTTGAAAAATTCATGTTTTCACGTGCTCATACGCATGTCCCGAAACATCAGGTCATTCGGTACAACCGCTATAAAACATGGAAAATGTTGTAAAAACTTGTACTAAATATAAAAGGTTTGGTTGTCCTTTTGCTAGCTAGCTAGCTAGATATCAGCCTGTTAGCACTGTTTGAAAATATCGTCATTCGGTATAACCAAAAGTGTCATTCGGTAAAACCGAAATTTTGGTTAAACCAAATGATTTTTTGGTGACAAATTTTGCCATCTTGTAAAAAATGACAAAAGCAGTGTTAATTGATTATAAAAACCACACAATTTCATTGTTAACACTTAATAAAACTTCAAAATTAATTATATCTCCATTAGGTTTTTTTTTTTTTTTTTTACACTTTTAAAAATCTTATTCGTCAATGACCCATGTATGTACAGTATAGGTTATTTGTGACCTATATAGTTTTCATTTTTGTGACTATATAGTGCCTTTAAGTGAAAAAAGAAAAAAAAAGTAACCCTTTAGGCTATTCCTTTTTGTAATGTACCATGTAAAGACAGTTATGGGTAGACAAAACAAGACACCAACTGCTTACAGTACCTATCAACTCCTACCAGTACTGTTTTTATCACACAGTATGTTTTTGTACTGTAATTCACAATATTTTACCCTGTGTGTGTTCTACATCCCTGCTGTTTAGAGGAGCTTTATAATTATCATTATTTATCACCATGACAAAGCATTAGGCCTAAGACCACACACGTTCACAGGATAATGTGCGTGCTTGTATATGTCCTGAGGTTAGTGCTGGCATATTCTTGTGCGTGTAAGTGTGTATGTGTGTGCAGGAGACAGTGTATGTGGGTGTGTACATGTGTCCAGTGCTCATTTTCAGGGGAAGCATGCCAGGTTGGCCCCTGCTGGTTCAGCTGTTGGCGGTGTGGTGCTCTTGGGGGGTTCGAGCCCTAGCACTGACCCAAAGGCTTACAGAGAGGGATTACAGCCTGTAATACTATCTCATCAACCCACCATCAAAACACACAGACGGACAAAACTTTAGAGGGCCAGAACAGAATAAAAATTCGGACTGAATTAGGCATAAACACTGTTTAAGCATGTCATTTTTAAAAAAAAAATATATATATAGCTTTAGAGTTTAATATAAGATGATAAAAGACTAGGATGGTACACTCTTGCACTCTAAAGTTATATCAACTGGTTATTAGTCAAAATTATGTCTTTTACTTAAAAGGGTTAAAACAAAATAAAAAATAAGCTAACTATTGGGAGATCTGACACATTTAATATTTAATGTAATATTTTGTCCTAAAATGAAATAGGAAAATATAGTTGCATAGCATAGAGCATTTGTTTAAGATGTGTACATTTTCACATTTGTGTTGTATTGCATAATACTGATAGTTTTCATTATTCATATATATATATATATATATATATATATATATATATATATATATATATATATATATATATGTGTGTGTGTATATATACTTCACATCTCTAGAATATTCTCAGAAGCTGTCATATGAGCATTGACCTGTAGGTGGCAGTATGGGAAAGCAAGTCTTGACGGCCTAATGGCGACAGACATCCCACCAGTCTCTTCCTGTAAGTCATGACAGTCATGTATCATAATGTAGTCAGGCTGTGATACCGATGACTAGACGGTATCATCTGCATATTCCTGTTTTATATCAAGCTTTACTAATCAATTAAAGGGATATTTCACCCCTAAATTAAAGATTCGTCAGTATTTACTCACTCTCATGTCGTTCCAAACCCATACTTTTTTCTTTTTTTTTAATTAATTTCCTTTAGTTCCACCGAATCATACGAGTTTGAAACGACATGTGGGTGAGTAATGATGGCAATGATTGTTTCTTGTTTCTATTTTTTATAAAGTTGTATCAAGAACCATCAAAGTGCTTTCCCCACACACCTCTGCTACAGACTTGTAGTCATCCTCTGCATCCTCTGTCACCCCTTGTGCTTCAAGCTCACAGGAAGAGCCACACTGTGAAGGTGTTAAAAAGGAGCAGGCAAATGTGTTAGTCTAGCACTTATGCTAAATGCTCTTGCACCTACCAAAACAAGGTGTGTGACTGCAACAACTAAATGAGTAATTTAGCGTAATTGTACTACAAAATAGTCATATGTGTGGTTCTCTTTAGCTGAGCTATTCATCATACCATTAATTTTTTGCTTTTGTTTTTAATTCTCAGTATTCTCACTAATGTTTTACTGGAATAAAGTAACAAGAATAGTCTTGTCATTTGTTACTCCCTAAAAAAGTAACTAATTGTGTTACTTTTTTATGAAAAGTAATGTTACTTTTGCGCTACTTTTCCTCACCTGGGCTGGGCTTGCTTCTTTGTTTTTTAATAACAACAAAAAAGTTCTATTTTTGCCAAATGTTAAGGCCCTTTCACACCAAAAGTGAAATAAATAAACCTCAGGCTGAAGGAAATGCATATTTACTCCGATACAGTAGAGGACGCAGCTCAAACAAACCTTTCAGCTACTACCATTCCGGATTAAAGAAGAATAGGATACAGGAGGAGGAAGTTCACACTCTTATTTCTAAATCTAATATAAAGTCATTTTTGCTTGTTTGTATGGTTGAGATCATCGAAGATCGGCAGCAAAGACATTGGTTCATAAAGTGAGATTAAATACATAAAGTATATTTGTGTAATTTAATATGGTTAATTATTACAGGTTTGCGTAAAATTCTGAGATTGCATTTCACTGTTTTTATTAATTTTGAGGAATACTGAATGTTTTCATGCAAGTAAGATGAATAAATGCATGTTCACATTCTACAATAACCATCATGTTTATACAGCACACACAACACCTCTGCACTTTATTTCTCTCAACATGGGGACAGTAGAGCTGTCAGTCAATAAATGTCAAAAAAATTAACTTAGATATTTTGTTGTAAATTGAAAAAGTAATGCATTACTAGTTACTTGAAAAAGTAATCTGATTACATAACTCAAGTTACTTGTAATGCGTTACCCCAACACTGATTTTATATATATATATATATATATATATAATATTCATAAACAATTTCCTAAGAGTCCTCAATCCCCCCCCCCAAATTCAATCGTCTTTAAATCATAAAGTGTATTCCCATGCTAAAGTAGCTTTATAGGCAGTAATTAAAAATAGGTCTTTTTTCCGTATGTGTGGTTATCTTTAGCTGAGCGGTTCCTCATATTCTCATTCCGTGAGGTGCTGGTAGTCTGTGAGGGGACGTGTGTCCTGGAAGCTTGTTGAAGAGATGTGAGGTACAGTATTCAACTCATGGTGGCCTGGATATCAAGTTGCTATAGTTGCAATCTAACCCCAATTCCTTCATCCATCTCGCTGTGTGACAAATTATGAGCTGCCTACTACTACTGCTGAACAGCAAAAACACTCCTCAAAACAAAAGGATTTGTTTTTGGTAAACAAGTTAAGAGTTGCATGTTAAATAACATATTTCATAACTGCAAAATCAAATCAATGACCAGTATGAAAACATTTGTAATTTGTGGTATTTTAGCAAATCTTTAATAATGGTAAAGTAGGGGAATGAGATGCCTTGGCAAAGCAATTTACACACATATCTGACCTTTTGACATTTACCTTGGTGACACTTTATATAACAAAGCTACTCAACTGCAGTGACTAGGCACATAGTGTCTAAGTATGTCTACTTTATGAATGTAAGTGTACTTCTAAGTTACACTCTATTTTTACAGTATGTTGTTACGACATGACCGGTTCTTGCTATGATCTGGTTTAGACAATATCTTTTGAAGTTACAGCTAGTCACGCGGCTTGATTACAATAATGTACAATATACATTACAATATACAATATAATAATAATATAATAATTTATATACTTGAATGATTCTGGTCAATCCTGACAAAAACAGACTTCAAGGCCTGTTGTTTTTACCTAATTGTCAGTTAAGCCACCATTTTGTCAGGTAATTTAACATGAACAATAAAAAAAAAATTATTTATTCCATTATTTATGTTTTGAATCATTTAGTCAATCCTTTATTTATTTATTAAACTTATTTATGTATTCATTAAATCAATCATTTGTTTTCATTTATTTTGTTATTTATTGTTTATTTATTTACATTATTTATGTATTCATTCATTCAACTTGTGTTCATTAAATCAATTGTTTATTTATGTTTTCATTAATTCATTCATTTGTTTTTGTTTATTTATTTATTCCATTATTTATTTGTTTTGAATCATTCAGTCAATCATTTATTTATTTATTCAACTTATTTATGTATTCATTAAATCAATCGTTTATTTGTTTTCATTCATTCAATCGTTCGTTTTCATTCATTCAAACATTTATTTATTCAATTATTTATTTTTTTACTCATTCCATTGTTTGTTTATTTGTTTATGTTGGTTTATATATTTGATTGTTTTTTTATTTATTTTAAGTTTTAATAATTTATTTGTTTTTAATCTTTTATTTATTTATGTTTTAACATTTATTGATTGATTGATTGATTATTTATTCAACTTATTTATGTATTCATTAAATCAATTGTTTATTTGTTTTCATTTATTTATTTATTTATTGTTTATTTATTTCATTATTTATTTATGTTTTGAATCATTTGGTCAATCATTTATTTATTTATTCAACTTATTTATGTATTCATTAAATAATCATTCATTAAATCATTTCTGTTTTCATTCATTCATTCATTCAATCGTTCATTTGTTTTCATTAATTCAAACATTTATTTTTTTCAGTAATTTATTTTTTATTCATTCCATCGTTTGTTTGTTTGTTTGTATGTCTGTCTATATATTTGATTGGTTATTTATTTTATGTTTTATTCATTAATTTATGTTTTAATCTTTTATTTATTTATTTACTTATTTAATTATGTTTTAACATTTATTTAGTTATTTATTCATTTTTTTCTTTATATATTCATTAATTCAATCATTTATTTATGTTTTTATTAATTCATTTATTAATCAATCATTCAAACATTTATTTATTTTTCAATTATTTATTTTATTATCCTTTAATTCCACCGTTTGTTTATTTTATTTATTTATTTAAGTTTTTAACACATTTACTGTAGGCTTCTTCTCTTCTAGTGTCACTAGTTTATGCCACATGGAATTGAGCTTTTGGGGCCAGTAGATTTTTTAATGACTCAAACTACTTTTAAATGGCTCTGAACACTATGAGAAGAGATATTATGATACTTAATATGACAGTCTTACGGCATGTTTTTTAAGTGAATTAAATGAATATTATATTACACCTCCTGCATTATTCCATTGATCTCCATGATCATTGGCCATGGTTGGGTTTGAGGGAACAATGGCCGCGTTGATGGGACATGGATTCTGCAGCCGCACGCCGCCCCTCCACTGGCCCCCAGCCGCTGGGGTTGCATGGGCAGGCGGCAGGGCTGCGGGTAAAGGCTTGAGTCCTGCAGCTGTCAGCTGGCACACTCCAACCTCAGAGAGAAATGACAGCTTTTGTCAATGCCAGACGCCTGCTGGGGATGAGAGCGCCTTTAATCACAAACTAAGATGGAAGGAGGATATCGTGGTGGAGCTGTTATTTTACCAACTCCATTGTGCAACAGAAAGTTTTGTATGCTCTTTCTGGAGATCTATTTTGAGTGTTTTGTTGTGCTTTGTTAAAGGTACACTATATAACTTTTGGCCCTCTAGCAGTTAATAAACAAAACTGCATGCATTTTGCAGAAGAACATTGTTTTGGTTGTGCTTCGGCTCTGTTACCCTTTTCCACCAAGGCAGTTTGAGTGCTGGTTCGGAGCCAGAGCCTAGTTTCAAATCAGTTCTTTGTCTTTCGACACCCAAAGCACCAGCTCTGAACCAGGAAAAGTGGTTCGTAAGTAGCACCAAAACATTGCTGGTCTAGAAGTAAGAACCGTTTGCGTCAGGGGCTGGGTTACCGTGACCAGCAAGAAACTTGTGACCACCATTTTTGAAATAGCAGCTAATCGAGCTAATAGCAGCTTGATTGTAATCTCTGTCTATACAAATTACGGCGAGCCATGTTTGGATGCAGATGTAGGTTCGCAAAGCCATTAGCATCAATAGTAACGAAACGTCCACCATTGTTGATGGAAGGCTTGTTCAAGAAGCCACTGTTGGTGTTCTCTTTGCCAAAAGACTCTCCTCTGTTCAGAGTGATTCTCCGGACTTAGCATGCTCCATGTGGTAAGATGTACTGAGTAGTTTTAGCATGTTACTATGTGGTTGCTAGGGTGTTCTGGGTAGTTTCTCTGTGGTTGCTATAGGTTACACTGTAAAAAGTAATACGCTATATCTACTCCATAAAATTTTGGCAACAGATTACAAGCAATATTATTAATTAAATTCAACATATAAGAATTGAGTTAGAATTAATCAAATTAATTCCTTAAATGTCAACCATTTAAAATGAGTAAAATTTAAGTAAAATTTAAACAAAAATATCTGAATAACAAGCAGACCTCAAAGATGAATTAAGAAGTCTTTATTTTTTATTGCCAACATTGAAGACACCTGATGATAACAAGCAGAATCACTGAAGGAAAGAGAAACACATGAATTAACAGAGATTTAGATGTTGATGTTGATTTTGGTCACTATTATGGTGATCAGTGTTTCGTTTAGCTGGGCAGTTTTACTCTTTGCTTTTTATGTCAGTTTGTAGTTTTTGTAATGGTGTTTGCTAATTTTACACATTTTAAATGGTTGACTTTTAAGGAATTAATTTGATTAATTCTAACTCAATTCTTATATGTTGAATTTAATTAATAATATTGCTTGTAATCTGTTGCTACAATTTTAGATTAGAGTATATATATAGCGTATTCCTTTTTACACTGTACTTACTGCCACAAGGCCAAGGCTATTTTCTCAGAAAAGCAATAACTTAAATCTAATCACTACTAATTTGATGTCTCAGCGTTCTCTTAAAAAACCATAGACATTTTTACTTTTTTGCCTGTAAGAGCATTTAATATAATGTTGAAATTCAACACAGCGGATCTTAAACAAAACTTGAACAATGAAGAATCTAAATTGTCATCCAATCTAGACTTTCTTAATTGCTCCAGATGGAAAAATCACACCTGACACTCCTAGCCCACATCACAGGGCCGCCAGCTTCTCTCTGAGTCGTGTTAATGTTCTTAACCTGAGCTCATGTTACAGTGTGGGGGTTTGGGGTGTATCTGTGCTTCTTCCAAGAGCTGGATGCTGAGACAGGGCAATTACTGAAGCTAAAAATATGGCAGCATTTGTTTTAGTTAATGGCAAAGTCACACCCAAGGCCAAACTCCTATGGCAAAAAGCAGATAGAATTTCCCTGCTGACCATGCTGGATGCCTGGCATACTGGAGTGAGAAGATGGGACGAGGGTCTGGGGGAGGGGAGACCAGTCAGAAGTGTAGAGTCCTGTTACCTGCATTATATGATAAACGTGACAAATTTTGGGCACGTTTACACAGCAACGATGTACTAAAAACGGAAACGTTTTTCTTTTGTTTTTCATGTACAGATGATGTTATCAAAACGATCCCCATTCACATGGATCCACGAAAACATTTAAAAAC
Source organism: Hypophthalmichthys molitrix (assembly GCA_037950675.1). Lineage (NCBI taxonomy): Eukaryota > Metazoa > Chordata > Actinopteri > Cypriniformes > Xenocyprididae > Hypophthalmichthys > Hypophthalmichthys molitrix. The sequence continues at coordinate 20,128,897 of CM075515.1, forward strand.
GCTGTATTCTGCTGCCAGGCCAGTAGATGGCGATGTCACTTTGTAAAGAAACACTACGTGCCTTTAGATTGAACACATAACGCACATGCGCATGATGTCACCGTTTTCACAAATTTGCATTTTTGTAGTTTACACGAAGACAATAACGGTATTGTTTTCAAAAACTCGCACTTTGAAATCTGTTTTCAAATGTTTGCATTTCCAGGCCCCCAAAACGCCATTGTCGTGTAAATGAGCGTACAAAATGCATAAAAAAGTTTTTACTGTGCACAGCCCCTAAGAGTGAAAAGCGTTCAGTGGGATTCAGTATCAATCATCCAATAGAAAACGTTTATAGTTTCACATGTACAGTAACAGTATCATAGTAGAATCTCAGAAAAAAACAAAATCTCATGAAGCCCATCAAGAACATTTCACAACAAGATCAAAAGAAAAAAAAATATTATTACACTTAATTATTAAATTTCATTATTATTATTATTTTGCAATTTATAATGCAATAATATATTTTTATTATTATAATATACAGTACAAATATACATTACTGTTCAAAAGTTTCTCTTCTGCTCACCAAGGGTGGATTTATTTGATCAAAAATGCAATAAAAATAGTAATATTGTGAAATATTATTACCATTTGAAATAACTGTTTTCTATTTGAATATATTTTAAAATGTAATTTATTTCTGTGATGTAAAGCTGAATTTTCACCATCATTACTCCAGTCTTCAGTGTCACATGATCCTTCAGAAATGATTTGCTGCTCAAGAAACATTTATTATGATTATTTTTGTAACAATGCAAATCACTTTTGATCAATTTAATGCATCCTTGTTGAATAAAAGTACTAATTTCTGTAGAATTCACACATAAATCTGCTAAACATATATATTGGAGTACTTATTATAAATTTTATTACACCAATTCATGTGCTCTTGTAATCTTTAATCTAAATAACTTCCCCTCCCTCTTGCAGCGACATCTTTTCTTTGATGACGTGTTTACTGGTGTAAGGGCGGGGCAACCTGTCACTCACATGAGATCCACCAATAGCAAACCACAACCATCCAACCATCCATTCAATTCCCAATGAACGAAATCAAGTCCCATCCTACAGTTTTTCTTGTTCGAGAAGCCGCTTCACTAGGATATACATCACAACAGGGAAGAAAAGACTATTGCAACTTCTGTTTCATGCTAGCTGCTGGTCAAGGATTGTGCTGTAATGTGTAAATGAAGTGTGTCCATACATTGTTTTGCACACAGACACACACACACACACACACTTTAGCATATTTGAGGAGTGTGCCACCAATACAGCTCCATTATCCCAAACACATTTGCTTGGTGCCTTATTTACTGATCCCACCATGCATTGTATCAGCATACGCCACTATCCTGTTTCTCAAAAGTTGAAATATTCATCGCAGCATCTGTTTAATTAAAGCCCTGGACATAATCTCCCATGCCAAAGTTTGTAGATTTAGAGCTCCGCCACAAGTTATGCATTTACATCCCCCTCCTCTTTCTCTCTTGCTCTTTTTTTCTTGAATAGGAGTTCTTATCTAACAGTTGTTTTATTATTTATCCTCCTGGCATTAGGCTAACAGTTGCTGTTGGGCCCTCTGCTCCCCCTGGGCCCATGTCGACACCTGCAGCTGTCATTTCTGCAGTCCCCACGGCTACCGCGGCCCTCGCGCTGGCACGCTCCACCCCCCGCCGCACACCCCCCTCCACCAATGGGCCTCTTTGTAGGGTCCCTATCTGAAGAGCCCAAACCCGCTGCTACAGAAGGTCAAACATTCACGGATACTTACATGAACTGCCTGACAGAATGAATGACATTCACTGTTAACGTGAAGAAAGCCATTTGTCTAATGCGTAAAAATTCATTCACTAAATGTAGATGGAAAATATACCTCATTGCAACATGTATTTTACCTTTTTACATATATTTTATAAATGTATTATATTTAACACACACAGATGCCAACCCCAGACTTTTGAATTTGTTTAAATAGATAAAGTAAGTGGTAATGTATAATTAATACACATTATCTGGACACAGCAATATAAAATATTACCCAAAACTGTTTTGCATCACAAATAGCTAACACTATATTACTTGTATTCATTATATTTAAAGGGGGGGTATCACACGGAGCTAAAGAGTCACGAGCGCGCGCAACTTCTGCGTAGAGATCATCTGCTAGCTGCGACATCATTATAAATACAAAGGGAACAAAAACGTTTGTGGTGTGTACATTTTATGCACTTGCGCGCCGACTGTCAACAAAACACAGACATCTGATGCAGCTTTACTCACCACCCGCGATCTGCAAATCCAGCGCCGAACTGGGACTTGTTTACAAAGTATTCATCACCGAAATCCCGGGTACAAACAAACATACGTGCACAACCCCGGAAAAACAAACTTCATCCACTGTTCCCTTAACTCTAGGTTCTTTGGGAAGCTGAAAAAGGTAATCTTTCCCTCACAACCAAAAACACACTCCTTTTGTTACAGGAGCTGCGTCTTATTTCGGAGGCTGAGTCCTTCGGAGATCGCATTTGAAGGCTGAATACTTCATCAAAGATGTCATATTTAAGAAAAATAACCGTAATAAAATTGACTGATATTCATTGTGAGGTGATGCTGTAATTTCTTTCTTACGTTGCAATCTAACAATCTAGAAGTGCCTCTATAAGGAATTCCGCTCTCTTTTGACGTCATACAGGACACACTCGGAAAAAAAAAAAAAAACTCTCCAAAAACGGTCCAAAACCGGAAATAGTGTATTTGGCACAGAAATACTCTGTCATACGTCCAACTCGTGTTTTGAAACTTTGGCCATGTTTAGCATGAGAATGCAACTCTTTAACAGTGTAAATAAGTCAGAAAGCATGAAATAGCATCACCCCCCCCTCTTTAATGCAAACCCAAAACAACTTTAAAGATCCATAGTTGTGTCCCTTATGATGCACTACACTATGCACTAATACACTATGTACTTATGCACTTTTGTATACTCAGTGTGTATGAATTTTATAAGGTTATTTTGTCATTAAACATCGGCATCTGAACAAAGCACTATGAATGACTGCAGTACTTTCTGAAGAACATTTGTGGAATAAAGGCTAACTCTCTCTTGGACTGGAGTCTTGTACATTTTCAGGTATAGGGCTCTTGTTTCTGCAGCTGCTACTGGGCCTGAATTCCCTGGTGGAAATCCTTTGCTAGGAAATGTTTGGTTTTCCTGCACTGCTGTGTCTCCATCTGATCTCTGAAGACCTGTCAGCTGAGGTCAGAGGCAACATCTTTGTCCAGAACAGATCACAAAGCTTGTAAAAAATCTCTTATATATATATATATATATATATATATATATACAGTTGCAAGAATAAGCATGTGAACCACTTGCAGAATCTGTGAAAATGTGCAAAATTTTAACAAAATAAGAGAGATCATACAAAATGCATGTTATTTTTTATTTAGTACTGTCCTGAGTAAGATATTTTACATAAAAGATGTTTACATATAATCCATAAGACAAAAAAATAGCTGAATTTATTAAAATAACCCAGTTAAAAAGTTTGTGAACCATTGATTCTTAATACTGTGTGTGGTTACCTGGATGATCTACGACTGTTTTTTTGTTGTGTGATGGTTGTTCATGAGTCCCTTGTTTATTCTGAGCAGTTAAACTGAGCTCTGTTCTTCAGAAAAAATCTCCAGGTCCCAAAAATTCTTCTGTTTTCCACCATCTTTTGCATATTTGAACCCTTTACAACAGTGACTGAATGATTTTGAGATCCATCTTTTCACATGGAGGACAACTGAGGGATTCAAACACAACTATTAAAAAAGGTTCAAACATTCACTGATGCTTCAGAAGGAAACACGATGCATTAAGATTCAGGGGGTGAAAACTTTTGAACAGGATGAAGAGGTCCAAATTTTTCTTATTTCGCTTGAATATCAGTTTTTTTGATTTAGTACTGCCCTTCGGAAACAACAGAAGATACTTGCATGTTTCCCGGAAGACAAATTAAATACAATTTACCTTGATCTTCAAATTCCAAATGTTTTCACCCCCCATCTATTAATGTATCATGTTTTTTTGTAGAGCATCAGTGAATGTTTGAACCTTTTTTAAAAGTTGTGTTTAAGTCCCTCAGTTGTCCTCAGTGTGAAAAGATGGATCTCAAAATCATTCAGTCACTGCTGTAAAGAGTTCAAATATGCAAAAAATGCTGGAAAACGCAGAAGAATATGCAGGACCTGGAGATTTTTTCTGAAGAACAGAGCTCAGTTTAACTGCTCAGGACAAACAAGGGACTCATGAACAACCATCACAAAACAAAAAAACTGTCGTAGATCATCCAGGTAACCACACACAGTATTAAGAATCAATGGTTCACATACTTATGAATGGGGTTATTTTAATAAATTCAGCTATTTTTTTTTGTCTTGTGGATTATATGTAAGCATCTTTTATGTAAAATATCTTACTCAGGACAGTACTAAATAAAAAATAACATGCATTTTGTATTATCTCCCTTATTTTGTTAAAATTATTAACATTTTCACAGATTCTGCAAGTGGTTCATATACTTTTTCTTGCAACTGTATATATATATATATATATATATATATATATATATATATATATATATATATATATATATATATATATAAACATACATCGCCATGTCCCCTAACAGTTTTTCCAACCCTAGACTCAGTTGTGGGGTGTATTGTGGTTCATATACTTTTTCTTGCAACTGTATATATATATATATATATATATATATATATATATATATATATATATATATATATATATATATATATATATATATATAAACATACATCGCCATGTCCCCTAACAGTTTTTCCAACCCTAGACTCAGTTGTGGGGTGTATTGATACTAATGTTGAAAAACGCTTGTAATGTTGTAAATGTTGAAAATTTCCTCTCTAAAATCACTGTTGCATAATTGTGATTACATGGGAAGTTTTATAATAAGGGTAAAATTACATTTTGTATGTCTGTACAGCAAATAGGCCTATGTATACACTGTATATGATTGATCTATAGCTACATTTTGTACAGGAAACCAGATTAGCACATTTAGCAATGTTAGTTTTTCAGGCCATGAAAAAATAAAGTTATGTATCTCCAAACTAGAAAGTATCTCCTGAAACCACAATGTTGGACATCAGATAAACATTATTGAGCAAGCTGCATGTGTGGGCACTAATAAAGCTTCCCACGTGTCAGTCAGGCACTGTCACTTACCATAAAAATAAAACATCCAGTAAAATCGACCGTTAGCGTTGTAGGGCCAGGTTAGACCGTTAACCTGGCCCTACAAAGAGACAACAATGCCTTCTCACAGATGGTTTTCTACTCTTTTAGGATTAACACACATATTCTACACTTTCACTTATCTTCTAGCAATGCTAATGCTAATGCTATGACAGACCTTCTAAAAACAGGGAATTCATTTTATCCAGTCACTACAAAGTTTTTACAATCCTGAAAAATAATCAAGTAATAATCAAGGTCTTTAGATTTTACCCAGCTAACAGGGAATGTTCTCAGAACTTTGGCTAATGTTATGGCATGTTCTCTCAAAGTGAGAAAACATTTCACATTAATAGAACATTCATTCAGATTTACCTGGTCTAATGTTTTCAAAATGTTAGCAAAAATTTTAAAATGTTAGTAAAAATGTTAGCAACATTTTTAGATGTTACTAATTGTTTTAGAATTAATTTCTCTTCTTAATTTGTAACTACATGCCAACTAACTCTCATTAGAGTATTAGTAGACTGTTAGGTTAGGGTTAGTAGAATAAGTTGACATGTACTTGCAGTTATTTATAGTTAGTAGAATGTCTAATGTTGACTATCGAAATGGTGTTCTTAGAACATATGTTTGTTAGCTGGGTGTTCACTTCCCTGCAAACATGCCCCTGCGGGGCCCATGCTGGCTTTTTGCGGGCACAGTGGGCTAGGTCCAGTCCAAACCAAACCTAAACAGGCCCAGTGCAGGCTTGCCCCGGCGAGGCCCACAACTTTGGGCTCACTGTGGGCTCTGTGTGAGCAGCCCACACTAGCGAACTGCCCACATAAAGCCCATGATGGCCCAATGTGGGCCAGCCCATTCAGGCCCAGAGCAATTTTTGTACCTTTGGGCCTATGCAGGTTTTGTGTAAGCAGCCCACTTTTGTTTCCCATGCTCTGTTAGGCTGTATTTTTATACATCAAATGTATGTAAAATTACAAAAATAATCTGTAATTAATACAATAACAAAACAGTTGGATGATAAAATGGTCAAATGACTTGGCAGTAAAGTAAAAATCTCCTTATTTAAATAAGCTGAAAACACTGTCACATGACCAGCAGCAGAACATTAAATGCTAACAGATCTGTCTAGATCTCAGCATCTTTACTTATTACAATCCAGTTTGATATTTCTTTCATACAAAACTTTTAGATGTTGATGTTTTATTGAAAATTGTCAATTTTGAAGTCACCGTTATGTAGGTGAGCATTTGCTTTAGTTGGGCTCTTGACCCTTGTCTTCCTAACTAATGTTTTTCTGAAACACATTTGTTATAGCAAAAATTGCAAGAGAAATTCTGGTTAGATGAAGCTGATTACTTATTGATGATTCAATCATAATATAGTGATCAGAATCAAAGAGATTTACAGAGTATGATTTAGAAAATATTTCAGTGGCAGATACCCCTTCCAGTCATTGACCATTTCTTTTTTAATGATTATTAACCGTTGTTTTCATTAATAGTAAATGTGTGGCACCCTGTGCTGCCAGATTCATTGTTGTAGATTAATAGTGCGGGCTCTGTGTAGGCCCAGTGTGGGATTCCTGGGGCCTAAGTGAGGGATGCCCGTGCAGGGCCAGCGCTAATGGGCCATCGTTTTGCCAATGAGCAAATTCTCAGGGGCCCTGCGCTGGCAGCCCGCTGGGGGCCCTTAAGTGGGCCAGTAAAGGGCCAGTGCAGGCTTGTTTGCAGGATTATCAAAATAATTGACCAAATGTTGTAAACAAAGACCTAGTGGCCTTGGGTTCATAACTCAAACCAAAAGTATGTCTTACTCATCAGACCACATGGGATTTCATGGTCAAACTTGAGGTAAAAACACAGACTGCAGAACACATGGAGACGATCTCCTGCTCTCTGACGAACTGACCTTTGCATTTTTACAATAGCTGGAAACCGAATTCTTCCATTCTTACCAAGTTCCAGAAACACAACCTCAATGACCGTACAAAAGCAATGACACGGTGTTCTGGGATTCTTGTTCACCGAGTTCATTGTCTTGTTATGTTGTTATCAGTTTCGTTATTTCATTGGTTCAGTTTGTTCATTATGATAGTCATGTGCTCCTCTGTATCATGTATTTAAGCCCTCATATTGCCTTGTATAGTTGTCGAGTATCTGGGTCCAGGTCCAGGTCGTAATTCATGGTTTATGTTTCACATTTTGGATTATCACCACTGAAATAAACTGCACTTGGGTTCGCTAACCTATCATCGTCTTCATCTGCTTCATGTTAGCAACGTTACAGAATACTCAACTTACTATGATCCCAAAAGTCACCTTGCTACGCTTGCACCAGGGGAATCATCCCCTCGAAGATCATGTGGAGGAGTTTTGTGGACATTTTTCAAAATAGCTTAAATGAGTGGTTGAATTATCTGATGCCTGAAAGTGATTTTCCGGGGACTCTAGCTGGTTATATGGACTTTGCCCTGTTGTTGAGTGGCTCATCATTTACTGTGGGAAATGCAGATGAGGGACTCTACAATTTCACAGTACCGCCGCACCAGAGTCTCCTCACATCACAACCGCCATGCCAGAGCTTTGTCACATCAACGCCCCAATGCCAGAGTCTTCTCACATCAGAGCCGCCACGCCAGAGCCTCGTCACGCCAGCACCGCCACGCCAGAGCCTCGTCACTATACCCCATGTCATGGCCACAACGGTGATTAACAAACTCACTGTGGCCCATGTCACGGCCACGGAGGCAATTAACAAACTCACTGTGGCCCATGTCACGGCCACGGAGGCGATTCATAAACTCACTGTGCCCCATGTCACAGCCACGGAGGCGATTAACAAAATCTTCTGCTCTGCCGTGGTATCCTAATCCACATTGGTCTTGTGCTCTGCTATGATCTATTTTGCTGGCTCCACCCTGGTGCACTCCATCTCTACTAGATCCACCACACCCATCTGATCCTCCATGGAGTTGCTCACTGCTCCACGCCCCATGGTCTTGCTCTCTGCTCCACGGTCCATGTCCTCACCCACAGCTCCATGGTCCACTGCTCCACAGCCACGGAGGCAAGTAACGAACTCTCCATCTCTACTAGATCCACCACACCCACCTGATCCTCTATGGAGCTGCCCACTGCTCCACTCCCCAGGGTCTCGCTCTCTGCTCCACGGTCCAAGCCTGCCACTGTTCCATGGTCCATGTCCTCGCCCACAGCTCCATGGTCCAGTGCTCCACAGCCCAGGCCCATTCTGCTCCACGGCCCAGGTCCTCCACCATTTTATGATCTAGGTCCAGTTCCCCTTCACGGGCCCGGCTCTCCACCTCTCCCCCTTGTCCGCCTCTGATCCACCACCATCTTGGATTTTTTGTTAGTTTTGGTGTTGTGTTTGGGCATCAGAAGCGCCCATAGAGGAGGGATACATCACGTCTGTTTAGGTTTTGTTTTTTATGTCATGTCATGTGATTCCCTGTTCCCCTCATGTGATCTTGTCATTTGGTTTCCTTAATACTTGTGTCTTCTTTTCATTGGTTCTTTAGTTCATGTGTCATCTTCTCATTGGTTCATTGTCTTGTTATCTTGAACTATTTCTTGAACATGTTAAATTTGGCAGCCAAACTAAAAAACACTGGTGTCTCATAGATTGATTTGAAATCGAGCATCGGAGGCAAGGTGGAATCATAGCGAAACTTTGGCATTCACCTGCTGCAGCTGTTAGTAAAGAACCAGGCAGCATTCATCACGCTAACTCATGGCTCAACATCAGTTGAGAGAGAATAACTAGTAAACAACCTCACGAGTGCCACGGCACGCAGATTTCAAGTGCAACATGTGCACACAAAAGTCTTTCAGTGCTGCAGAAATCCCTCCGCTCTGCTGCGAGGGCTCGAGTTTCCAACACAATTTTCAAGGGGGTTTAATGTCTTCCTGTGGAAATCAATATATTCTCTGTGTTAAAATGATTCACGTCCATAATAGAAGCAGAGAGAATGTTGAGCCCCATGCCATGCTTGATGCCACTGCTGAAAGGCCATACTTCAAAGTGCTCATCCAAACATGAAACATGGGCTGAAGGCATGAACCTCATCTATACAGATCTTCAAGAGATTCTTCATTTAAAGAGTTAACCGCGAAAGGAAAGTTATATTTCGAGGTTAACTCTTTAAAGTTAACTCTTATAAAGTTATTCGTTTTTAATGACTGTATCTGTCAAGTACCAAATAAGTAAAAAAAAAAAATCTTGTGCACTTGTCTCCTGAAGCATTATGATAGATTTATGTGAGGGGAAAAAACACACATTGTGTTTCCATTGACATAATGAGTTTTAGACTGTACAGACTGTATATTCAATCCCCTAACCGTAAACTTTTTTAGATTTTCAAAAAACATAATTCTGTATGATTTATAAGAGGTTTTCCTCATGGGGACCAAACAATTGTCCCCACAAGGGGACACAATTACTGGTATTACTATCTTCGTGGGGACATTTGGTATCAGGTTACCCAACTTATACTTTCTTATTTTTAGTGTAAAAGAAGTATACTAATAGCACACTTAAACTTCCTCTCTTTTTTTTTTTTTGTAAGGGAGCCCCTACAAACAGACAGTTTTATGACCAAGGTAGAAGAATGCTTCATTTCCCAGAACTATTTTTCTTGGCCAACCCACAAGTTCACATCACTCTGGTTCTTCAATTCATATTCCATTTAGGATTATTGCAGATAATAAGCTCTGTGAACAACAAACGTTTATGACTCTTACATGTTTTGTTCATCATGATAATGTTCACAAATAAAAACAACTTTTATGAATTTCGATGCCTAAGTACAATCGCCAGAAGTCAAAAAGCTAAATGTACAGTAGGCTACAAACAAACCACGGTCACATGACTGCAACATCACCATCACTAAGCTTCTGACAACTCTTTCAGTCTTTTTTTAAAAACTACAAATTGGAAAGTTTGAGTTAGAATTTGCAAGAACGCGATTATAAACACAAAGAGGCTGTAGAAGCGGTCTAGTGAGTTCGGTGTGATGACGTTTAATTTTCCTGTCAAACTCTGTATGCCCAATTAACCACTTGTTAGCAACTTCTTTATCCAAGATGAATAAAAGCTATCACAAAAAAAATCACAATGGTGTATGCATTTTATGTTGTAGAGTAAAATGCGAAAATACCTGGAGCTTGTGTTAACCACAGACCTTATTTCAGGCATTTAACCAAAAAGAAAAAGCAACTGACTTACAGATAATAGAACCAGAAGTTAAAAAATGCTAACTCTTTTCTGGGTTTTAGGACTAATGCAATTCACTTCCAGTTTAACTTCCTGTGGAATGCGGCAAATCCATATTCCAACACATGATTTTAAATGGACCCAATGCTATAACATTTCATATGAAATGAAAAAAAAAAAAAAAAATCCTGTGGATAAAGAGATAATAATGTGAGAAAAGACAAAATGATGCAATTTCCTGTAACAGAACCACTCATTATACACAAACAACATTCTTTGTTATTATGAATATGCTTTCATACAGCAGGCCAATTAGCCTGTCGAAAACTCTAGTTCTCTCCTTAATGGTCAGTTCGTGACTCATGGTCGACTTCTAAGTCCATGTCAAAAGAAAGTACCGAGGGTGCGTGAGGACTTTTGGTTGTGTAGGGTTAATATGACCCAAGGGGGAGCTTGAACCCCCTGCATCCACTCCACACACACTGTACCAGCTTAATCCTCCCAAAGCAAATGGATTAAGTATAATTTGCACCACAGCTGTCCGTCTTGGAAGAAACAAGAAATTGTGCTGCACATGTTCAGCTGCAAGAACAAATGTCACGGAGCAAACCAAAAAACAAGATGCCTCCATGAAAAAAGCAAGACGAAGAGAAAATCCCCTGCAGAGTGTACAGCCGAGTGTGCGTCCGTCCATCTGAACATGTGTAAGTGGGGGTCATGGTCTTAAATTTGGGGGTGTTCCTGGCGGATGCGAGCGTTCATCGTCCGGCTTGATGCATTAACTGTGAAGGATTATTGTGGAGCGCGAGGGGTCGGAGGGTTGTGGCGTCTGCTGAGTGGGTTCGCGATTTCGCGCATAGAAGTTGCATCGATCTCCCATGAGACGTATGATTAAACAGCTTTCATAATTATGGCCTTAGTCAAAGACAGCTCATTTCTGTGCCAGAGGTTGAGGCCATCTAATGCATGGCTGCTGGCTCACACATGGCTAAATTATGCATCATGGGAAATCTGCCACCCATTTATCCCCTATAAGCAAGAAAAAGATATGTACTAATTAATTTATGTGAAGCATATAATTTATATATGAATAATTTAATAGCTGAATGGGTCACTTCTTTTTTGTCCAAGCTATTATTTTTTGGGGACATAAAATCAAATATGTCATTGTGAATACATTTCTTAATGAAGAAAAAATTACATATGTAATTTTGTAATGTGGTATGACCAACATAAAAAACAAACAAAAACAAAGAAAAAAAAACATAAAACATGAAATGATGTAATTTAAAGGACACCTCATTACTGTGTGTCAAGATATTGTAATATTAATATAATTAATATCAAGTTTAGGTTGTAAAATGTCATGTGCTGCGACTCTTTAAAATGTAACAATATTTATGAATTAATAATGATATATATATATATATATATATATATATATATATATATATATATATATATATACACTACCAGTGAAAAGTTTGGAATCAGTAAGAATTTTAATGTTTTTAAAAGAAGTTTCGTCTGCTCACCAAGGCTGCATTTATTTAATTAAAAATACAGTAAAAACAGTAATATTGTGAAATATTATTACCATTTAAAATAACTGTTTTCTCTTTGAATATACTTTATAAAGCAATTTATTCCTATGATGGCAAAGCTGAATTTTCAGCATCATTACTCCAGTCTTCAGTGTCACATGATCCTTCAGAAATCATTCTAATATGCTGATCTGCTGCTCAAGAAACATTTCTGATTATTATCAATGTTGAAAACAGTTGTGTACTTTTTTTCAGGATTCCTTGATGAATAGAAAGTTCAAAAGAACAGCATTTATCTGAAATACAAAGCTTTTGTAACATTATACACTACCGTTCAAAAGTTTGGGGTCAGTAAGAATTTTTATTTTTATTTTTTTGAAAAGAAATTAAAGAAATTAATACTTTTATTCAGCAAGGATGCATTAAATCGATCAAAAGTGACAGTAAAGACATTTATAATGTTACAAAAGATTATATTTCAAATAAATGCTGTTCTTTTGAACTTTCTATTTATCAAAGAATCCGGAAAAAAAAAAATATTGTACACAATAAATGTTTCTTGAGCAGCAGATCAGCATATTAGAATGATTTCTGAAGGATCATGTGACACTGAAGACTGGAATAATGATGCTAAGTATATATATATATATATATATATATATATATATTTGAAACATTAATAAATACTTTTTATGTTTAAAAATATATTTTAAAAATTATTTGAAAATGTTTCAAATTTGTTTTTGCTTTTGTTTTTGCTTTTTGTTTTTGCTTTTTGTTTTGTTCTTTGTTTATTTTGTGTTTTCTTTTGTTCCGTTTTTTGCTTTGCTTTATTTGATTATATTTTTGCTTTGTTTTGTTTTTTGCTTTTGTTTGGTTTTTGTTTGTTTGGTTGTTTTGCTTGGTTTTGTTTTCTTTCTTTTTTTTTGCTTTGTTTTGTTTCTTTTTTTTTTTTTTTTGCTTTTGTTTGTATTCTTTTCTTTTGTTTTGTATTGGCAACACATTTCCTTTGAAAATCTTCAAACTTAATTTTTCAATTTACCTTTCACTAAAATTGTTATCCTGATAACATAATTTATAACGAAAAAAAAACAAAAAAACATTGAATTTGATGAATTTGAATTTGATTGAAATGCAAAATACAGTACTGTATAGGATAACTTTCCATAGTGGTCCCAAACCTTTGGACCCCACTGTATGTTTCCTTTGTTCTTGCTCTTTACCCGTCAGGCAGCTGCAGCAGGAGTACGGTCATTGCCCAGATCTGCTGCTGGGTTCATTCCCTCTTTAGTGCGGCTCTAATACTGAATTTATCTGCCTGGCGCAAGCACAGAGCACTAGAAAGCAAGAGGCTTGCACACCGTGAAGATCTAGACCCTCTGAAATTTTATGGCAGACAAAAAGCATGGAGACAAAGGTATGGCGCTCGGCGTTGGGCCAAATCCAGGCAGCGTTACTTTACCACTGACTATGAGAGAGTGTCTGATCATTTGGGCATAAATTCAGCATTGAAAACTGTAGACTCTATATTGTAACTTACTAGATGTACTAGACACACATCAGACGGGAAGATTACATTGCCTGCCTATGGCATTTCCCCATGAATGCCAGGAATGGCTTTGGTCTCAGTGGGCATTATCAGCTTCTGAGACAGACATGCTAGTCAACAACATCATGCCATCCACAGGCATGTGTCTAGAGAGTAGATGACCTTTGACCTTTCATGCATATGCTTGATATAGCACAGGCCTTTTAAAATATAAAACATTTGGGTGGTTGTAAAGTGCATGAATCATTACACTAATTGTTTTCACAGGTTTAAATTTCCATTAAACTAGATTTTCTTTTGTGACACAGTGATTTCATTAGCAACTGAAGCAATTTTATTTACATTTTCATATGTTTGCTTTGACATTGACAGATAATTTTCATATTGACAGCATCTAAATCTATTAAATATATTCAATATCATCACCTTTAACGCATTTGTAATTTCAGAATATTACTGCTTTTATGTTTTTTTTTATCAAATAAATGCACCTTTAATGAGCAGAAGAGACAAAAACATTTTTTGAAACATTCTTTCAAAAACATTTTAAAAATCTTTCTTACCCCAAACATTTACCGGTTGTATATTATATGGCTGGAGTCTTAAGTACAATATAAAGAGTTCTAGATATCTAAATTAATCTTACACTATCATAAAACGTCCTAATTCAGTGAAGCACTTAAAATAAGTGACTTAAATGATTCAGTCCCTATGTGAGGAGTCATTCAAAACAAAACGCCCCCTTGTGGAAAATTCTTAAACTTCGTCTCTGTAGGATTAAAGTTGCAAGGGCATTTAATTCATTATTGAATAATGTTTAAGTGTGTTTATTCCATTAGCTCTTAACATTTTCCTGCAGATGTTAATTTAAAATGCTATTTCTAACATTGCAGAATTAGTGAATGCAATCTGAGGGAACTGAGATATTACCATGACACAACTTGATCTGTGAATTTCTAAAGTGATCACCTTTTAATATCATACTGACACAAGATATAAGAAGTGACATACAGAGGGGGAATGAGAAGAAGCGAGTGACGGGGTTGGGGGGGTGTCACTTACTTGGCTCTGATTGGCTAGTGTCCCACTGACGTTGAGGACAAGAATAGAGTCATAAAGCCATCCATCAAACAAGCAGGCAAAAGGTAAATGTCTTGTAGTAGTGTTAGTTTCCTGGTAAATGATGTAGAACACACACAGAGGGACACAATGTGACGTATCCTTAAAAACTGTATTAAAATATAATTAAATAAAATATATGTGCATGTGTGTGTGTGTCGTTCAAAAGCAAGATTAAAAAAGTTAATTTTTTTTAGAACTGAGCAATAGTGAAGGTGAAGACCATCACATAAAAAAAAATCCATATTTAACAAATTATAAAGTAAAATATCTGGCTTCCGCCACATCGCCTTCCGTATTCAACTTACGAAGAAAGTGTAACTCAATTGAAAACTATGGAAACAAACAAGGAACGAGAATTTAAGTAACAGGAACAGGGAGAACAAAACCATACAGAACATGACCATTACAAAGTTACAAAGCCGTTACAATGACCGTTACAAAGTTACAAAGCCGTTACAATGACCGTTACAAAGTTTTTCCTTGCCGTTTCCCTGTGTACAGACGACAACGTTCTCAAAACGATCCCCAAATGGATCCACAAAAACGACTAAAAATGCTGTATTCTGCTGTCAGGTCAGTAGTTGGCGATGTGACAGTCACATAAGAAACATTATGCGCCTATAGACTAATATACGTTCATGACGGCACCATTTTCACAAATTCGTGTTTTGTTTTGTTTACATGGAGGCGATAATGATATCGTTTTCAAAAACTTGCCTCTTGATGGAAATAAATGTGATGTTATTTCCATCAAGAGCAGCATCAAGTTTTGTTCAAGAGCTTGTATTGACCCACATTTATTTATATGGCATTTTATTCAGTAGATTGCTTAAAAGCATGCCTCATTTCATCAGAAACAACTTCATTTTCTACTATAAAGCGGCTATCCAGTGTGTTCATGTTTTCACCCGCGGAGATCTTACCTCGACGAACTCAACAGATGAAATGAGTCAGAGAAGAGATCCGCGTGAAAGTAGGCGGAGCCTCAGCGATCACCTCCTATCACGTTATCGTAACGGACCAATAGTAGTATGAAGGTGTTTTGCTGCTGGAGCGAACTTTTCCTGAGAGTTCGCTTTGGCAAGCCATTTCGAACTCCTAAAACGAACACAAAACGAACTTCGTTTTAGCCTGATTTTGTTCGAAATGACGTCACATCAGTTCATTCTTCGATTTCGTTTATATCAGGGCCTTAAGTCCAGGGGCGTCAACTGGGTATGTCAGGGTATGGTGACTGCCATACCTTGGCTGCCTGGTCAAGTCAATGCAACTTACATAATTTTATTCATTGCATGCAGGATTAACAGAGTTATATTACTATGTGTAACATATAATTTGTATTGTTAAAACAGAAAAGTAAATAAATTAAAGCGATATGGATGTTATATTCATGTCATGTAAGATCAACAGCGCTGCCAATGTGTCTATTCACAACGTGATTTTGCGGCGTTGAGTATTGTAGCCAATCACAGGGATTTCTGTTGAAAATAATGACCAATCAAATGTGTTTAAGTTGTCCTAACACGCGACAATTCTATTTTTGAAACGGTTTTTATTTTTTTGCGGCTGGAACAACAACACAAAGTATGGCAATGATAATCCCAGGTAATGTTTATATGCTTTATTTAATGTTAATAGCGTGTAATGTGATTTTGAATATCATTTAGTGCTCCCAGCTTTGTAGCCGTTGTAAAAGCTAATTCACCTCAGATCTTGAAATTAAACAAACGGAAGCAAGAACGTTCAACAAATAAGTGTATTCTATGACAAAGATTGTTTTAATATGTATTTTTAATAATGTTTAAATGGTGTAATATTTGTGAATTTGATTATGTACTTATCCATTTCTTTGCAAGTGTCCTCAAGTTGTTGCTTTTTTAAAGTACCTTCAAGTTTAATCTCTCGTGCCGTGCAAATGCCGCGAGAGCCCGCCCACACTGTTCTGATTGGCTGTGGTTTTTGATGGACTTTTAGTTTTACAAATGAGGACAATCTTTGTAGGAAAAACAAAAAAATGTTTTTGGTAATTTGGATAATAAATTGGATAATATTCAGACTTTTGAGCTTTGAAGTGCTGTAAAAAGGACTGTCACGTCTAGGGAGTAAGATTGGATGATGTCATCAGGGTCTGCCATACCCTGGCTTTTGGTAAAATGACACCACTGCTTAAGTCTACTCCAGAACATCCCAAAGACTTGAATGAAGACTTGAATGACACTCAATGAATTTAAAGTTTGGACTCAGAGGTGCCAATTCATGTGTGAAAATGATTCTTCATGCTCTCTCCCAACGATTTTTTCAGTTTTAGCCTGATGAATCCTGGCTTTGTCATCCTGGAAAATGGCCATGATACTGTACGTCTTACTACATGGTTGTTTATACTCCATCAATTAGGGTTAGAAAAGAACTGTTTCCAAACATATAACATAATAATCACAGCATTAATGATCCAATCATAGACTCTTAAGCATTTGCCTATTTAAATCAAAACAGCAACTTTTTTTTTTTTTTATACACCGGGCAGTATATATTAGAGCTGTTATGTTGAATATTCACAGTGAGCTAAATCTGATGTTGATTTTAGGAAAAGAAGGAGGGGAAAAGTCTGTGTGGTGTGAGAAAGCTACTCAAATTTAATAAGTCTAATCCTGTCTAAGTCACAGACACAGAGTGCATGGCTGTTGCTTTTCTTTCAGCTTAAAGAGTCTGAGCTGAATGTCCTTCAAAGACACCTCTACATTTCCTCCCAGCCCTACCACACATGAATTAAAGCAAAACAAAGCAGTGCTCACGTTCATATACTATTCATAAAGAATAACAAACCAATTAAGATTGATGATCAACTATAAATATCAAGCAATTGCTGGCCCCAGATGCACAGGATTATCTGCTTTAAAGTCATTACGTTCACATCCTTTGCTTAATCTCTCAATTCCCTTCTCTGTGCCTTTGTAATTCCAGCCCAGGATCACTTTTCCATGTTAGACGGCCTGTTTGCCAACAGGATTTATTGATGCTTTTGTTTCGGAGGCTGAAAACAAAGGGCCTCACGATGAGATAAAAAGCAAAGCGTGATTTATTCGATTAAATGCTCCAGACAATGATATCGAGAGACGCTAGCACAGAGAGAAGGTGGAACTGAGAACTTCGGAGGAGGTGCGGACCTCTATTTCTACGCACACTTTGAAGTGGGAACGCTGTGTGATCTGAACTCCAACTGCTTTGGAAGAGCAGAAAATCCCCAGACTTTTCAGAATGTGTGAAACTCGAGCGCTAGTGCGAGGATTAGTGTCTTAGTGTGTTTTAATAGAGTTTTTATATCGATTAGATTTGCGTTCATTCAATACCGGTGAATCTACCAACTGCTTGGAACAAGTGGGATGGGTGTGATGGGCATCTGGTCCATCTGTCCTTTCGGTGCGTAAAACACTGTGAGCTGTCAAATGCTACACTAGTCCTATTAGTAGAGCTGCGAAATACACACTGAACTATTAAAATGCGTGAAAAAAATAGGTGCTAAACTTAAAAGAGTGCTTGATCATCAAAAACATTCTTTCAAAAATTGACTTTGAATCGTTTTGGTGAGCTACTACACTCTTTCTCCCACATGCTAACAAGCTAAATAATGGAGTGTGAATGTGTTGAAACCTGACAATGGTGAGTTAATGTGACATGCTACTAGATTTGAAGACTGAGACTTTTGAGAAACATGTCAAGGTAGTTAGAACCATAACATGTTTAGCTGAATTTTAAAAGATTGTTTTTAGCTACACTACTTTAACTTTTTATGTTGGTAACTTTACTTAAAACCAACATGATTAGGCCTAATCTAAATTAGTGAACTTTGAAGAAAAATAAAGGTATGTTAGGACTCACTAATGTAGTTGAGTTCAACTGGAAAACAGACAAAACAAAATAAATCAAAATTTGGACAAAACTATTTCTGGAAATACCTGCATTGGCTTCAAAAAGTGTCATTCAGTCATGCAAATTTCACAGAATTTAACTTTGAATCTTGAGTGCAACTTAAGAGTGCAATATAATATAATTATTCCATTTTGAAATCTCAAATAGGGTGAGAGCATTAGCCTAAACTTACAGAAAGAATATCAAAAATTACTAATAATTACCAAAAAGGATTTACAAATTATATAATAATTACAACAATAAATATATTAACTTGACTTAAAAATAACTATAAAATAAAATAACTAACAATAACCTACATCATTTAAGTATTTTGCTATTAAAAAAATCTTAAATGTTCTTCTGATCCAATCAGTGAATCATTTTTTTAATCCGTTTACACAAACCATCCAAATGAGAGACCAAGAATTAGTGTTGAAGTCAAGACCACCTAAACCAAGACTAAGTCAAAACCAAGACCAGAGTGTGCTGAGACCAAGGGGATGAGACCAAGGCAGAGCGAGACTGAGTCAAGGCCAAGATTTTGAGGGGTTGAGACCAAGACAAGACCAAGAGAGATTGAGACCAAGTCAAAACCAAAATTTTGAGGGGTTGAGACTAAGACAAGACCAAGAGAGATTGAGACCAAATCAAAACCAAAATTTTGAGGGGTTGAGACCAAGACAAGACCAAGACCAAGGCAGAGCGAGACTGAGTCAAGACCAAGACTTTGAGGGGTTGAGACCAAGACAAGACCAATGCAGGGTGAGACCAAGTCAAGACCAAGACAATACCAAGTCTTGGTCAGAGCGAGACAGAGTCAAGACCAAGACTTTGTGGGGTTGAGACCAAGACAAGACCAAGACTTTGAAAGGTTGAGACCAAGACAAGACCAAGGCAGAGAAAGACCAAGTCAAGACCAAGACTTCGTGGGGTTGAGACCAAGACAAGACCAAGACCAAGACCAAGGCAGAGCGAGACTGAGTCAAGACCAAGACTTTGAGGGGTTGAGACCAAGACAAGACCAAGGCAGAGCGAGACCAAGTCAAGACCAAGACTTCGAGGGGTTGAGACCAAGACAAGACCAAGACAGAGTGAGACCGAGTCAGGACCAGACCAGACTCCTTTAAATTCATCTGAAAGATCCACATTTACTGCCTGAGAATATCTAGAATTTTTGGGGCATTTGTAATTTTGGTGATTTTTTTTGACACAATTCCCTGTTAAATTCTGACCTGGCACACTAGTAACAAAAGAAACCAAATTAGAAACAAGTTATTGATTGCATTTGAAGCAGGAAGTTTTACATCCAATCACATTAATCATGTTAACAAATAAATCAGACATGGCACCGGCAATTTTATGATCCCCGCAATTGTGGCCTTGACCGGTTTTGAAATAAAGTCCTCTTAGTCTGAGATCGAGACAAGACTGAGTACAAATGTGGTTGAGACCGAGACAAGACCAAGACCTTCAGAATATCATCCTGAGACCATTCTCAAGAACAAGACCGGTCTCGAGTACTAAAACACTACCAAGAACAGTTTACGATACCATGTTTGATTATTTTCATCAGTTTTCTCAGCTATGAAGCTGCAGACACAATACAAAGAAACATTAAAATATCCATGTATTTTATTTGAAATTAAGATTTTATTTATGCATTTGTTGTTCTGTCGCTACTTTATTCCTATCTTTTCTTCAAATTGCTGGTCAGTTCAATGTCCCCATCCATCCTATCCACCCATTTGAGATTCTTCTAAACCGTGAGATGGGCTGAAACGGGAGGTCTGTTGATAAACCAGCACAGTCCTGTCCGTTAATTAACGTGGTCTCTTGAACCCACTCACTGCTTACAAGCGGTATGCAAACATCTCCGTGGCCGGCTCTGATTTCAAAGTCAAGTCCAGAGGACCAGCTGTAGACCATGGGACAATTTCATCAGCTTTTTGAAACAAAAGCTGGGGTAGGCCTGTTTGAGCAGCATTGGGCAAAAGAGATGGAGAAAGAAAGAGAGCGAGTAAAAAGGGGAAAAAAACAACAGCGATGTCTGAGACGTTGCAGATGTCGAGTTGAATCCGCTAGTGGCTGTTGACAGTTTTTTGAGGAAAGACAGCTTGAGAGGTTCAGTGTGTAGTGGCTGGAGTATGTGTGGTTGTAGGCACACGTGTATTTGTTCGTATACACTCACATGCACATGCGTGCACTCAACACTTGCATGCTACTAATGCAATGATTTGCAGCTCAACATGCAGCACGCAACTACAAATGCTGTGACACAATGAAAGATGTTCCCTTGAATCAAAACCTTTCTTTGTTTTATTTTCTCTTCATCTTAACACCTTCATTCCACATCAAGAGCTAATCAGAGGCAACATTCCTGCCCGATCCTTTAATCCCATTTCCTGATCAAAACAGTGTTGTTGATAGTTTTGCTTAAGCTAAATACAACTGCAATTACCCCTGGCTTTACACCATTGTAACTGAGAGGTGACAATTTCACAAATTTCAGGCCAATTGTAACATAAATAGGTCTGGTAATTATATTTCTTTGAGGTTTTGAATCATTAAATGTAATGCATACTTTGTACATACAGTGTATACTTTGTATACACTGTTGCCTATACATTTTATGGAAAATACACATTTTTCAGTTGTGCTGCTTAACATTTTTGTGGAAACCATGATACATTTTTTTTAGGATTCTTTGATGAATAGATAGTTTAAAAAACAGCATTTATTTAAAATGTAAATCTTTTGTAGCCTTAAATGTCTTGTATAATTTTATATTATAAAATTTACAAAAAAAAAAAAAAAATGTCTGGCAGTCTGACCAAATAAAACCCCAAGAAAGAGTTGTTATGAACTACTAACTCTGATATTGTGGTTGATATCACTTCGGTTCATTCCTCACATTCAAAACGGATGGTCAAATAGGAAATTTTATTCCGCATATCTGTAGGCTACTTTGTTGAATACTGCACACTTTGGCAAATGCAGTAGGTCATTGAATGCTTACAGAATGTTACATAATGTGCAAAATATACATACTTAATAAGAGTTGTATGCTTTTCCAAACATAGAAATGTGTTCTTATATGGATATTTTAGCTCAAACTCACATCCAAGGGTCATTTTGTTAGTACAAACAGCTAGTCCATGACTCCAACAGGCATATCTTATTTTTAAAAAAAAAAAAAAAAAAACCTCCGCTAACGCTTACATGAACCATTAGCATGAAGGTCTGCTGTATCAAGATTTCATGATGTGATAATACGATACAGTATGTCCCAAAACTCCCATTATCTTTTGCTACACACTCAGAAGAATGTACATTCATACTACCATCAAAGCACATACTGTAGTGCATAGTATAAGTATGCAAATTTGGACATAAAGGTGCAGTCACGTTAGCAAAATTTCTATTGAAGTTACAGAGCAAAACTGTCTATTGTCAACAGTGTAGTGATGTATGAAGCACAACTCGTACAGAAACCAAACAAAGCAGCTTTCTGTTGGTTCATTTTTGGGAAATCTTGCGTCTTCGTGTGAAATTCTAGATGGCGTGGATTTCTATTTAAATGAATGGATTTCAGCCATGAAAATTCGCAGCAACTATAAATGCGATAGCACCTTAAAGGGATAGTTCACCCAAAAATAAAAATTCTGTCATTAATTACTCACCCTCATGTCGTTCCACGTTCCTGTAAGACCTTTGTTCATCTTCAGAACACAAATTAAGATATTTTTGAAAAAATCCAGTGGCTCAGTAAGACATTGCCAGCAAGCTCATTTACACTTTCAAATGCCCAGAAAGGTACTAAAGATGTATTTAAAACAGTTCATGTGACTACAGTGGTTCAATCTTAATGTTATGAAGCGATGAAAATACTTTTTGTGCGCCAAAATAAAAAAACAAAATAACAACTTTATCGAACAATATCTAGTAAAGGCCAATTTCGAAACATTGCTTCATGAAGCTTCGAAGCTTTACGAATCTTTTGTTTCAAATTAGTGGTTCGGAGCATATATCAAACTGCCAAAGTCATGTGATTTCAGTAAATGAGGCTTCGTTAGTGTTTTGAAATTTCAATGGTTCCTGTGACTTTGGCAGTTTGATTTATGCTCCGAACCACTGATTCTAAAAAAAAAATTCGTAAAGCTTCGAAGCTTCATGAAGCAGTGTTTTGAAATCGCCCATCGCTAGATATTGTTAAATAAAGTCATTATTTTGTTTTTTTGGCACACAAAAAGTACTCTTGTCGCTTCATAACATTAAGGTTGAACCACTGTAGTCACATGAACTGTTTTAAATATGTCTTTAGTACCTTTCTGGGTGTTTGAAAGTGTAAATTAACTTGTTGTCAATGCAGGCCTCACTGAGCCGTCGGATTTTATCAAAAATATCTTAATTTGTGTTCGAAGGTCTTACGGGTGTGGAACGACATGAGGGTGAGTAATTAATGACAGAATTTTCATTTTTGGGTGAATTAACTCTAAGTCTTCTTTGTCAACAGCCAGTTAAAAAGGTTAGATATAATATTAATAATTCAAACGATCAGTCATAAAATCCTCAGATATTTTGGATCTGACTTTGTCTATTTAAAGCAAAAATCTGAATCATAGCAACACAAGCTGTAAGAATATTGCCGTAAACACATCTATGACACCGGCCTTCATGCAACAAGAACAAGTATCAGCTTACAAGCTCGAACATCTATATTGGGAACACACACACATACACACAGGCTATTTTCATGTCCCCCACGACTTCACACAACTTTTTACGAGAGGATGGTTAATCTTTGAGTGTTTGTCGCTGGAGGAACAGAATGTTAGTATGGCTGACTCAGAGGCCAAACACAGAATGATGATCAATGATTTCTGTATAGTTTATTTTGTTCCATTATCAATTATTTTGGCCATTTTTTTCCATCCTTAGTGAGAATTAAACAAATTAAAAGTACAAAGATACTACACTACATGAGTTTAGTAATGGCTGCTTTCCGTAAGCCGCCAAAATCCTGTTTTCCTCTCATGTAGTATGACTATCCTCATACTTCAGGCATAGAGTCATAACTAATGAAAGTGTGGATTACCTCACTCGATTTTGCATGGTGAGCGGGGCAGTTCACTCGACGGAGACATTCTTTCCAGTTTAGTCCTCAGAAGATATTGAGCCCACCATCAAATGGAACATCTATGTCTCAACCTACTATTACTATTATTCGCTTCACTTCGGCTTATGCTGTTTGTCAATCCCTTATTCAGGGATATGGTGTATTTACATACCTTAGCTCTGTGTAATGACAGCATGTTAGAAATGCTGCGTAATTCACTATAAACATTATTAGTAATATTGTTAGAATTGGTAATAGTCTTGAAATTGCTAATATTACGAATTTTAAAGTTGTCATGAAATGGAAGTAGCAATAGTTTTTCTTCCTTATTGTGATGTATATCTGTGTGAAATATCTTCTTGAACAAGAAAAAATGTATTGCGGGACTTGATTTTGTCTACAGGGAATTGATTGGATGGTTGTGGTTTGCTATTGGTGGATCTTATGTGAGTGACACGTTGTCCCGCCCTCGTGACAGCAAACATGTGAAGGCCTCATCGACACGACAGCCAGTGGCACAGTTCCTCAACACACCGTCCATACCGGTGTGATGAATACGATCCTCAACTGGATGGAACTGGAATAAATACTTTGAATGTTGCGATCCCATCGGACTTATGATAGCTACCTGAATCGTAACAAAGCACTGTTCGCCAGAGGAGAATTGGCCCCCCGACTAAGCCTGGTTTCTCCCAAGGTTTTTTTTCTCCATTTTAACACCTGTTTGCCACCTGTTTGCCACCTGATGTCACCTGTTGGAGTTTGGGTTCCTTGCCGCTGTCGCCTTTGGCTTGCTTAGTTGGGGACACCTGACATTTGATATTCAACAGTGCTTTGCATCTGCCTGCATTGACACCATTTTCTTTAAGAACTGCTGTGCAGCCAAAATTATATACCAGTTATCACTGTAAAGCTGCTTTGACACAATCTGCATTGTAAAAAGCGCTATATAAATAAAGGTGACTTGACTTGACGTCATCAGAGAAGAGAAGAAATGTCACTACAAGAGGGAAGGGAAGTCATTTTGATTACGAAGATTACGAGGGCACATGAATTAAAAAAATAATGATGGTCATCGATAAATAATTTATAATAACTATGGCAATATTCCATGAAAACAAAAAATGTCCACTTTGATTTCATGGTGACTTTAATCTTAACCCTTATGCGATGTTGAAAACCCTGTAACACCTTTTCTGTTCCCGGTGAAAAAAGTATTATTTGTTGATAATTTTGTCAGTATTCAACCAAATATGGAAAAAACACTAGTGTGCTTTAATGTTTAACCAGGAAGTTTGTTTTAAAATGCTTTTATCTTGTATAAAATGGCACAAAGTCACACTTGTGGTATTTCTGGTAAAAAATGACCAGCCTACAAAAAATGTTTAGAAATCTCTCGTTATGCTATTATATTATCACTAAATATTGGATTCAATCTTTTTGTCAGCTTGTTTTCTTTCAATTAGGACAGGTTTTGTATTTATTTTTTGAAACTGATTGATCGTAGCCCTCGTCCGGTCATAATATAGTGTAATGAGAGATTTATAAGCAATTTTTTGTAGGCCGGTACACCACAAGTGTAACAAGGTGGAGAAAAAAAAAAAAATTACAAAAATTCTCAAAAAATTTTGAGGAAGTAGTTATTCTCTGGGTGAGTAAAGTCAGTAAGTTTTAGTCCAATGTGATAATATTAACTAGCATTTTCGGGGGGAAAGGAAATCCTTTCCAGGTAAAAATGACCCGAACACAACCTGAGGGTTAAAACAAATAACACATATAGCCGATATTTTTTCATGTACCTCTAATGGGCAACATAATGTAACAAACTCTCGATGTCGATATTGTCGACATTAGTCAGTAAAAAACATATTTACTATTGAATCAGGAAGCTGTGGTCAGACATAGTAATAGGCTTATTCCTTTTTAAAATGGCCAGTGGTATCTAAAGCAACTGTAAGTTTTATTTACCTAGAAATATCAGTTTTAATTTCATTCTGATGGTACACTGACTTCTTATAAGGCAATTGGCTTCTGTTTTTTTTTTTTTTTTCTTCCCCGCTTGTCTGTTCTTGTAGTGTGTAACTTTGGTGAGCAGGATACAAATTTCCATGAAAAGGGTGGATTGCTTTATGGCAGTACGTCACACCAACTTTAGCAAAAGAGTATTATCATCTGTTTACAGTATAGTACTTTATGAACTACGACGACGTAGGCTATAAATTAAGATGACTTGACTTGACTTGACTATAACCTTCAAGAGAAAATTCTCCAAACCTCCAAAGTTTTGCCAAACCTTTTTTTAACCTTCTCTGTTCTGCAGGAGATGTACTTCATTGCATGGACAAAAAGACAATATTGACAAAATAACATCTTTTATGTTTCTTTAGAAGAAGTCATAAAGGTTGAAACGTCATGTGAGTTAGTAAAAATGACAAATATTTTGCTTTTGGGTGAACTATCCCACATTACTGTCGACTTATTACAATGAGTACACCCCCTTTGAAAAGTAAAACAATAAACAATATCTCAATGAACACAAAAACAATTTCCAAAATGTTGACAAGACTAAGTTTTATATAACATCTGTTTAACTTATAACATGAAAGTAAGGTTAATAATATAACTTAGAGAACAAAATTTTCAGTTTTACTCAAATTAGGGTGATGCAAAAATGAGTACACCCCACTGAAAGTCTCTGGAGCAAAGCTAAATTTTAGACTACAAATGTCTAATTTAATAAGAATTCAATCACAGGTGAGTCTAAATAGCAGACAGTTGACTATAAAAGAGTGTTAAAACCCCTTCCCATTTCATGCTGTCAGCAATGGCACCACATGGAAGAGAAATGTTACAAGACCTGAGAAAGAAAATCATTTCTTTACACCAGAAAGGTGAAGGCTACAAGAAGATCAGCAAAGCTTTACTTATCAGTTAGAATACTGTAGTAAAAAAAGTACAAAATTTTAAAAAGATGGGACTGCTACCATCTCACAGAGACGTCCAGGCCGTCCACAGAAGTTAACACCTCGACAGGAGCGTCTTCTGATGAGAAGGGTTGAAGAAAATCGGCATGCAAGTTCACTGCAGTTATCTAAAGAAGTAGAAAGCCAAACTGGGGTGACTATTTCCCGTGACACAATACGGCGTACACTGCAGAGGAATGGCATGCATGGGTGCCGTCCACGAAAGAAGCCTCTCCTAAAGCCCAGGCACAAAAAAGCCTGCCTAGAGTTTGCCAGGGCCCATGCTGACAAAGATGAAGACTACTGGGACTCTATACTCTGGAGTGATGAGACCAAGATAAATGTTTTTGAAACTGATGGCTTCAAAACTGTATGGCGTCGCAATGGTGAGAAATACAAATAAAAATGCATGATGCCTACAGTGAAACATGGTGGTGGCAGTGTCCTTATGTGGGGCTGCATGAGAGCTGCTGGTGTTGGGGAGCTGCATTTCATTGATGGCATCATGAATAAACAGATGAACTGCTCTATACTGAAAGAGAAGATGCTACCATCACTCCATGTCCTTGGTTGTTGAGCACTTTTCCAACATGACAATGATCCTAAACACATTTCTGAAGAAGAACAGAGTGAAAGTGATTCAGTGGCCAAGTATGTCTCCTGATCTGAACCCAATCGAACACCTATGGGGAATTCTGAAGAGACAAGATGAACATCACTCTCCATCAAGCATCCATTCTCTAAAGGAGGTCATTCTTGAAGAATGGAAAAAGATAGATGTTGCACAATATCGCCAACTTGTTCATTCCATGCCTAGAAGACTTGGTGCTTTCATTAAAAATCTTGGAGGCCATACAAACTACTAGATGTAGTAGTTTTTGTTGTGGGGTGTACATATTTGCATCACCCTAATTTGAGTAAAACTGAAAAATGTGAATATTATTAGAGTTATATTATTAACCTTTCTTTCATGTTATAAGTTATATTAAACTTAGTCTTGTCAACATTTTGGAAATTGTTTTTGTGTTCATTGAGATATTTTTTTAAAATGTTACTTATCAAAGGGGGTGTACTCATTTACGCTGAGCACTGTAACTTTTGTTATATTGTTTCGTATATTTGTTTGCTTAATATTCACATGCATGTTTCATAATGCATTTGAAATGACTTCCCATATTGCTTTTCTACCTTCCAAATTCTGTGATTCAAGCATGAAAATAAAACTTTCTAGAGACCTAAGTTAAAACATTCAAAAACCATCAGTTTGGCAGTGCATACAAAATCATCACTACAGCTTTGTTTCGTTTGAGAAAATGGGCTAATCAGTGACAAAGTAATTGTGTCCTGTGAGTGATGCAATCAGTGACAGATAAAACCGCACCCAGTGGCCTTAGACTGTTATTACTATACTATTACATGTTATTACATATTAATTACTGTATACCATAATTCAAACCAGTGAGAAAAACAACAAAATGGGCTGAACGAGTGAAAAGAGAGGTAAGAGGTCAGGAGCAGAGACTGTAGCAGATAATTGTGCTGGTGGGCTCACGCAGAGAACTGTCTGTTTAGACCAGCGATTATTTATGAAAGCCATCCGGCCCCTGGGCCACAGTTGCCACCGGGTTGAGGGGGATAAAAAGTTGGTCATCAGGTCAAGGGCCAAGGGGAGCATGCAGAGAACAGGTGGGGTGTACAGAGGCTTCTGGAACTGACTCAGGACGACCCACACCTGCCCTGACTGTCAATCAACAGAAGCCGAGGGAAAAGAGACACTGAAGTACTACTGTACTCGTACATGGTGTCGGTTCTAAACTTTTCTGGATTTTCCCCTTTCGCTGGTAAGAGTCATTGATGAGCTGGAGTGAAAATGGATCCTCCTTAAATATTTTTACAGTCGACATGGCCTTGTCTTGTTATCTAAGAGAAGTATATCTAATGGGTAACCTCCAGAGATTAATATGAATAAAAACTAGTGTAACATTGAAACAGTGTGTGAAAAATTTGTTTCCAAAACTTCTGCCTTTCAGTCTCTTCTTTGAGGAAAAATGTAGTGGTTAGAGAATGTAACTCTGGAATTTTGACAAAAATGTTAAGTTAACAACTGAACTCTCAGAGAAATTAATCTTTTTGTGAAATTTATTTAAAAAAAATACTGGGGGGAAAAAAATTACAACACTCCAGTAGGCAAAGGTGACCTAAAAAAGGCTAATTTCCCATTTAGAAATTATTATAGCAACAGAATAAGATATAAAAGCCCAAAAAGTGAGGAATCAAGAAACCAGTGACGTCAAAAAACATCCATGAAAAAAAATTGTTCAAGTGCCATATTCATGCAAGACTTTGTAAAGCATATCTTTTAAAAACACTTTCAGAACAAATCCCTGACGGTTCCTTGGGGCTACAAGGAGGTTATCATTTCAATAGTTGAATTTCCTCTCATTTCATTTCCTTCTGCATCCAGTAAATCACTCATACATCCATGTATCATCCATCCATCAATGTGAGACATCCAGCCTGGGCCACGGTAGCAGTTCCCATTGGTTTCGGACAGCTAATGCCCCTTGTGAAACGGCACCAGCTCTTATAGAGTTGCCTTAGCTGCCGGCCGAACCCGTGTACACTGGGTGGGCAGCAGGTGCGAGCGTGAAGGACAGCTCAACTGCTGCACTGGACGACACACATACAGTACATACACACACAAACACATACCGACTCTCAAAGTGAAACTAAACTTTCTAAGAAGCTACTTTTGCAATATAGAAGTATTGTTGGATGAACAAGAAATAAGTGCGAACCCACAGTGATTTGTTATATATATATGTAGTATATTATTGTAATAACTGGTAACTGTAGGTTTGTATAAATAATTTCATTTTATTCATTTTCTGGGCAAACCTTTTAAATATGTTTTTTTTTTAAATAAAACAAAATTCCAGTTATTTCTGATGAACTTTTGTATCCCGTTGTGTATTCAGTATGTCTTTGCTTCATCACTTGGAAACATGGTAGAAGATACAAGGCCTCTGTGAGTGTAGATAAATGATCAGCCCCCAGAGGGCGCTGTTCCATATTTGTGTTGGCTGGTTTTG
Organism: Hypophthalmichthys molitrix; assembly: GCA_037950675.1. Classification (NCBI taxonomy): domain Eukaryota; kingdom Metazoa; phylum Chordata; class Actinopteri; order Cypriniformes; family Xenocyprididae; genus Hypophthalmichthys; species Hypophthalmichthys molitrix. The sequence continues at coordinate 20,158,741 of CM075515.1, forward strand.
AGTCAGTGCGTGGTGTCGAGGCCATGAGGGCCTTTGGGATTCTCCAATTGCAGGCAGGCAGACTGGCTGGCACCCCAAATGTAGCTTCTTCATCCTGGAGACAGCTGTTGTCTCTGTGACGACACTAGTGGCCAATGAGGTTTGGGTCCGAGCTGGGGGTGGTGGGGTGGAGAGGAGGCTTATGGGTTTGAACACGATCAACTGCTGCAGAATCGGAGGGGGCAGTTGGCCGTGGACAGTAAACACCATTCCAAGCCCTGCCGCACACTGGAGAGCAGCTTCACCGAGCGCAAATATACATCTCGACACTTCCTCCTATGAGGATACAGTCTATATTTTATCTATTCTCATCTTGTCAACGGGTGGTCCGGGAAGTTCCTGTCAGCTCCTTCAACTCAAATGGCATAGTTTGCTATATTTGTCATTTACTTAGATGGGACTTCACATTGACAGACTGATAATACCACTGAGAGTTTTATTAATATCCATTTAAAAAGGTTTTTGATGGATATATTTAAAATAATGTGCACTGAATGAGACATCAATAGCTCAGAAAAAGCCATTTTATTCTACATAAAGGTGGTCGCCCCTCATGGTGGGAGCCATTTTGAAATCACATGACCAGGCATGTCTTGAATGATGGAGTGCTTCTCAATACTCAAATTGATGCTTCCTTGTGTCTTCGCTCCTACGTCCTCCAGCCTGTGAACTTGAAACTGATCCTACTCAGCCATCTTGAAGGAAATCTCAGTTCTCTAATTGCAAGGAACTAGGCAAAAAATGAGGAGCGAGGAAGCTTCCTGAGGAGTCATGAGCGAGGATACACAGGTGTATCCTTCATCTCGCATCCTAATGGGTGGAGCTAAGATGCGAGGAAAGGAAGCGAGGAAAGGAAATGAAAATGCACCAATATGAAATGAGAAACATCTATGGTGTCTTGAGTTTAGGGATGTTATACTACTTTGTCTAAATAAATTAAAAATGCAGCACTATAAGCTGCAATCTAACAAAAAAATTGAATGTAGAAGCAAAGTGATTGTTGCTTCTACACCAGTTTTTATCAGTGTTAAAACTAAGCACTAAGTTAATTTAGGCATCAAATTCCAATGTATGTTAAGAAAAAAAAAATTAAATCTAATTAAATATCCAATATCAGTCAATACCAATAAAAAAACAAAAGAACAAAACAAAAAAAAAAAAACACCAATATAGGCCGATAACCAATATGGTACCAATATACAGTATTGTGAATTATTATTTGAGTTAAAGGGTTAGTTCACCCAAAAATGAAATTTCTGTCATTAATTACTCACCCTCATGTCATTCCAAACCCGTATGACCTTCGTTCATCTTCAGAACACAAATTAAGATATTTTTGATGAAATATCTTAATTTGTATATCGCTGGTTTTTTATCTCCCCTAAGAAAGCAACTAAATTACCACTGTCAAGGCCCAGAAAGGTAGTAAAGACATTGTTAAAATAGTCAACGTGACTACAGTGGTTCAATCTTAATGTTATGAAGTGACGAGAATAGATTTGTGCGTAAAAACCAAACAAAAATAACTACTTTATTTGACAATTTGAGCTGTTGTCTTGCGCAATTGAAGCAGTGAACGCAGTGCAGCGCTTCCGTGTTAACGTCAGAACGGCGGCTCATTATTGGCAACAGCTATATATGACAACAGCTCAAATTGTTAAATAAAGTTGTTTTTGCGCACAAAAAGTACTCTTCGTTTCATAACATTAAGGTTGAACCACTGTAGTCACATGGACTATTTTAACGATGTCTTTACTACTTCTGTGGACCTTGAATGTGGTAATTTCGTTGCTTTCTATGGGAGATAAAAAAAAACCTCTCTGATTTTATTAAAATACCTTTATTTGTGTTTCGAAGATGAACGAAGGTCTTACGGGTGTGGAACGACATGAGGGTGAGTAATAAATTACAGAAATTTAGTTTTTTGGGTGAACTAACATTTAATAAACACAAAATTACCTTAAACTCCAACATTTTCCAGTTAACATCAACTCATGCCAAATGTCTAAAGTGTGCTTTTGTGTTATCGAATTTAATTTTCTCCTCACTCCTGGATTAAATGTTGTCAAAAGCCATCAATCAATCAGACTATGTCTGACCAATGAAAATGCTACATGATACCTTATTGGTCAATAAAAAATGGATGTTCGTTTATTTAGTTTTACATTATTTAATAATATTAATCAAATGTATCTTCGAAATAGGCGATTGGATGATTTGTACATATAATGACCTAATCTTTACAGATTACAGACATTACAGGTCAAAGCCTTCTGAATTTGGCAGTATAATAACAACGCAACAACCTGCAGTAACATCAAAACCACTTGAAGGCAAGCGTGCAAACTTAACCGAGAAAAAAAAGAAAAAAAAAAAAGCCTAACGGCTGCACTGCGGTAGCAGGGAAGAAGTCAAGAGGCTGTTTTTTTTTTATGCACGTCAATGGAGGAAAGGCTTCACTACGCTGGATTAATTGCTTTTGTGAGGAAATAGCTTATCATTTAATGAATTGACAGTCCATTGGCTAATCTTCAGCATGTTTGCTCTGAAACATTTGTTTTGGATTAATCTATTTAAGTTTACACTGAAAAAAAACTCTGTTTATAAGAGAAGTCATGGCCAATTGCATGACAGGTATGATTCATTTCTGTAGTATCCGCAAACAGTGATTGACTGTCGCACAACTCTGAACGAAATTCAATGACTTCAAAGCTGTAATATGATTGGTTATCAAGGCACATGTGATCCAAGTTAGCCGTTACGCTTTCTCCGATGGTAGAGCCACGGACCCTCATCTCCCAATAATAAGCATGGATGCTCCAGACCTGATGGGGGCAGCAGAGAGGCTGATTCTGTGTATCTTTTTCTGTCTGAAAAAAAAGAGAAAAAAGAAAAAGAAAAATGACAAGCAGTGTTGTTTAAAGGTATTTGTTTTACAGTCATGATACTCTACCAGCATTAACGTCGTTGAATAGACACAGGTGAGATTTATGGAAATGATGAACAGTCATACATTCCAGTGTTTGATAATGCGCCAAAAATTCCAGTTTGTATTAAATCATATATATCATTGTACTCCAGTCTTCAGTGTCACATGATCCTTCAACAATCATTAATATGCTGATTTGCTCCTCAAGAAACATTTCTTATTATCATGTAAACCGTAATACACTTTAGTTGAAAAACTGGGGGGTTTAAATCAATTGATACTTTCATTCAGGACCATTAAACTGTTCAAAAGTAAAAGAAAAGACATTTATCATGTTACAAACTATTTCCATTTCAAATAAATGCTGTTAATTGGAACTTTTCATTGATCGAAGAAGAATCCACAACAATATTAAGCAGTATTAAAACTTTTTTCAACATTGATAATAATAAAAATTGAGCATCAATAATAATTGATAATTACTTAGCAGCAAATCATATTATTAGAATGATTTCTAAATGATCATGTGACACTGAAGACTGGCGTAATGATGCTGAAAATTGAGCTTTGATCACATGATTTTTAAAAAAATAAAATATATCAAACTTTAATTGAAATAATATGTCACAATATTACTGTATTTTTTATCAATTAAATGCAGCCTTTGTGAGGATAAGAGACTTCTTTCAAAAACATTTCCCAGGGAATATTTGACAAGTAAAAGCCAATTATTTGGTTTGTAAACAATATCATGTTTATTATTTCAAACATAGTCTTTATGCATGAAAATGCCACTTCTTTTATAATTGGGGGTCCCTTGTAAGGAAAAAGTTATATTTTGGGGTCCATGACATTAAAATGTTCAACCCCCCTTAAAATAAACCATTAATTATCAACAACCCAAAAACAGTTCAACAACTTTCTGACATGAGATCCAGAGCTTAATCCCATCAGGCCGAATAATCCAGGGAACAGATCGAATCTGTGATCACCCAAGCAGCAAGTCCTCAGGCTGCACCTGCCTAAACGACGAGGGCAGCGTTCTCTCGCACCCACAGAGCTGATGCAGTCCACAGACGCTCTGGCTCTGGCTCTGGCTCTCACTGCGCTCATTGTTTCATGGTAAGGAGCAAACACTGTTCTCTCTGATTCCCGTGACTATGACAGCAGCTGGTCGAGGCTTACTGCCTCAAAAACTTCATAAATCTTATCACTACAGTCTATCCAGCTCTGCATCGCACACGAAAAAAGAACAATATTTGTAATGATCATCCTCTGATATGTTCTGTAATAGTCCAACATCTTCTATACATTACATACAGGCTATGGATCTATAATATAGACGGTTTATTAGCTATCTGTCATGATTAATCTAAATATTTAATATATTTCACAAATATTATGTATATAAAGTTGAAAAAGGATGCAATCTGACTCAAATTATGCAGTTAAAGAGAAAAGAAGTGAATTGAAACTGAATTAAAGTTAAACTGAATGTGAACAGTTTACTAACCCTTACAAAATACACAATTACTTGACCAGTAATAATAATAATAACTGTAATTGTAATTTACTACCATAACATGTATTTAATATATACATAACACATATATATTTTTATTTTATAATTTATATATTTTTTTATAATTATTATTATATTTTATATTATTTACATTTTACAATAATAATTTTTTTTATTTATTTAACAAACATAATCATATATATTGTATCATGTTTATTTTGCTAATCAAGGCTGCATTTATTTGATCAAAAATAAAGTAAAAACAGTAATATTGTGAAATATTATTATAATTTAAAATAGTTATTTTATATTTTAATATATTTCATGTATATAATGAATATGAATGTGAATAAATGTAATTTATTCCTGTGATGCAAAGTTGAATTTTCAGCATAGTGTCACATGATCCTTCAGAAATCATTCTAACATGCTGATTTGCTGCTCAAGAAACATTTCTTATTATTACAAATGTTGAAAACAGTTTTGCTGCTTATTAAGTATAAAATTCAAATACATGATGATAAATGTCTATAAAAATGTTGGGAAACATTTCATTTGTAACCATTTTGTACTGTATATTTTGCATATCATTCAAACAGCATAATTAAATACTATAATATATGCATAAATGTGTATTTTTTGTAAAGACAACGCATGAAAAATCCCCTCAATGACAAGTCACTTATCAGAGCCCACTTTCACAGACCCTAAAAGTGCCTGATTGGGGTCATTTACAAACAGGGGGAGGAGGGGTCAAGCGTGGGAACACATCCTAATGTTAGAATCAGGTGGAGGCTGCTTCTTTAATGACCTGAGCATGGACAGCACTGTGAAGAGCAGGCCTGCTGTTGGCAGTGCAAAGAAATGGACTGACCATGTGACAGGAAAGAGAGTGCATGACATCTGTCCCCCGTACACCTCTGAGGAAGTGACCTGCCACCTCTCACACACCCACAGGACAAGTTCCTTTTTGTGGAGGTCATCTTTAACACACTATTTTGACAGCAGGATAGGCAATGATGATCTGTGGGGACGTACATGGTCTTTTGATGTCCACAAGCTTTGTTTAAAGGCAGAGGAAGGCAAGTGGAAACCTGAAGGCCAGCAGTGTTAACTTGATTTACGTAATCAGATTACTTTTTCAAGTAACTAGTAAAGTAACGTATTACTTTTTAAATTTAGAACAAAATATCTAAGTTACTTTTTTAGATAAGTAACGCAAGTTACTTTTTCACATTTATTGTCTGACAGCTCTCCTGTCCCCATGTTGAGAGAAATAAAGTGCCAAGGTGTTGTGTGCGCTGTGTAAATATGACGGTTATTGTAGTTCTAGACTAAATGTGAACATGCATTTACTCATCTCACAACATTCAGTATTCCTCAAAATGAATAAAATCAGTGAAATGCAATCTCAGAATTTTACGCAAACATGTAAGTAACTATATTAAATTACACAAATATACTTTATGTATTTAATCTCACTTTATTAACCAATGTCTTTGCTGCTGACCTTAAATGATCTCAATCATAAAAACAAGCAAAAATTACTTTAGATTAAATTTGGAAATAAGAGTGTTGATCTTCCTTCTCCTGTATCCTGTTTGTTTGAGCTGCGCCCTCTACTGCACAGGTGTAAATATGCATTTCCTTTAGCCTGAGGCTTATTTATTTGGGTGTGAAAAAACCTTAATTGCCAAAAATAGAACTTTTTTTTGTTGTTATTAAAAAACAAACAAGCAAGCCCAGCCCAGGTGAGAAAAAGTAATGCAAAAGTAATGTAACGCAATACTTTTCATAAAAAGTAACTAACACAATTAGTTACTTTTTTAGGGAGTAACGTAATATTGTAATGCACTGAAGGCCAGTGATCTGCTAGCAGCTACACTGGCTATAGGCAATATATATATATATATATATATATTTGCTATTCACACACAAGTACAAGACTTTTATATATATATATATATATATATATATATATATAAGTCTTGTACTTTTTACAGTAAAAACTTGATAATTGGTTAACTGTAAGTAACTTTGCCATATAGGCTAATATGGAAAGTGTAAATGGTTTAACATTGCATTATATATATAAACTCAGCTAACAAGGAATGCTCTCAGAACTTTAGTTAACATTCTGGCAAGGTTCTCTCACAATTATGAACAAACTTTCTTCCAGTAACATTAATAGAATGTTCGTTCAGAGTTATGTGGTCATTAATAATGTTCTCAAAACATTAGCACATAAAAAATGTTATACATTGTTCATGGAGCATTTTCCCCCCTGAAATGTGTTAGTTTGGACGTTTGTCTAACATTTTTTAAATGTTACTACGTTCAGAGAACATTCAAAACTAACGTTCCCATAATGTTTGAACAATGAAAATGGAATGTTCGTATAACCATTTTAAAACTGTACTGTAACATTCAGAAATAATGTTTTCATTACTTAATGGGAACGTTAGCAAAAATCTTCTTAGAACATGATTTTGTTAGCTGGGAAAATAATAAAATACTGTCAAATTTATGGATTTTGCAAGCAAAAACTATAAATTATCTTATAATTTATGGAGAAAAAACAGTAAAATGACATTCCCAGAAGTCCCTGTGTGACACATCACATGTGTTATATATCACATTTGATTATATTTTTTTTTGAAGTTTTGTTTCTTCTTATTTTTGTCATGATTAATACAGATTAGGGTGTTTTGCATTACATTCATCTTGAGGTTACTGTGTATTTAAACAAATTCAGTTCAGCCTACTATTACAGAAATCTTGCCTGTTTCTCACTGTTTTATATATATATATATATATATATATATATTTCTTGCAAACATGCATCACATTAAGTTTATTAGTTTGTTAATGTTGAAACTGTAATCCAAATGGATGAAAATTTTAAATGCAATTCAAATACGCAATCTTTTGTTGTTGTTTTTTTTTTTTGTTTCTTTTTATAAAAGCAATAAGCCACTTTGTTATTATTATTATCTTTTAAAAATAAGGAGGTTTTAGACACTCAGTGAATAGCAAATAAATAATGAATAGCAATAGCAAAACTATTCCATATTAAAAGCATGATTTGGTGAGGTTTATGACGTCAAACGTCTTTTCACTATATTAAAATATAAAGTTTAGCAGATTTAAACTTTTGGTATGGAACAAAACAATATCCATTAATATCAACTCCATTCACACTCGATTCAAATTCTACACCAAGTCACAGAATTAAGCATTTGATAATTATTACTTAAAAAAACAACAACAGCAAACAGCCTTATTCACTGTGATAATTAGTACTAATAAATCTAACTATTTATTGAAGATCAGTGTCTTTTATTGTAGATGTGACTGTTATGAAAACGATAAGTCAACTGAAGCTTGCTTTACTGTGGTAAAACCACTGTAACACAGTCTCATAGCAAATTGCTTTAGTAAACAACAATCGGCAAGCATGAACCATTAGCTTAGCATTAAACATTGTACTTTTTCGCTAGTTAGAATTTGAGAAACCCACACGGTCTAAAACGCTACAATTGTATCCTTTCATCTTGTAAAAACATATTTGTTGATATTCCTGAGGGAAAATCCCAGATCCATTTGCAGGAGGTCAAGGCGTCTTTCCTCCCTCTTGCTGTATGTGTTTCTGATGATTTGTGCAATTAGCTCACTGTCAGTGATGACAGGCCTATGACAGACTCTGTCACTATACGCCCAATACGGAGGTTTTCAAGAACAGAGTGGTACAGGAGCACTTTAGCCACCCCATCTGGTCCGTCTCCAACATCACAGGGAGTGTTTGCTTAAATTGTTAGTCCATTAAGGGAGCAGAACAGAGAAACTTGAAACTAATGATGCAGGATGAGTGGGACTATGAAATGCTAAAGGCCACCATGCTATGTTATACTGGAATAAACAGAAAATAATGTATATTTGATTAGCTGTGTTAGCCATATTCAGCACTGGATTTGCTTTGACCTTGCATGTGTGGGCATCATAAGGGTCAATGAGGGTTTTCGACAAAGAAAGGAATAGGGATGTTTGATGGTTATGTGGAGTGGGTGCTTCTGAACTGTTGTTCCCCCCTCACCATCTACAAGGCAGAGGAGGACCTCGTCAGCCCCATACCCGGCAATGATCCAGCAATGAAGCCCACGCCAGTCGTGAAACCAAAGCCTGAGCCAGCCACCATGACCTTCCTGGAGCAAGAACTGGTCATCATTTCTGTCCCGAGGCCACAGAATACCTTCAGATCTATCCAGGAGTCAGCAATTGTGGCACAGTCCATCCCCAAGCCAGAAGCAGAGCTCTGGCTCATTGATTTGTGGACAACGAAGCTAGTTCTCTCCCAAGTCCCCACCCCAAACTCTCTCCTCTTCTGTTGGACCTATGGGATTACATAGTCTCAGCCTCAGACGTCACGCCCATGGACCGTTGGCTGAACGTCTGATGCATATGCCACACTTAACTGGAAACACTTCAGGATTTTCAAAGTTGTCATCTGGTTGGTTGAATTCTACAGGATGTCCAGGAGACGTGCATTTCGCGTTCTTTAATGGTCCGCATGGAAACAAATGGTGTCAAACCTCCTTGTGTAAGAGGAAAGCCATCGTGTGACAATGAGCTCTTTCCAGGATCAACTAAATGCTGGATTTTCAAAAGTATGTGAAGTTTGTGGCTCCATTGTTGCAGTAAACTTGCACAACATTCTTGAATAAATAATTTATTAGATACATGCCGGTCTGATATTGTAGGGACATCGACTTTTCATGCCCATTATTATCCCCCTAAACATGCCACCGAACAAAACAAACTGTGATTGGTTGCGTTACATGTCAATCAAATGCGGTCTTTGGCCAATGAAAGCTGCGATAGAGTCGAGACCTTCTGCCATCAGTCTGAAGGTCTGGTTACACGAGACTAGGGATTAATTAGATGACCCGATCCTGCTCGAAGTTCTCCATACCCCATCATTTGCATCCACTCTCCTGGATCTGACTGCTCAGCTGGTGCCGCTCAGCTCCTTGCAGCTCTCTGGCTCCGCCTCAGGCCTCCTGATCCCCAGCTCGGAACAGTAAAGCAGATTCCTCGGCTTCACCTCGGGTCTCAAGGCTCATGACTCTACTTTGGCTCTGCTTAGACTCTGTGCTCCCTCTGCTCCACCGTGGTCCATCAGCCCTCGGGCTCCACCGGGAATCGTCACCCTGGTTCTGCTGTGAACCTCCACGCCTTGGGCCTCAACCCCTTCGGCTCCACCAGGCTCTTCCTTCCCTCCGGCTCCGCCTTGGTTCTCAATCCCTCTGGGTCACCCCTGTCTGGTGAGCCCCTGTCTCCACCTCAATCCAATGAGCCAGCAGCTCTACTTTCAGGCCTGCGATGTCGACCTGGACCATCATCCTCTCAGCACTACCTGGGTCTCCACCTCCCCGGCACCTCCTCTATCCTTTGATTCCCAGGTTTCGCCCAGACCATCAGTGAATGCTCCACCCTGGCTCCTCCCTCTGTCGGCTCTGCCATGGGGTTTTCCTCTGCCCACCTCCAGAGCCCCCACCCTCTCTCCAACACTGGACTGTTTATGATGTGAGGATACACCTTCCGGGAGGGGGGTGTGATGTCAGCGTTATGTTCCATTCTATGGACTCTTATTTTGATATTCTGTTTTGCTTCCTTTAGTTCCTGTTTCCTTGCGCTGTTTAGTTTCAGTTACCTTTGTTACTGATTATTTCCTCTTTGTTTCTATAGTTACAAATCAGTTTCACCTGTGTCTAGTTTGGTTTCCTTTGGGGTTTTTTTTGTTTGTTTGTTTGTTTATTTGTTTGTTTGTTTTTGTTGTTGTTGTTGTTGTTTTGTCTGATATCAGAATATATTGTTTTTCTTATGATATCAGGATGAAAATGAATTTTAATACAAAAATTATAAACTTGTTTGTCATATAGTCATAGAAGAACTGTATTCCAGTAGTTATATGATTAAATCAGCGTTATTTTAGTATTATTTATATACTATTATAGTATTTATAATATAATATTTAATATTTTTAATTCGCTTTTATTTTTATACTTTCAGTTATTGTAACTTTGTATATGTTCTTTCTACACTCCCTCTCACAACCCTCTTTACAGCGAAACTGATCTCAGGTCAGCGTAACTCGTAAGACCGAGTAGGTGTTTGATGCACAGCACATTTAAGCATGTAATGCAAGCATCATGCAGAGATTCTAAACAGGCTGTAGTGTTGGCTTCGGACCATCTACACCTTGCTGGATGTGATTTCACCCTAACTAGATCTAGATCTGAAGCCGTAAACCAGAACAAACTGTAGCTTTCATGTATTTCACAGCAATTTTAAAACTGGCTTTACAGTTACATACTTCACAATGCTATTCCTAAATATCAAGGGGAATATCAGAGACTTCAAAGAGAGAATTCATTAATCTGTATATGTATCTATGTGTGATGTGATACTTTAGTGTACTAGTTATTAGAAACTTAAATTGGTGTTTTCATTTTAGGCAGAGAAAAATCTTTACGAAATCCATGACAGCTAAAATAATATTGTCACTGACCAAGATAGAATTCAAATTTAATAGGGTCATTAACAGATCCACATTACTAATTAAACCATAATGAATTTAAACTAACCATGGGGGAAAGTGTGGCCTAATTAATTGAGTCCTTAAAGGGATAGTTCACTCAAAAAGTACAACTCTGATATCATTTACACACCCTCATGTCATTCCAAACCTGTGTGGTTGTGTGGAGGGCAAAATGGGATTGTTTTGCAGAATATTGACACATATTTTTCACAAATTAAAGTAAATAGGGACTGGCTATTAAGCTCCAAAAATGACCAAAAACAAGTAGTCTTGTTTGTAACGACATTTCTGTCTGTTATCACACAAAACTCTCATGTGGCTTTAGAAGAACTGAAATATGAAACATGATTTGAATTAACTACTTTTAAGATACCTTTTTGGAGCTTGAAAACACAAATCTCCATTCACTTCCGTTGTATGGAACAGAGCGTCTAAGACATTCTGCTAAATATCTCCTTTTGTGTTCTATCAAAGAACAACATATGTTTGTATGAACTGCTCCTTTAACTTCTTTTCATGTGTTTAAGAAAACATTTTTAGAACTTAGAGCTACCTCTGTAAAATTGTTTCTAGCTAACAATTGCATGATTTCTACTGGGAACTATAGGATTATAGCACTTTATTCTATAGCCCTATTCCCAAAACGCATACTATGTACTTATAGTTATTACAATAACTGGGTAATAACTATAGGTACTAACCCTGAACCTACTGTACCTCTAAACTTAACCTTAACTCATGTAGTTACCTGTATATGCAAGTAAACATACTGTAAACTAAAGTGCAACTGGATTATTTCATTTAGCCCCACTTAATATTAGGTGTCTTTAACTACTATGTACTTATGGAAAAAAAAAATTATTGTGTTCATGTTGTATTGCAAAACACTGCTATCAAGATGGGAAACAGGTAAGTTTAGAGACAGGTATGTTGGTATGGGTAGGTTTAAGGGTGGGTTAAGGTGTAAGGAAAGGGTCAACAGTGTTATAGATGTCATTTCAGAAATTAATTACAGCTTTAATTACATGCATTCATTTAATTAATTATAGGTACAAATGTAAACGCATGTATACAATTGTATTGCATCAAATGGTTCATTTAAATGTTATTACATAGTAGTTAAAGGCAAAATATAAAGTGGATCCAATCATTTTCCATTCTTTGCAAGACAAATGACTTATGGATGACTTATTAATAAATTGTAATATGTATTATGTACAAAAATCTCCCCCAGTTCAGTGTTTCTCCAACTTCCTGTTCCGAGGGTCATTTGTCAGCATTTACACGGATCATGTCAAGAATCAGACATTAGGGTTAGGACACAGCAGTTGAGTAAATAGTGTCTGGAATCGTCTTGGCATATCCAATTCCACACCTAAATCACAGAATGACTAGGTTTATCTAAAGATAAACAGAACAGCGAAAGAGAAATGAGAATATCTGTGCTCAAACTTCAATATCCACAATCAAAATTTTAAAGTTGTGTATAATTTTGACAATTAAAAGACCATTACCTCCACCAATGGTGAGTAGTTTGGGGCAGGGCTATCTGTTTGGTTGACCAATGGCAGACAAAAGGCGCCAAAATAACACACTTCAGCTTGAAGGTACAGTGCTCAGCGTAAATGAACAATATCTCAATGAACATAAAAAACGTTGACAAGACTAAGTTTAATATAACATCTGTTTAACTTATAACATGAAAGTAAGGTTAATAATATAACTTAGATTTCACATTTTTCAGTTTTACTCAAATTAGGGTGATGCAAAAATGAGTACACCCCACAACAAAAACTACTACATCTAGTACTTTGTATGGCCTCCATGATTTTTAATGACAGTACCAAGTCTTCTAGGCATGGAATAAGCAAGTTGGCAACATTTTGCAACACCTATATTTTTTCATTCTTCAAGAATGACCTCTTTTAGAGACTGGATGCTAGATGGAGAGTGATGCTCAACTTGTCTCTTCAGAATTCCCCATAGGTGTTCAATTGGGTTCAGATCAGGAGACATGGTAGCATCTTCTCTTTCAGTATAGAGCAGTACATCTGTGAATTCATGACGCCATCAATGAAATGCAGCTCCCCGACACCAGCAGCACTCATGCAGCCCCACATAAGGACACTGCCACCACCATGTTTCACTGTAGGCACCATGCATTTTTCTTTGTATTCCTCACCTTTGCAACGCCATACAGTTTTGAAGCCATCGGTTTCAAAAACATTCTTGGTCTCATCACTCCAGAGTCTAGAGTCCCAGTAGTCTTCATCTTTGTCAGCATGGGCCCTGGCAAACTCTAGGCAGGCTTTTTTGTGCCTGGGCTTTAGGAGAGGCTTCTTTTGTGGACGGCACCCATGCATGCCATTCCTCTGCAGTGTACGCCGTATTGTGTCACAGGAAATAGTCACCCTGGTTTGGCTTTCTACTTCTTTAGATAACTGCAGTGAACTTGCATACCGATTTTCTTCAACCCTTCTCATCAGAAGACGCTCCTGTCGAGGTGTTAACTTCCGTGGACGACCTGGACTTCTCTGTGAGATGGTTGCAGTTCCATCTTTTTTTTTATTTTTGTACCACTTTTGCTACAGTATTCTGACTGATAAGTAAAACTTTGCTGATCTTCTTGTAGCCTTCACCTTTCTGGTGTAAAGAAATTATTTTCTTTCTCAGGTCTTGTGACATTTCTCTTCCATGTGGTGCCATTGCTGACAGCATGAAATGGGAAGGGGTTTTAACACCCTTTTATAGTCAACTGTCTGCTATTTAGACTCACCTGTGGTTGAATTCTTGTTAAATTAGACATTTGTAGTCTAAAATTTAGCTTTGCTCCAGAGACTTTCAGTGGGGTGTACTCATTTTTGCATCACCCTAATTTGAGTAAAACTGAAAATGTTGTTCTCTAACCTTACTTTCATGTTATAAGTTAAACAGATGTTATATAAAACTTAATCTTGTCAACATTTTGGAAATTGTTTTTGTGTTCATTGTGATATTGTTTAAAATGTTACTTTTCAAAGGGGGTGTACTCATTTACGCTGAACACTGTACTTACTTTGAATTATAATTTTAATGGTTTTGCCATTAAAACAAAAACTGTCATGATTTGAATTAACGTAATATGCAACAATAGTATCAAGTCTCTTTTGCTTTCCTAAGTCCAAATCTTTAATCAAAATACACCATTTTTCTTGATGAAGGCATTTGCTTTCTGATCTTGGACTTGGAGCGTGTTGATGCCAGTGTATTTACTAGCAGAAGATTAGAACAATTATAATGCTTCATCCCTGTCTGGTTCCTAACCAGGTGTCTGACCCTGCAGCCCTGATTCCACCCCTTACAGGCTTTCTCAGCTGCTGATATGCGTGTTATGCGAGTATGACTTGACTGTTCTTATTTTGGTACATCACTATCAATCAAACTCCTGGATGGGAAGGCCAACCTGACCCCGACGCCCTGAGAAACCTGAAGCGAGGTGAACAGGAATCTCCCTGTTTTTTAAAGCCAACTGGACCAACGAGAGTCTTGAAATAAACTGGAATGGACTGGTTAGGAAAGATTCTGAGGAAACTGAATGTTTCAGTAAAAGTGTATTGAGGTGTTTCTACAACTATGGTCCCTTTTGTCCCTATACGGACATCTAGAAAATAAACCATTAAAACACAATTTTCTCAGTTTATTTGTCAACTACCAATGTCTAACAGTGTACATGTGAATTACAAGAGAATTCTGTCACTTTTTTCCACTGAAAGTAATTCCACAACAGTGTCATTTACACATCTAAAGTTATATATTTGTATTTGATAGCATTCTGTGGTGGAAATTACATTTTGAAAGTTTTTGGAAAAAGAATGGCAAACTTCTTTGCTTTGTTAAGAATTGTATGTATCCTTAGAACACAGAACTAAATTATATTTTCTTTTTGCATAATTTCACAAAATAACAGTATGGAAATTGTATCGGAAATGACGCACAATAAAAATGTTGTGCTTATGGATGGTGATATTTTCTTCATACATCACATATCTCATATTTTATCTAAACTATTACACTATATGACAATGTAATGCTGCACATATAATGATTTTAAATGTATAAGTGATGAAGGCATGATAACAAGGAAGTTTTAATGTGACGGTTTTTAATGAATAATAATTTACAATTTAATGTTTTTAATAAAAATCAACCCCAGGGACATAAAAGTGCCCAAAGTTTGTAGATTCGCTACTTATTCACCAATGCGTTCTAAGTGAAACCTGAGTCAAGTTGCTCACACATTGGCTCAGTGATTATCACCATACCAGAATCTCAAGCACAAGCAATAAGGGGTTGGGCTTCATCACACCATAACACACTCATGGGACTATTTATAATGTGTCTTGTGCCACAGAAGGTAACATTTTTTTCACACTTTCCTTCCAAGTGTTGAAAATGTCCTGCTTGAAATGGAGTAGCCAGACGGAGCATTTAAATGGTGTTTTCATCAGGTTCCAGTGCGTTTTCACCTCTCGGGTCCTCGCTGTTGATAGCTAAGAGGATCTTTAGCTTTTTTGTTTGGAGCTAGACTGACTCAGATTAATGTCTTGGAGAAAGTCACTAGTTAATTAGAGAGAAAGCTGTGTAATGTCACGGTTCACACGGTCCCGAGGGGCTGGAGTGAGTGAGGGGTATAAAGTTGAAGGAGGGACAAAGGGTGAATTTTTTGGCAGCAAAGAAAAAAACATGGATATGATCATGACTTTGTCACATTCATGCTTTTGTAATCCATTTAGACTCCAATTGTTCAACAAAGTTTCAATGAAAGTCAGTATAAAATGTGTCCTGCCTATAGAAACTGATTTTTGATACATTCGCTTTATTTACATGTAACCAAACAATCTGTTAGTATTCAGACTGATGACTTGATCAGTCTGAAAAGTCTTCATACAAACACCTTAAAGGGATAGTTCACCCAAAATGAAAATTTTGTCATCATTTACACACCCTCAAGTTGTTCCAAACCTGTATAAATTTATTTGTTCTGATGTACACAAAGAAAAGATATTTGGAAGAATGTTTGTAACCAAGCAAATCTCGCCCCCCATTGACTGCCATAGTAGGAAAAAAAATAATTGTCTGGTAGTCAATGGGGGGTGAGATCTGCTTCGTTACAAATATTCTATACAAAATATCTTCCTTTGTGTACAGCAGAACAAAAAAAATTATACAGGTGGGGGAGTAAATGATAAATTTTAATTTTTTGGGTGAACTATCCCTTTAATCGAGCCGACTGATCCGAATCGGATTGAAAGGTGGTGTCGACCTGAAATAATCCAATCGATAGGAAAAAAATAAACACTTGCATCTGATTATTTTCAAATCCGATTGAAAAAATAATCGCTTAAGTTTTGTTCAGAATACAAGTAACGCACACGAAAATGAATATGTAAATCGGATTGCAAAGTTTGGATTCATATAAATAATTTTTAAATGGAATCAAAAATCAGACTTCATCAATCAGATTCAGATTCATTAGTAAATCAGATTCATTAGTATCAATGTAAATTATTGCATGTAAACATCTGTATTGTGAAGTGGATGTTTGATTATTCTAATATGTTACTTAAATCTCACTTATATGTTATCTATATATGTCACTCATATGCTAATACTTATTTTGGGATTTACAGTTGGAATTAAAGAAAGCAACATGCAAGTGTTTGTTTACAACAATTACATGTTTGCATATATAACCATATAATCAATTCAGTTTAGATGTATAGATTGTTTGCTTTAAGACAAAAATCCTTTTTTTTTTTGCAGTGATGCCATAGAAGAACCCAAAATGGTTGCCCAAAGAACCTTCCAGTGAACAGTTCTTAAAATAACAATTATTTTTTAGTGAGAAGAACACTTTAACAATCTAAAGAAGCTTTTTTCACTAAAAGAACCTCTTGTGTATTGGAAAAGTTCCATGGATGTTAAAGGATCATCATGGAACCACAGATGCCAGAACTTACCAGGCTGTTCTGGGGGGCTGCCAGGGTGTTTCTAAAGGGCTTTCGCATTGAAGGAGCATACTCATAGTTTCTATAACTATTGTTGGGAGTACCCGCTTTTTGGTGTGTCCACACTGCAGGAATTGGGAATGATTTTAGTTATAGGAACCCCTTTTGGGGGGACTAAATTAGCTACTTCAGAGTAGGCATACGTTGATTGGCCGAATGCATGCCATACAAAACACTGGCACCTCGCATTTCTAAAAAGTAACCATGCAAGCAGGGCCCAGTTTATACCTGGTATTAAGATGCGTTTTGGTCAATCGGATCACAAGTCGATGAGGGAGACATTCCCATTTACACCTGGTATTTTAATTCATCTCTTTTGTCCACTTTCAACCACTTCTGATCTGATTATTTCAAGGGAAGGGTCTATATGGGCGGGTAAATGTATGGGTTTTTTCACATCTTTCGATCTAATTGATGAAATAAGCTTGGTTCATTTACATATAAACATGAATGGAGATGATGGAAAAACATATGGAGCAGCTTTCGCTTCCGCTCTGACAGCCACAAAACCACGGTTATTGCTGTGAATGCATGTTTGAAATCAGGAATGGTGAGAGAACATTGTGCTTGGTACATTTTTTGTCTTCAAACCAAACTTGGATCTTCAACCAACAAAGTTTAAATCCCATCTGGCTAGCGTGCTTCCCTTAATGTTTAATGTTTAATGTAGGTGGAGAGTAGGCGGTCTTTTGTGGCTGTTTGAATGCATTCGACCCCATGAGTGTTTACACTACGAAAGCAATCTGATCGAATGCGTTTTCGACTACCTCTGGAAGTGGTTGAAAATGGACAAGCTCAAAGCATGTTAGCCCCCGTCGTCCACTTGTGATCCGATCAACCAAAACGTATCTTAATACCAGGTGTAAACAGGGCCCAGGAAAATGGTGGCTAGTTCCTATAACAGAGTTCCGAAAAACTATATCATTTGGTTTGAAACTTACTTTGCGACAGTTAAAAATAGTATGTTCTATTTAATATGAATGTGTATAGTAGGAATGAAATCTAGACGTACTAAATCCACTATGTCGTCATGTGACCAATGCGTCAATTGCGTCGCTTCATTTCCATTCACAATCCTTTCCCGTGGCCTCATGGGATAGTAAAGTGACCAAGTAGTACATACAAGTGAATCATACAGGTTTGACATGAGTGTGAGTAAATGATGTTAATTTTTGGGTGAACTATCTCTTTAAATAAAATTTAATTTCACTTAATCACAGTCATTAATATGAACATTTGAAAGAGTGCAACAAATGCCCAGTGCAGAAGCCCACCTTAAACCTCTCATCCCCAGTCGGGGGCCAGAACTGTGGCCCAGCTCCTGTCTGCAGACTCCTGGTAACTGAAACTACAGCACAGTTGGACAACACAGCATGATAATTGGAGAATTACAGCTGTTAGTCACACAAAATACATTGCAGTTGTAGGTCGGGGACCTGGAGGTCGAGGCACAGGAAGCTGAAGTGTAATTTAGAGGCAACCAGTGCCAATTTCATACCCACAACCCCCTCCATGAAGTCCACCTGTTAACTAGACCCTTGTCAAGCAAAGACAAAACATAATCAATGAATAATTAATAACAATTCATTTTTGCTATCTTGGCATGTCTCTCGTCATTTCTATTGAGATTAATGAGTAAGGCTTGTCTGATGTGTGCTATGAAAGAAACGTTTAATGTGCCACAATAGCTGCTACGAGCACTTTAGGCAGAAAGAATTTGATCTTAGTCGACGCCTATTTAGAAGATGTGCAGTTACTGTTGGCCAGACACACTCTAAAAATCAAATCATCTATTACATTCTATCCATTTTATGTCTCATGGGCTCTTTTTTCATGTTAAACTTGATTATGAATCTTAAAAGTGCACAATACTGACAAAATGGAAAGATGCCAAACGAAAGCCAAAACGTCTATCTGTATGTGTAATAGTGATATATGAATATATAATTGTCATGGTTATGTTTAGTTTATCTGTGTTTTAAGGCATGTTTACACAACACACGCATTCACACGGATCCACAAAAATGATTAAAAACACTGTATTATGCATGTAAGGCCAGTAGTTGGCGATGTCACTTTGTAAACAAACACTATATGCACCTAAAGACTGAATAATACGCATGTGCATGACTTCATCGTTTTTACAAATTCACATTTTTGTAGTTCATATGGAGACGATAACAGTATAGCTTTCAAAAACTTACTCTTTGAAACTGATTTTAAAAGCCGCCAAAACACTGCTGTCGTGTAAATGAATGTCTAAAATGCATAAAAAGTTTTCCGTTTTTAGTTAGGCCCCTTAGTTTTATTTTTTCTTGTCTGACACACCTGTTTGATTTCCTTGTCAATTTCCATGGTTTTTTGATTAGCTGAACACCTGTTGCTCGTTTCTTTGATTGGTTTGGTTTTGTATATATTAGGGGTGTAACGGTACATGTATTCGTACCGAACCATTTCGGTACAGGGCTTTCGGTACGGTGCACGTGTGTACCAAAGCATTACATTGCAACATTGTAGCCTAACCACTAATAATTGCAATAAGCTCTGCGTTTTGTTACTTTCAATAAGAAACAAAGTGTCATCCTTCAAATTCTGTCCACGAAATCACGAAATTCAAACAGAAAATGTCGTTTTGACGCTCTGATGCGGTGTGACAGATCACTGTATAGGCGCCTCAGTTCAACCGGCAACGCGAGCGCAAGTGAATGCGATCATCTCTTCCTCTTTAATACTAGTTACAGAATAAACATGAATGAACATCTGAAGGTATGCTGAAAGATACAGTACAACTTACTGAAACGGTCATATCTCTTGTAATCGCTCAATCAGTGTTTCAACGGCGGAAAGACATCAATGAAAGCTTGTAAACAATGTCATGTAGCATTTACCTCAGAAAAGCCATTCAGTGTCCACAGCTTGTTAGTTCGCTAGAGAAATTAAATCTTTCGCTTAATATATGCACTGTATTAGCCTATATATTCATTATATTATACTTAATCTTTTAGTGATGTCTTGATTATTTAATGTATCTTTATATAAATCTGTCATGAAAATGACAACCACTGTGTAGAAATTATTATTTTTCTCCCCACCTGCTGTACCGAAAACCATACTGAACAGTGACTTCAAAACTGTGTACCGTTACACCCCTTGTATATATTGAGCTTCTTTTCTGTCAGTCTTTGTTCTGTCTTCATTGCGTTTTTAGTTGGTTGTTCTGTTCTTGTTTTTGGAAGCCCAGTATCCTAAGAACCTTCGTTTTATGTTAAGTTTTTGAATAAACCATTACTGCTGCAAATAGATCCTGCTGTATCTTATCATGCTTCAGCCAACTGTGACAATAATTTATTTAATAATGTATTTTATTGTATTATTGTGAAAAATTTATCTTGGTCTTTCTTCCATGGGACTGCTGATAAATAAATGAATAAATATTTTAGAAAATGCAATTAATGCCCGGTTTCACAGACAGGGCTTAGCCTAAGCCAGGATTAGGCCTTAGTTCAGTTAGGATATTTAAGTAGTTTTTATAAATGTTCGCTAGAAAAAAAACATTACAGGTGTACATTTTGAGACAAAACAATGACACATTACACAGTACAAGTTGCTTTCAGTTAAAACAGCTCAAACATGCATTTTATTTTATGACTAGTTTAAGCCTTGTCTGTGAAACTGAGGGGAAATGAATTACTGTGACATGTATGTTCTTTTCCTGTTTCAGTTTCCCTGTGACACAGTTTTCCCACGTGATTGATTAGTTATCCCGTTCACCTGTTGTCTATCAATTTACTCATCAGTCCCTGTGTGAGCGTGCATGTTTTTGTGATTTATGAGGACACAAATTTGTATAATGACATGGGTATTACACTGGTATTACAATGTAAACATGAAATATGAGGACATTTCATTAGTCCTCATATTTAAATTAATACTAAACAAAGTTTTATTAAAAATTTAAAAATGCAGAATGTTTTCTGTGATGGGTAGGTTTATGGGTAGAGGTAGTGTAGGGGGACAGAATGTACAGTTTGTACAGTATAAAAACCATTACGCCTATGAAATGTCCCCACTTTCATAGCAAAACAAACCTGTGTGTGTGTGTAATCAGCATATCATATATATATATATATATGATATGCTGATTACATGCACACACACAGGTTACATTTCATTTTACTTTATTATTGTGAAACAATTTATCTTGTTATGTTATCCATGTAACTGCCAATCATTGTTAAATGGAAACAAATAAATAATAATTTTTAAGAAATGCAGTTAAATGAATTACGCTGACTAATTATGAATAATCATCATATATGAACTCTGGTAACACTTTTGTTTAGGGTCCAATTCTCTAGTTGCTTATTAACATTACTCGGATATTGGCTGTTTATTAGCAATTATAAAGCACATATTAATGCCTTATTAACCATATTCTACCTCCCTTAAATGATAACTTCACTTTGAAATGAAAATTACCCCAAGATTTACTCACCCTCAAGCCAACCTAGGTGTATTTGACCTTCTTCTTTCTGATGTTATGTTCTGAACATTATAAAGCTTGGACGCATCAGGATATTTATTTATGAATATAACTCTGATTGTGTTCATCAGAAAGAAGAAAGTCATATACACCTAAGATGGCTTGAGGGCGAGTAAATCTTGGGGTAATTTTCATTTCAAAACTAATCCTTTAACCCTACCCAATACCTAAACTTAACAACTACCTTACTAACTATTAGTAAGCAGTAATTAGAAGTTTATTGAGGCAAAAGTCTATTAAAGTAGTTAATAGTTACTTTATAGTGATAATTAGACCCTAATCTAAACTGTGACCGAAAATATGTGTATGTGTAAAATGTGCAAATATATTTTTATTTTTTTAAAAACACTTAATACTTAATTGTTCTAAATTAACACATTAAACCGACAGGCCTAGTTGTGTAATATTTCTTTTCAGTATTTCATGGTCTTATTGAGCTGTTGTGTATATGTTTTGCAGATGGGCAGTCAGAGTTCAGACCACCTGTTCGGTTTTCCTGTTTCAGAGTAACCTGTCCAGGAAGGTCATTGTGTTTTCCAGTGAACAACAAAGCACAATAGTCCTGAGGTCAAGGGTGAGGGGGGGATCTTTAGACACAGCGCTTGATAACGTCAATAAAATTCAATTTCAGAAGATTATCAGTGGGCAAATGATAAATAATGTGTCATCTGTGTATTTTAACAGTGGTAATAATTGCGAAGACTAAAAAAAAAATATCTAGCATAAACAAAGCAGTTCTTGGGGAAAACCCCAGAGCTCATATGGAAAGTTAATCTAATGGCACCTCTCTAATGTCCCCTCATTCAGCCTCCCCTCTAAAGACCCCCTGCAGGCACAGGGCAGGGTGGGGACAGTCCAACGTGATTAACACCCAGGCGGGAACAGCATGTTGGAACATGTCCCTTCCTGGGGTCCCTTCCTTTGACTGAAAAGACAGATCTAGGATCAGTTCTCTTTTCCGTTTGCTAACGCATGTGACTCCGAAAACTGTACTCAGATCAGAGAGGAAGGGAGCGTTGTGACAAGCGATTCTCAAGTCAGTGCTGCAGCGATTGGGAAGAAGCTGGAAGTGTTGGTCCCACAGAACCAAACCTGTCGAAGCTACTGAGGGTGCCCTAATTAGGGTCAAAGATTTGTTTGCAGAACAACGCAATGTGGTGGACTAATTCAGAGCAAACTCATGAGAAAGCAATGAACTGGAAGATCTGAGAGTTGAAAAGTGTGACAACTCATTTTACTATTAAATTCATAGATCAGGAGAATTTCCAAACTGATACAACACTTGCTCTGTATTTTAGTAGTTTTCCAGTACAATTAAATCAAGATAAATTTACTTGAGAAGCAAAATGACTGAAGATATTACACCTTGTTTTATATATATATATATATATATATATATATATATATATATATATATATATATATATTTGCACATATTTTCCAGTACAAATATCTAAACATTCTTACATCAAGATAAGTTTAGATATTTGTACTGGAAAATGACAAAATTCTAAGAAAGAAAATCATTTTTTTTTTTGTAGTGAAGGGCTATGGATCATCAGATTTTGCTCAAAGATCATGTGCTGCTGTCATTAATATAGTACTAAAACATGTTCATTTTCAATTCCGCTTTTTACTCAAATTGTTGTGCTGATATTATTTGTAAAAATATTGTGATTGATTTATAATAAATAATATAATAAATAATACATTTAATATTTTAAAATCAATCAATCCAAAATAAAATCATTTTCTTACTGGTCTCAAACTTTTTTTAAACCCTGCACCACCAAAATGTACATTGTCTCAGAAAATGGAATTTAAAGCAAATTATTTAAAATAACGAAAAGCATTTAAAGTTAAAGGGTTAGTTCACCCAAAAATGAAAATAATGTAATTTATTACTCACCCTCATGCCGTTCCACACCTGTAAGACCTTCGTTAATCTTCGGAGCACAAATTAAGATATTTTTGTTGAAATCCGATGGCTCAGTGAGGCCTGCATAGACAGCAATGACATTTCCTCTCTCAAGATCCATAAATGTACTAAAAACATATTTAAATCAGTTCATGTGAGTACAGTGGTTCAATATTAATATTATAAAGTGACAAGAATGTTTTTTTTGCACCCAAAAAAATAATAAAAAAATAACTACTTAATATAGTGATGGCCGATTTCAAAACACTGCTTCATGAAGCTTCGGAGCATTATGAATCTTTTTTGTCGAATCAGTGGTTCAGAGCGCCAAAGTCATGTGATTTCAGCAGTTTGGCAGTTTGACATGCGATCCGGATCATGATTCGATACGCTGATTCATAACGCTCCGAAGCTTCCTGAAGCAGTGTTTTGAAATCGGCCATTACTATATAAGTCGTTATTTTGTTTTTTTGGCACACCAAAAATATTCTTGTCGCTTTATAATATTAATATTGAACCACTGTACTCACATGAACTGATTTAAATATGTCTTTAGTACATTTATGGATCTTGAGAGAGAAAAAGTCATTGCTGGCTATGCAGGCCTCACTGAGCCATCGGATTTCAACAAAAATATCTTAATTTGTGTTCCGAAGATGAACGGAGGTCTTACGGGTGTGGAACGACATGAGGGTGAGTAATAAATGACATTATTTTCATTTTTGGGTGAATTAACCCTTTAAAACTTGCATTCTGTAAATTTATTTTCATTTATTCACCCTCATGTCATTTGAATTCCATATGATTTTCTTCTGAAAGTGGCCAGGCTTTAAAATGACTAAACATTAAAAAATCAAAACACAGTTTTTTGAAGTCATTTTGTGTAAGAAATAGGGAGTGTATTGCCAAGAATCTGGCACATAGTTAATAGAAATTCAGCTGTTCATTGTTTGTTCATGTTAGTTCACAGTGCAACTAATAACAAATAGCAACTAATGTTAACAAAAAAAATATATTTTAATAATGTATTAGTAAATGATGAAATGAACATTAACTAAGATTATAAAACAGTTAGTTCCTGTCCTTGATTCTGATTGGTCAAGCTGTGTTTTATTCACGATAACCACTTCACCCAACGGTTCTGTGTATCACTACGCAACACCCTTAGCAACCACTCTTAGCAATGCAAACGGTATGTTCTAAATTGATATTGTTCATTGAAGCTTACTGTATTATATAGAAGAGCATTGTGAGAAAGAAATCGAGTGAGCGAGTTTATTCCCTCCATTCAGATAACATCTTCCTTCAGGTCAGTCCTATGTTCATAACAAAAAATCTGTTTAAATGTCCGATGTATTATCTTGTCCTTTTAACAGTTAAGGGGTTTTCCCGTGACTGACAGCGCTAGTCAAAGCATTTTTCAGTTGTTCCGTGTTCACAACAATTCAGTATTTTCAATGTAAAAGTCTTCGCTACTGACTGACACACTCATAAAGATAGTCTTTGCTGCTATCTAATGGCGTAATAATGTAACTTCTGTTGCTGGTCACGGTCAGGGACTATTTTTTTCCGGCGGAAGAAAGGCTTTTAGTGAAAGTTTACTTCATGAAAGTTGCACTGATACATATTTTTGGCTTTAATATTTGTATTGTGTGGTAACCATTTTATAAACGCAATAAGGTACTCGAGGCTAGTGCTGTATCGTGAATAAGCCACGGCTGAAGGGGTTGCAGGCACTCCGTTTCCCGTCGTGCCTAACAACGCCCTTCAGCCGTAACTTATTCACGATACAGCACAGCCTCGTGTACCTTATTGCTTACTCATTAAATACTGCAGAAGTATTTTTAATTCTTAGTTTATGTTAACTAAAGTAGTTAACTAATGTTAACTAATGAAACCTTACTGTAAAGTGTTACCGAAATACACCCAAGTTTAAGTCAAATTTTACCCTTCCCCATAACACTCAAATGTTCAAAACTTGCAACCTCGAGGATCATTAAGCCTGGATTTACATCACTGATGTCACCTTTCATAAGTGTTGTGACCGATGCATCAAGTTTGAATGTATTTTTTTGAATGTTGATGATGATGATGAAGATTTGACAGCCATGGAAAAGGATTTGGGGCTTAAAATATCCAAATAGTCAAGTCACTTCTGTGTTTTGCATCATTCAAAGTTGTAATATTGACCTAGAACATTTCCAAGATTTTGACAGAATCCTCTGAAATGAGGAAACTGCCAGAATGATGAAGTGTTTTGCAAACCCAAACTGAAAAGATGATCAAATCAGAATTTGTAGACAATCAAAACAGAGAAAATCCTCTACTAATGACAATTTTTCCCACAGGCCTTGAATGTCAAAACATGTAACATCTGGATATTTGGTTCCAATTTTTAAATGGATTACAGCAACACAACTATATCCCAAAGACCAGACCAACCAATTTACAACCCCGTCTGCCACCCAGACTAAATACACCTGGATGTGGCTCAATTATTCACACTCGCTCACATTCCACCGTACATGGGGCACAAGCGCTTTTCCACGCTATTTAGGCGCACCGAGCATACAGATATACAGGTTGATATTAAATCTGATACCCAATGGTGTTTATCCTCCCAGACAGGGCAATCCAAAGCTGTAAAACACATTGAGGTTTAACTACACACCATTGTTATCCAGTATGAGACTGTGAGAAAGGCAAGGTTCAGCGTGTTTAGTCCTGAGCTCGAGCACGGGTTGTGTTTCAAGTTAATTAACTCTCTCTAATGGAATGATCACAGTAAATGTGTGAAGTTAATGAAGCAATATTATCCCTCATTAAAATTGTTTACATTTTCAGTGTAATACATTCTTCAACAAATTCAAGAAATAATTCAATTAGAATAACGTTCCTTAATAACATTAACAAACTTTTTTTTTATTATATATAGGCTGTATATTATATAATAATATTATAATATAATAATTATATAATTAAATTATATATAATAATAAATAAATGAACCAATATATATAAAAATATTTTATAGTGTAAATCCATGTTTGGGATCATCATCTCTTGTGTTCATCACGGCTACAATTATTTGATCAAAAATACAGTAAAAACAGTAATATTGTGAAATATTATTACAATTAAAAATACTTATTTTCTATTTTAATATAGATTAAAATGTAATGTATTCCTGTGATGCAAAGCTGAATTTTCAGCATTATTACTCAGTCTTCAGTGTTACATGATCCTAATACTTGATTTGCTGCGCAAGATACATTTCTTATTATTATTAATGTTGAAAACAGTTGTGATGCTTCATATGCATTCATGGTGGGCATAAGAGACTCTTACTGACTCCAAAATTTTGAACGGTATGTGTGTGTATTATACATATATATATATATATATATATATATATATATATATATATATATATATATATATATATATATATATATATATACACACACACACAACAGTTCTTTCTGGTTCTCGAATCTGATTGGCTGAGATGTCTTTCCAACCGTGCAATATTCTATCAACACCATGGAATCACCGTTTCAGCATTCTTACAGCAAGCATCATGGCGGACGATATTTTTAAAGATACTACTGTTGTTTTGTAATGGAATGTAGTTTTAAGAGTTTTTTAGGTGCGAATTTAGTTGTTTAGACCTCAGATATGTGATTTATATGAAAACATAGCGCCTATTTGAAAATTTGTTTAGACACTTTTGAGAGCTCCAGGCCGTCAGCGACCATTCAGTGCTCATATACCTGCCGAGAACAGCTTCATCTGTATGCCAGTCCTTCGGGAATTTGCCACTGGCTCTTATGTGGATAGTGTTTATATGTATATACTGTATGTAAATATAAATTAAATATATATATATATATATATATATATATATATACACACACACACGTATATATTTACATATATTCTGTGTGTATGTGTGTGTGTGAAAGTTATATTAAATTTATTATTTACTGTTAACAATAATCATGTATAAATAAAAAAAAGAAAAAAAAAAAACATTATTAAACATAAATTGGCAAGAGGACTGGACCATTTTCCCGAGACATGCATTAAAATTTATACTTACTGAGATAAAGTAAATTCAGACTATATAGAACTGAACTTTCTGCCTTTAAGAGCTCACTGTAGGAGCGGATGGGATCGCATGTTAATGGGCTGTGTGAATGTAGCGTGGAGGATGGGATTGGGCATGGCAAGGACCCTTGCAGAACGTCCACTGTCAACACCTCACAAAGCCTTTCCATGCCACCCCACATGAGCGGTAACTCTTTAAGCCATTGAGAAGCATTGTGCCAAGCATTGTGGACCAGATCAGAAGTCTCTTTCTGTTTTCTTTCCGGTTTCATTTCATTCTTTAAATTATTTTGCATCAAAGATAAAAGCCATAAACAATTTTTTTAAAATTTTCACCATAAAAGTAAAATTTTATCATACATATTTATCATAAAAAGTACATTCTGATTTGTGTTCCAGAGAAACAATAACAGTAAATGGCTTGAGTAAATAATTCTCATTTATCTGTGAACTATTCCTTTAATGTAGATCACACTTTAGGTCTCTGACGAAACCAATATGAACAGAGGCATATCTCTTCCGCGGCATCAAAGCTTTTCTCTTTGTGACCGGCCCTACTGGGACAGGGGTTGGTGGAGGGCCACGACCACAGCCCCTCAACATCTCTCATCGTTTAGACCCGATCGCCACTTCGTTGACATTCCTCCCTCTCCCGGCAGAATGCGTTCCCATTTTCCGAGCTCAGTGCCAGAGGCGCAGACCCCCCACCCTGAGGCTGGCATCGTGCCCACATTAAGTGCAGAACAGGCTGGACGGCGCCACTGGCGCTTAAAGCAACATTTAATGTTTCACAAGGCTGTAGGAGTCAGGATTACACTCTGCAGTTCTTTAAAGCCTGCGGTGCGGGAAACAATCAGTGCGTGGCTTTTTTGCCTCGGTACATGAGGGCACGGCTTGTTACGAGACCCGGCACTGGGAAACGGATTCAGATCTGTAGGGCTACACCTGCACCTGGCATGGGCATGAAATGACCAATAAAAAACAAGAACTTAAAAATGTTCCCAGCGCTGCCAGATATTTGATCTAACCGAATGCGGCCCAATGCGTTTACATTTTCGAACTGCTCTAGAAATGATAATAAAACCTTGTTTGGCAAGGAGGGGGCTTTGAAAGTCTGGACTGGGTCAGGGAGCCCCTCAGATGAGACACCAAACATGGCATTCAATGACAAATGACAGGAGCGTTACAGAATCCAAATGGCGCTGTCAGAAAATGCACAGTTGTTGTGCCAAAGCACTCAAAATTCCCCAAAACGATGCCCACACATTGCATGTTCTACTTAGGATAGTTATCAAGTCATTGTTATTGCCCCCTTTATTCATACAATTTTGTTTTGAAAAAAAAAGAACAGAAAAAAGAAAAGAAAAGCTCCTATTTCTCCTCTTGGAACTTCGACAACACCTCCACGGTTCAGCTTTGCGCTTTAATGTCCAACTTGGTTCAGACTCTTTTGCTCCGTTTGACCGAGGCCAGTTGGGGAGATTTGGCAGACGGAGCAAGTGCTGATAGGACAAGGTCCATAATGTTGCACACGCACGCCAAAGTTTTCAGTAATGGCAGCACTGACAAAAAGAGAATTATGAGGGGATGGTGTAGCTGAGAGGTTGCCAGAGGGGAACTAGCATTTTGGACATGGGGGATATTAGATGTCAGCATACCAAAGGGAGTGAATTCAAGCTATCATATAATACATGACCTATACTCTTAAAGGGATAGTTCAACCAAAAATGAAAGTTCTGTCATCATTTACTCATCCTCATGTCGTTCCAAACCCGTAAGCCAACCAAAGTCTTATGGGTTTGGAACAAAACATAAATTAAGATATTTTTACTTTTTATTTTTGAATCTGTTCATCATATAATGCTATTGTATCTCTTCACAAGACATGGATTAAATGTACAGATACATCTAGGATATTGCATATGTGTATATAAATATATACTTCCTATTTCTTTCTACTGTACCTAATTAAACAGGGATCAATAAAGGAACATCTATATATCATCTATTTATCTAACCGCTTGACTCATGGATTCATTTTACAATGTCTTTACGATGGCTTTTTTGGATCTTCTAAGCTTTGGTTACATGAACTTTCAATGGAGGGACAGAAACTTCTCAGGTTTCATTAAAATATCTTAATTTGTGTTTCAAAGATTAACAAAAGTCATATCCATTTGGAATGACACGAGGGTGAGTAAATGACAGAATTTTCAATTTTGGTCGTATAGTATGATGGCATTGATCTTGAATTCAGTTTGCATTAAAGAGTGTTTCTTCAAACATGGACACTTTTGTTCCTTTGCAAAACTCAAAACTTGGGGAACCTTAAAATTAGCCCTCTATGGTGTATCATCATTTATAAATGACACAGAGAAAATCGCATTTAAAATACAATAATAATATTTAACCAAAATATGATATCCCCTTCAGCCAATAAAATTAAAATATATGTGCCATGTGCTTGACATTTTGGTAACAATGACATTGAAAATACATATAAATTTAATTTATTTTTATGGTCGTTTTTAATGCATATTTTGTAAATTCAATAACTCAAATACCAAAAAATCTGTGTGTTTTGCATAAATGACAAAATCCTTTTCGGAGGTCGATTTTTTCTGTATAGCTGCATTATTGTTCATTACCGGCAGGCAGTATAGTAGCCTTTTTGCCTGTGTTTTAGGTTGATGTTAGTAAGTTTTATAGAAGACAGAGAGGAAAAGCTGTACCTTTACCAGATAAAGGTAATTATCTGTTAAAGGTACTTATCTTTATTGATGATAGTGACAGCTGTGCATCAGAAAATAAGATCATAGTAAGAAAGGAAGAAGTTGAAGATCAAGGAGGATAGAAGCAATGGGGGTGGTGGCAGAAATGAAGAATGTAAGTCATATATTGGTGTGGAAGTCAGGCATTTTGGTACATTATTCTATGCCAGGTCAAGTTAATGACTAATCAGGTCAAGTTAATAAAGACTAAACAGGTCAAAATCGAGTTACGTGTGCAAAGTGTGGGCTACACTGAAAAATAAGTCATTGTTGATTTTCACTTGTGCTACAATCATCGATTTGGACTTCCATGAAAGAAACAATGTTAAAGATATTTTTAATGATTTTTGAAACACTAAGGTATGGTTTCATTATTTTCCAAGTTTATGACATTTTCACATGCGAGTTCCAAATGAAATATAGTGGCACAAGATGAAATGGAATGTTATTAAATCTTTTTAATGTTTTTTTGAAACACTAAGACCTTTTCACTACTTTTCAGATAAAGATCCATTTGACTGTGTGTGATATTTCAGACACTTCATCCAATTCATTCAGCCAAAAATAATTTACCGTAATAGGACAATGTCGGTTATAAATGACGAAACCCTAATAAAAAGGTCAAAGGTCAAATGTAGAAAATTAATTATGGAAAGTGATTTTAGCCTTAAATGTATGTAAAAAATATTATTGGAGCAAAATGCTAAGGCTAATTTCATAGCTAGCATTTGCTGTAAGCCAAATACACACATTTAAATCATATTTTAACACTTTTTGCATCCTTTGATGAAATTAGAAAAAGAAAAAGATTATTCATTGTGGTGGCAATGATTTCTGAGAGGCAAAATTAGACAGGGTTAATAAATTAATCAATTTATTTTACTCTGTTTTACAAATTATTATAAAATAAGAAAATAATTACAGTTAGACAATTATAATATTTTGTTAGTTTTATTAAAAACAATCTCTGGGACATAGAGTGCCATAGATATTCTAAGACCCATAGATGTTATTTTATTTTACTTTTGAGTTGTAATTTACAGCATTAAATGGTTGCATAAATATAACTTAAGCCAGAAAATAATTATGATAATGACCAATGTTAAACACCTTGTGTAGATTTTTAGGCCCCAAAACCTGAAAGCAGCCACTGGCTATTGTGAAGTTCACCCTGCATGCTTGTGTAACCTAAGCTAGCAGTATTACAGGGGTCCCGACACCTCGCATTAGGAGGGGAACTGCATCTCTCTGGCTATAAACACCAAGGTGGACTCATAACTGTCCACACCAAGCACATTCCAGGGCTTTTGTCACAGCCACGCTTCAGATTAGCATTAAATTATTTGGGTAGTAACTAAGTCACATGGACACTGAGAAAAGTAATAGCAGGAACTCTGGGAATTAAGACGTAAAAAGGCTATGATTTAAGTGATTGTGAATGGACTGAAAATTAGGCTTGCAATCTTTATGCATCGCCTAGAAAAAAATGCATGTACTAGAGGATGGTGCGATGCTACCATGCATTTAACATTGATAGTAGAAATTTGTGTAATTTTGATTGAATTTCTAAATATTTAAAAATTTAAGTGGATATGCAACTAAATGAAAGGAATCAAAGACACAAAAGTAAACTCTAAAATATTCAACAACCGCAAAACGTTTCACAATGACTGAATTTCCGTTGTTATTTCAGCATGCCAACAATAAAAATAAAATTAAATATTTTTTAAAACTGTGCCACTTTGTGTTAAATATCCTTAACATAAAAAAATAAATAAATAATTTATTATTATTTAAAAAAAAAAAATGAAATGAATTTATTGTTCAGTTAGATTTAATGGTAACACTTTACAATAAGGTTCATTAGTTAAATGTTAGTTAATGTATTAACTAACATGAGCAATGCATTTGTTAGTGTATTTACTAAAAGTTAACACAGATTAGTAAATACAGTAACAAATGTATTGCTCATGGCATTGCTAGCTTTCGGCAGATGGCCGTACGCATCGATCGAGAGTGACCTCTGACCCGACACACGACTTAAAGACGAACGTGGAAACAAAATACCGGTCACAAATTAGAAGTCTAAAACGATCATTTTTAAAGAGAAACGTTGGAGGATTTCGACATAAGAGAGAAGGAGCTTGAGTTTGTTGCACAGCCCTATTTGTTTGAACCGCAAGAGGCGGCTAAGGTTACGCTACTCCTACATCCTGCGTCATACATCGCTTCAGGGGTTACTCATTTGGCGCAAGTCGACTTGCGCAGTATGCGTACAGTCATCTCCCGGAAGCTACTTATTTGCATTTATGGTTTTAAATACAGATATTTTCTTTACAAAAACGCATCACTTTGCTTCAGAAGGCCTTTATTAACCCCCTGGAGCCATATGAATTACTTTAATTATGAATGGATGCATTTTGTGGGGGGCTTCAAAATGTGCCCCCCCATTCACAACCATTATAAAGCTTGAAGTAGCAAGGATATTTTTTAAATATATCTCTGACTGTGTCTGAAATAAGATTGTAATAAGTGAGTAAATCATGGGATAATTTTCATTTTTGGGTTAACTATCCCTTTAAATCTAATTTTCTTTCTGAACAAAAGCCTCAAAATGATATATGTAAAGTATGCAAATACTACTGTAAAGTGACTGTCACTTTAAGGACGCACTCAATGTTTACAGGTTGTGCCAAATGTTATCAAAGACCTTCATCTCAGCTCTCTCAAACTGTAGGTGACAGGATCAAGATACGGGATCTCTTCCTTCCATGTGATTAGTGACAGCTAGTAAACAAGCAAGGGGGAGGAGAGATATGCCCACCTCACTAATTACTGTAAATTAGTGTAATTAGCAAGAAGCACCTTCTGTTTCACACAATCCCTTCTCACTATTCATATGACATCCACTTAGCATCAGTCTGTTAATGTTACAAATTAGCCTTTTAAGGTTAAAAGTGCCAACCATCTTTGAGGAGGATACTGCACATTTTCAAAGAACATTATGAACTATATTTGTCAAGTTTAGATGACTGGACAAGCATTTCTTAGAATTCTATTTTTAGAAAGGACGCAGAAAAAATTTTTAAATACAGTGAATGACTCCTTCAACACCATTCATTGCATTCCATTCCATTGACAAACAATTAAGACACTGAAAGGTGTGAATCTTGCTGAGTGAAGTTGCCACTGGTAGTAATACACATTCCTTACATCACCTAAAGACTACATTTGGGCCACCATGCATCTCAAACCCTTTCACCATTTGCATGTGACAAAAAATGTTGCAAAATGGACCACCAAGACAAAAGCAACAAAGCCGTGGAGGTGACGGCAGCTAACTACAACAGAGACATCACTCTGGGCCATCTCCTCCTCATTCTTGGCCTCCAGTAGCTAAATTTGGCAGAAGTCAGTGTGTCTTCAGGCTGGTTTTCACACCTGTCACCAACCAGGTCCCAAACTCTTATGTTTTAATGTCCTGTTGTCGCAGGACAGAGTCTCTGTGTGTGTTCCTCACGACTCTCACCATGGGACACAAGCTAACACAGGGAGATCAAAGAGAGGACACTATGAAAATATTGAAGTGCTGTGATCTTAGTCAGACCGTTGAAGGATAGACAGTGTCCCCAGCAGAGAGCCACTACTTGCTAGAAGTGTCTTACAGGAGAATTGAAAGATGGAAAGCTTGAATTGCTCTTTTTCTTCCTGTCTGTTATTGGAGATTCTGAGTACAACATGTATTATAGTGCATTTTATGCACAAACATGAACGCAATTACTTGCAAAATGTATGAGACTGGTATGTTTTTGCCCATCGGTATGTTGATTTATGTTAAGGGTGGACTTAGACTTGTAGTTCGATTCTGTTTGGTCCGGAGATATACAATCGGAGATATATTAATAAATATCCTAACGCATCCAAGCTTTATAATGGCAGTGAGTGATATCAACGAGTATGAACTGAAGAATGTGCTTCCATCCACATCCATCCTTTATAAACCTACTCCACATGGCTCTGGGGGGTTAATAAAGGCCTTTTGAAGCAAAGCGATGCGTTTGGAAAAAAAAACCCACCTTCCATATTCAACTTACGAAGAAAGTGTAAAAAACTCTTCCAATTCAAAAAGCTTACGCTACTTCCTACACCTTTCGTATTCAACTCTTGGAAAAAGCTTAAATACTATATGGAAGGTGGTCTGGCAGAAGCTAGATATTTTACTTCATAACTTGTTAAACATATTTTTTTACACAAACATCGCTTCGCTTCAGAAGGCATTTATTAACCCCCCGGAGCCATGTGGAGTATGTTTATGATGGATGGATGTGGATGGATGGACTTTCTTCAGCTTATACTTGTTGATCCCGCTCACTGCCATTATAAAGCTTGGATGCGTCAGGATATTTATTAATATATCTCCGATTGTGTTCATCAGAAAGAATAAAGTCATATACGCCTACGATGAAAGTAAACTAATCCTAAGTGTACTCAACTGTGCTATTTTGAGACACTATGAAATATGAACTAAAATGTGCTTTTAATATACTATCTCTGTATTTAAAAGATGTATTTAGATACCACCTAAAGTACATTTGAACCCATAGTGTACTACAAGTGGTAACTTTTTTTTTTTTTAAATACAGAGATAGTATATTAAAAGCACATTTTAGTTCATATTTCATGGTGTCTCAAAATAGCACAGTTGAGTACACTTAGATGTTCTTAAGATTATCGTAAGATAACTTTTTCACCTGGGAAGGTAAAGAAACCATTGAATGTTCAAACAAGAATATTCCTCTTGCGTTGTGATCCATATATCTGCAATTTATTGCAACTTTACAAGTATAACTGATAAGATGTGCCCTATCTGGGTTTTTATGTCCAAGCTGGTATAAAGAGTTTTGAAGAACTCTGGAACCACTGAGAGGTGAAAGACCACACAGAAAGCCCCCCTCTCTCTTTCACACGTACCACACTGGAATGACCTTGTGCCTAACCTGTAATGTAACGTAACTCTCATTAAAATATTCTGGAATATTTGGTGTGATTTATATAGAACAGAGTCCCTCTTGTCCTGTCAAGTCCAGTGGTATTCTCTTTGGCCAGATAAGTAAAAACAAGACTAGACCACTGATGTAACTGATTCGCATTGACAAACACTGATGCACATGATGTTTCTGTCAACAACCTGGAATTATTTATCTGAACTGGATGAACAGGAACATAGCAAAAACAATGACATATGACAGTTCCC
Source organism: Hypophthalmichthys molitrix (assembly GCA_037950675.1). Taxonomy (NCBI): domain Eukaryota; kingdom Metazoa; phylum Chordata; class Actinopteri; order Cypriniformes; family Xenocyprididae; genus Hypophthalmichthys; species Hypophthalmichthys molitrix. Next base: position 20,194,472 of record CM075515.1, read on the forward strand.
AGCAGAACTCATCTCTGGGTGGGCCAAACTGAAGGTGTACCTTGATGACCACTAGTGTTGTTTTTATAGGGCTCCTCTTCAAAGCACATGTTTACAGGGGTGCCAAAGATTGGGCACAGAGCACTGGGGATTCTGACAAACAGGGACACACACAGAGAGACAAGTAGGGTAGCTTTGGATCCCATTGCCAATCCACATTTCTAGTTATTGACATCTTCAACTGCCAAAGTGTTCAGTTTCATTCCTGTATCTCATAGAGTTTCCATTTAAAGTCCTACTGAATTCCCCTTCCCCCCACTTGTTCAAGTCTCTAGGCATCTGAAAATTATACATCCACACCATGACACTTTATACACCTTTAAATGTCCATTATCATGTGTTGTCCCTGTTGCCTAACTACTTTTAAGTCTAATGGACACAAGAAACAAGTTTTGGGTACTGCCAAAATCTTGTTGCCAGAGAGAAAACGTTTGTTGAAGTATGTTGTATTCTTGTTCAGCTTTCTTGACTGAATGCTGGTTGCAAAATCAATGAGAAACAACTTCAACTAAAAGCATGACTGCTAAGTAATTTCCATAAGATTGAGAAGGGTTTCAATTTTGGAAAGACATAACCCCTTTTAAGCTAGTGGCTACATGGTCACTAATAAGCAAGGTATATTGAAAGTCATGAGTAGGAAGTGATCAGCTTAAAGCCCCACAATACATCGATGGAACAGCTATGAAGCCGAGATGACTTTCATATGGTACAGGCGTCATCATCACTATTCACAGAATCTCAACTGAAACCTGAGCCTGTGATCACGCCAGCAGTGCCAGAGCTCTACCTTCCCAAACATTCCCCCCGGCCCGGGCCAATTTTTGCCTGCACAACATTCAGCATGACTCACATTCTACTTAACATCAGAAAGCTGGAGCCTTCGTACAAATTTACAGCCAAATGAATGGTGTACGTGTTCAAGTAGCACCTCTAACATGCAACCGTATATGCATCAGTGATTCTTGGTTATTGAAGTCAATTCTTACATTTGTTGGTATAGTGAGGCATTAGCCTCAAGGAACAAAGGTATACTTTTGAGTTTACTGTCTCAGCTGATACAGTGAGAGATGCAACTTTTTTAAATGCAGTTTTTAGTAGTGGGACTTGCTAAGGCAAGCATTGGCATTAGAATTGTTTTGGGTTAGGGATTTGAGCAAATCCTTAACACTAAGGGCCCTATTTTAACGATCTAAGCGCATGGTCTAAAGGGCACGGTGCAAGTGCACTTAGGGCGTGGCCGAATCCCTATCATATACCCACATTGCGCCGGGTATATGATAGGACCATAACTAGTTCTATACTATATGTGCTACAGAAATGAATGATACCTCAAATCATGTGACTTGTTGTAGTGAGGTGACCTATTACTTTTCAAAGGAATCTAGCATCCAGCCTTGTTAGCAATAAAATGGGCAAACAAATCCAATAAACTTAAATTAAAGGGGGGATCCAAAAGTTCAGAATATGATAGAGACTTGGATCATTAAAGAGATGGGATCTTTCAACACCTTAAACTATCAGAAAAGGAGCAAACATTGAGCCTGTTTGGAGATTTTTTGCACAATTTAATGACAGTGTATTATTCGATGGGGAGTTTTATATAAAGAGTTAGCTTAGTAGTAACTGATAATACTGAAAACAGCAAGTCATCTGATCACCTGAGATCTCCTCTGATTCTACCGTCACCATTTATCATTCCTTAATTCATAGCACATAACGTGGAGGATTTCATTACACACGCTGAAATGCTCTACTCTATATTTGTCTCTTTAATGAGGGTCAAGCATTCCACAGAGCTTTCAGCCTAATCATTGTGTCTAGAACAACCATGCCTGGACACCCCCTCGCGAGCACACATATCATATCCCCATAACGTATGCTGGACGTCAACAAGACGGCATGCATCTGACTCACTGTGCTTTTAACTACACCTTTACCAACACTACAAATGACAGCCACGAGTTGGAGACGCACACTCCGAAACCCCCTTACACAACCATAAAGGCCCCCATAACAGAGTCTTTCCACCGGTGATGACTTTAGGGACGGTGTCAAATGCCAGCTATGAAAGAGCGTGCCGACCGAAGGATTAGCTTTGGAGTGTTATGATCCACCATTGTATTTTTCTTTGCCCTTCTTTCCACCCTGTTTAGATGGCAATTAGTGAGCTGCCAGGCTGGGCCAAGTTGTGCGGGTGACGTTAGTGAGTATTGTTTATAGACAGCTGCTGGCCCTGATAAAAGCTAAGGCCCATTGATGTATTCACCAGCTGTGCTTGTAAGCTACAGCCTGCCTCCACTACTCTGTCAAGAGCTGTTGAACCTGAAGAGTGACCCCTCATTTAGCTCGTCATACTTAGTATTGACAATTTGTCCGTTTGTTTTGAATAATAAATGTACATAGTATGTATTAGGATGCACATAGTTTGAACGATTTCATCTATGCTATGAGTGCGTTACAGGGCAAAACTAGCCAGCACAGTGCTAGCATGTTGTGGGTTGTTTTCCAGGAATGCTAGCCGGTTGCTAGCAGTATTAATCTCATCGACAAAACTACTGACAAAGGAAATTTCAATAACAACAACAAAGATGTGACGAAAAATGACAATGATTAGTGACGATAACAGTTTTAATTAAAACATAGTTACACTAAAGTGAATGTTATACTTTGGACATTCTAACTATAAGTAACTTGTCAACTACATGTCAACTAACTCTCCATTAGACTATAGTAGACTGAAGAAGATTGTTAGTAGACTGTTAGGTTAGGGTTTGAGTTTGTAGAATACTGATGTAGTTCCAAAGTTACTTAGGCCCAATCCCAATTCTACCCCTTACCCCTTCGTTTTGCGTGTTCACATGAAGGGGTAGGGGTGTCTCGATTCTCTTTTGGCTGGAGTGGTAGGGGTAAGGGGAAGGGCCAGATAGCCCTTCAAACGAAGATTTTTCGGGATCACACTTCGAACAAAGGGGTATGAGAAATTCCCCTGCATACACCTTCTACCATGCTGCTAGAAAATGTGTAGTGATCATGGTAGAGGTATTTCCACACAGGATCGATCACTTGTGTGTTACCTGGCTGCCAGTTTCTCCGTAGCTTGCTAAAAGCACTATTTGAATGATGTGAACACAACTGAATAATACAGTTAAAAGAAATATCTGTCATCCTTCATAGCGCAGTCACTATTTACATATTGTATTGTCTGTAAACTCTTGCGTTACCAAGGCAACAACTAACTCGTTTGTATTACAGTGCAAAGAGCTCCGTTATCACAGCACCACAGTAGAAAAAGAAACCATATCCGTACCGGCCGGCTCGGCACGGAATGAAACTTGGCTCGATGGAAGAGCGGCTCCACCAGTCTTGTACATTCTGTATCGTCTTGAGAAACTGAAGGCTCATACGTTTTTGAACTGAAACCGTGCACCGTTTTCTTAAGTCCAAAATACAGCGCAAAACGTAGGGAGTGAGTAATCTGTTAAATGTGCTCGCGCCAGATTTCTGTTGATATGGCAACTTCATTGCTGTTAATAAAAGAAACTAGGTATGATGATGTGTGTAATGGTGTAGTAGTGGTGTCCCATTTCTTAGGGAAATATTTTCACCCCTACACCTTGCCACTCTGTTTGAAGGGGCAAGGGGAAGGGCGAAGGGGTATAAAAGAGAATTGGAATTGGGCCTTATAGTCAGTAGAATGTCTGTTGCAGGATCATCAAAATAAAGATATTAAAGGGTTAGTTCACCTAAAAATGAAAATCTATACAGCTCCAGGGGGTTAATAAAGAACTTCTAAAGCGAAGCAATGCGTTTTTGTGGAAAAATATCCATATAAACTATAATCACCAGCTTCCGTATATGAGTCTAGTTCCGTCAGAAGAGTGAACTTTGACCTGACGCATGATGTATTGACAAACGCAAAAGCACAGAGGATAGAGCAAAACAAAACACCAGTAATGATTTAGAAGTCTAAAACGAGAATTTTTAAAGACAGAGTTAGTTGACATGTAGTTGCAAAGTTACTTATAGTTAGTATAATGTTTAAACATACTATTGACAAAAATATAACATCACAAGATCTTAACAAATTATAAATAATGTTTGTTCTAAAAATCTAGAAAAAATATTTTGTTTCAAATAATTCAATAATACTTTTTGGGCTTGAGCTGTGTGAGCTGGATCTGAGAGTGAATGAACACCGGTAAACTGAAGCACTTTGATAGCAGGTTAAATAACTCACCTATCCTCCAATTTGCAATTCGCTGTGTAAATCACAGAAGCTGTAAAAATTAGCAGTGGTTGCTATGTGTTTTGGCCAGTGTTGCCAATTGCTTTCAGTTGAAAGTAGCTAAAACTGGTTGCTAAATGGCGATAGATGATGTCATACTGGTGAGTCCACTGATCTATATTAATATAAATATAGATCAGTGGGAGTCACAGAATTTAGATAAGGTTGCTAGAAGTTGCTAGATTTGTCACTAGACTTTTGAAAAAAGTCTCAAAAGGGGCGGGAAAGTCGCTAAATCTAGCAACAGAAATCACTAAATTGGCAGCACTGGTTTTGGCTGGTTGCTTACTGTCAAACAATTCCTACTCCACATTTCATTGCTATTTTGGTTTTTGGATATAGCTTGGATCCTTTAATGTAAATCTATGAGATTTTTTCTCAATAAATTAAGAGATTCATTTTTAAATAAAAACAATACTGTGACAACAAAACTGCTGTTGGATGCAGTTCCACACTCCTATCCATTTAGATTTAGTCAGTCAAAATAAACCTATAAATATCAATCACATCCAACGTGTTAATGTGTCTTCTCCGTTAAAAACAAGTACAGAGGCACTGTGATAAATTCTCAAGTCTCAGATGAGCAGGAGTTACTTCTTATATTTTGAGTCGTGTGATGAGAGATGGGCATTAAAAGCAAAAGGCCACATTCCGATGCTGATGCAGTATGAATTTACACACACACATCCCCAATGCCCAGGATCAACAACCACAAAAATAGCTCTACAAATGAGATGGTAAACTATAAAGGAGCAGACACCCTCATTAATCTGAAAGAAAACACTTGGGTGATTTTTTAAGAATGTATTAGAAATATGAGACCATATCCTTTAACAATTTAGACTGTAATTGATAAAACGGGGTGGATTAACATAGCGGGCATAATGACCAAACTGTTCCAGACATCTAAAGAGGAAACTTCTGAAAGGACATCCCGTAATTACTGTGACTAGTAGGATTTGGGATGGTACAACAAAACTAGGTGTGTTTTTCAAACTGCAATATATGGCTTAGTATATAAAAGTATACCCTGAATACTGATTACTATTAGGTTTTAAACAGAATGTTTAACTATGCATTATATAGTTCTGTCATGACAACTCTCTATTTGGCATGGTAATGGGTATGACAATGTTGTTTGTTTGGTCTTGGCGTAATAGATCTGCTACGCTGCTGTAGGTTATTGCTGCTGCTGCAGAGCAAATACGGGACTTGCTACTGCCAATACATACACGACACACTGCTGTGAGCAAGTAAGACATGCTGCTGCTGTACATTATAGCATACATTAATTACCCATAGCAGATCTATAAAGGTGGAGCTGGGGAAGCTGGAGGGTTTCTGAAGCGTGCCGTACTGCTAAGGCAATGCTATCAATGTATTTTGAAGGTTGAGCTCATTGGCTACTGATACAGCAAGAACCAATCAGCTGAGTCCTAGATAATGATGTGATTACGAGCAGGTTGAGTTAAAGGACCTATTAGCCTGTGCCATCTAGAGTTTCATGACAGACCTATGTATATATATATGGTGAAATAAAAACACTATAATCAACTTTGTGTGTGTGTATTTTTTCCCCTTTCTTTATATATACTATATACAGTTGTCTAAAATAAGCTACAATGAGGAACACTTTTTACACTAAAAGTCAAAAATATGTCTCCATTGTTAAAAATAAACAGAATGATCACAACTGGAAGATAATTAGCATCATCAAAGAATAGCTCATGCTAACCACCACACAAATTTTCATTAAAGGATGCATGAATCTTCCTCTGCTTGGACAGAAAATGATATCCCATTGGGTTAAACAGTTAAGCCTCTGCTGCGTTTGGGTAACATGAAGGGGGAGACGTCTAGCCAGTATGATCCACCCTAGACTATCAATAAGTAAAGACAATACTCAGTCTTTAACAAGACCAGACACTGCAGCTAGAGGCCTCGTCCCTTTAAGCCGACAGAGTTGAAGGTAGGAAAGACAAGCAGCGACTATGACTGACTCCTGGATGACATATTCATAAATCTGTTTTTGGGGCTATAATCCCTGTAATGCTACAACACGGCCAAGCCCACATGTTCAACAGAACCCTCTGTCCACTCTTTGTCCATTGTGTAATCCATTGGTAATGTAATCTAGCACTTGGCCTGTACAAACACAGAGTCAGGGTTGTTGTAAAAATGTCTCATCAGGGCAGTTCACCATCTTTACAGCTCAAAGCAGGTGTGGAAAGCACTCGTCCCATCACCAACAAGCATCAGAGCAGCATTTGTAGACTATGCATGTGAATGCACTGTTGAATGTTGAAATGATTGTTGGAAGTTAACATTCCATGTGATGATACTTAGTGGGTAATTGCAATTGGTGTCATAAGAGAAATTTGTATAATTAACATAATTAACAATTAACATGCCCAACATGGGCAAAACTTACTTTAAAGGGGACCTCTAATGTCCCCAAGAATGCGTCTGTGAAGTTTCAGCTCAAAATACCCCTCAAATCATTTATTATAGTCAAATTATATTATATTATATTATATTGTCAAATTTGCCCCAATTTGGGTGTGAGCAAAAACACACCGTTTTTGTGTGTGTCCTTTAAATGCAAATGAGCTGCTGCTCCCAGCTACTTTCCAGAAGAGGGCGGAGCTTTAACAGCTTGCGCTTCGCTTGCTCAACAATAACAAAGCTGGAGAATCTCACGCAGCCAAAATGAAGATTGTCAGTATTAATGTCAGCCTTACATTATTCAAACCGGTGTCGGACACTGATGGAGAGACTCAGGAAGAAGTTATAACTTTCAGAATGCATTTGGACGTTTCTGAAAAGTTAGTGGATAAATGTATGTAGTTGCTATGAAGTTGATTCAACTCATCGACTAGCATGTGCCTCATGTTAATCTTTAGTGCAAATCCAGCATTAAATTGACCCTCGTTTGTGAAGCAGTCTGGCGTAAAATGACGGCATGGCAACTACACTCTACTACAACAACTCTTCCTCTTCTCTAAAGCAGCCCGACATGACCTCACCCCTTTTGTTGCTTGTTCTCGGGGGCAGGGTTTATGTAAATTTTAGGATTGGTGATGTCAATAACCCAGGAAGAAGCTTGTTGTAGTCCCTACCAGTCGTTTGTTGTAGTCCTTAAACAGAGAATTCTTTAAAAGAAAATTTGCAATTAACTTTGAGTGACGTAACTTTGCAGACGTTGTTTATGCTCAAACAGCAACATTACACACTAACTAAAGTTTAAAAAGTGAAATCATAATCAACCACCCCTTTAAGGATAAATGTCACAAAAATATATCAAGAATGGGTCATATTTCACCTCAAAAGCAAAAGAAAGAGACAAAAAATTTTATATACTGTATGTTTTATGTTTTATATTGTTATATAGATAGACACCATTTTTTTTTTTTTTTTTAAAGAAAGTAATACTTTTATTTAGTAAGGATGTATTAAATTGGCCTAAAGTGAAAGTAAAGACATTTATGTTACAAAAGATTTTATATAGGCCTAAAGATACATAAAAAAGATTTTCAAATAAATTCTGTCCTAATCAAAGAATCCTGGAAAAATCCTGAAAGTTCAGCTTAGCCTTCACAGGAATACATTTTAAAACATTTTAAATTATAATAATATCACATTGTGATTACTGGATTTATACAACTGTATTAAGAGAAGTCAAAATAACATTTGAAGAATGTATGGAGAATATTTCAGGTGAGGCGATGAACAAGAGCAGGAACAAGACCGAAAGACTTGAGTGCTTTTGGACAGCTGCACTAAGAAACTCAGAGACAAAGACAAAACATGGACAAAAGGCAGGTGGTATCCTTGAAGGAGGTCTACAGCAAGCTGCCCAAATGTATGACAACTCTGTTACATCGTTGTCTTAAGGCATACAACACATACCCGCCACGTTGTACAAGGGCCACAGGTTGTGACCTATAGTGACTCAGAAATGCGAATCACACTTGCAACTTTAATTCCAAATTCAAATTGAAATTTAGCCTGATCCGGCTCTGTTCCCCCAGAGTGTGTCTGTAATTTGTTACACTTAAGTTCAGCTCAGGTCATTGTATATGTGTCTGAGAGGTGCAGAGGTCAAGTCAAGGGTGCAGGTCCTGTTGACCCAATGCTCGATGTACGCTGAGTGTTCCCCTTTCTTCCATCCAGACCCAACTGGCCCCCGGGGATTTCCCAGTCCCTCGTGTCAGTCATCCGCACTGAGGTGGGCGCAATGACACGGGCCACTGATGAAACAAGAGACGAGTCCACCAGGGAAGAAGGGAGGGGGGACACAGCGAAGACCCCAAAGACAACCGAATGATGTGGTTTGAGTGGAAAAGGAGCATGTTGTCATACACGCTGCATGACTCTTTTTGGTGTTGGGCAAAGTTCCTTCATTAAAGAGGAACCAGACTCAATACAGAAATGTTTTTTCTTGTAAAACACACAAGTATACAAAATAGTGGCTAAAAAAAAAGACTGGATGTCAAACAATTATAACAGATGGATGAATAAGTCTGTTTAAATAAACAAGCCAATCACAGTGAATGATCTTTTGAAGGTTTCTAATGATATCCTACTAGGTGTTGAATCTGGAAGTTGTGTTGTTCTATTACTGTTAGATCTTACTGCAACATTTGACACTGTTGAGCATAATATTCTCATTGATCGTCTTAGAGACCAGGTTTAGCCTTGGATTGGTTTTCCTTGTAGGACTTTCTCAGTTAGTCCCCTTATTTGTGGGATTCCTCAGGGCTCAGTTTTGGGACCAGTCTTGTTCTGACTTTATACGCTTACGTTAGTTATGCTTCGCATTCATTATCATTTGTATGCTGATGATTCTCAGATTTATCTAACATTGAAAAGTGAGGAACTTTCTCTTCAGTCTCTGTATGAATGTCTGACTGAGTTTATTTCTGATTTAATCAAGCTGCATCAATCAAATGGCTCTTCGCTCAAAAGATCAGTTATATCTTACTATTCTTCATTTGAAATGTAAAGCTTCCTCTGTCCTTAAAAACAGCTTAAAACATCCCATACATTATCCCTTACTACATCATAACACATGTTATTTATCATAAAAAACAGTAGCCTAAACACATAGACTATTCCCTGGTTAGGCAGGTCTCCCACCCCAGTCAGCTTGTTCTTTGGGTGGTTTTAGAAGGTTTTGGGCACTTTTGAGCTGTTTTAGCCTGTCTTAAGGTTAAACCAGCCTTGCGAAAAAGAAGTACACTTAAGCATACTTTTAAAAAGAGTACTTATTTCAGGCAAAAAATGTACTTATAATCCGTGATATTGTCTGCACTGGATGTGGCGTGGCGCGACAAATTCCCGACAGTAAACGGATTCACTGTTCTATTTTTGACGTAGTCCAAGGGCTTTCAAATAGTCGTCTTGTCGCGTTCAGTGTAGACAGATTTTAGCTGTCGCGGCGCGGCGTGATACGACACGATAAAAGTTGCATCTGGTGTAGAAACGGTGTGAGGGGCCGTTTACACGACACCATTTTCAACAAAAAACGTAAAACTTTTTTTCAACAGTGTTTTGGGGCCTGAAAAAGCAAACTTTTGAAAACAGGTTTCAAAATGCAAGTTTTTAAAAACGATACCGTTATCGCCTCCGTGTAAACTACAAAAACGTGAATTTGTGAAAACTGTGACATCATGCACTTGCATATTATGTGTTCGGTCTATAGGTGCGTAGTTTTTTACAAAGTGACATCGCCAACTACTGGCTTGACAGCATAATACAGTGTTTTTAGTCATTTTCGTGGATTCGTGTGAACGGGGATCATTTCGACAATGGTGTCGTCTGTACGCAAAAAAATGCAAAGGAAAAACTTTTCTATTTTTAGTACATTGTTGTTGCGTAAATGTACCCTAAATCCAGACAAGTAATTGCAAATTAACAACACATCAAAATAAGTTTACTTTGCCCCTACTTTGGAGACCTATAGCCTTAATCAAATCCAGACGATACAATATGGGATGATAAAATAGCAAAGAAGGCAATTTTGTTGTGAAGAGTTTGTACCTAAATTTGAGATCTGGCTCACAGAGTTTAGCAGTGTGCTATATGATCCACTCTGTGCTATCATGTCTCTGGACCGGAGCAGACTGTGTGCCCGCTGCAGCAGTTCATGTGACACTAACCAGACTTCATTCACCCCAAAGGAAAGCATATTTACACTGTCTGAATTGTTCCCTATGCCCTATATATTGCACTATGTGGCATTAGCCATGTAAACTATATTAAATGTGTGAACAAGTGACCAATCTCAGCCACAGCTCCAGTGTAGGGGGCGGGACGCTTTAGATTCTAGAGAGCATTTGATTGGACAGAAAACCTGATGAGAAGCTGAAGTGCAGGGTGATGTCATCAGAATCGTTGATCCATATTGGCGGAAGTGAGAGACTGTACATTTTGAATGCTTATGTCTTCTAAATGCAAATTTTGTCATTGTTTTGCAGCACACTAGCTTATAGATTAGTAATAGCTTATAGAACAGGATTAACATATTCATACTAAAAGTAAAAAATCTTCAATTTTGGTTTCATGGGGACTTTAAAGGATGACAAAAGATTATTGAAACAATGATTTTAAAATGTATTTTAATGTAAAATTTTGATTTTGACTTTTTAAAAGTGTACTTAAATGTGTTAAGAAACGTGTAGTCTCTTTAAATACATTTAAGTGGTGTTTTATTAAATTAATATTATATGCAAGTACAGTTTTTTTTTAATTGGCCTACTTTTAAGATTTGAATTAGCTACACTTGCATATTCAAAACAATTATTATTATTGAGCTTATTTTCCACAAGTGCATCTAAGACCAGCAAATCTAAGCTGTTCAGCATGGAAACAGCCATAAAAACTATTAATATAATGATAATAAAGCTTTATTCCTTCTTTCTATATCATTTTGTATCAATTTTGAATCAATAACAGTAAACTATGGTAAAACTATTGTAGCCTAAATAGTCGTAGGGCAGCTTGATTACACATCCACCCACATAATACCGGATGAACTTGACAGAATGAACGGGAAACGCTCGCATTTTCAGTCTTCCTGCATCTACGTTTATCCAGGAGCTGTCGACTTTGAATATTAGTACATCACTACACTTATTTCTTCACAATACGGAAATACGACATAGTAGCGTCATCTGAGGATATACGAAACGCCTGAAATTACTGAGGACAGTGAGGACATTCAGTATTGATGTCCGTTACAGAGTAAACATGTCGGAACCGAGAGTAAAGCGAATAAAAACTTGCCTCCCGCTCTGTAAAACACATTTATCTTCTGCTGGGAGTCAGGTCAGACAAAACTTCCCGACTGTTGTGGAGGAAAGTCTGTGTGGAGTTTCCACTTTTCTTATGGAGGTCTCATACAGACTGGAAGCGCTGGTAAGAACTCTACTGTAAACATGATGCGCAGTTATACTATGACACCCCAAATCATCAGTGTAGCAGTAGGCTATTGCAGAATTAAACTGCATTAATTTACAGCTTTATAAAGTTTTATATTTATAGAATTAACTGCGTTAGTTAACTACGTTTTATGGGAAAGTTTAGTATGAGTTGACTAAGTAATCCCCACTCTGAGCCAATCATTGACGCCCTATTGTGAAAACACTGGATTTCATCACTGTATAACTTTCATTAAAAAAATCATTGGGTAAATGACAAATAGCAATCTTTTAAAATTTTACTTTTTTTTATGTGCCAAGTTCTTAGAAATGCCATGTTGGTTTTTTAGAGCTTTGAAAAATATTTATCCTATATTTGCAATAAAATATTTAATCCATGACATAAAATATAGAATGGAATATCCATTTTTTAAACAAAACTGCTTTTTAAATACATAATAACAATATTAAAGTTATTTATATTTTTTATATTATTTTGCCACTTTTCAGTGTATCTAACATTTTGAAATCTTTTGGTATGCCAATGGATTTGTCAATAAATGTGTATTCATGGTCCTCAATGACATTTATTTTATTGATTTGAAAAAATAAATAAACATGTAAATAAATGCTCAGAAAGGAGAAACTATTGACTGACAGACCCATTTTCTTCACTTTACAGGAAACCGTAAAGGAAACTGTGGTTGGCAAAATCATCACACTGTCGTTCTAAATAAGATCTGTCTTCCTTTATGTTTTAGGCCAAAATCTTTGAGCAGAGCGATTTGTCTTTACCCAGAGTGGCTGCGTATTTTCACCAGGAATCAGTGAAAGAACTAGAACGGGCAGAGGCAATGCTGCAGTACCTGTCCCAGCGGGGAGGGAAATTCTGTGGCAAGAACATTCAGGTAACTCACCCAACTAACCTGTTAACCAGAGGACCACCACAAGACTTGGCAGAAGTGACCCATTGTTTCTTGAAATAAGTAGCACCTAGTTATGGAACAGCCCAGCTAATAAATATGTTCTAAGAACATAGACTTTTGCTAACGTTCCCATTAAAGGCACACTATGTAAATTTTCGCCACTAGAGGTCGCTTATTCAAATCAAAGGCATAGCTTGATGACGCCTTGATTTCACGGAACCCTGAGAGGTGTTGTCTTCACGTCTACAGCCGGCGGAAAAAAATCGAGACGAGTGCTTCTGCTTCTTCCGATTAAGCGAATGTGGGGTAACGCAGCACTGCAGTAAGCTAAATCGATATTAGGCATGGTAAAACGTGGTACTCACGGTAAATCAAGAAAACGAGATTTAAACAATAAGACTTGCTGTGTTGAGCTATATAACAATGATTAGTTTTCTGTCTATGAATGTATCCATCTAAACAGTTGCTTACTTGTCTAATAAAACACATAATAAATTAAAGCATCTTTAGTGTTTCCATGGTTTCTACAAAATAAAACTGGAAATCGAGGGTAACGCGGGTATGATGTCATTGATAGGCGGTCTGTATTCTGGTTAAAATTGCTTATTTCTTTGGTTTAAACATTCTTGTAAACATTTGGGATAATGTAAGTACACAAGTCAACAAAATATATAACACTGTTGTAGTGTTTTTTTGTATAATTTAATCCAAAAATCTTACATATTGTGCCTTTAAGTTATGAACAGTGTTGGGTGTAATGCATTACGAAGTATTAATTAATTAATTTTCTCTTGAAAAAGTAAAGTAAGGGATTACTCTTAATTGTTCTGTATTTTAATTACAGTTCCTTCTGATGCAATTGTATTAAATACTGTATAAACTATAGAACAATTCTATGTAACCCTCTCCCTTTAAATACTTTGGTCATTTCAAGAATAATTTATGCAATTTTATATTATTTATTTGATTGAATTAAAAGAGCAGTTTCATGTCAATTCTTGTATTGTTCAACTGGTCAAGGTTGATATGGTATTTAGGAAGTAATTGGTAATAATTAATGCAATGCTTTTTATACAGTAATCTAATTAGACTGTTGAAGTTAGTAGCTAGTAATGAATTACTTTTTTACAGTAACTTACCCAACACTGGCTATGAACACTTTATTCCTGAATGCTCAAAACGTTCCGTTTTAAAAACGTTTTTTTTTTTTTTTTTTTTTGGTTATGTGAACATTAGTAAAACATGATTCTGTTTTATCATTCTGCAAAGATTTTGGGAATATTACTTTTGAATCTTCTATGAACATTCAAACAAGTAGTTTAAAAACTAAAACATTTCAGAAAAATGTATAAATAACGTTTTTGTGCTAATGTTTTGAGAACGTTATTAATGTTACTGGAAGAACATTTGTTCATAACTTTGAGAGAACCTTGCCAGAAAGTTAGACAAAGTTCTGAGAACCTTCCCTGTTAGCTGGGAGAGAAGCACATGTTTAAAATGCAAAATAGAAAAACTCAGACCATAACAAATTATTAATCATAAGCCTATTTTTTTTTTCCGCCAAAAACTTGAAGATATTGTTTTACCCCTGTTTATATGGGGCAGCAGCTCTTAAGGGGGGTGGAGGACAGAGAAAAAGAGAGCGATGGGGGTAAACCGGTCGGGGGGGTTTGCAGAGATCTCCCCTTTAATGCCTGTTAGGGTATACGTTTCCCCTGAGTTCCGGAAAATTGGGGAGATTAATGTGAAGGCGGAAGGACAGTGCATTAATTGTAGTTCCAGATGGATTCCATGGCACTCGCAATGCTGTCACTTTACACTGCGTCCTCTCTTCTGTTTTCTCCTCTTTCTATTTTTTTTTTTTTTTTTACTATCCACCCTTCCCTGATTTTACGACTCGTGTAAAATTGATCCGGACTGGGACTGGTGAGGGTCCATCAGCAGCGATTTTGAACACCTTGTTATCCGTTCCTCCGTCCTGTTATGTACACTTGGAAACTATTGTGTGCTATCTTTGTTAATTGTAGCTTAATTCAAATTTGACTGATATGAGGATTGATCCATTTAGATAGCTTTTTAGTTGTTTATCAAAGCTCTTAAAACGGTTTAAAGTTACTTAAATTCAATTAATTTCAAAAATACATTAAAAATGCTACATTTCTTTGATCAAAAATACAATAAAACAGTAATATTGTGAAATATCATTACAATTTAAAATAACTGTTTTCTATTATTTGTACTATATTTTAAAATGTGATTTATTTTTGTTTTGCAAACTGTATTTTCAGCATCATTACTCCAGTCTTCAGTGTCACATGACCCTTCAGAAATCATTCAATGCTGATTTGCTGCTCAAGAAACATTTCTTATTTGTATCAATGTTGAAAATATCATGAATTGGTTGAAATAACACAAAATAAAGAGCTGGATCTAAACACAAACAGTGAAGGTTTAATGATAACAAACTCAAAATACAACAGGAATCAAAATGATAATGACGAGATGAATAGAAGAAACACAAGGGCTGCATCCGAAATCGCATACTTCCCTACTATATTGTTTTTTTTTTTTTTTTTCTTTATCATGGACACATTTATTTGCCATTGGCCCAAATGTGCCTTGCAGTGATTCTAACATGATGAATAACAAACCAATTGGCCAGACTCAAAATTTAGTTAAAAAAATCACATGTAACTTCAATGGCACTCAAGGCTGTGCTATATTGGCCTTGTCCCAAATGGCACACTTGACATAGACCTGCAGTCCACAAGCCTTTAGTGTGCTTTTAGGGTGTGTTCACACTTGGCAAGTTTGGTTTGATTAAAACGAACTCGATTGCGATTGCTCTGTTAGTGCAGTTCAATTGAAAAAGTGTGAGCTCCGCCAACCGAACCCTGATGCACACCAAACAAGTGGAACGAGACCCACCTTTTCACAGGGTCTCGGACCGCTTCCAAACTAACTCTGGTGCGTTTCGACTGAAATATGAACGCAACACGGCCCAAAGACAAACCAAAAACAGGATGTGAGGCCACAAGATGGGACCCTTTCCCATGTTTTTTCTCGTCATTTACACTTCAGTCCTTGCAGCAGATCTTCGTTTGTGTCAAGTCAAGTCAAGTCACCTTTATTTATATAGCGCTTTTTACAATGCAGATTGTGTCAAAGCAGCTTAACATTGATAACTGGTATATAATTTTAGCTGCACAGCAGCTCTTAAAGAATAGTGTCAATGTCGGCAGATCAAAGCACTGTTGAATATCAAATGTCAAGTGTCCCCAACTAAGCAAGCCAAAGGCGACAGCGGCAAGGAACCCAAACTCCAACAGGTGACATTAGATGTGTGTGACGGAGGAATTCCTACCACTGTTTTGACACCTTTACACATTTATTAAGCTCTTCACGAGTTCTCAGCTGTTCAAAATACCATCATACGTACACATAACAAGCACATTTAGCCCAAAACACAACATTGTTTTGGAAGTTCTGTTGCAAAATATACTTTTTTTTTTGTATCTTAATGTTCGGTCTTAAAAATGACAGTGTGAACGCTTAGTGAACCAGGACTAAATGTATCATTTTCTTTTTTGGTCCAGATGAAAAGAGCCAAATATGAACACAACTTTAGATTTCAGAAGGTTGCTGGAACTCTGTACTAACCTCAGCATCCAGGACCAAAAATATTATCATTAATGCAACATTTACATCAGTTTAGTGTATACTTTTAATTCTTAGCACACATTATGTAGATGACTAATTGTTTGTTTGTGCGCAGAGGCCAGGCACTGAAAATGCATGCGCCGTCCTTCCCGCTCTGGAGATCATGCTTAACCAGTGGAAGGAGGAGATGAGCGTCATGGTGGAGCTGAATCAACTGGCTCTCGAGTACGGAGATCCACACACCGCCAGCGTAATCAAAAGTCAGTTCATTGAGCCCCTTGTCCCAAAGGTCAAGCTCATAGGTGACCTCTTGACCAGCGCTCACAGAGTGGGCTGCACCAGTGACAGCGCAGGAGGCTTCGGCGAGTACCTCATCGACCAGCTACAAGAGACTCTGACTACTGCCTAGACTTCATCTTCGGAATCATTTAGGAAGCTTAGAATGTGTATATGGCACTTAAACAGATGAATGGATGGATAGATGAAAATTCTGTCAATAATTACTCACCTTCATGTCATTCCAAACCTGTAAGACTTTCGTTCATCTTCGCAACGCAAATGAAAATCTTTTTGATGAAATCTTGAGAGATTTCTGTCCCTCCATAGACAGCTATGCAGTTTCAACGCTGACACTTCAAAAACTACATAAAGAGATCGTAAAACAAATCCATATGAATTGAGCGGTTTAGTTCAAGTTTTCGGAAGATGATGAACAAATTGAACTCACGTATAAACAACTCTTTATGAACTTTTTGAAGCGTCAAAGTGGTAGTTGCGTAGGCTGTCTATGGAGGGACAGAAGGCTTTCAAATTTCATCAAAATGATCTTCATTTGTGTACCGAAGATGAATGAAAGTCTAACGGGTGTGGAACGACATGAGAGTGAGTAGTTAAAAACAGAATTTTCATTTTTGGGTGAACTAACCCTTTAAAGTGCAGAGATGCACTCACAATGGTGCAAGATTTGTATGCAACTCCAAGTAGTCACTCCAATTGTAGAGAACACTTGGTAACACTTTAGATTAGAAAACAGATATTCACTATTAAATAGTTGCTTATTAGCTCGCATATTACTAGCATATTGGCTGTTTATTAGTACTTATAAAGGACATTATTCTGCATGACCATATTCTTGGTCCCTTAACCCTACCTCACACCTAAACATAACCACTACAACAACTTCCTTACTTACTATCAATAAACAATAATTAGGAGTTTATTGAGGGAAAACTCCTAGTTAATAGTGAATATGTGTTCCCTAATCTAAAGTGTTACCATTATTTTAATATCATTCCAGTAAAATTAAGGTATTCTTCAATGACTGAAATAAGAAGTTTAGATAAAAGTTTAAACTTTTCTATCTCTCTCTCTCTCTCTCTCTTCATGTATTAGTGTTTCAGACCATACATTTAGATGCATTAATATATGGAACACTGCACTGGCCTGCATCCTCTGTGTGAGAGATTTATTTGTTTTTTCAAAACAAAATTTTGCCTTTATATGTGCAAGTTAAAAGTAAATATATATTTTATATTTGCATATGTATTAGATTTGTGCACATTATTTCAAATGAAAATTTTATTTTACACTCCTTGACTTTGAAGTTTTGACTTTTGTATATTATCCTGCAGTGGGTTTAATAAACAATTATCCACATTTCATATGCAATTGTGTATTTTTCTTTACAGTATAAAAGGTACACTACCGGTCAAAAGTTTGGAATCGGTAAGATTTTTAATGTTTCGTCTGCTCACCAAGGCTGCATTTATTTAATTAAAAACACAGTAAAAACAGTAATATTGTGAAATATTATTACAATTTAAAATAACTGTTTTCTGTTTGAATATATTTTATAAAGTAATTTATTCCTGTGATCAAAGCTGAATTTTCAGCATCATTACTCCAGTCTTCAGTGCCACATGATCCTTCAGAAATCATTCTAATATGATGATCTGCTGCTCAAGAAACATTTATGATTATTATCAATGTTGAAAACAGTTGTGTACTTTTTTTCAGGATTCCTTGATGAATAGAAAGTTCAAAAGAACAGCATTTATCTGAAATACAAATCTTCTGTAACATTATACACTACCGTTCAAAAGTTTGGGGTCAGCAAGAATTTTTATTTTTATTTTTTTGAAAAGAAATTAAAGAAATTAATACTTTTATTCAGCAAAGATGCATTAAATCGATCAAAAGTGACAGTAAAGACATTTATAATGTTACAAAAGATTATATTTCAAATAAATGCTGTTCTTTTGAACTTTCTATTCATCAAAGAATCCTGAAAAAAAAATATTGTACACAATAAATGTTTCTTGAGCAGTAGATCATCATATTAGAATGATTTCAGAAGGATCATGTGACACTGAAGACTGGAATAATGATGCTGAAAATTCAGCTTTGATCACAGGAATAAATTACTTTATAAAATATATTCAAACAGAAAACAGTTATTTTAAATTGTAATAATATTTCACAATATTACTGTTTTTACTGTATTTTTAATTAAATAAATGCAGCCTTGGTGAGCAGATGAAACTTATTTTAAGAACATTAAAAATCTTACAGATTCCAAACTTTTGACCGGTAGTGTACATGGAAAAGAAATGTTTTCCAGTACAATATGATTTTGTCACATAGTTGTCAGGCTGCCTGAGTACAGTTTTTAACATATAATCTTACTTGAACTCCAGTAGCCTGTTTTCAGGCAACCAGTACTAAAACAAGACAGATAAAAACAGCATATTTGGTACTTTTCAAACATGATTGAAGCGTTTAACTCTCATCTGGCTCTTTAACGCCCCCTATTGGAGGACTGTTGTGCGTCTAGCAGCTATTGTAAGGAAAGCTAAATAAAATGGGTCGCATCACAGATCATGAACTAAAATAACCTAGTAGTAGTTTTCTGTGGTAAATAATTAATTAATTAATTTGTTAACTACTTAATTGATTAATTAAAATAATAATAATAATAATAATAAAAACATTTGTAACCTGTCTATGTTGTGCTAGTTTGTGAGTTTAATATGTGTACCAGTGATCTAGTGTTTCATTAAACAAAATATACAAACTAAAAATAATTCAATGTATGTTTTGAACAACTTAAAGCCTATTGATAAGCATCCTAACATTCAATAGCCTATATTTAATTCTGAACTATTATTCAAATGTGTATCCTAATTTTAAATTTTAACGACATTTTATTTATTTATTTATTAATTACGTTTGTTTGAGATTTTCGATGAATGAATGAATGAATGAATTAAGCATTTTATAGTGCTTTTTTATGGAGCACTAGGAAGAAAATATTTACCCATGGAGCACTTTTTTTTTCTCTTACATTAGTCAAACAGATATCCCTGTTTTTTGTCGTCTTATCAAATACAGTTATCTACTAATATAGCCTATATATTAATAAGAAACAAGTGATAGTTGAAAGATCCCCTTAGAAAATATTAAAAATCCTTCCTCGAATTTTTCCTATAGGGAAATTGTAATTAATTGTAAGCTGAAATCTGTTATTTGATGACAAATAAACAAATAAAAGACATTTAAGTCCAATATACACGCGACAAAAGCAGTAAGAGCAACTCATATTATTATTTATAAACGAATTTATCATTTTAACATTTTTATGACGCCGTCATTAGCTGCAGTGCCAGGCCGTCAAAACCACGCCCTCTTTCTCAGCGCACATGCTCATTGGTCAAACTGTCATTTGCAGGACACGACCCCGGACTGGCAGGGCTGTATATAAACAGGCCGTGATCTCTAACCAGCAACAAGTACCTGAAGGGTACAAGCAAAGAAACCTTTTGACGACCTGCGGTTTTTTCAAACGGTTGTCTTGAGCAATACGTTGTTTCAGGATCTGAAGGAATTTGTCTTAATATTCCTAAGTCCTTAAAAACTTTCCTACTTGAGAAGCATTCAAGTCATTTTTACCTTAATACATAAAGATGGAGTTGTCGGATATTCCCTTCCCCATCTCATCAGCTGATGATTTATACGACGACCCTTGCTTCAACACCAACGACATGCACTTCTTTGAAGACCTGGACCCCAGGCTCGTCCACGTGAGCCTGCTCAAGCCCGACGAGCATCACCACATCGAGGACGAGCACGTGAGGGCACCCAGTGGGCATCATCAGGCCGGCAGGTGCCTGCTGTGGGCATGCAAAGCCTGCAAGAGAAAAACAACCAACGCTGACCGCCGCAAAGCCGCCACCATGAGGGAGAGGAGACGACTGAGCAAAGTCAACGACGCTTTCGAAACCCTCAAGAGATGCACGTCCACCAACCCGAACCAGAGGCTGCCCAAAGTGGAGATTCTGAGAAACGCCATTAGTTACATCGAGTCTCTGCAGGCGCTGCTTAGGAGTCAAGAGGAAAACTACTACCCTGTTCTGGAGCATTACAGCGGAGACTCTGATGCCTCCAGCCCGAGATCCAACTGCTCTGATGGCATGGTGAGAACTTCATATACCCTACTACTGTAGCTAGAGATGTAGTGCTTTTATAATAGCCTAATATATTTTATTGTTCATCATTCGTTAATGGTTTATTCTTTATTTGAGCAAAGTATATGTGTTTTTATTTGATTATAATTTGGCAACACGTGACATTTTTCATTCAATAGCCAATAGAAAGTTAGCGTTAATAAATGAATCAATATTACAGGCCAGATTAAATTATTTGTTTATGTGCTTTGTTAATTATCTTTCTTCATAGTAAGTAATTTTCTTCTGGTGTTTTCTAGATGGATTTCATGGGTCCTACATGTCAGTCGAGAAGACGGAACAGTTATGACAGCTCTTACTTCAACGACACGCCAAATGGTACGTCACGCGTCGAAAAATGTCCGGAAATAAATACTTATCGACTGGCTAAAATCTTCTTACAGTGTTAAAATCATTCGTTCATTTCAGTTGAAGTTCAAATCTGTTATTTATTTATTTTACAGCTGACGCACGGAATAATAAAAGCTCAGTGGTGTCGAGTTTGGATTGTCTGTCGAGTATCGTGGAGCGAATTTCCACAGAGACCCCCGCGTGTCCCGTGCTGTCAGTACCGGAGGGGCACGAAGGGAGTCCGTGTTCTCCGCAGGAGGGGTCCGTCCTGAGTGAGAGCGGGGCTCCTGCACAGTCCCCGACCAACTGCCCTCAACAGCAGGCTCAGGATCCCATCTATCAAGTGCTTTAAAGATCCGGTACATTTCAAAACAAATCGAAAGGGACAATTTGAATCAAGAAGCATTCAACAGAAAAATGACAAATCCGATCTTAACGACAAAAGAAAGACTATTTCGATCCACTGCTGGAAACTAGGAACGAATGATCTTTCTTCCTTTCTTTCTTTCTTTCTTGCTTTCTTTCTTGCTTTCTTTTTATGCTGTGGAAAATCTAATTCCTTTATGAAAAAGGCAAGTGAGTTTCTTAACTACGATTATTTATATTATTGTATCCATGTGAAAATGTGACCATATTTGTTTTCCCCTTTGTGAATATATTTTCTGTCACCATCAGCTTTTATTTCCTAATTATTTACGAGAGAATCGTAATCCAGATACGGATAGTAGGACCACTTTTGTATATGTGTAAATAAGATCTGTTTTGTTAAAGCGACGAAAACGAACAAACATATTATTGTATTTAATGATGCCTGTTTGAAACACTAGCTTGTTGTGTCTTGTGTTAAACTTTATATTTATACTTCTTAAACGAGTGAATGTCGGATTAATAAAAATATAACTATTTATACTCAAATATTTGATGGGATTTTGTGATTTATTCTATGAAAACAAAACTTGCTTTAGCGTGGGGGAAAGACGAACGTGAATTGGGCTCTTTTTAAGAAAACAAAAAACAAAACATAAAACAAAAACAAATGACGCATATAATTTTTTTAATTACATTTTGTCCATGCATTTCCAGGGAACTCTGGCAACTTGAGTTGATATAATTCAATGTTTTTCTCGAAGCTTCCCCAAATTATTTGGCACTATGGAATAGCTAAATAGCTACAACCAAATAGCTAAAGCTAAACATAAATGTTACATGAATTTACCATGCTAGATCGAGTTTCGATGAAGCTTCAGCATATAATTCATTTTATTCAATTAACGTAGGCTACATTCAAATATGAATATGTTCAAATGGATTGTTTAAGCTATATGATCTAGAATAGGCTATGCTAGGAAAATGTTTGATTAGCCTATGTTAATAAATGTCAGGCTTATTTTTTTTTTTTTTTAAATAACGGATATAGGCCTATGTTTTAATATTTCAGGGATATGCCTATTCGTCCTTTTTTTTTCAGCGTAAGAAATTAATACAAATAAATAAATAAACGCATAATACGTGATTCACACAGTAAAACTTAGCTATATGAGCAATAAGTTATTTCATACTATATATATAGTTGGGTTGAAAATGGACAAACCCAGCAAATTGGGGTTTTTTGTAACCCAGCGGGTTAATGTTTGCCCAACCTGCTGGGTAGTTTTAATTAACTCAACTATTATTTAAAAATTACTGTATTGCTTGCTTAAAATTAACCCAAAGTATGTTGGAAATTAACATTATTAATAGGCTATGTTTAATAAATGAACATTTATTAATACGTTTAATAAATAGTAATTAAACAATACAATACAGTCTCCTTTTGATTATTGTTGCCTTTTGTAATTTTTAATTTCCTGATTTTTAATTTCCAACATACTTTGGGTTCATTTTAAGCCAGCCATATTTTAATTTTTAAACAATATTTGGGTTAAATAAAACTGCCCAGCACGTTGGGCATACATTTAGCCCATTTTAACCCAGCATTATTTTAGAGTGTACAGTGCTTCCCACAGGTTTGAAATAGCTATTTGCGGTGGTAGCCGGGTGGAAAATCCTATTACCCACGGCATAAAAAATGGTCTACTACATGTGACAAACAACAAATAATGAGTGATTTTAACAACATTTTTATTTATTGAAATTACATAGACTACTACATTTAATTAGGCTACTAATATTATGCAAAATTACAGCATTTAAATGGTAGAGTTCTCCTTGCGATGTCATATAGTTTCGTTCAATGAATGGGACACAGATTTTACTGATGCTAGTAAAATCTATATATAGAATAATGTGTCAAATAGCATATAGTCTTTTCTTCCTGTGGGGAAGCATCTCAGCCAGAGACTACAATCATTTACTATGAATTAAATGGAAATTAAATTAAATACAATTTATTGTGTAACCAAAATACCAATAATGCCCAGAAGAATAAGAAAAAAAGAAAAAAACCTTGCCTGAAATACACCGGGACTCTTATTTTGAAAGGTCTATACTATTGCGGGCTGATACTTCAGATGAGAGAGATAAAATATGCATTCTTGCAACCGTCTAAAACATATTATATAAAGGCCATAAAGTATTGTAATAATTCATCAACTCGAGTTCATTAGCAATTGCTTGGCATAAATGTGCTATTCATTAGGCTAATTGATAATCACTTTGAAACAGTCTGAAGCCTTGCACAACAATGCCGCACTGTGGCAATGTGCAGTGCTCTTTTTTTTTTTACCTACATGAAATCATAGCCTTTTTGAAGTTTAATAATCAATGTGCATCTTACAGTTTGCACACAGAAGCGCCTGACTGTCTAGTCCACCGCATCTCTGCAGCGCAAGTGGGAATGAGTAGGCAGTTCTCGCACACACAGAACGAGCAGGTAGAAAACGCGTAAGTTAGAGCAAGGGGAGATTTTCCACTAGGTAATCGATCGCGGATGGTTTCATTATCTTGGACGGATACAAAAGTAGCTATAAGAGGATAAAAATAATAAAAGCAAAAATTTGTCTCCAAATTTACTTGGACAGCCTTTAATATACCTGGGCGGCCCGCCCAAGTAAAGTCGTGAGGCCTAATTTCAGAATTTAAGGCAGCATCTGGCTTATTGACAGGATCTGTGACTGTCGATTACCACAGAATAATTTCGACGTGTACCTCAGCGTGTAGGGTAAGCTAAAAACAAACTAAAACTGACTATACATTTCAGTCTACAGAGTAAGACATTTTGAATGCTGCAAACTTGGAACTATTTTGTTGGGAGTACTGTCGAAGGCGGATGAACTTCTGGATACGCGTGTTCTTGGGGGTGGGTATAATAAGTCACTCGTATCCTTCCGCCTGTCAAAGTTACAGTTTACCGGCGTGACGGGAGTTGAAAATTGAATATTTGCACAGATAATAAAGTAAGAATCTCACTTATTATGTTTAAATACGACACAGTAACATTATCTAGAAACAGTGAATTTTAATGTTTATCCTCTTGCTATCCACCTTATTCCTGACTAGCCTACTGCGTTTCGAATTATGGGTTGCACTTCCGGTTTGGGGAACTTCCATTCAAAAAGACTGAAACGAATCGTTTCAAATCATAAGGTTGCCTTACAAATAAAGCTTATCCGTCAGTTTGACTGAATGAGCTGTCAGTTTTTCTTTCCTGTTTTATTTTAAGACATCATGAGAATAATGTAACGCTTGGTATTTTAACGTAACATGTTATAACAAGAATATCTATGGCAAAAGCTCTTTTCAGCCGCTGCTTTCTATCCTAGTGATTATTTTCTTTTCTCCCTTTGCATACCGCTGTAATATGAAAAAGGACAACATATAGCTACTGCACATTTGTGGTCTGTTCTCCCGATATAATTTACGATATTAATTCACTGGAATGCTCGAAGAATCTCTCGTTTATCTCCTCAAAGCCTCACGTCTCTTTCCAGGTTTGTTTTCACATGTAAATACAATTTATTATCTGTAAAAATGTATGGAAATCACTTTGAAATAGCATCACGCAATGCTGAAGTTTATAAACATTTTTATTAAGGCAACGTATATTACAGAATAATGCTGTGGAAAGAATCGCGCTTTTTTCATGGCCTGTTGAAAGTACCTTGTTGATGCTTTTACACTTTTAAATGTCCTTTTAATGTTCGTTGGTTTAAGAGTAGAATAATGTCAACTCATTGTACCCAGTTTTTAAAAAAAAAGGTATTATTGCGTTCATAGAGCGAGGCTTTCACTGACTGTTTACAGCTTAACGGAAGTTACACCCATAATTCGCGCAAAGCGTCATGGGGCGTTGGAATAAGGTGGATAAAACTCGCGAATTTCACGACAGAATTTTCTACCGAGCCTGGAACATGCTTCAGCATTTCTGGAAATGGAAAGAAATGGTCTTGGGTGACAACATCTAAAAACAACGACTTTATTGATGTTTCAATAAGAACAAGTTCTGACAAAGGCTTTAAGTCACACTTTATTTACATGACATAAATAACAGTCCAAGACGATGAAGAGTGGGTTGATCAACAACTACGGGAAAGAGGGGTGTATCTTGTCCATCATCATTGTGGTGGTCTTGGCCTGCAGGACGACGCACTTACTTTCTGCGACGAGCGGCGGCGCCCTTCTTGCTGCTGCAACGCAAGAGTAGTCAAAACATAGCAGTGAGCAAAAATATTTGGTAACACTTTACAATAAGGTTCATTAGTTAAACATTAGTTAATGTATTAACTAACATGAACTAACCATGAGCAATATATTTGTTACTGTATTAACTAATCTTCGTTAATGTTAGTTATTGAAAATACAGTTGTTCATTGTTTGTTCATGTTCAGAGTCCATTAACTAATGTTAATAAGATTTTAATAATGTATTAGTAAATGTTGAAATTAACATTAACAAGGATTAATAAATTAATAAATTCTGTATATGTGCAGTTCATTATTAGTTTTTTAGTATTAGTATTAATATTTAGTTTATTTATAAATTAGTATTTTTATTTTACGTTAACTTACCACATTTCACATCACAGCATGTACCAGGTTGTTCAACTTCAAACCAGGCTTCACTTACTTTTACAGTATCATAATATGTTATATATTTATTTTAATTTTTTTCCAGCTCCAATCAAAAATAAATTCAACAAAACTAATTTATGTGTCAGACAGACAACTACTCAAATAACTTGGAAAAAATGAAAATAGCCACATAAACTGTTACACTAGGTTTTTTTTTTTTTTGTCTGCTCATCATTCCTGGAGCAAGGTGTAAATCCCTCCTTTTTCTTGGTTAGAGTTTCCATTTATTTCCATGTATTAATCAGTGATCAATTCTATAATTGTTTTTTTTTAATTAATTTTATTATTATAATTTATATTATATCTTTACATTTTTTTCTCATAAACTCCCTCTGCTTTGCCCATTGTAAGTTGCTAATAATAATAATTGTAAGTTAATGATAATAATAATAAGTAATTACATATATTTAAAAAAAAAGAAAATTATGAAAAAAATAATTAAATTTTTACAATAAGAAGTAATAATGTTGTCTGTGACATTAAAAGATTAGTTCACTTCAGAATGAAAATTTCTTGATAATTTGCCCACCCCCCATGTCATCCAAGATGTTAATGTCTTTCTTTCTTCAATCGAAAAGAAATGAAGGTTTTTGAGGAAAACATCCCAGGATTTTTCTCCATATAGTGGAATTCAACAGGGTCCAATGGGTTGAAGGTCCAAACTGCAGATTCAATGCAGCTTCAAAGGGCTCTTCACAATCTAACACTATCTTACAACCAATTCGTATGTATTTTACATGGTGGCTAATTCGTACGAATTCATACGATTTGTCTAAACCCCAGTGACGCGTAGGTTTAGGGGCGGGGATAGGGGTAGGTAATTTGTACGAATTCATATGAATTAGCCACTTCGTAAAATACGTACGAATTGCCGTGAGATCGGGTTGACACGATCCCAGCCAAGGAATAAGGGTCTTGTCTAGTGAAACGATCAGTCAATATATATATATATATATATATATATATATATATATATATTTACATACTTTTTAACCACAAATGCTCATCTTGCATAGGTGGAAGTACCGATCCAGTGTCTACAAAGCGAACGTGCAAAGACTAAGCCAAACGTCCTTTACAAAAAAAGGAAAATGACAATGTTGGACGATTTTGAAGTTGGAGGAGAAAATAAGATGGAGTTTTTCACCCTACCGCGGTACTTCTGCTTACTTCACGCGCGACCTTTCCAACGTGATTACATAATACGTCACGCGTAGTAGAGCAGTGCATGATGAGCATTTGTGGTTAAAAAGTATGTACTTTTTTTTTTTTTTTTTAGAAAATGATCGATCGTTTCGCTAGATAAGACTCTTGTTCCTCATCTGGGATCATGTAGGGCCCTTTGAAGCTGCACTGAAACTGCAATTTGGACCTTCAACCCGTTGGTAGCCGTTGAAGTCCACTATATGGAGAAAAATCCTGGAATGTTTTCCTCAAAAACCCTCATTTCTTTTCAACTGAAGAAAGAAAGACATAAACATCTTGGATGACATGGGGGTAAGTAAATTATCAGGAAATTTTAATTCTGAAGTGAACTAATCCTGTATTTTATGGATAGCTTTACGTGGAAAGGCAGTTGCTCTTGGTGGATGATAGTGAAACAATGAACAGAAAGTGAGTGTAGTGTTCTTGCTTGTTAAGTTCATTTCATTTTCACCATCACAGAAGATATGTCAATGCACTGAAGCAGCAACATACAGGCCATGCACAGCAGGGGGCGCCATGATATTCAAGAATCCTTCAACTTACAATTTGCTGAGCTCCTCCACTCTCTTGCGCAGTGTAGTAATCTGTAGAAGATCAGAGATTTATTAGTGATCTCAAAATTAACATCAAGGGAAAATATACCAGTGATGACAATGGGATGTATAGGTTCATAGTTTCTTGTCCTCTTGTTTATTTCGCTATTTGTTTTCTCACCTCATACTTCTGTTTCTTCAACCTCTCTGAGTGCTCAAATTTCTCAGATTCCAGGGTCTTTATCCACTCAAACAGCTCCTGTGCTTTTTCTCTGAAATCCAGGACACAAGACATTAATAAGCAAGACCCGCCGTGACAGTTTACATGGCTGCTTTAACAGTTTGGAGAAAAACTCACTTCAGTTTGTCCTCGCTGAGATGGTCAATGTTGAGTGGCTTGCGTCTCTCAGCCAGGATCTTTTTCTTCTTCTCTCTCTCTGTCTGTTTTTTGCCACCTTTCTTGGAGTCAGCCTGAAGGACAACAGAGCCTATGGTTTCAGTCTTAGTAGTTTCAATTAATTCTCATCAGTTCATTTGAACTGTTTTAAATAGAGTTGACCTTCTGCAGGTAGCTGCTGTAGTTGGAGCCCATGTTGGACAGAGCTGACTTCTTCTTGGCATCTTCCTCTGCTTTCTTCTTAGCATCTGCCTCCTCTTTCCTCAGCCTCTCCTCCTGTGGGAACCATAAAGACACTGTGTCAGTTAGCGGTCGACCGATACTTATTTTTTTGACACAGTAATCTGGTAAGTACTGAAGAGCGCCAAGTAAAAAAAAAACATCTCAAGATTATAATGTCATTATAATGTGAGATTAAACTCTTTAAATTTCGAGAAAAAACTTGGAAATACAATGTTGAGAATAAAATCATAAAATTTCAAGAATAAAGTTGTGTTTCGAGGAAAAACTCATTAAATTTCGAGAAAAAAGTTGAAGGGACATGACAGAGTTAGATCACTTAGTCAAGCTATTTTAGGCTTTCTTTCAATAACAAAGAAATAGTACTATCAGTTTTAGCTGATTATAACCGAATAATAAGTAGCATACAAACTTTAAAGAGAATTTGCAAGTGGCAGGGTCTTTTTAGAAGAAAAAGAACAGTCCTATTTCCGCAAGGTGCTTTTGTCCAATGTGAAATAACCAGTGGACAAATGCAAGGTTATTGCTGGCTTCACCTACACGTGATTCATTAAGGTTTTGTGGTTTCCCAGCTGGGACACCATACCTATCCTAGGATATCATACACCTCAAGATGTGGAATATCGACGATCGAAATGCTTCGAGAAGCATTGGCGGAACTAGACTTTTTATATATGAGGTGGCCAAGGCTACTCGAAAGAATATATTGTTGTAATAGCCTACGTATTTGATTTCATTGTTTTGACCCACGTAACATTGTATTCTAATAAATAAGCTACCAAAATTGTAGATACCAGTGAAATTTAACAATTCTCGCCATACTTTTATGTGTATTTGTCCGTTCAAGTGCAAGAAGAGTATTCGTGTGCTCTCTGTGTGCGCGCTATGGATGAAGCGCCATATGCCTCAAACCAGACTCGTCACGTTCTCAAGTTCAAGGCGGCAGTGCAGAACAGTGAATCTAATCACCATACGGGCAGAAAGTTCAAAAATGAAAAAAAGTCGATGTGTTTCACTGTAGGCTAAATGTGCAAACGGAAACAGAAAGGACAATCTATATTAGCGTATATCTCTACATAAGCACAGACTTTATTAATACAGAAAGAAAAATACTGAAAAATGACTATACACACACAAAGTATGGTTTATTAATAAGGTGTGTAAAGAAATTGATCTTTTTAACAATAAGTGTTTTAGAATGTCTTGTTTTCTTGCGAATACAGCACGGAAAATGTACTGTTTTTTTTTTCTAAAAAGACCCAGCCGCTTGCAAATTGTCTTTAAAGTTTGTATGCTACTTATTTTTTTTTTTTTTATAATTAGCTAAAGCATAGTATTTCTTTGTTATTGAAAGAAATCCTAAAATGTAGCTTGACTAGATCCAACTCTGTCATGTCCTCTATCAGAATGCAATGAACTTGACACTGCGTGTTTATTCTCGACATTTTATTTAGACATTTTTTTTTTAAATTTGAAGAGTTTTTTTTCTCGGAACACAACAACTTTATTCTCAAAATTTAATGAGTTTATTCTCGACATTGTATTTCGACTTTTTTTCCTCAAAATTTAATGAGCTTAATCTTTATAATGACTTTAATCTCGAAAAGGTTCTATTTTTTATTATTACTTGGCCCTAATCCTCTTCTGTATGTAAGTCTGTGTATACTGGGAATCAATTTTTCAAATAAAGACAAGGTAGTGCTAAATTTACATACAGCACACATAATATATGGCATGAATATAATACAGCGACCAACTGGATATACTGCAGCATGGTTTGAAATCAATTTAAAGTTTGATGATCGTGTGTCCAGCGAGAGATAAACTCTCCAGACCGACTGTTAAGCAAAAAGTACACTTTATGCAGTCTATGCACACTTCAGAAAATCTCACTGCTGGATTGACCAGAGTTTGCAAGATTTGTGAAATGTTTATTTGATATTCAAACACTTGTTTAAATGATATAAATGGGTATTCGCTTAATGCTTACATTAGATAAGAAAGTATTATAGCGTTTACTTTTCTATTACTATAAAAAAAACGGTATAACACTTTTCCGTATACTGTCTGCTTTCTTTGTTTAACACTTCTTTCTAATAATTTACAGTAATTTAATGAAGATGGTGAATGGGAGCTCTGTGTGCTCAGGCGCTGGTGTGCTGTCAAAATAAAAGTCTTGCTTCCGACACATTGACCAAGCAAAAAACCTTTTTGGGTGTTGCCGATAATTAAAAAATGCCAAACATCAGCCAATAGTATTGGCCTTGGCAATATGGTCACCATGATTTTGCCAAGTAAGACATGTTCCTGGATCAACAAAATTTTGTCCTAACCGTAACCATATCCCTAGCCCTAAACCTAGCCCTACCCATAACTTATCCCTAAAATCAGAGGGAAATAATAGGTGAATAACACTGATGTAGAAGCACCTAACCCTAGTTGTAAGCCTAAACTTGACATAAACTGTAAACTTGTCCCTCAAATCTGATTGGTTGAATGGAATGTTGTTCCAGGATCAACAATGATATTGATCCAGGAACATGTTCACCTTGGCGAATGATAGAGTTGCCAACTGTCCCGTATTAGCCGGGACTTCCCGTATATTGGGCCTAATTGATTTGTCCGGTACGTGACCTCCTTTGTCCCATTTATTGACTGTTACACTGATCTAACGGCCACTTCCTTTCATGTATTTCGGGAGAAGTGGAGGGATTGACGTGTTGTAAATCCGACACGATTCTCTGAATTGAATTTTTGAACTGTTTGCATTTTATTTTATACGTATTATCTCTTTTTAATTTTAATTCCTTTTCTTGTTTTTATTTCATTTTTAATGCATTTTATATCTTTTATGTATCATCTTTTTATTTCTGACTTTTAATGCATTTTAAATCTTGCTGTCTGGTTGAAAGAGCTGGGAGAATTAGGAAGTAAGCATTTGTCATTAGGTTAAAATTTGGTAAATTTAGGTAAGGGGACAAACCATGATTGTCTGACTCTGTGGTACGTGGAAGGGGTTTCTAAGGGGAATTGCGATCACTTGCAAAGGCAACGTGATTAACACATTCCGGAAATCAAAACACGTTGGTTGGGGCACTTTCCAAAGGGAAAATTTGAGCTGTAGTGCATGGTTAAGATATCTCTGGATTATAGTCAGGACACTTTCCAAAGGGGAAATTTGAACTGGGTTGCATAGTTAAGATATCTCCAAAAGGGGGATTGGGGCTGTTTGGCGCAGTTTGAGGTGTCTTGGCAAAAGGGGAGATTGAAACTTTGTGTATCAGTTCGAAGTGCCTTAACAGGTAGAGCTAGGCAGCGGTCCTGACGTGTGAAGAAGATCCATTTAGATCCGCTCTGATGGACAACAAAAAACTCCCTGAAACTTCCTAACTCTTCCATCCAGATAGCGGAATTCTCTGCTTTTACTGTTATTTCTATTTCTTATGCGTTCCATTTTTATTATCATGTATTTGGTTCTTCTTTATGTAAAGCACTTTGAATTACCATTGTGTATAAAATGTGCTATACAAATAAAATTGCCTTGCCTTGAATTGCGCTGCCATTCAGCGCTATTGTGGCTGCGGTGTGTCACATGACAAGCATGACACATCGCCATGGAAATAATAAGGTGAAACACTCCAAAATAACGGTTGCCTTAAACTCACACTGGGGGGTCAGCTAGAATATTTTAAATTTACGTGGGAAAATGATCATATTTTGGCTTTCTTATATTAACAAAATCAAAAATTTTGAGGTGTTTCTGATTTGACACAGAATGATCCACATGTGTTTATGTCTGAGAACCTTTACATCTTTCATACACATACTTAACTACAGATACTGAAATGATGTGCACTGTGTGGTACAGTACAAATATTTTGAGTGTATGACTTATTTCTGTCCCTTATTTTCCTGCAGAGAACAACGATTTTACTTTCCTGAAGTTGGCAACCCTAGCGAATGGCGATATATATCGGTCGACCACTAGTGTCTATGCTTTTGATAGAAGATGGACAGTTTCTAGCCTCGCAAGGTCAGTGATACACACCTCGCGTCTCGCCTGCCGCTCCTTATCCTTTTCAGCTCGGATCCTCTGCTGCTCTGCTCTCTCAAATCTGCGCTTCTCCTGTTTTAAGACAAAACATGTTCACGTTCATTTACAACTTTCTGAAGAAGATCAGGCGATAGGCCAATGTTCACTCACAATTCTGTCCTTGAGGGCGATGAGTTCCTCCTCCTCCTTCTTCCTATGCTCAAAGTGAGCATCGATGAGACACTGCAGCTCAAGTGTATCCTTGTTCTGACGTTTCTTCTGAATGTCCTGAGTTCAGACACACAAGAAACAATGTGCTTAACTCACTAACAAATACATGGCCATCTTAAAGAGCACCAAAGATAAATAAACTCTTACATCAAAGTCCACTTTCTCACCATCTGGGATCTTGGGTGCTGATGGCCTGGAGTGAAAGAAATAAAATAAGCATTATATCTTAAAATTATTTCAATAAAATCATTTGATATACAGTAATGTGTTTCTAATACTTACTTGTACTTTGGTTTCTCTTCTGTATTAAGAGTGAAGAGGAGACAAGTACATGGGTTATTGGGAATTGGGAATTAATACAGTTAATGATACACAGCAATGTTAAAACGCTTTCGCAAAATTACTATTTTGTGTCCAAAATACTAGAAGGAAAATAAATTAAAATAATTAATAGATTAATAATACATTGTTAAACAGTTAATTTAAGTTTTTTCTTCCAAAATTATTGTTCCATTTCAAAAACTAAATTATTGTTAATAAAGTTATTAAAATTATTAAATATCTACATTGATTTCAGAACAAACATCCAAGCACAGCCATAATGCTCAGAAACACCTTTTACATGAAATTGAAAATTTAAATATTATAGATTTAAATAATTTAGTGAAGAAAAAAATAATTTTAATTAAAAAAAAAATAATTTATTAAAATATTTAGAGCTAAATGTGTCTAACAAAAGTTTTCTACAAAAAAAAAAAAAAAATTCTTGATGAGGCTTCTTCTGAAACAGCAGCTGCACCTTGAAATGAGTTGGTCAGTTTTCTGTACATGCCATGCAGAGCAAACTCAAACAGCGTGTCCCTGCACAGTTGTTATCATTTTAGATTATTTTACCCATTTCATTACATAGCCTAATCTATGAATAGGTTATTGCCTATGATTATACAGAATATGGTTCGCTCGGAAATATTTTGAGGACTGTAGCCAATCATTTTAGTTTTTGCAGTCTAGCTCTAATATGCCACCCTTGAGAAGGGACAGCATTATAGATGTTGTCCACTAGGGGGAGACTTTAGACAACTGTAACAAGGGACACGGTAGTCCCTTCAACACGATTAAGTACATCTGAAATCAACATACCTTCCCCTTCAGTGACAGAAAGCATTAAACAAGAACAGAAAACAAGAGCAGAATAGATATTATTAGGAACTACAATACTATGGGGGACCGAATCTGTCAACATTAAAATTGGATTTATAAACATATTGTATTTATTAAACTATTATTGTATTTATTTTTTCATTTATTTCTACATTTATACATTTTCACATGAATCTATTTCCACATTATAGTTATCTGTATGGTAACAAGAGGGTGTGTTTTCCATTCCACATTGTAAACAATATATACGCTACAGATTCAGTGCAAAGATAAATAACATTTGATTATCTTATTGTGTAATAAAATCAATCAAATACAATGTAAAAATAAAAACTCAAAGATGGAGAATGCAGACCATGATGTTCTAGATAAATGTAGGCATAATCTACATATGTAGATGTTACTAACAGATGAAGATTGCATCCATGAAATAATAGTAATAATAATAATCGTATGACCAATGCAGCAGTATCACGCATTGCACAGTTTCAGCATGTTCTTCTAAGAATGGTAAATGATTACATTACAAATATTTACATTGTTTAGAATTTTTTTTTATTTTTTAAATGCTCTGGAAGTAAGATTTTACAAAAAAAAAAATCATTGAAAAATTGTACTCACCCTCGAAATGCTCACTGTAAAAAAAAAAAAAAAAAAAAAAAAGAAAACACAGAAGCCTGATTATGCCCTCTTAGTGCACTTCATACAAATCCAGTTCATTATGCATAGAAATGCATGTTTTAAAGTTAAGTTGGACTACAAAATGACAAACTTTATGATACTTACACCTCCTCAGTGTCTGACATGATGATAGTGGACTTTGAGACTAAAAAAAAAAAAATGATGCACAAATCAGAACCTCCAGTGTAGACTGCAGTCAGTCTAATGAATACTAACAAAATCAAAGTCTCTCTGTACACATTGAGAAAATATATATAATATACATATATATATATATATATATATATATTTGGCTTTTTGCCAAATAAAATAATCACGACTGTCAGTGAAGACGAATGTAGGATGCAAATACTCAATTTTTTCCTGTTTCCACAAAGTTACACAAAGTAGAATATGCATATATAATTATTTGTTTATAGTAGTCTGCTATGTTTTTCACTTTCAGTTTCTCAGAAGATGAGTGAAGTCATTTTAGCTAAGCATTGACCAGATTTTATTATTAGCTGACCTTATCTATCATTTACATTTTACATTTATGCATTTGGCAGATGCTTTTATCCAAAGCGACTTACATTGCATTATACTATACATTTGTATCTGAGTATGTGCAATCCCTGGGATCAAACCCACAACCTTGGCATTGCTAGTGCCATGCTCTAACCACTGAGCTTCAGGAAAGCCTTACTACTGCTCATAAATGCTCTTACCTATACTCTAAAGTTTGTTTTCCACTTTGCCTGATAGATTATTGGTCTTGTCAGGACTGTAAAAGGCATTGAAAAGATCAGTAGTAAGGCAATTTCCTTTAGAACAGGGGTGTCAAACTCAGATCCTGGAGGGTCACTGTCCTGCAGAGTGTAGTCCCAACCTTAATCAAACACACATGAACAAGCTAATCAAGGTCTTCAGGATTACTAAAATCTTCCAGGCAGGTGTTTTGAAGCTGGTTGGAGCTAAACTGCAGGACAGCAGCCCTCCAGGAGTGGAGTTTGACACATGTGCTTTAGAACATCTTTAGAGTAGACAAAACAAGTAGTAGACAAACAGGTATCTTTGAAAATATAGTATTTGTGTCTGTTAGATGCTTTGTGTTGTTTCCCAATTTCAGAACTAATATTTATTTATATATTGCAGGACTCAGATTTTGTGAAGAATAAATACAAAATACAAAATCTGAAATAATTTCAGGGTTTGATGAATTTAAAAATACAAATCAATCAGTTGTTAACCTCTGAATAATAATCAGAAAATGGATGTGAGCAATGCCTAAAAGCATCTCGGCTCAAAAAGAATTTGACTTGGACAAGACAGCTGCACTTAATAAGCCCAAACATTGTTCAGGATCCAGTTTCCAAGTTCCATCTCAAGTTTTTTTTCTCTTCTATATTTGGACATAGAACATTTAGATCATATAGATTGAATAGATTTTATCATTCAGACAACTTAAAATAAATTAAATGTAAATTTAAACTATTTTAACGCGATCCAGCTTTATTTTATATATAAAATGTATAATTAAGAGTCCATGAATCATCTTTTAACTAAATACATTAGGTTATATGAACTCCACAAGTTCCTGATGAGTTCACACGTTAATTATCACAAATTGTCCTAGTCTAAACTCACTCACAACTACACACAATCTTTCCCGATTTTGCAATTTCCTCACCCACTCATGCCCTCCTTCACCCTTACCTCAGAAAAGCTGTAAGAAGTGAGCTCCCTGCTGGCAGAGACTGGCTGTAAAGTTCAGCAAACATTCATTTCTGTTATAGTGACACCTGATCTGTGGAAATCTCCCATTGGTGGAGATTCCATAGTGGGAAGGGTTAAAAAGGGAAGGTCCAGAACTTGGCCCGGGCACTGAATAAGGAGATGATTGAGGAAATGTAACAGAGGCATAAGTTTGGAGGAGTGAGTCCAGCCACTGTTGCTATATTTGTTGCGGTACTACGTAAGCACAATTAACACGTTTTCTGAATGGCCTGAACGTGAGTGTGAAGAGCTTGGCTTTTGGTGTTATTTTCAACATAATGGATCAATGTTTCAGATGACGTTCTGGGGTGTCCCCCAGGGCTCGCTCCCAAGTCCACATATGTTGTGTTACCTTACCTTTTTTCATTATGAATGACTAAAGGTCACTAATAAATTTCTGTAAATGATATTAAATTGCATTCAATTATCAGGCGAAACTTAGTATATCTAAGCTTTATTTTCTGTTGTTAAAACAAATTCAATGATGTTACATTCATAGCCATTCCAGCCTGTCAACATTAATTAATTTGTAGAAATATAAACAGAAGAATGGGAAATACAATTCATAAATAATCATTAAATATAATAAATAATGACTATATTTAAATTAGGGCTGTCAAAATTAACACGTTCACTTTTCACGTTCACGTTTTTTTCAGTTTAACGCATTAAAATTTTTTAATGAAATTAATGCAGCATTAATTTTTTTCATCCTTTGGCTGCGCTACAGTATATAATCACGCTATCATTCATTCGAGTGCTATTAAACCATTCAAGCGCGATAAGACTCAAATCTGTACAGACAGCCGCATTGTGTTCTCTTTCATGCTTGAAAGGACAAAAATACACAAACTTGTACTTTAATAAACACAGTCTTAAATGAGTTAAAAAGTGTTAAATGAATGCAAAGAGCTGTTAGAAATAGGTGTCAGATCCACTTCATGTGTATCAGATCTTAAAGTGACAGCAACCTAATAAACCTGCTGCTGTCTGTGTCAATAATGTTAATTAAAGAACAAAAGACAAAGAGAAAATCACTCACTGCTCTTGACTGAATAACTTTTGTAGGTTTAATAAGGACTAATCTATATTCAATTTATAATTTATGCAGCGAAGACTGTGCACTTTGTATTTATCTGTTAGACCTACCTGAAATCTTAAAGCAATGTTTACAAGGTTACATGGGTTAAAAAGAATGAAAACAATAACTTTCTTGTGCATTTTAGCTGGGCAGGTAAAAATCTGAACCATAGAAAAAACCTTAGCATCAAGCCCTGATATATTAAAGGCACAGCTAAATGTGACATTTATTATAATGGGCTTATGTGAAGATTGTTTTAAGCTCACATAAATACAAATTTTTTAAAGCCTATTAAATGTTAAAATTGATAGCTTTCAATTATACTGTAATAACTGTAGTTGAATGGCTATAATTAATGGCTAAAGCTGAGAAAAAACATCCATTTAATAGAGACATCAGTATCAGTACTGGAATCAGTTATACTGGCCTTCATTCATGGTGCTTAGTTAAAAGATGCCATTAAATAAATATTTAAATATACTTTATGTTGTTTCTACATTATTTTTGTGAAAGTATTACAATATAAAAATATATTAAAAACTTTAATGTTAGGTGCGATTAATCACAATTTAAATATGTAAAATAATACATTTACATTTATAATGGGCTAGTGAAAACGGTCACATCACTCTGCATACAGTGGATTTGTGAATTTCACCAGTTAGTTACATTCTGGAAATGCACTTAGTTTTAGATGAGTTTCATGCTGGAGAGACGGTAAAAAGTCAGTCACAATGTTCTCTTATAATGTAAACAAGTGTAAATGTCAACTTAATCATGTACCTGTATATCTGAAGGTTTGACGTCTGTCAACACATGAGCTCATTGGTGTAATCAAATCAGTCTGGCTTTTTATTCCAATCCTTACTCCTTGTCAGAGGCTATTTAGTTTGTTCACGGGATTAAGTTTCAACTTAAGTTGAAGAAAAGTTTAACTTAAAAATTTAAACACACTTGTTTACACTACAACATTGCCAGTCAATATGAAATCAGAAAATTTCTGTTTCACATATCTTAAGAAAGTGAAATGTCTGGCAACCAACAGTTCACAGGGACTACTTTAAAGTCAGCATCAATGGAAGTTGCTATAGCCTTTTCTTCCCTATTGTGATGTATTACCTGAGTGAAATGGTGTCTTGAACAAGAAAAAAAAAAAAAAAATGTAGGGCAGGATTTTTTTTTTTTTTTTTTTTTTTTTTTTTGTCCATCAGGAATTGATTGGATCATTGAATCTTTGTAGTTTTGCAGTCTCATGTGACAGGTTGCCACCCCCCACCACCCCCCCCAAGCCATGAGAAACATCACCAGAGAAGAGATGTCACTGCAAGCGGGAGGGGAAGTTATTTTGACTGAAGATTACGAGGGCACATGCATTTTAATTTTTGATTTCTTGCTGACTTTAAAGAGTTAGCCTGAAGTAGCCCTCCAAAAGAAACAAATGCTTCTTCTTAACTGTAGGGGGTGCTGTGCTTATAGATGTGTAAATGAGGGTGTGCATCTGGTGTCATGGGGGAGGGGGGCACTTGGTGATATCTAAGGTGACCTGGATCCCCCCTGCTTCGCTGACGGTTCCCTCTACACCGTCACCACTCAGTGTGCATTCTGAGTAACGGACTCAGGGTTTTATTTTTGGACTGCTATGGAGCCTGTGCCTTCCATTTGAAGGAAGGGGGAATAGTTGAACTTAACATGAGTCGCCCGTTCTGACAGTCCAAGCTGGGAGAAGCAGGCAGCCGCCGGACACCCCTGAACACCAGACACACAGGTATAAAACCACAGCAAAACCGCTTGAAATTTGATATTTCTATCTTATGGTTATTATTATATGAACGCCTAGTGTGTGCATGCCATGTTTCTCCTTTGGGAATAGGCATTAATAGTTTGTAGCACGCTAACTTGACAGTCTTTGAATGTTTCTGCATCAGGGAGTGTAATATAATACTGTTAAACTGAAAGTAGTACTACCAGTATTTGTTTCAATGCAACCATATTTTATGTCTACATTATGCATGTCCTTTTCATTAAAATACAGTTGCTTATTTTCAAAGACATGCATAATTCATCCTTGTTTATATTTATAGGGGACCTTGTCTGAAGTGTCTTCATCTGTCTTCTGTTAGTCATCTCTTGGTAAGTTTTTTTAAGCACATACATGTAAGTTTGTATATTGCTGTAGACTGTATGTCTTCACATGTACAATTACTATTTTCACCAGGTGTTTGCTAAGAAGCAATTAGGCAGTGCATGATTTTACTGCTTTGCTATTCTTGCCCTTTCCTCTTTTGAACTTGCATCTTGGAAATTCTCCAAACTGCCCAGCCTACCAGGGCCTTAAAAGGATGACCTCCTCTCATATGGTTCTATGTGTCACTCTGGGCTGGAGACTTCTTATACAAGCTCTTACAGGTGGCCTACATTTGCACTATTGCAAAAGATTGTGTTAATCAGACACAAAATAAGTCATTTGGCTCAGTATTTTACACTGTAAAAACATAATTTCTTAGTTTTTGTATTTTGTAGTCAAATATCTTAACATTCTTTAAATAACATACATTTACTTATGAATCAGAAACTTACCCCCAATGGCAAATAGTTTTTTTTTTTTCCAAATATAATTAAATTTAGTGAGATATATTCTTACCTATATTATTGCTGAAATTAGCCAGGTTCGTGAGTATTTAATGAATATGAATACAATTTTTTAATAGTCCGGCAATAATCAATACAGTATGAAAGAGCAAAAAAGCAGCTTTTTGATTTATGAACTTATGTTGTGCGTCAACAGACACCACTAAATCTGATTGGTAGTAAATTTTCAGTGATTTATTATGTAATTTAATGTAGCTGTCCCACCTATGGCTAAAGCAGTGACTGCCCCCAGATCACTAGGCATTGGTTTACAGCTAGGGTGGAGAGTGGCACCACACTCTGTGACAGAGAGCAGATTACTTGCTTATTTGCTTTCGCCCTAAAATTAGGCCAAGAAGCCATCCTAGATGTGTTGTGGAAGTTTACTGCATGTGAATGTGTCACAAACTGAGTCCTACTTGTGAGAAATAATATCGAGTGAAAAAAAAAAATTCTTATATTTGCATTTTACTTTGAGAATAAGCCAAAATCAAAATTAAGAATCATATAAAATACCAAATTTATTGAAATTGAAAAGCGGTAATGGACTATAAATCACATTCTTAATTTAACCATGGTACCATTGGGTAGAAAAAAGTTTGTAACTAAACAAACAGGTTTATATTAATATTATAAATATGATAAATGGACTAATTCCAGTGTTTTCTTGAAAACCAATAAGTGTAGTCAATTATGCGTTAATCAAAACAATGAACAATAGCAGAGAGGTGAGAAAATCAATGTCATATTTGTAATAAAATATAACACCAAGGAGTAAAACAAATTGGTAATGACTTAAAAGGCATATGAATCCACTGTGGGAATTTGCAATATGTTTTTGGATTATTCTACTATGCATCTACTATTTGTTTTATTTTATTTTCAAGTCTATATAAATGTAACAATGTGTCAGAGTATAAAAAATAGCATAGATAATCAATATAAAAACAAAAATTGACAAAAATCGTAAATATCTATTTGACCATCACATTCAGTTCATACTCATACATTTTTAAAAGACAGCATAATATCAGCACAAATACTGCAGAAAAATTCTGGGGAAAAATAAAAAAAAAAAATTCAGAGAAGCTTTTTAAATTGTATATATGACAAATAGATTGTAAGAAAATTTCCCAAATACTTGACATTAGAACAGTCAAAAATGAAGCAATCATCAACAATCAAAGATCAAAATCATCTTGGTGGATCAGAAAAGGTGTTATTGCTGAATTAAATTCTTCACAAATCATCACTGGATAATTCACCTGAAAGAAAAGAAAACAACAGTATTAGTGAACAATGAAGCTGACTTTTTTGCTGATATTTTAATTAAATTGTCTATTTTCGGAAAGGTTTGCACTTTGTTACCTTTAATATCAAAAACAATCATTATTTTCATGTTCAGTGTACACAACGTATTATTTATTTGTTTCAGGGGTTTGAAGATTTTATGGCTGTCAATATCGGCAATGCTGCCCAGGCAGGCCTGCTTTCCCAGCAGTACCCACCACCTTTGCTTCCCAAACCTGGGAAAGAAAATGTCCGGCTCCAGAAACTACTTAAGAAGACAGCAAAGAAAAAAGCTGCTGCCCAGGCCTCACAACCATCGGTCCCCTTCCGCTCAAGCCTCTCTCCAGTAAATGAAGCAAGCCCTGACCTGGAGCACAGTGATCACTCAACTCCTCCTAAGACTCCAGAGACACCTTTATACATTGGCACGGTACACCCACGTTTTAACGTCCGACCGCTGTATCAGCATGTAGCGTCTCCTTATCCTCATCACAGAGGATTCACTTATGGTAAGACAACAAGATTTTCACCACAACCATATGTGGCTGTGGGCCACACCACTCCCCAGCATCTAGCTCCAGCATTTCCATCCACAGCCTCACTAGTACCTGGAGTTAACACACATGCTACGGCTCCAATCATTATTCTACAAACTGCACAAAGAGTGGAAGTCAGCTCAACTCTTACCACCCATGTAATTACCTCTAAAACTCCAAGCCCTCAGCCAATTGTTTTGAATGTTTCTAGAACAGCAAAACCATTGTTTGAAGTTCCTCAAATCACCAATTATACAGCAAAGTCAGCAGGTTTGAGAACACCTTATGCATCACCAACAAGGAGTAAAACACC
The DNA here is from genome assembly GCA_037950675.1 of Hypophthalmichthys molitrix. Taxonomy (NCBI): domain Eukaryota; kingdom Metazoa; phylum Chordata; class Actinopteri; order Cypriniformes; family Xenocyprididae; genus Hypophthalmichthys; species Hypophthalmichthys molitrix. The sequence goes on from CM075515.1 coordinate 20,236,810, forward strand.
TACTGCAGAGTTACTGAGAGGCCCGACACCAACGTTTGAGGTTAGAAGGATAGTGACACCAACAGCGGAAATAAGAGACAGAACACCAACCAGAGAGATCAAAAGGGTTACAACACCGACATTTGAAATCAAAAGGATAACCCCAACTTCAGAAATTAAGAAAACCGAAACTCCAACTTCTGAAATCAAGAAAGAGACAATTCCATCTTCTGAAATGAAGAGGATCAGTACTCCTGCTTCAGAGATTAAACAAAATGCAACACTGACACTTGAGACAAAACGAGGTACAACTCCAACACTTGAGATAAAGGGGGTTGCAACACCAACTAGAGTAAAAACACCAACATTTGACTTTACCTCAACAAAAACATCTTCAGGGCGACCCAAGACACCCTCAGATCATGTGTCACGTGTCAGAGTATCTGTGATTGAGATTTCAAGACCAAATCCACTTTTATTTGCTGTTTCTCCTGTGCACATGGAGGGCAGAAGATCCAAAACGCCAACCTCAAGCTTGGCTGGTCCACATGATGAAATTCATATAATTTCAAATCAGGTGAATAACACCAATCGTTCAGGAATATTCCAAAATGGGGAAATAGATGTCAAATCAACTGAACCCTTAAAAGAAAAACTGGATATGGCCACTTCAGAAAACCTTGAGTCATCAAAGCCAAAGACTCAAATACAGGAAAGCCCAAACCTTAATGAAATTGAACATCCAAAGCCTGAAGCCCCAACAGCACCCAATTTTGAATTTGCACAGCCTGGTTTGTCTTCAGTTGGCATTCAAAGGCCGTTATCTAGAGTTCCTCCATTTGCAGGTCAAAGACCCAAAACACCAACAGCACCTAAATCCAAACCAACATATTATGGTTTGACTCCTGCTGAATATGCTGCCTATGGAGGAATAAAGAGTTACTCACCAAGTTTTAGTATTTCTACACCAACTGTGCTACCAAGTGTAGAGGCAACTCATCTCCCAAAACAGGAACCAGTAGTACCTCAACCTGATGGTATTGTGACTATGACAAATGACAAGTCTGAAGTAAAACCTAAAGAGCAAGGTGAAGTCCAGCCACCTCAGACTGTTGTTGTTAAAGATGAAACTGCTGTGGTGGCTCCACCTCCAAAGGTTCCAAAGGCAGCATCTGAGCCAGAAGCAAACTCTGTAGGGCACATTCCTAAGCAACCTGTGCCAGAATTAAAAGCAAAAATTCCTGATGTTAAAATTCCAACCATTGTGGTATCTGTAGCTGACACACCACCATCAGAAGCAAAAACAGAGGCAATAAGTACTGTGACACCAAGAGTCAGAACTCCAACCTATGGATCTCCCAGACTTTCTCAAATGACACCAACCCCTCCAACTGCACAGGAAACTCAGAAACCTGAAAGTAAGGCTGTGCCATTATCTAATCAAGACATGGGAAAGCCAGCACTTCCAAAGCTGTCGGAAGGTAAAGTTCATGCTAAACCAAGCAAAGTGCCAGAGAAGCCAACAGAGGCAAAAATGTCTTTGTTAGAGAGAATTAAGAAGCAGAATCTTGCATCTACTTCTTCTGAAAAACCTCCTGAAAAAGGAGAGGTTAAAGATGTGGTTAAGCTTATGGCTAAACCAAAAGAAGACCAAAAGGACATTGAAACAAAGGACACTGAACCTGAAAAGGTTGAAAGAGGAGAGACAAAAGCTAGTCCCCAACAGGAGATCAAGCCTACAGTGGAAAAGGAGGAGGGTGAAGGCCCTTCCCTATCTGCAGAGCCTCTCTTGAAGGTGATGCAGAAACCAAAAGGCATGAAGTCAAAACTCAGTGGCTGGTCTCGCCTTAAGAAACACATGGTGGTCGAAACAGAGGAACCCAAGTTTCCTGAGGTAGAGCCTGGGTCAAAGAAAGACGTCCCTGCCAGCGCTGATCAAAATACAAGTGAAATGCAAAATACGTCTGAAGATGATGCTAAGCTTAGTGAGAGCCAGGACAGTAAAGACTCGCCTAGGGCAGCAAAAATGTGGGATGCTGTCCTCTTCCAAATGTTCTCCACCAAAGAGAACATAATGCAACAAATTGAAGCCAATAAAACCGAGGAGCAAAAGAAAATGGAGGCAGAACAGAAGGCGCCACAAGAGATTCCCTCATTTGCGCATCGCTTGCCAGTTCTCCTGTACAGCCCACGGTTTGATGCCAGACGACTAAGAGAGGCAGCTTCTAGACCAGCAACAAAGTTTTCAACAGTTTTTGAAATGGGACTCATAGGCCGCAAAAATAAAGACGAAGAACCAAAAGACTTTAATAGAACAGCCAAAGGCTTCAGTACTTCTTAAAACGCTGATGCATATCTGGATAACATATAAATAATAGGCAAGGATGTTGTTAGCTGTCATTGCGATAGTAGAGTTGTGTTTATTATCTAACCCAATTCTTTACCTATAACTTTTAATTTTATAACTTTATAACAGGTCAATTGGCAAATGCACAAGAAAAAAAAAAAAACATTTTGCAGTACTAAAGTAATTGCCCACTTGTCAATTTGCATTAACCATTTAAGCTAATAAGAATAATGAATAAAAAAAATATCTCTGAAACTTAAATTAAAGAGTTTTTGTTTAAGACTTTGAAATTTCATCTTGACATTTTATAAGCATGTTAAATACAGTAATATTTTGATAATACCTACATTTATTTAACAAAAAAATTTTTGGGGGGGAGGGGGGGGGGGTGTATGAAAATGTGAAATATATGCAGTTTTTAGTCATCTAAAAATATAAAGTTACCTTAAGGCTTTAGGTAAACTCTTTTTTTAATACTCTTTTTTTTATATTACAGTAAAATACGCAATCTTTTTCACAGCAATTTTTTTTTTACAGCTAAATGGTGCTTAAAGTGTTAGTTCACCTAAAAATGAAAAATCTGTCATTAATTACTCACCCTCTTGTCGTTCCAAACCCGTAAGACTTTCGTTAATCTTTGGAACACAAATGAAGATCTTTAAATGAAATCTGAAAGCTTTCTGTCCCTCCATAGATAGCCTATGCAATTGAAACTTTGAAGCTTCAAAAAGTTCATAAAGAGATCAGAAAACTAATCCATGTGAATTGAGTGGTTTAGCTCAACCGAATCTGAATTATGCGAGAGAACAAACCTCTTGCGGAAGCTCAAACGTGCTGCGTAACCATTCTCGTGTGTTACGCAGCACGTTTGAGCTTCCGCAAGAGGTTTGTTCTCTCGCGTCATTCAGGTTCGGTTTATGTTCGCTGATCAATGTTTATATGCGAGTAACAGCCTAAATTAAATCTGTTCACCATACAAAGTGATCGAGTCTCTTCAGAAAATTTAAACTAAACCACTCAATTCATATGGATTAGTTTTTCTGATCTTTTTATTAACTTTTTTTAAGCGTCAAAGTTTAAATTGTGTAGGCTGTCTATGAAGGGACAGAAATCTCTCAGATTTCATCAAAAAGATCTTCGTTTGCATTCCAAAGATGAACGAAAGTCTTACGGGTTTGGAATGACATAAGGGTAAGTAATTAATGAGAGATTTTTGGTGAACTAAATCTTTAATGAAGGATACAATTTATGTAAAATGGCGTTATAAAGTCTTTGTGAATAGAAGCCATACATATACATAAATTTTGTAATTCTTCTTGTTGATCTTTAAAGATAACATGGTGTCAAGGGACAAAGTGCTATTGTATGTTTTTGAAGGTATGAACAATTGAGTGCAAGTTTTAGGTGGGTGGGCAAATTGGAACTGGTTAACCGTGGAAGAAAGTTTTAAGAGATAGTATAAGAAAGAGATGTATGCAGTAAGTATGCCTTATTCGTACTGAAAGCAAGGCATGGCACACTCTGCAGATTGCATACTTGGTGCTCAGTGTTGACAAATAGCTTTCACTGATGGAGCCCTCAAATGGGCTTTATAAACCATAAATATAAATGCTCTGGTTGTTTCCATGTGATTAGATGAATAACTGTGAATGCTGATTGTCAACTCATGCATGTTCTCATTTCAGGCTTAGGTGATGTTAAGTTTGTAGGCTTGGCCTTTTTTTGCATGATTATCTTTTGTTGCAGAAACCGTCAGACTGAGAATATTTTCTCTTTACTGACAGTGATGTGTATAATGCTTTGCATTTTTAGCTGCACTGTACTAGATTTAATGTTATTTTATATATTTTTCTAATAAAATACCTGTTTTAAGAGATTATATCATTATTATTCTTTTGTATGACATCACTTTTATTACACTAGCCATTGAATGAAAACATTTGCATTGTGTTAGCAGCTTGCTGTGATTTGTTTGAGTTATAAGCGTCAAATACATGATCAAACAGGCATATGAAAACCCTGCAGATTGCAAGATTCAGAAAGGTTAAAAGAATTTTCAGGTGTTTTCATATATAGCCTGTTTTTTAACAATCATTATATTAGCTCTCCACAGTTTAGTTTTATTCTCCTTAACTGTTTGTTATATTCTTATGTTAACAACATTTTGACAAAGAATAATAGTAATAAAAAAAAAATTAAAAAAAGAATAGAACAATAACATTTAGTGAGTGAGATGAGTTTAAAAAGTCTATTTTAGGGCTTTTGTTAAAAAAAAGAACAGTGTCAGTTCTTTTGAGTGTCAATGTACTTTTGAGGAAATGCAAATCATCCCATAAGGCACTGGGAATGGGGTTGTTTTTTCAAAGTAGGCTATATTTTATGCTCTAATGCTACAACATTAAATATTTTTAAACTAATCTTAGCTAGCTTGCTATGTAGCTAGTTTGGTACTAGATAATATTATCTAGCACACATCTGCAAAAATTCACCACGACTGTTCATGCTCCCACTGAGTTTTTTTTTTTTTTTTTTTTTTTGCCATTTTTATTTGCAGAGTCATATTGTGCTATTTTAACATGTTCTCATAAGGAGTAATTTTCAACAGAACTGTTTTGTTAATTTAAAAAGCTTTAAAATTTGGGATACATTGAGTAAAATAGAAGAATGTGTCTCACTTGATTTTCCATTTGGGTAGACACTGTAACGATCCCCTTCAGTGGAAATCTTCTCATATTTGCCATGGCCTGTCACAACAAACTTGTACCGTTTACCTGAGGAGGAGACCTAAAATATAAAAGGTGAGTAGAAGAAATGCTGAGAGGGAGGCATTAAGCGAGGGACTCATTCTCAAACAATTTTTATGATTTTGAGTTTTATCAGTACAAGATTCTTATCTGATTATTTACCTTTCCTCCCAGTCCTGACTTCTCAGCTGTAGAACCTTCTCCAATAATTTCCCACATGTTCTTTTTCTGCAGAACATCTCCAGGTTTAACATCCTGTGAATGAACGTTACAAGGAACAATGAACATTGCTGAGAATTACTTACAAATATTCTTCTAACAAGTCTAGGGGTTTCACTAACGATTATTTTGGCAATCGAGTAATCGATTGATTATTTTTGATGATTAATCGAGTAATCGGATCTTTTTTTGTGTGTGTGTGTGTGTGGTAATAAAAATAGCCTTTAAAATGACTTAAAATGCATATATAATAACAATGAGGAAGTAATATTGGGTTCAAATAAAACATCAAAAGCAAGTAATTATTTGTTTTTATTGAACAACACTGTTAAAATACATAATGTAATGTACATAATATAAACTTAATCAACTTATGTACATTATGTAATAGGAGTGTGCTATGAGATCTCGCAATATTAAAATGTGACGAGTTTTCTCGTTGAGTGAAAAGCTGTCTCGCGATATTGCCATGACGGAGTGTGAAGGTGAAATTAGCATAGAATATCCCACCAGTATGTTTACATTACATTTCGGTACCCACCGCCTCAATTCTTATAGACAAAGTGGCCTATAGAGGGCCAAACACCTGATATGTAGCCTAATTGGGACTTAAATGAGCAGAGCCCTCAGCAGAAAGACTCTCTGACGAGAGGAGGCCAAACACACTCAATTCCAAAGACACTTTACCAAGGCGTCCTCACAGAAGGCCGAACACTTGATGTCACTGTCTGACATAAGCCCAAATGAGCAGAGGCCTCAGCAAAATGACCCTAATAGTGAGCAGAGGCCAAGCATACTCAACAGACAACTTATCAAGGCAGCCAAAAGAAGGCTGAACCCTTGATATGTAGCCTAAATGGGGCTTAAATGAACACTCCATCCTGTCTAACTGGAGCTAGGGCAAGTGGAGGCCTCAGAAAAACGACTCTCAAAATGAGAGAAGGCCAAACATACTCGATTCTAACGACAGATTATCAAGACGACCTAACAGACACTTTATATACTATCAAACTAGGGCTCAGATGACTCAACTCCAAAGACAATGATCAAAGTGGCCTATAGAGAGCCAAACACCTGATGTCACTGTCTAATCGGAGCTCAGATGAGCGGAAGCCTCAAAGAATAACTCTTATAGCTAGAAGGCCAACCGTACTCGCCGAAAGCCAGCTAACCAAGGTGGCCTAAAAGGGCCGACATTGCTGACTAGCTGGAGCTTAAATGAGCGAAGGCCTCAAAAAAATTCCACTCTATAATGAGAGGAAATTAACCAACTCAACTTTACAGACAGCTTACCAAGGCGGCCACAAGGGGGCCGAACACCTGATGTCACTGAAACTCTGGTAAGCAGAGGCCTCAGCCAAGCACACTCAAAAATGAAAAACAGTTCACCAAGGCAGCCCACAGAGGGCCGAACACTCGATGAGACTGTTAAGCTGGAGCTCAGGTAAGTGAAAGCCTAAACAGAGCAGCTCTCTTGATGAGAGGAGGCCAAACACACACTAAACTAGCTCCATCCCAATTTTCATAGTAAAAACGCCTTCCATACTCTCACAAACAGGCTTTCACCGAACCATCAGAATAATATCCTCCCTCCTTTGGGACTTACTCCTATTATCAGGAGGAGGAGCTCAAGAGGCGACAGGTTTAAGGCGTGGACCTGGGACGGCGCGGTATAAGCTTCTTATAGGCTGTAGACCGCGCCCTCGCCTCTCTAAATTTATCGACCACCACCTCAACAGATGTGCCAAACAGCTCAGAGGGTGAGACTGGCGCATCAAAAAGAAAATGTATTTTTCTCCCCGATGTCCGCCAGATTGATCCACAGATGTCTCTCTGTGGCCACCATAGCCACCATAGCATGACCAATCGCAGCTGCTGTCTGTCTGGTGACCCAGAGATCGGGATCTGTAGTACAGCACAGCTCAGTAACCGCTTTAGGGGAAAGACCCTGGCCGTCATCCAGGTTCTTCTTAAGCAGGCTGGCCTGGTAGGCCTGCAACACTATTGTGTGCAGAGCCCCACTGGCCTGACCCACAGCCGCATACTATTATAGTATGCATTCTTTCATTAGAATGATACTAATAAAAGAACATCCTCATCCAGCTGAGCTCTCATGCCGGTGGCAAAGGAATGAGAAAGAGACATACCTTGCTCAAATTCCTCCCCAAGATTTCAGTCTCCGCTGTGCCTCAGCTGCAGCAGGTCCTGGTCCCCTGGGCACCGACGCCTGCCCCGATTCCCTTTAGAAAAGGAAAAGCCCTCGCAATCTGCGCATTCTGCTCCCTCGAGAACAGAACGTGCATGATCCTCTCCAAGACAAAAAAGGTAAATCTTGTGTGTATCATCCAGTGTCAGGTAGCACGAACACGGGGTAACACACTTCCTGAAGTGCTTGTCAGAGGAAGAATCCATAGTGATAATCGCCTACGCACACTTCAAACAAAGGGTCACCTGAAGACAAAAAAAGCTGATGGCGTGTACTCCAGGTGCTCCTTTTGTACTCACGGTCACACTAGATTGATGTCACAGGCTGTCGCAGGCCAATAACATTGTTGCGTTTTTACTCGTACTTCAGACATCGTCATGCCAAGGCATTCCCCAAAGTGTCTTCGTACGCAATGCGAGTTCCCATTCGAAAGGGAACAGTTTCAGTCTGACTGCTCTGATTAGGTTTCGAATGGTTTTTGTGACTTTTTCACACCACGTAAAACGTAAACGTCAGACGTTGCATGCTGAAAGTCGCTGAAGAAACCATGTTGTGTTGTTGGAAAGTGCCGGACGAGCAGAAAATGCATGCCAGCCTCTGTTTCTACCCCTGCCTCAGAATACGCAGTAGTCCAGCCCGGTGGCACACAAATCGGATCTGAACAGTTGCGATACACAGTGTGGGCGTCAATAATTTTAGATCAGATTCCAATTGGATACATAAATAATTGGATTTGGACTGACAGTGTGAATTTGTCTGGTCACACCCCTATTATGTAATATATCAAATGCCTGCAGAGGGCGCCAGCGCCCTGGTTATTGTTGTTGGTACACTTGTTACCTGGGTGAAACATAGCATACCAACAGTTGGTCAGTCTAACGGTGAACATAAAAATCAGGAGTCCTAACTTGATAAAGCAAATTAAGCTTCTCTTGGTCCGCCGACGGGTCACTCAGGGGCCAAACCCACAACTTCCACATGATGATAGATTGTGCCCCCAGCCTGTGAAAGAAGGTTCCTCCTGATGGGATTCTTCCAAGGAGAGCCGTCCAGGAGAGACAACAGGTCTGTGAACCATACTCGGGCCAGCCAGAATGGGGCTACTAGCAGTAGACGAACCCTGTGCTGGCAAACTCTCTCTAGAACTCCCAGGAGTAGAGCAATTGGTGGAAATGCATACAGAAGTAGCCTCAGACACGTCTGCACCACGGCATCCAACCCCAGCAGAGCTAGATGCGTGAGAGAAAACAAGAACAGACAGTGCATTGTCTCCTCAGAGTCCACTTCTGCCTGGCTGAACTTCTTCCAAATCAACTCCACCACTTCGGGGTGGAGTCTTCATTCCCTGAGCCCTGAGTCAACAGGATGTCTGCTCCCTGATTCAGGTACCCAGGGATGTAAACTGCTTTCAAGGAGAGCAACCTACCCTGAGCCCACAGGAGGATCTGGTGTGCCAGTCTGCAAAGAGGGTGCGACCGCAGACCCCCCTGATGATTTATGTATGAGACTACCAATGTGTTGTCTGAACACACAAGAACATGATTCTCAGGGTTGAGTCAAGGGATGAGGCAAGGACTCAGTGATGCAGAGAGCAATGGGCTTTTTATTATTAAAAAAAAATAAAAACAAACCAAAACTACCCCATAGGGGAAAACTCTGGATCCAAACACCAGCAGGGCAGAGCAGAACCAAATAGACAAGGACAGTTTGACAAAGAGTGCTTACTGGAGACACAGAAGTTGACACTGTTGTGTTCTGGGTATCCTTTATAGCTTCCACAGTATGCTGTCACACGTCACGGGATGACATTGCAACAATGAGATTGGAGTGTTTTAACGTGCTTGAGACACAGTTATGCTGGAGCGTTCCCATAGCGTCAACATTCTGACGCTGCATAGAGTTCCCTCGAAAGAGAACCAGAAAAGTCTAATTTGTCGAGTCATTCTTACCAGATTAACCAACTCATTGAAAAGTTGGATACTTAAGGAATTTTTTAATATAGTAGTATGGATTACTTTAATGATATTTTTATGGTGCTTTTGTGTCTTTTTAGAAGCTGGAAAGTTCCCATCCCCATTCATTGTAACTGCATGGAAAAGAGAAACAAGTACAGGCTTCAGAATGACTCCTTTTGTGTTCCACAGAAGAAAGTAAATCAAACAGGTTTGGAACAACATGATGGTGAGTAAACAAATTTTGGGTGAACCTTTTTTTTTTTTTTTTCTTACATAAACCAGGGGTCGTCACAGTAAACTTAAAGAGAAGTTACGTAATCTAGTTTACGTAAATGTATTTTAGCATCACTTGTTAATGTTTCAAAGATAAAATGCTGTTGTGTAGGCTAATGATTTTTTTTTTTTTTTTTTTTTTTTTTTTTAAAGAAAGAAACAAGCAAACAACGTTTTTTCCTTCAAAAGCCTTTACATTTGAAAGAAACAATGTTTATTACATTTGGATGTAATGATCTAAAAGTTTTCTCTTCAGACCTTACCTGCTAACATTATAAACCACATATCCACATCACAGAACATTGCAGTTTATAGGGCATTATGATTGATGATCTGGATTTTGTGAAAATAAGCAGTAGCCCCTCACTGCAGAACATATGAGATCCAGGGGGCAGAGATGAGTAGGTTAAGGTATATGTAAAGTGGGAGGAGTTGGATCTAGATCCAGGGGGCGGAGATGGATAGTTTTAGATCCAGGGGGTGGAGATGCATAGGTTTAGGGATATGTAAAGTGGGAGGAGTTGGATCTGGATCTTGTGTTCTGCAGTGAGGACCATAAGGGAAAAGAAGTCAAGTTGCAGGAGATCATTCTGCCACAAGGGGGCACTATAAATGTATCATTTTGTAATTTTTTTTTTTTTTTTTTTTTAAACTTGATTACAGTTAGTATATGTCTTTCACCATGGGACAAATACGTTTATCTCTCCAGCCTAGTGGTTAATATTACCCAGGTTCATTAATAGACTTACAGATGCTGTGGAAGGAGAGTGTCTATTCCCCCCTTCTGGACTTCCTTTCACCCAATGGTTGATCAGGTTTGCTACTCCGACTTTCACAATGTCTGTATCCTAAAAAAAAAAAAAAAAAGTATATAAATAAAAAAAATAAATAAATAAATGTTTTGCAAGTTTTGATTTGGCTAATATTACCCAAGAATTCCTACACAACAGTTTCTGATGGATCTTTATGGGTGTCAGACTCTGGCCAACTGATAGTGTGTGTTTGAATGTGAAAGTGTAAAGAACAGATGTTGTTCCACACTACATGACCTATCTCACGCTGCTGCTGCTGCAACACCACCATACTTGCATGGCCTCCTCCATACTTGCAAAATCTGATAATAATAATAGAAGTGCCCTGACATCACTGTTTTTCCTCATAATGTTTAAAAGATGTGATATGAAATAGCTGATTTCTTATTAGTTTGGCTTTTTCTTAAATGTTTCCTTCACAAAGACCTACTAATACTCCCATGCATGTTTGAAATATAGCATAAGAGATGTATGGAACACTTTTATGATTTTATCATGCTTGCATCTGGAAATCTTCCCTTTCATTTTACTATAAGAATGTCCAGTACTGTATTCAGAATGTCTAATTTTTTCAAACTACATGAAGGTAAGTGAAGTGACAGAGTTTTTCTTTTGTGTGTGTGTGTGTGTGTGTGTGTGTGAGTCAATAAATGACCTTCTGATTTCTGACCTTAGAGGGTGTTCCTTTTGGGCTGGTTTGACTCCAGGCCTCTCCTGCTTCAAACAGATTTTTTTTGGAGGCCACCGGAGCAGAGACACATGGCATGTCCACTACTGCTGGCTTAGTCATCTTTGCTTCTTTAGAGGAGATCTGAAACACATTAGGACAGTTAGACTCAGTAAGTCAGAGTGATAAATTGTTTCTGAGGAAATATTGCAAATGTAACAATAGACTGTCTCAGGAAGCAGAGATCCTATTTAATCACAAATATAAATCATCAGATGCATTAGTTTATATGCTGCCAGAGACAGGGCTGATAGCTCTAAATAATGCTTTGACAAACAGACTGTTCTTAAACCAGGCATTAGATACTAAAATAAGAAGTTACTGTGCGCACTTTGACTAGAATCTAATATATACCAATACGTGAAAGCATAACATATAGTAAGATGAGATTGTAAATTGAACCTCGATTGCTTGTGTGTATTGTTCCAGTTTGTCATCAATCTTGGGTAGGAGTACAGGTCTCTGGGACTTCTTGAAACTGTTACTGTTTTCAAAACAAAAATTCTTGATTGGTGCATATGAACCAGTGTTATTGTTAACTAAATTATTAAAAAATTGTTTAATTGAAATAAAATACATACATATTAGATTAAAAAAAAAACAAAAGAATTAAGTGAAAATTAGAAATGTTGCCTTGGCAACTAACTGAAATTAAATATGTTTAACTTAAAGAAATAAAATGTCTAACACTGAAATAAAATTAAATTAAAATTATATACAAATACTTTTTTTAAAAAAATTACAAACACACATTACAAACTTAAACTAAAATTAAAATTAAAAATTTAAATATAAAAATATATATAAAGCTAATTCAAAATATTTATAAAAACTATAACAGTATAAAAATAATACTAAAATAACACTGAAATGCAGGTAAAAATGCATAAAACATATTCAATCTTATATAATGTGTATAAATCTACTATATATTGTAAATATAATACATTTAAAAGCTACTAAATTGCAACTTTTTTTATTATTATTATTATTATTTACATAGTGTCCTGAACTTTTTTGTGTATATGGTCATAAGTCTTTTTCAATTTCAATCCAACACAGTATCTAGACATCAGGAAAAGCATACAGTACACTTCACATCTGGTTAAAGTTAGCCGACCCATAAATCATTGCTGACAAGGCGATTGGACAAACAAAGTATTATAGTGACCTATGCCACCTATGTCAATATTTACTTTTAGACAACAGCCATTTTGCTGACATACTTGTACGTTTTTGTCAAGAATCTGCCATTTATAGCAAAGTCACTGAGGCCAAGAATGTCAAGTATTGTACATTGACCAGATGCTTGTTTGTTCTTATTATGGTTTTATATTGATGAATGAACTCACCTCTTCTTTAAAGATCGATTCAATGATTCTGTTCTCTCTGTGATCTGGAATTGAAAATGTTTGATATTAAAAATGTTGCAAGCAGAGTTGGAAAAAAGCCTAACAGCAGTGATTGAGCAACAAAAATTTGTTATTTCCCCTCCAGTGAGCTGTTACCTCGAGAATCGCTAGACTTTAAGTCTATTCACTTACTTCACTGCTGGCAAAATATGCTTGCAATAAACCTTGGATGCCTATACAGTAGAAAGGTGAAAGAACTTTTGAAATCGGTGCTGAAAGATGTCCATGTCTGTTGTTAACACTTCAGACTGGATGACCACGGACACCGTTTTAGGCCAAACAGAGGGGAAAAACTAAAAAGAAACTGCGGTTCTGTCAGTTCCGCCGAAGCAAAACGCTGTCGCATCCAGGTAATGCTGTCGCCATAGAGTTCCATTTTTACAATAATGTTGTTTAAAGAGTAGACAGAGTACGATAAAATTTTCAGAGATAAACCAATAAATATTCTGTTAATTATGGAAGCTTGTTTCCACCACGGAATAAAAAAAAAATTAAAAGATAATTGCGACATTTTATTCGCGACTTTTTTTCTCGCAGTTTACATCTCGCAATTCTGACTTTTTTTTCTCATTATAACACGCATTTGCAAGTTTATATCACGCAATTCTGAGAAAAAATATCTGAAATGCGAGATGTAAACTCGCAGTTGCGAGAAAAAAGTCAGAATTGTGAGATAATAAAGTTGCAATTACCTTTTTTATTTTTTATTCGGTGGCGGAAACAAGCTTCCATAGTTAATTACCCTCTGTCGATCCGACTGTCCGTGGGCGAGGATGCAAAAATGTGAAAGTATAATCTATTGTTTTCACAAAAGCCCTGGAGCTGTCAAAAGACTCCATGTAACATGGAAAAACATTGTTCTTTGTATTTCTTTTTATTTATTTTTTTTATACACTTTTGGGGTACTTTGTCATTTTTGTAGCAGATGGTCACTATTTTGCTTCAAGGATAAAAGAAAGTCATACAGGTGTGCATGAACTAAAAACTTGTGAGGTCAAAATGTCATTTGATCAATTTATTGGCTGTGGTAGAATGAAGAATGAGGCCAAATCATTGAGTGCAGGTGTAAACATGAATTCCTTTGAAGATTGTAATGTTTCATTCCAGCCTTTCTTACTTCCTCAAACTAACAGTGTACATGTTAATAGGCTCCTGGTTCAAAAAGGATCCCTTGTGTTGCTGTGGAGCCTGCTGGCTTTTTAACCTCTACTCACTAAGAATGTACTTTCAACTGTCAATCACTACTTTTTCTTCTGTAAATACACAGATAAGCACTGGAAATCTCAGGGTCCCCAAAACACAGACTACAAAATAGTTACAGTGGGTACGGAAAGTATTCAGACCCCCTTAAATTTTTCACTCTTTGTTATATTGCAGCCATTTGCTAAAATCATTTAAGTTCCTTTTTTCCCTCATTAACGTACACACAGCACCCCATATTGACAGAAAAACACAATTGTTGACATTTTTTGCAGATTTATTAAAAAAGAAAAACTGAAATATCACATGGTCCTAAGTATTCAGACCCTTTGCTCAGTATTTAGTAGAAGCACCCTTTTGATCTAATACAGCCATGAGTCTTTTTGGGAAAGATGCAACAAGTTTTTCACACCTGGATTTGGGGATCCTCTGCCATTCCTCCTTGCAGATCCTCTCCAGTTCTGTCAGGCTGGATGGTAAACGTTGGTGGACAGCCATTTTTAGGTCTCTCCAGAGATGCTCAATTGGGTTTAAGTCAGGGCTCTGGCTGGGCCATTCAAGAACAGTCATGGAGTTGTTGTGAAGCCACTCCTTCGTTATTTTAGCTGTGTGCTTAGGGTCATTGTCTTGTTGGAAGGTAAACCTTCGGCCCAGTCTGAGGTCCTGAGCACTCTGGAGAAGGTTTTCGTCCAGGATATCCCTGTACTTGGCCGCATTCATCTTTCCCTCGATTGCAACCAGTCGTCCTGTCCCTGCAGCTGAAAAACACCCCCACAGCATGATGCTGCCACCACCATGCTTCACTGTTGGGACTGTATTGGACAGGTGATGAGCAGTGCCTGGTTTTCTCCACACATTACGCTTAGAATTAAGGCCACAAAGTTCTATCTTGGTCTCATCAGACCAGAGAATCTTATTTCTCACCATCTTTAGCAAACTCCATGCGGGCTTTCATGTGTCTTGCACTGAGGAGAGGCTTCCGTCGGGCCACTCTGCCATAAAGCCCCGACTAGTGGAGGGCTGCAGTGATGGTTGACTTTCTACAACTTTCTCCCATCTCCCGACTGCATCTCTGGAGCTCAGCCACAGTGATCTTTGGGTTCTTCTTTACCTCTCTCACCAAGGCTCTTCTCCCCTGATAGCTCAGTTTGGCCGGACGGCCAGCTCTAGGAAGGGTTCTGGTCGTCCCAAACATCTTCCATTTAAGGATTATGGAGGCCACTGTGCTCTTAGGAACCTTAAGTGCAGCAGAATTTTTTTTTGTAACCTTGGCCAGATCTGTGCCTTGCCACAATTCTGTCTCTGAGCTCTTCAGACAGTTCCTTTGACCTCATGATTCTCATTTGCTCTGACATGCACTGTGAGCTGTAAGGACTTATATAGACAGGTGTGTGGCTTTCCTAATCAAGTCCAATCAGTATAATCAAACACAGCTGGACTCAAATGAAGGTGTAGAACCATCTCAAGGATGATCAGAATATATATATATTTTTATATATATATTGCCTGGTTTTCTCCACACATTACGCTTAGAATTAAGGCCACAAAGTTCTATCTTGGTCTCATCAGACCAGAGAATCTTATTTCTCACCATCTTTAGCAAACTCCATGCGGGCTTTCATGTGTCTTGCACATATATATGAGTGTCACAGCAAAGGGTCTGAATACTTAGGACCATGTGATATTTCAGTTTTTCTTTTTTAATAAATCTGCAAAAATGTCAACAATTCTGTGTTTTTCTGTCAATATGGGGTGCTGTGTGTACATTAATGAGGAAAAAAAATGAACTTAAATGATTTTAGCAAATGGCTGCAATATAACAAAGAGTGAAAAATTTAAGGGGGTCTGAATACTTTCCGTACCCACTGTATATCATTTATTTTAGATAGCCTCACCTCTAAATAGCACATAATATAAAACAGACGGTCTGTTTTGTATTATGAATAATTTTGGGATTTGACTTAGTGTGTAAGTGAAGTCCCAATGACATACTTTATGACAAATTTTATGAGAAATTGTTCAGCCTGATGCCTTTACATACCAGTCGAAGATTTGGAATAATTAAGATTTTGTAATGCTTTTGAAAGAAGTCTCTTATGTTCTCCAAGGCTATATTTATTTGATCCAAAAATACAGTAAAAATATTGTGAAATAGTATTACAACTGTTTTCTATTTGAATAAATTTATTCCTGTGATCAAAGCTGAATTTTCAGCATCATTACTCCAGTTTTCAGTGTCACATGATCCTTCAGAAATCATTCTAATACGATGATTTGATGCAATACTTTGACTGGTATTGTACACGGTTAATGCAAAATATAGTGTTTTCCTAACATATTTTGGTGTTAAGCCATTAATATTTATCACAGTTGATTTAACATCTTGGGTAGATAGAATACTATACCACAGCAATGTATAAACAAACAAGTAATGAACAAAATAACAAACACCTACCTTATACTAGTACAATAAATCTAATAGCAGGTACTATGGCTTTAGTTTTTTAGTTTTTTTAGTTTTTTAGTTTGTTTCTTTGGAATGCAGTAATGCACTCTTGAACTCCTAAGAGATATTGCGCAAATCAAGAAGAAATGCCTTCTGTTGTTTGTGAGATTAGGATGTGTAATCGGCTTTGTCCTCAAGATCTTCCCATAAAGATTCAAGATGTTCAGATATGGTCACTTAAAGGCCAATTCACACCACACTGACAGACGGCAACAGACACTTCATCAGGTTTTGTCAGATCATGTTACCCCTGTTGGCATCTTTGGGAGCTTGTTTTGACGATTGAAGATGATTTGGCCTTAAGACTTTAAGATCTTGCGATGTAGGAAGCTGACTCGTAAGGCTATATTACTTGTTTTCCATTGCTCAGGGGTCCAGGTTTTGTGCTCCTCACACTATGTTCTGCATCTTTGCGGGTTGACCTTGGATACCAGTGGATAAAAGCCAGCCTAGCTATAAATTCCAGCTGTTCTAGGCTCTTGACCTACAGTTTGTGTTTAGACTGAGCCACTAAGGATCCGAGTAATCTTACTCTATTTATGTTGGCAAGATTTGACTAGAGACCAATCCTCCTTAGACATTAAAGAGTCTGCAGAACTCTTGCCTGTGCAACCTCACCACCATAATACTGGGTAGTTGCCAGGGCATTGCTATGCGGTTGTTAAGATGTTGGTTTCTTGGTGGTTGCCCATGCCACATGTCTCTATGATAGTCTGGTCTCTAGTTAGGGTTAGGAGTTTGATTGTTGTGCAAGCATCACTGGTCATAAAATCTACCATTATGCTGTTTCCATTTTAGTCCAACTTCTGGATGCTGTTTTTAGAAAATCTAAGACAGTTCAATAATGAATATGTCTATGCAAATGCTCAATCATCACAAAATGTAATGTAGAATTCATTCTGGAGCCTTTGAACTTGTGTTTTTCCATTTATTCATGAAATTCAACTCATCTGTTGTGTCCGAACTGATAAAATCACTCAAATAAGTGGTGAAACATCTTCAAGAAAGGGAAAAATGTGTCTGAATACATTTTTAAAGATGTACAACAATGAAAGTCCCATAAGTGCATATGTATAAAGAGCTGTTTTATAATTCACTGTAAAGCAAATGCAGCAAAGAAACAAAAAACACTCTTCAATCAGTTTTTGTGCCATGTCACTTGACTCAAAATATGTGTTCAATAGCTTATATGCGCATGAGAAACTTTTCCGTTTTATGTATACTGTCTAAAGCCTGGAAAACACACCAAGCCAATGCCGACGAACTAGTGGTGACGAAAGCAGACTGCGGGGTTGGCTCACGTCGGAAGCGTCTGGGTCCAAAGTTGTCCTGACACACCAAACCGACACTCGACACCCGACGACCAAGTAGCCCGTCCATTCTGCGCCTGCGTAAGAAGAAATGCCTTTCCGTACCAGCAGGTGGCAGTAGCTGAACAGCCAATCAGAATGATCAGATGGCCCAACTGACGAGCTTCAACGCCGATTCAACATGTCGAATCGGCCGAAAAAAAGCAGACGAGGACCAACTTCAGCCGACGGTGCGGAACACGCTGAGAAAACTTAGTCGGCCGACAAACAAAAACTGCCTGACGGCCGACCGTCGGCTTGGTGTGTTCCGGGCTTATGACATATTTCCTTTGCTCATCACTGCCATTTTACTATGAAGAAAATGAGAGTATGGATGCGCATGAATTAATAAAGATCTATTTTCTCTAAATTTGGCTTTCGTTAGGGCAGTATATCTCTAATATCAAGACCTTATGTCCGCTTTAAAGCATTCTCTGTGATGGCGGTGTCGTGAAATGGGTTGATGGTGCAATACAACTGTGTGTATTGTCCTATTTGCCAAGTTCAAGGGTTCATAAAAAGGCTGATACAGTAAAAAGTGCTCAAAATTTGACTTTTGTCAGGGCAGTGCATCATATTTCAAGGCCTTATGTCCACTTTAACGGATTTAACTCTGTGGCAGCCAAGAAACCGTGCTGCAAAATGTGCTCAGTGTGCATTGTCTTATGCCATATTTAATAAAGTATAGTAAATAATTATATATATAAAAAAAAAAAAAAAATTAGTAAAAATGATTAAAAAAAATTGGATTTTGTGGCAGTATATTTATATTTCCCATATAAAAATTATTGGATCAGTAAAATGTACTAAAATTTCATATTTCACAAGATCAAATCCCCCTTTATTAAACCACGTTAATGCATCCTTACAGGTGGAAGAGAAATGCTTATTTTCTTAATTCAATTCTTCTTGCAAGCAGATCCAGAGACATAAAGGACTTAAGATATAAGATATTAAGATATAAAGGGAGGCTCACGCTTCAAAACAATGACAAACGAATACGTAGCTGGATTCATCCTTGTCCTAGACTAACTGCTCTAACGAAATCCAAAATTTGAGTCCTTTTTATCAGCCCAATGCACACAGTTGTATTGCGAGATCAATTTCACGCGTGATTTTCATGGCCACAGAGGATGCGTTAAAGTGGACACGAGGCTGTGATATTAAAGTTATACTGGATCCTTGAACTTGGCTTTATGGACAATTGAACTTGGCAAATAGGACAATGCACACAGCCGCATTGTGCCATCAGCCCATTTAACGCGTGGTTTCTCGGCCATCACAGAGGATGTGTTAAAGCGGACATAAGGCGTATACTGGAGATAGCGTATACTGCCCTAACGAAAGCCAAATTTTGAGCAAATACATCTTTATTAATTCATGTGCATCCATACTCTCATTTTCTTCATAGTAAAATGGCGCACAAAGAAAATAGGTTATAGTACACATAAACCGGAAATTGTAGTGCATGAGCATGCAAAAAAATTCCTATTCACACGTGAAAAGTTTCTTACGCACAAGAAACTTTTCATGTGTGTACGCAATAGTTACTCGTGAGCACTCGAAAGTATGTATATTTTTTTATTTTTGCAGAGGTCCCTTTAGGGGCTCCGTAGTTTCCAAAGGGGGTATTCGTAGCGATGCAATAGAAAAACCATTTTCGGTTCCCCAAAGATCCTTTAAGTTACACTTCTTAAAAAAACCATTTTTTTTTTCATAGTGTGAAGAATCCTGAAGAATCGTTTTCCGCTATAAAGGACCTTTTGTGCAATGGAAATGTTCCATGGATGTTAAAGGTTCTTCATAGAACCATAGATGATTATAAGTAACTGTTATATTTAAGAGTGTACCATGGAATTACCATTTTCTTTTACCATATATACACTAAAATGCATATAAACAAATATGGTTCTCATTCACTACT
The DNA here is from genome assembly GCA_037950675.1 of Hypophthalmichthys molitrix. Lineage (NCBI taxonomy): Eukaryota > Metazoa > Chordata > Actinopteri > Cypriniformes > Xenocyprididae > Hypophthalmichthys > Hypophthalmichthys molitrix. Next base: position 20,256,463 of record CM075515.1, read on the forward strand.
ATGGTATATGGCATAAGTTCCATAGCATTACCATCTGACACCATCACTATACCATGGTACTACTATAGTACTTTTTTTTTTTTTTTTACTACTATAGTTACCTTGAAAGTTGGACTGATGGGGTTTAGAGGGTTAAATGGGTCATCACCGTCTGTGGAAGTGATGTTGCTATTCTTCATTCTCTTCTCTGCTGCTTCCATCCTCCTCTTCTCAATGTCCTCCTTCATCTGTCTCTTGTCCTCCTGTAGTTATTAATACAACATGAAATTGAACCTTTAAATATTGTTCTAAAAACCTGGACAGTTTAACATTCGCACAACCAAAACACAATGTTTGAAAAACTGTTACATAAAAACATACATTCATAAGCTGGGCTAGTATTTGTGTTTTTAAATCAGCTCAGCCACCTCTTTTTTGGCTAGTTTCTGCTGTTCCTCTTCTTCTCTCCTCCGCTCCTCATCTTCACGAGCTTTACGGCGTTCCTCTCTCTTCTTTTTCAGTTCTTCTAGCTCCAGCTCAGCCTCGGCCTGACGCTGCCGTAGGTGCTCCATTTCCTGGCTCTCCTTTTCCTGTTGGCTACGTCTAATCTTCTCGAGCTTCAGCTCTGTCTCCAGACCGGCATGCATGTCTTTCTTAGTTTCAAAGGCCTGATCTACAACTGCAGTCCTACTGGAGAAGAGTGAAGAACAGAAGAAAGGGGTTAGTCTCAAAATGGCATATTTGTTATTTCTGTGAAACAATCAGTACTTACTTTTGGACAGGCAGACATTCTGATCATCCAGTCATACATTTCCTCCATTTTTTTTTTTTTTTGTGTTTGTTTGCAGAGATTATTACATTTACACACAGACTATTATGAATATATCTTAGATAACCTTAAACAGCACATAAATATAGAACAAACTGTGGTTGCTTTATGTGTCAGTCTGTCGAAGTGGATAGTTCTTGTCCAGAATAAGGAGTTGAATGGTCCAGACCTTACGGTGTTAGTTAAAGGTCTGGGTATACAAGAGGAGATATTAACCAACTCCCTTAACAGCCTTTTTAGAAACTTCCTGGCAAGACTTTTTGGCAGCTACAATATTAGGTCACGTCTATAACACATATGACATAAGCCTCTAAATTTAACACAACCAGATTCTACATTTATTTCCCCCCTAAAGTCAACTTATAATGTTAGTCAAAGGTTTTTCTTTTTTAAACTGTTATTATTTATCAAATACAGTCACTATAAATAAAAAAATATATAAATAATGACTTTCATCAAAAACAATTATTTAGTCAATACATAATTTTCCTTATCTTTGTCTCTCACAGTTAAACAGGCTGTATTTTTTAAAATAAAGACTATTTTTTGCTTTCAGTACCGTTTAAATGTTTGCGGTCAGTGAGATTTTTTTTTTTTTTTTTTTTTTATGAAATTCAGCAAGGACATTAATCAAAAGACAAAACAGTAAAGACATTTATAATGTTACAGAAGATTTCTATTTAAAATAAATAGAACTTTCTGATGCTAAAAGAATCCTGAATAAAATGTATCAGTTTCTACAAAAATATAATGTTTTAAACATTGATAATAATCAGAAATGATTTTTTGAGCAACAAATCATCATATTTGAATGATTTCTGAATGATTATGTGATATTGAAGACTGATTCAGCTTTGATCACATGAATAAATTACATTTTAAAACATATTCAAATAGATAAAATGATATATATTTTATTTCACAATTTTTTACTGTATTTTTGGTTAAATAAATGCAGCCTTGGTGAGTATAACCAACCCCAAACTTTTGAACAGTAAATGTATAAAAAGATTAAAAATATGTATTAAAGGATTAGTTCACTTTCAAATGAAAATTACCCCAAGCTTTACTCACCCTCAAGTCATCCTAGGTGTATATGACTTTCTTGTTTCTGACGAAGACAATCTGAGAAATATTAATAAACATCCTGACACATCCAAGCTTTATATGGCAGTGAATGGGATCAACGAGTATGAGCTGAAGAAAGTGCCTCCATCCACATCCATCATAAATGTGTACTCCACACGGCTCCGGGGGTTAATGAAGTGAAGCGATGGGTTATTGTAAGAAAGATATCCATATTTAACAAGTTATGAAGTAAAATAACTAGCTTCCACCAGACTGCCATTCGTATTCTACTTACGGAAAAAATGGAACTGGCATTGCGTCAGTCAATAGGGAAGGTGTAGGACGTAGCATAAGCTTTTTGAACTGCGAGAGTTTTACACTTTCTGAGTTGAATATGGAAGGCGGTCTGGCGGAAGCTAGATATTTTACTTCATAACTTGTTAAATATGGATATCTTTCTTACAGTAACCCATCGCTTCGCTTCAGAAGGCCTTTATTAACCCCCTGGAGCCGTGTGGAGTATACATTTATGATGTATGGATGTGGATGGAGGCACTTTCTTCAGCTCATACACGTTGATCCCATTCACTGCCATTCTAAAGCTCGGATGCCTCAGGATATTTATTAATATATCTCCGATTGTGTTCATCTGAAAGAAGAAAGTCATATACACCTAGGATGGCATGGGGGTGAGTAAAGCTTACGGTAATTTTCATTTGAAAGTGAACTAATCCTTTAAAAATTACTGTATCATTGTAATGAGAATACAGCAACACAGTGATATATGAGAATAGGAATTACAAAAAAAAAGTGTTTATTTGTCATGAAATTAATGTCACAATGGGGAAATGGTAATGATTCTAAAACAGGCTTAATTTTTCTGTAAACAAAACATTTTCCTGTTTGTTTGTTTGTTTTTTTCTTTTGATTTTGGGGAGACATGCTCAACGCCATGTTATAATACTGTAATTACAAGATGTGTTCACATCTTTGTAGAACTAATAACTTGTGAACTTGGAATTTTGTGAACACTCCGACTTGTACCACATGATCGCCATACCAAATGACCGCTACAGATTCATATTGCCGTTAATAGTGTTGTCAGAAAAGCATACTTCTGAGTGCGAGGATGTGAACAGCTCCAAGTAGAACGTCATGAGTTGGTAATTATGGTAATGACATGACATGAACGCAGCATTATTTTCATAAGATTCACCCAAAACCTATGGGTAAGAAAGTGTCTTGAATTACCTTGTGTCAAGTGTCAAGTTACCTTGGTGATCTTTTGGTTTTGACCAGATGTGATGTCATTTCCTCTGCAGCTGCCTCTCCATTGACATTAGGAATTCTGTCTTGCTGTAGGAAGACTTTAGACGTGTATGACACCTTCACCTCCTTCCTCTCCTCTTTTATCTGTGAGTGATGGTTATGATTTAGACATAGTAACATACATGGTAAGATGGGCTGTACTAATATTGCAACAATTCTCCTGGCACCTTGTTCTCTATTGGTGGTTTTATTTCCTGTTGTCTTTTGCTGTCTCTCACGTCATCTTGCCATTCTTCTGGTCTTTGACTGCTCACCCTTTCACTGATCTCCATTCGTCTCTCTGGTGTTTTCTCCTCTTCCTCCCTGTCCTGAATTTGCTGAGACTGTATAGAGGTGGTGAAGCTGGTTTTCTCTCTCTGTCTAGATCTTGCATTCACATTTTTCTCCACCTCTTGCGACTCTTCTCCACTGCCATTCTCTTCCATTCTGAGTCGTGTTCTCCGTTCCAGTTTCTGGGTCCAATCGCTGAAACCTTCATCCTCATCCATAGCAATAGGACTGCTGGGTTTAAGTTCACTTTCGTAGCTGAAAAAACAACAACACACTTATTCATATAAAATAATCTTTGATGAAGAATAAAAGCATGTGCAATGAGCTTTGGTGCTCATGTGGGAAATAAAGGTTTGAGTTTTGCTTTTAAACTTAAACTAAAAAAAATGTGTATTCATTTTTATTCACTATTTAAGTTTTTACTTTAAAAAATACATATTACATATTTAACATAAATATATATATCATCTTAAAGAAGATTATATATATTTTTGTTCCCAAAATTAACAAAAACCTGCCCTTTTCTTTTAGCCTTGGAGTGAGACACTGGAACTTTTTACAGGAATGAGAGGCAGACCTATATAATCACATTCATAGGGAATCTGGGCAAGTTAACAGTCAGTCAGGCATGAATGGCTCCAGTCAGTGAAAGCACCGCATGAGCCCGCACACCTGTGATGGTGTTACTTTGATGAAAGAAACTATGTGCTGAAGTCACTGTGCCAGCCTATTAACACGAGAGGCCGACTTCAAACGCACTCCTCAGAAAACAGATGTTTGAGGTGCGTGTGACGATCTGACAGGTGGTTGTTTGTTGTTGTTTTCTTTCATTTGCCATGGGCAACCAGAGGATTTTGATGAAATGCATAATTGTCGTTGAATAATGCAGTCTGTTTCACATGATACTGAAAAAAAAGTAGACAGTAAGCCATACTCTAGTATTAAAAAAGTAGTTTAGATGAAATGCAAAAATGCATTTCATGTTGAATTATGGATTGTTTTATTACTGCATACTACACTGTTTGTTCTATATAGAACCTTAAAGGGTTAGTTCACCCAAAAATGAAATTTCTGTCATTAATTACTCACCCTCATGTCATTCCACACCATAAGACCTACGTTCTTCTTCAGAACACAAATTAAGATACTTTTGATAAAATCCGATGGCACAGTGAGGCCTCCATTTCCAGCAAGATAATTAACACTTTCAGATGCCCAGAAAGCTACTAAAGACATATTTAAAACAGTTCATGTGACTACAGTGGTTCAACCTTAATGTTATGAAGCAACGAGAATACTTTTTGTGCGCCAAAAAAACTAAAAAACGACTTTATTCAACAATATCTAGTGATGGGCGATTTCAAAACACTGCTTCATTAAGCTTCGAAGCTTTACGAATCTTTTGTTTCGAATTAGTGGTTCGGAGCGTGTATCAAACTGCCAAAGTCACATGATTTCAGTCATAAGTGTTTTGAAATTTCAGTGGTTCACCACTGGGGGGCGTGACTTTGGCAGTTTGATACATGCTCCAAACCACTGATTCAAAAAAAAAACGATTTGTAAAGCTTCGAAGCTTCATGAAGCAGTGTTTTGAAATTGCCCATCTCTAGATATTGTTGAATAAAGTCATTATTTAGTTTTTTTGGCGCAAATATATTCTCATCGCTTCATAACATTAAGATTGAACCACTGTAGTCACATGAACTGTTTTAAATATGTCTTCAGTAGTTTTCTGAGCATCTGAAAGTGTTAATTATCTTGCTGGCAATGCAGGCCTCACTGAGCCATCGGATTTTATCAAAAATATCTTAATTTGTGTTCCGAAGATGAACGAAGGTCTTACGACATGAGGGTGAGTAATTAATGACTGAATTTTAATTTTTGGGTGAACTAACCCTTTAAGGCCCGTTCACAACTATAAAGATAACTATAATGATAACTATATAAGCGTCCACACCAGCAAACAGTATTGTTCTGTTTATTTTAACCATGCACTGCAGTTTTGTCTTCTGTCACTTTAAATGCTCTAGCTCTTTAAAGCAGGATGAATTCTGATTGGCTGTCAATCAGCTGGAAAGAAAAAATTGTTCTGAAAATGATTCCAACGATATAGTTTCTCTTTGCTGTTATTGTCATAGTTGTGGTGTGGACTCTACTTGTCACAGTTATATTCAGTTTAGTTTTGTTATCCTGTTCAGCTGCACTCACCTTGTTAACCTGTGTATTTAAGTTCCGGTGTTTGAATCCTCATTGTTAATGTTAACAACAACATTGCATAACAACATTGTATTTAGTGTGTATTAGCGATATCTAATTAGCATTTTCTACTCAATAAACCATTAAACCCATTCAAAACACAGAGTTTATGCCACCTTTCAAAAGCCCTGCCAATGTTTATTTTTATTCTTGTTTTTACACGGACCTAGTCTTTTTTACTACTGGTGATTCACCAGTTGTCAATGATGATGGCCATCTTTACCGTAATGACGCAAAGGCAAACTCGGATTTCCTGCGGAAACCTACCAGTACCACTCAAATTAAAAAACCGTTGTGAATCGGGCTAAGGTAAGGAGATAGTTTTGAACACTTGCCAGTTATGTACTTGCTCAATAATTGATTTTGGAAAATGTTTTAACAAAAAAAGTTACGAACTGCAACTTTAAGTAAATTAAAATAATATTGTTCACATTGAGTTTGAATGTTCTTGTTTTCTTAAATTTTTTTTTCATGATCTGAGTTGAATTATCCATTGTCTCTTTCAGTATGGCTTTAAAGGTCATGCAAAATGATATACAGACTCATATTAGATGCTTCTATCACTAAACAAAACGCATAAACAGTACCTGAGATTATCATTGTCATGCTCTGTATGCAGAAATAGAATTGTCGCGTATCGCTGTTGCGGCTAGTTAGGACAAAAACTCTGATTAACATGGAAAACATGCCTTTTATCACGTGTCGCGGTGTCACAACACGATATAAGAGTGTACAAAAAATGTAGTATGAGTATGACAATGAGTAGAGTGTTCACAATAAAGAAAAGGGAAAATCTTTTAAAAATCTAGTGTAGATTTTTAAATCTAGTCTAATTTAAAACACACATCCCAAGTTCGAAATGTGCTGTCACATTTGCCATTGATCTCCGAATTTTTACGGGTGAAATTTGTGGGAAATTTCTGATTAGGGAATTTCCTCACACAGATTTTGCAACTGGCTCAAATTGGTTATGCAAATTCATCATGTTGATGGACAACAGAAACCTGCTTGGTTTGAAGGTGACTTCTGTGTGAGCTGCGCTTAAAACATTGCAACATTGTTGACAATATACAATTGGACCTTTTTTTTTTTTTTGCCTGATGTGACCGCACCTTCAGAAATACACTCTTTGTGTTCATGTTGGTTTCATATGGTTTTGAAAACCTTTATACCATTTTCAAGTTCCATTATTATTTTATATAAGTTTTTAAATGTATAGTTTAAGGTAAAACACAAATATCATGGATTATTAATTCAGAATTATCCTGTTCCATTTGGTGTTTTGTTTTGTTATCTGCATGTTAGTTGAAAAGTTGGTTAGTTGCTCATACCACATGAATTTGGCAGACTTTTTCAAATATTTTCAAATGTTGAAATATATATATTTGTTGTCATTGTATGTATGAATTGCATTTTTAATGTATTTTTGCTTAAATTAGATTGAATGAGCATCACATCACTGACCCATATACACTACTTAGGTGAAAACTATTGTTAACAGGGTCTATTTGTGTATTTGTGTTCGAAAAAACACACCTGCACTTGAAAATGTAAAAATAGTTATAAAGAGGCCGTTTTAACAGACACCATCTGCACCTCTTACTATTTTCTGTTCATCACAAAGCGTTGAATTAAAGTCTATTTCATCTGCCCAGGAGCTGCCGGAAAGGAATGCAGAGCACATTCCACAAGATTATTAAGCAGATTTTCAGAAAAGCATAACATCTGAACATCAACAATCAGTCAGTACAATTCAATGCAAAATAGCCCAGTTAAAAATATGAACGCTTATTTACTACACCGAAAGCTTATTGTATGAGTCTAAATCAAAAACCCTTGCACAGGCATTACTAAAAACCTCTTTCCATGTTAAACCGATAAAAAGTCTTAAAAATGATTCATGTGTATCTAAGCCAAGAGTGAGCTTCTAAATCTTCTCTGATCAAGGATAATTACAAAGTGGCCCTAGATGACCTTTTTACTTTGAACAGGTTGATTCGGACAGCTGTGTTTAACTTCACGCAAATAAAATATGTGGTATGTGTGTGAGGTCCATAATGTTCCTTTGATTAAAAGCAAAACGCTATGGTGTGGGTTATGACATAAACCCTGTTCCAAAGGCATGCGCTGCTGAAAATTCTTCAGAGATTAGGTAATGATGAGAGAACAGCTGTGCCGCCCACTGTACATATGCACGTGTGTTTGGTTGAGAGAAAAGTAGACTTTAAAGTCCAACCTTACAATCAATGACATGATGCTCTTTTTTTTTTTTTTTTTTTCAAGCTGAAGACGTTACTGTAGCTATTAATAGACATGGTACTTCCTTGAAAATAAATTCCAGCAAAGAGCTACATATAGCAATTTATTTGTTCAACAATATAGCTTACTCTCATTGAGTAAAAAAAACGGCATCTCTGCGACACTTTAACATTTCAAATCCCTCAGTTCAAGCCAAGCCAATGTTGTTTCTTGTTTTATTACGAGGTCTGTCACGTTCTCTTTTTGCTCCCCTGTTCAGTGTTTTTTTAAAAAGGGTGATTCCCTGGAGGTTTGAGATTTAGTGTGCTCCATGCCAACCTTTTTCATTTGTTGTGACAACGAACCTATGCCACTCCCACACCATGCATGCGTCAAAGTAGCCGGAGCAACTTTTCTCTGTTTACGGATATGATGAGACACGCACGGGCGAATGACGTATGTATACCCTTATAATAGGCTTACCATAGCGAATCAGGGTAAGACAAAAAAAATAAAAAATTTACATTTTAGAAGTAAGACTGATGATGTATTGACTCATTTAAATTGTGTTCATTACATAGTGTACCTTTAACCAAAACCTTTGTTGCTGACCATTCATTTCACTTTTGGGCTGCATTCCAATCCACTTTCAGACATGCACTCACAAACTTCCCTAAGCACTTCCCCTCGGGGGAATCCCCACCGCCATTTTGAAGTGCGTTCCACTTCGTGAAGTGGATGAAGGAGGTTTATATGGACAGACCCTCGTCTGTCCTGGATGGGAGACCTCCTGGGAAAACTAGGTTGCTGCAGGAAGAGGTGTAAGTGAGGCCAGCAGGAGGCACTCACCCTGTGGTCTGTGTGTGTCCTAACGCCCCAGTATAGTGATGGGGACACTATACTGTCAAAAAGCAGAAGCATCCTTCAGATGAGATGTTAAACCAAGGTCCTGACTCTCTATGGTCATAAAAAAAAATCCCAGGATGTCCTTCGAAAAAAAAAGTAGGGGTGTAACCCTGGCATCCTGGCCAAATTTGTCCATTGGCCTCTGTCTATCATGGTCTCCTAATCATCCCCATATACTGATTGGCTTCATCACTATGTCTCCCAATAAGCTGGTGTGTGGTGGGCATTCTGGTGCAAAATGGCTGCCGTCGCATCATCCAGGTGGATGCTGCACATTGGTGGTGGTTGAGGAGATTCCCACCTCCATATGTAAAAGCACTTTAGGCACAATACAAATGGAACAAATTAATTAATTGATCAATTAAACAAGCAAGCCCAGCCCAAGTGAGAAAACGTAACCCAAAAGTAACGTAACAAATTACTTTCCAAATTACGGCCCGGCGAAGCATCAAAGATACTTGTGATTTTCAAGCACTCCTGAAGAGCTTGATTAGCAGCTTCAGGTGTGTTTAATTAGGGTTGGAGCTAAACTCTGCATGACAGTGGTTCTCCAGGAGCAGGGCTGAAGAACTCTTGCATATACTTTTTACTTGATGGTTACACATTTTTCAAAACCATATGAAACCAACATGAACACAAAGACATTTCGAAGAACATGACCCTTCTGTTGTAAACTAGATTTTTCCTTCTCTTTATCATGGACACTCTTTTCTGACCAAGTTGGTTGGTTGTTTACATTTTGGTCAGATGTCTCCTTTTGTCTAAGTGGACAGCTCTTGGCCAGAATAAGCTGCAATGAGAACCAGACATGTTGCAAGTCCACATTTCCATATTTCGTATAGAAATCTGCCAGGCAACAAAAGAAGCTTAACAAATACCGGGTGAAATGTGGAGTATAGAATGACATTCACACTTACAGGCCGGCCTCAGGTGGGTTCACACTGTCCTGAGGGGACCCAGCAGATCTAGACAGGCTGTGTTGATTGCGGAAGGCCTCCCGGGCCCGACGTCGCCTTTCTCTCTCGATCTCCTCAGCATCTTCGATACTTCGCTGGGCCGTCACTCTGTGGGAAAAGAAGTGAGAATGAGCCCCTTGTTATACCGGATACATTTTTCTTTCTTGACCCAGCTGAGAATCGTGGTCAAATGATGAATGACCCCTCTAGCCCAGAAGAGTACTGTTGACTATGATACATGGAATTCTTCAAGAAATCTCCAACAATAGTTTGTTTAGTCCCTTGCTTGAGATGCTTGGAGCCAGTGGAACATCTGCTCTGGCATTCGACACCGGCAATGCTTGAGTGACAGAGATGGGAGGCTCATGCAAACTCACACTCAAGATACTGAGGCATCTCTGTGTTTATCTAGCCTATAAACATACACAAACATGCTCTTCATTTCTCCAACACTGGGAAAAGTATGACAAACAAACTGATTTCATTTGCCAATTGAAGCTTCATTTACTAATGGAAAGTCTTGCTAAATTTCTTTACAAATGATAATGGTAGTAGGCTATGCATTAACTTTGCACTTCCCAGATCGTAAGAGGGTCTATATTCTGCTTTACTCACATTACAAACTTGTTTGACTTTTTCTTCTGTGGAACACAAAGGAGATATTTTGAAGGTTTTTCTTTTTGTCAATATAACGGACGTCATTGAGCTCCATTGTTGTGTAGACCCCAACATTCTTCAAAATATCTTTTTTGTGTGTTCTGTAGAAGCAAGAATGTCTCACAGGACATGAGGGTTAGTAAATGATTTTTGGGTGAACTATCCTTTTAGTCTGGATTGTGGATCAATTAAGGGTGAACACAGGTCACCAATGACCCTCAGAAGAATTTCAGGCCAGATTACATCTGAGGTCACTGGTGGCTACCATGGCTTTACAAATAGCCGTAAAAGCATGTTGACGGATAAGTATTGTCTTGTCAACGTTCCAATTAGAGCCAAATATTTTCAGCCTGATGCTATTAGTGAAAGTTTTTAGGTTCCACAACTTCTTATTTCGAGTTCTTTATTGAATGATCTACAGTATAGTGGTGCTGTAAAGATCCAGAAAACAACATGTTGAAATGAAGAACTTATGTAAAGGTGATGATACACGGGGCAACTTTTTAAGCAATGTTGCCGGGAAATGTTGCCTAGCAATGTTGCTTGGGCACTTTCTCATTGAGAATGGGCAACAAATTTTGATTTAAAGTATCCATATAGAAATTTGTTGCCCATTCTCAATGGGAAAGTGTCCAAGCAACATTGCACGACAACATTGCTCAAAAAGTTGTATCATCACCTTAACACCATGATTTTTTTAAATTGCCAAAGAACCACACAGCAACTCAAGAACCCTACAAACCCTACAAAAGTCCTTAAATGACAGTTGAAAGAAGTTCTTCACTGTTCAAAGAACCCTCTTTAAAGAGTCATTTTTGTTGTCACTGAGGAAGTTCATTGTGGAACCTTTACCGTTGTAAAGTTCTCAGAAGGTTCTGCTGACTTGCAGATCAGCTTTGCTACATCAAACATCTTACTTTCTAACTGGCTGAATTTAGTTTCAAATGCAAGTTACAGAACCACAGTTTCTTATTTTTTGAACTGTTGTAGAAAAGCGCTTGCAATTATACTTGCAATCGAGGTGTACTGAATATATCAGAATGGCTGCAGTTACCTGTGGCACTCGGCCTGCAGCAATACTGGTACAAACCAGTTTCTGTGCATAACCCAACTACAGTTTAAAGATCAAACCACATCTTAAAAACCAACCAGTACAATTTCACAAAGGGCTTATGGCAGGATCTGATCTGTCACACGCCGTTCCCGTGCCTCTGATTATTATAGCTGTTAATCACTCAGACAGGATTACTTCATTTTTTGGCAGAAGCCATTTGAATGATGTCAATCCTGCCAATGATGTCATTCAGCATCAGATTTATTTACCACTATCAGTCTGATTATGTAGCCTGCTTTTCTTTTTTTTTCTTTATGTCTGGAAATACCGTCTTCCAAGAGTTATGGAAGTGAAAACAGATTTTCAGTCATGGTGAGCGTATTGTCAAACACAGACTGACAAAATGTTTCTCAGACCCCTTTCAGAATTAAATGGAAACAATAAAGTGAGAGAGAAAGAAAGGAAAAAGAAAACAAGAGCCTGGCTTATATTCAGAATGTATCACCTCCCCTGACAATGTGTTGACTAAACTTCCACAGCCTGGTGCCCTGGGGCAGAAAGGATTTGGAAGGCTTGACGGATTGGGAAATGTTTTTCGCCATTGTTGCCTGCCCTAATTTGCCACAGCCAAGTCTGGTCTTGCAGAGCACAGGATGAGCTACATGGGTCAGCCACAAATGGGTCACGTGGAAATTGACCTCTGGCCTGAGTTTCCCTTTTCTTCTCTTAATCTTAATGAAATCAATGAATGCCAATTGTCTGATACATGCTCTCCATACAGGGTTTCATTATTATTGATTGAAGGCATGTATGACTTTCATTGTTCTGTGGAACACAAAAGAAAATATTTTAAACAGTTTTTGTTCATATAATGAAAGTCAAAAGGGTCCAAAACAACCTATTTTTCATGTTTTAAGTCATTTTTCAAAATATCTTGTATGGTCCACAGAAGAAAGAAAAGCATAAAGGTTTGAAACAACGTGATTTTTGGATAAGCTACCCCTTTTAAAGCCCTGTTTACACCAGCAACTAAGCAACTGGAAGTCATTCATTTTCAGTTGCATTTGGCGATTTCTGGCAGTGTGAGTGGGAGTATGCTCTCTAATGGCCTGGGTGTGCACTTCAGAATCTTGGCAGAAGTGCAATCTGGGTCATCTGGGTACTTTTTGCCTTATAAATTAATTCAGACATACTACTTTTTTCACATACTCTGGTTTTAACCTACTATACAGAAGAGAAGTATGCACATTTGAGTGCAGCCAGAGATTTCCTTTTTGGTTTAAATAAGACGACTTCAGATTTTTTAAAGTCGACTAGTCGATGATGACGTCATTAATGAACAAATAAGGGGCTGTTCACACAGAACGTGTTTTTCCATTCCAATGTGCTCCTTTTCCATTGTTTTTCTATGTAAATACGATTTATACGGACCGTTGCGATTGTGTCTTGCGTCTTTTGCAGCATCATGCGCATGACACGGCGTTCTAAAAACGCGGTGCTCAAGTTCAAATCAGTTCAACTTTTAAAAAAACACATCTTGAGACCATGCGTTTTTTCCCTCTTCCGCGCTACTGTCTGTGTTATGTAGCCGCGCAGTTTAGTACGGTGACTAACTTTCCTGTATAATAGGCTGTTTAAAACGTTAAATATTGAGCATCCAGATGCTATAATCAAACATATCTTGTGGGGCGCTCTCAGAGTATGCATTTTTTTTTTTTTTTTGTCATTAACTGTTGGATACGGAGCGTAAATGTGGACTTTCTTATCCTGTTGCGCCCTCTATAGGCCATGACCAGCAACTAATCGATGTCGGTGCAACCCCTAGTTTACACTGACAGTGACTTGTAACGACAAAACAATTGGAAATTGTTCATTGTTCGATAAAAGACAAGACAATATAGCAATCAGGTAAATGTTACTGGGATTTACTGTTCTATACAATCATTTATTATGAAATTCAAACAACAAATGTTTGAGTGATATCGCTGCACACCTCAAGCTCACATGAACCGATCATATCTTTCTCTTTACTACTAGTTATAACACAAATAAACACTGAATTAATAAAAAGGTATGTTAAAATAATCAGGACAACTTACTGAAATATGTCACCTGAAATGTATTACTGGTGTAATCAGCTAATCAGTGTTTCAACCGAGGAAAGACGTCAACAAAACAGTGGCATTAGAAATCGCTTTCGGTGTGATCAGGAGTTTATAGAACTGGAGCCAGCAATCACAAACACACTAACATCCATTTTAATGTGTTTCTCTATCTCAGACTAAAATGTGAAGGGTAAAAAAAGTCCCTGCTGTACCACCTTGTTCTCTACTTTACTCTTTTCCGATTCTCTTTAAATGTTCCCTTTTGTTCTCAGGGAAGTATATACTTGTTTTGTGTTTGTTTACAGGGAAGCAAATCCTGCTGTTTGAGATCTGAATGATGGATGCTGTTATTTCCTCCTCTCTCATTTTATGTCTGCATTGAAGGGCAGCTGTGAGGTTTATTGACTCTGCGAGTCAGATGATGTCACCCTAACGACAGATTTAAAGAGCAAAGGAGAGTTATTTTCCCAGGCATGTTAGTATCTTCTTGCTGTCAGTGTGTGGTCACATCACTGCAAACCTCACATACATTTCCCAGTGTTCCCTAAATGGCTGAAGAAATTTCAAAGCACTGATCTAAGCTGTGGAAAGTGTGCCGTTATGAATCATGAAGACTGTAACATCTGTAATTATGTCATTTAATCGGACAGCTCTAAAAATGATTTATTTCTTAGCACACTTCAAAAGGAGAGGATAGATTCCTAAATTACTCACACTTAAAAATGACGGGGTTTTCTAGGGAAGGTTGTTTCTGCTACTAAATAAAAAAGATAATTGCAGCTTTCTAACTTGCAATTCTGACTTTTTTTCTCGCAATTGCAAGTTTATATCTTGCATATCTCACTTCTTTTCTCAGAATTGTGAGATATAAACTCGCAATTGCGAGTTATAAAGTGCAATTCTAAGGGAAAAAAAAGTTTATATCTCACAATTCTTACTTTATAACTCACAATTGCGTGTTTTGAAGTCAGAATTGTGAGATATAAACTCAATTCTGAGAAAAAAAGTCACTTTTTTTTCCTTTAGAATTTGACTTTATAACTCACAATTGCGAGTTTATATCACACACTTCTGACTTTATAACTCACAATTGCGAGTTTATATCACAATTCTGACTTTATAACTCACAAGTGTGTTTATATCACACAATTCTGACTTTATAACTCAGCATTGCAAGTTTATATCTAACAATTTTCACTTCTTTTCTCAGAATTGTGAGATATAAACTCGCAATTGCGAGTTATAAAGTCCAATTCTGAGGAAAAAAAGACTGACTTTTTTCTCAAAATTGCGAGTTTATATCTCACAATTCTGACTTTATAACTCACAATTGCGAGTTTATATCACACACTTCTGACTTTATAACTCACAATTGCGAGTTTATATCACACACTTCTGACTTTATAACTCACAATTGCGAGTTTATATCACACACTTCTGACTTTATAACTCACAATTGCGAGTTTATATCACAATTCTGACTTTATAACTCACAAGTGTGTATATATATCACACAATTCTGACTTTATAACTCAGCATTGCAAGTTTATATCTAACAATTTTCACTTCTTTTCTCAGAATTGTGAGATATAAACTCGCAATTGCGAGTTATAAAGTCCAATTCTGAGGAAAATAAGACTGACTTTTTTCTCAAAATTGCGAGTTTATATCTCACAATTCTGACTTTATAACTCACAATTGCGAGTTTATATCACACACTTCTGACTTTATAACTCACAATTGCGAGTTTATATCACAATTCTGACTTTATAACTCACAAGTGTGTATATATATCACACAATTCTGACTTTATAACTCAGCATTGCAAGTTTATATCTCACAATTTTCACTTCTTTTCTCAGAATTGTGAGATATAAACTCGCAATTGCGAGTTATAAAGTCCAATTCTGAGGAAAATAAGACTGACTTTTTTCTCAAAATTGCGAGTTTATATCTCACAATTCTGACTTTATAAGTCACAATTGCGAGTTTATATCACACACTTCTGACTTTATAACTCACAATTGCGAGTTTATATCACACACTTTTGACTTTATAACTCACAATTGCGAGTTTATATCACACACTTCTGACTTTATAACTCACAATTGCAAGTTTATATCACAATTCTGACTTTATAACTCACAAGTGTGTTTATATCATACAGTTCTGACTTTATAACTCAGCATTGCAAGTTTATATCTCGCAATTTTCACTTCTTTTCTCAGAATTGTGAGATATAAACTCGCAATTGCAATTCTAAGGGAAAAAAAAGTTTATATCTCACAATTCTTACTTTATAACTCACAATTGCGTGTTTTGAAGTCAGAATTGTGAGATATAAACTCAATTCTGAGAAAAAAAGTCACTTTTTTTCCTTTAGAATTTGACTTTATAACTCACAATTGCAACTTTATATCTCACAATTCTGACTTTATAAGTCACAATTGCGAGTTTATATCACACAGTTCTGACTTTATAACTCACAATTGCGAGTTTATATCACACAATTCTGACTTTATAACTCAGAATTGCGAGTTTATATCACAATTCTGAGAAGTCAGTATTTTTTTTCCTCAGAATTGGACTTCATAACAGGCAATTGCAACTTTATATCACACACTTCTGAGAAAAAAATTCAGAATTGCGAGATGTAAACTCGCAATTGCGAGAAAAAAATCAGAATTGTGAGATAAAAAGTTTATTCAGTAGTGGAAACAAGTTTCCATAGTTTTCACAGCAATGCCATAGATGAAACGTTTTTAGTTCCCCAAAGAAACTTTTTTTTTTTTTCTTAGTGTGAAGGACATTTTTAAAAAACTAAAAATCCATTTTTCAGTATAAAGAACCTTTTGGTTTAATGGAAATGTTCAATGGATGTTAAAGGTTCTTCATGGAACAATAGATGCCAAAAAAGAACCTTTAGTTAGCTGGTATATGAAAATGTGCATAACAGGCTCTAGAGTGGGATTATTTATTAGCAAATAGTCTATATAAATAGACACTTTCTTCTAATTTCAGCTGATTGACATCCTGAAATATACAGAACTAACCTGAATTTTACATCTTTTACGTCTCATTTCTCATTGCCTAGAGCCTAACTTTAGTGGCACATCTTAGCCCACTCCCCCATATACATAATGCTTAACTAAACATAACACAGTGCCCTCAGTGTTTATTCTACTCTGCTGCCTAAAACCTTCGAAACCTTCGGAAAAGCATACTGCCACAGGGATGGTAAAGTTTATTCCCCCTTTCAGCTAAGCCTTCTGCATTCCAGCAGCTCTTATCAGAGAATCGTAAATAGAAGAGCGGCTCACGTAAAGTCCACAGATCAGGGGGTCACGGCTTTGACCACAATGAGAAAGACGTTTTGTGTAAGATAAAAACAATAGTGTGAAATTTTTACAGAATCAACACCACAAAACCCAACATTTACATCCTTCCAAATCTAAAACAGTTTGGTAGATGATTTTAAGTGTTCTGATGAATGCAGGCCATTAATAGAGAAAGCAACTTGCTGAGTGTGAGAAAAAGCTGTTTTTTGGCAGCTCTGAAAAGCCTTGGGGGAAATAAATCCTGTCTGCCATTAATGCAACCTGTTTGTTTTTGACAAAGCACACCTGATCTACCTCAAATCCTGTTCGTACAGAAATTAATACTGTTTACACATCCTGAGAGGTTACGCTGTTTTTGTCTTTATATATACATATAAATTGTGTGTGGTTGTTCAGATGCTGGTTTATAATGAAAACTGTCCTCATTTGTCCTTTAAACCACACCTATTGTATTCCACGGGAGAAAGACAGTCATACGGGTTTTGAAAGATACGAGGGGTAAACAATGACTTAAGTTTCATTTTTAGGTGAACTTTTTCTGACTCATTTTTGGAAGAATTCTAAATAGACACATTTATTTTTGTGGGAAAACACAGTTGGGTAGTTCACCACTGAAGTTTTTGATGTGTAAAGTAGTACATTGTGAAATGGCAGCTTCATTGTTTACAGTAAACAAACCCAAAATTATAGTTGGTTTGCAACACCTTTATAGATAACTGGTTATATCAATGTGTGTCATTGCCAATGAATGTCAAGAGGTTAAATCTTTAATTAGGTGCCCTCAACCCTCCCTTCTCCTGTCCCATCATCTATCCACAATCCCACAGCACCTCTGGAAGAAACAATAAACTCTCATTTGGAACCCTGAAAAAATTCCAGCTTATAAAATTCACAGTAAACTTTACATCATGCATTTCTCTGTAAAGACAACAAGGCATGAAGGTGTGACAAATTGTAGTGTACTGAGAGTTAATTATTGTATTTTAAATACTATATGTACTGTAAAACAATCTTAGTACGTTTTCAGGTTTTGTTTTGGTGTAAACATGTTTATTAAGCAAACATAATCACAATGTTGGTATTTCGTTTTAGCAAAATTTAAGAGTTGAGCTAATAGCAAATGAGAGAGATTTGTGAATTGAGGGATTATTCATAGTTTTAAACTATTAAAGACAATTCAGTGATTAAAAAAAATTATTTGATGCTTATTTTGATTTGAAAAAAACAAAACTAAAAAAACTAAGAGATAAAGGACCTAAGTAATACAGTTTCCGTTATATGTATATGTACATTTTAACCTAAAATCTTAATGTTATATGTCAAATAACCAGACATTTCCATTCCCCAAATCAAAAAAATGTATGTCTTCTCATAACAAAAGATGACAGGTTCTTAAAAAACACATGGCATTTAAATAAGCTGTACTGTTATATATAGCATTAAATATTAACATGAATTACCTTCATTTCACACAAGAATAACACATATTGTATCAGTACCCATGAAACTGACATTAGCAATTGCAAAATAACAAAGAAAACAAAATATATTCCCATCATCATACCTGAGATTACAGCAATAAACCTTAAATTTGATGTCAAAGTTTGGCATACAAATCCCTCACCTCAGGAGATTCTGCAAGCCTTGCTTGCTGGAGTTTCGTCTCATGATTGCACTTGACATTGTTCTTTCTTCTCAGAGATTTTTGGAATTCTGGGATGTTTTGAATTCCGTGGAATCTGATTCACAAAGACTCCCTCACGCTCTTTCCTTGGACGCTCAGCTTGTGGGGAGAGATCCACGCGGCACTCTGTCTCGTCTCAGAGACTGGCTTTAGTCACACACTGTCCCCTCCTCCTCTCCTCCCTTTTTTTTTCACTTTCCTGCATGTGGTTCTCATTGAGAGAGCTCAGACCATAACCTAACATCTTTTCCCTCTTTTCCAGGGTCATGTGGGCGTCCCAGGGGAAAATGTAAGTTGATACCCCCCACCCCATGCTATGAAACCAGCCCCCCACATGACCCCCGTCCCAAACCCAGAACTCAGCCTTTCTTTTACTCTGTTTACATTGGTAACAAAGCTCTCAGACATGCTTACAAACAAACTTCAGGAAGCATTTTGATTCTTCCTATTATTTTTCTCATATACATATGCAGTATCAATCATTCTTGATGATGACATAATTATACTACCGTTCAAATGCTTGGGGTCAGTATGATTTTTTTTTTTTTTCAAGAAATTAATACTTTTATTCAACAAGGACACATTCAGTTGATCAAATGTGTCAACAAACACATTTATAATGTTCTTCACTGTTCTGAATCAGGATTTCAGCAAGAATAAGTGCAGAAGATTCAGCTTTTCCATCACAGGAATAAATTACATTTTAAAGTATATTAAAATCAAAACATGTATTATAATGTAATACTATTTGACAATATTATAGTTTTTTGTGCATTTTTATCAAATAAATGCAGCCTCGATGAGACTTCTTTCAAATATAAAATATCTTACCGACCCCAAACTGAGCACTTTTCCCTTTTACTAAAACAGATTTCACCTTTTATCTTCTTCAACATTAAAGGTGCAGAATGTAAATTTTACAAGGATCTATTGACAGAAATGCAATATAATATACATAACTATGTTTTCAGTGGTGTATAAAGACCTACATAATGTTTTTTTACCTTAGAATGAGCCATTTCTATCTACATACACCGCGGGTCCCCTTAAGTTGCCATTTTGTGCCGACATGTTTCTACAGTAGCCCTAAACGGACAAACTGCTCTACAGAGCACATTTCATGACTATATATGTTGTTCTTCCTCTTCTTCGCTGGTGTTTTTAGAGGCAGCTTGCTTTATCACTATGTTGAATACGCACAAAGAAGAAGTAGTAGTAGTTTATTAGAAGCAGAGACCGTTCTTTGTTAGAAGTAAGAAGAAACTTCATTGCTTGACTGGCTACTCTCTGCTGTCTCAGGCGACGACATCTTTGTCCTGTGCCGGCCACCGTAGCTTCTCTGTGTGCTTCGAAAGGGAGGGGTGAGCGGTGGACTGAGCAATTCGCAACCTAAAATTTACACACTGCACCTTTAAAACTGTCTTGGAAACTTTTTATTATGCATTTAGCATTTTATCGAAAGCGACTTACAGTAGAGGAACTACCCTTGTCCCAGACCAAAACTTTCAAAGAAAAGAGAAATATTATTATTTGTGTGTGTCAAGTTTGCCAAATTATGCACAAATGTGTGAAAATATTTAGCAGTGTGTATTTAGGATAAATGCTTATTTAGTGTATGAAATGCTAGATGTGATAATAACATTTAGCAAGACAAAGAGTCTGCAATTTTATTCCAAAATATTAAAATGTCATTTCCATCACTGTCATTTCCACAGAATACTATTAAACACAAACACACACACACACACACACACAAAATAATAATAATTTGAGATGTGAAGGAAGTGACATTGTGGTGGAAATATTCATTATTAAAATAAAAAGAACATTTTTATTTTCTAAAAGTCGAGAGGATCAAAATGCCCACATTTTAAGAAACACAATCACAAATGAAAAGTTTCAAAAGACACTTTTTTATGACTACATGGCATGTGAAAAAACATTTTTTTTTTATATTTATCGATGATCTAGAAAGTGAAAACTTGAGAAATGGTGACCAGTCACAGCTCATAAATATAAAATTTCCCTAAAACATTCATTCACCTTATCAGACATAAACAAAATGATACATTATTTAAGGGTGAAATGTGTAATTTTCCCATTGGTCAGACAAGCAGGTTTCCCTGCCCCAAACTCACGCCATTGGTTAAGCCAGTGTTATGTAGTGTCACTCAAACAAACAGAGCAATGTTTTGTAACCACCACAGACACACTGTCTTTACAAATTTCAAGAAATATGAATGGCTTACTTATAGTTTTCTCTGTATATTAAACTGACATTTTAAGCAGGAAAAAAATACACGATTCACTTTTAATCAGCTTATTTCTCATTTGCTTAAAGCAGATTTCCACTTTACACCCTCTCTGTTCTCATTTACTCCCTGGTTCACCACACACAGACACATTCACACACACAAACACACGGCTGTCTTAATCTACTGAAGAAACAGCCTTGTTAACCCGGTTACTATGGTAAACTACGCACCATTCAGGCCTGTAGACTGTTTAGGTCTCTCTCCAGACAATACAGCCACTCAGCATTTGCAGTCCTCAACACTTTACTGAGCCTTGTTTAACAAGTCCGGCCCTCACTTAAACGCTGACCCACAAGCCCACACAGAGAAAGAGGAATTTGTAGACATCAGGAAGAAATAAAGTCCTTCAGTTAAGTCATATGAAGTTTCTATTTGAGTTTCTATTATAGATATAGTTGCCTTGTAGGATTGTGTTGATCATTTGCTTAAGGCTGAGAAACACTCTTGATTTTTTTTGTAATTGTTGGTTTTCATGTCAGTACTAAATACTGTATTTTTACACATGCAGTGACATCAACAGAAACCAGACAGGGTGACACAAAAGTTTCGATAGGTTCCAGGATGTCAGCCCAGATCTTATCAAACACGTCAATACTGTCTCACACCAGCACAGCTGTCTTAATGACAGTTCAACTCCCAGACTTGTAAATATGAGTCATGTTATGTGAAACAGTCAAGTCTTTTGCAGCCCTCAGGTGAACACTGCATAGGAAATCATATTCTGCCTGAGTATGTACTACATTTGATGAAGAACTTACTTTGCGAGCGTTAAAAAAAGTATGTTCTATGTGTGTAGTATGAATGTTATCTGGACGTATTACATTCATCATGTTTTCATTGTCACAGCATCAGTTGCATCGCTTCACTGCTATTCACAACTCCCGTGGCCTCATGGAACAGTAAAGTGTCCACTGGATGCACACTAAAGAAACTTGCAGAAGTATAGTAGGTCACCTGGGTATGTTTCGCCTAGTGTTTTATGAATACTATTCATACAATTAAATTCGGACATACTACACATAAACATACATTCATGTACAGTTTTTCTATATAATAGTTCTCAAATTAGATTATATTTTGGTGGGGTTTTTTCAGAGACTTTCTGAAGGTTACATTGTTACGCAAAGTGGCAACAAGTGACTATCTTATGAGTGAGACATTCACTATCATTCAACCAACGATTCATTCAAAAAATGTGACTGTCTATATGAGTCATTGAATCATTCATTCAACCGATTTGTTAAAAAGACGCTGATTCATTCAGGATTGAAACACCACAGCTGTGTTGCAGCTATTCGAATTTTGGTTCATTTTGCAACTATTTTAATTGACAGTAAACATAAAAAATGACTAAAATGTAAATTACTTAAAGCTGCAGTTCGTAACTTTTTGGGGTTAAAAAATGATCCAAAATCAATTTTTCAGCAAGTACATAACCAGCCAGTGTTCAAAACTATCTCCTTACCTTAGCCCGATTCACAAGGGTAAGCTTGTAATGATGTTTTCTAATTAGATTGGTACTGGTAGGTTTCTGCGGGAAATTCGAGCATGCAGCCGATCGTCTTTGCGTCAATACATCACGTCTGTTTACATAAAGAAGGAGTCCCAGCTAGTGGGCTATATGGTATGTGAGGATGCTGCAGGTGGCAGATCATTTATAGCCTTTTCTCACAGCAGCTGGAATAATTAAACTTATCATTTTTATGGCGGATTGTAATCCAGAAAGATCCAAATGACAATCATCAGTGACAACTGGAGATTCACCCGTAGTCAAAGCAAAAGACTTCGGACTGCGGAGTGGCTACAGAAATTGAAATCTACAGATAACACTAATAAACACTAAATACACGTAGTCACACAATGCTGATGTTGTTAACATTAACAATTTGAGAACAAAGTATAACAATAATAATTTGCATGGTTTGACATGATCCGAGCTAAATGCTTTTCCGTACCAGCAGGTGGCAGTAGCTGAACAGCCAATCAAAATGATCAGATGGCCCGACTGACCGACGAGCTCGGACGCCGATTCAACGCCAAATCGGCCGAAAAAAAGCAGACGAGGACCAACTTCAGCCGGCTGTGCAGAACGCACTAAGAAAACTTAGTTGGCCAATGAACAAAAACTGCCTGATGGCCGACCGTCGGCTTGGTGTGTTCCAGGCTTTACTTACTTGTTTAGATGACATTTTCCAGTGAAAATTCTTATTTTGGTCATACTTCCAAGAAGTAGAATCTGTGATTCCGAAGTACAGTATCCATACCGGTGTGGTGACTGACAGCAAACATTAGATTCATCCGCGCTGAGGAGCCGTGCCGATGCACAACCCACATAAAGAGGCAAAACTTACGGACTGCAGCTTTAATATTAACATCGACCTGTTGTATAAAAGCTGTTGGAATTTGTGATGCATGGATATCACTAAAATCTGCATGTTACAAATAGAATATTAACTCCCTGTGTCAAGGTAAGGACTTCTACATGTTTTCTCACCAGCCCATGCTCAGCATAATGTCTGTGAAGTTTCACAATTTTAGTGAAGTTGAAGCACACCAGCGGTCTGACATTAATAAACTGCTGCAGTGAAACCTTTGCGTCTCATAATCCTCATAAGGTATGCTCGAGCTTCAGGATACAACTCCATAGAAAGGACTGTTCAGCTCAGTCTAGAGTCTAGACCACAAACCATCCCTGGGAGAACATATGCACTAAAATTTGGTGGGAACATTGTATGTGTGCCATTTAAAAAATAGCTTATAGCACCTTTGAAGAATTTGTATGGAGCATCATACAGTTTTTGAGCTAGTGATGCTGTAGTTTTAGTGGGCGTTAGGGCAAAAGCTAACTATTTATTTTTCGCTCGACCTTTCTATTTTTGCTTATCTCCATAACAGATAAAAAATAAAATACTAATAATCACAGGAAATAGGAAATAGTCATCTCACAGGACTAAGGGCTGACCTATGACTCACCATGGGAATGTAGAGTTCTGCACTCCCTCACACACACAAATGCAGAAATTTTCAAGCCATTACCCACATTCCTGTTGTCTCCCACTTACACTGTCCTGCCCTCTCAATTCACATAAACACACATAAACCAGTCTTGTGGTTTTACATTTTCTTTGGTAAATAAGTAACTACATAGAAACCACTCAGATCCTCCTGGTGACCGCTTAGCAATGCCCGAAGCCACCTCAAACAGTTCAGCAGCTCCATAGCAACACCTTGAAAGCCACCAAGAGCACTCTTGTGACTATGAGTTTTTACATGAGCATATGAAAAATAATGCTACAAAAAAAGAAAAAGGGATGCACCGATGCCATTTTTTAAGGACCGAGTACGAGTATCGATACTCTTTTTCTAGTTCTCACCAATACCGATGCCTATACATTTATTAATTTCTCTCTCTCTCTCTTTCTTTGATGTTGCAGTTTTCCAAGCACAACACAGTGAAACTAATGAATGTAGGACAGCTTCTTTATTATTACTCTAATGAAAAAAGTTATAATTTTTATGTGCTTGTCACAAACTTAAAGAACAAAAATTTCACAGTGTCCAATAACCTTCAAAGGGCATAATTACCAATATATATAATTGTTGTTATATAAAAAGAAATTTACAAACAAATTACAAACAATACAACAAATACTATAGAGATACAAATTAAATAAACTTGTTTTTCAGATACAGTAGGTTTATTTACCATGTATACAATTATTTAACATATTTTGTTGTTTTATTAACATTAATGACAAATATAGGCTACGGTCTCTTTAAGACCGAATCAATGGATACTTACACATATCCTGTTTTCACCCAAATGTTTACGTCCACTTAAGCCATAACAATGTATTTACGTGAGATACTCCACACGATGGACATTTTGACAACTATGTGTGCATTTGACCATTCAGGCGCGAGGAGAACTGATCGCGCGCTGTCTGAGAGAACTGGGAACGCGCGCAAGAAAGAGAGAGCGCGCTTCTGGTCTGTGTCATTCAGCGCAATTCCGCCTATCCCGCCTTCACTAATCGATAACGAATTGTGATTGAAAGTATGCAGGTCGCAATGTGTATGTTATCATCATTAATTTTTGAAGTATTTCCACACCTCTGAGGCTGACATTGTTTCTGCTGCTGCCGCCGGTGTCTCTGTGCACGGAAAATTCTGTCAGTTACGTCACGTGCGGTAGGCTATCGGTCGGAATCGGATAGGGCCCAGAACATAACCCTGGGGGACACCCATGAAAGTATGGACTGGTTGGTTATGTACGCCATCTTGGGTGTGACTGCTCAGATATTATGCTCCACTTATATATGTTTAATTTCAGGTAATAGGAGATAGGAGGTCCTACAAGAAGATATACCATTTCAGCAGGATGCTATCAATCAGCTCTTTATGACTTTGAGAGAGGTTAATGACAAGCCCCCTGGAGTTTGACAAATGGCCTTTATAGGACCCTGGGAGCAAGAGGAAAACATTCTCTGTCCTGATGAGACAAGAATTGAGGTCTTAAGGGTAACAGATGACTCAGAGGACTATATTACTTTTTTTCAATTGCTTTCAGGTTGTGCCATAAATTCTAAGGTCAGACAGATTTGTGGCACTGCCCCGTGAAGTGTTCATTCCTGTCCAAAAGTTCTTTGATTAGCAATAATTGCTCATTTTTCCCAAAATAGCTTAGCCTTTGCCTTTGTTTGAGAAATACATTTTGACATGATAATGTTTGATACATGAAATAACTAGTTTTGTGTGACAAATTAATTTACAATTCATACCTAACTTTTTCTTTTCTTTAACTTTTCATTAATATATTGAGATATTAACCAATTCTGCTGGTGAAATAAACTATTCATGACATTGATCAAGGATTATATAATAAAGAAACTGTAAAATGTGCCAGTTATTTAATTACTTATAATTCATGCAAACAACATATAAGTCTTTTCTTTGTTAATATTTTAATTAAGAATAAACTGTACAATATTAATGAATTTGGACAATGGACAAATAGCTGAGTTACCAAAAAGAGTTCTTCTATAAATCCATACATAATTCATTATTAAAAAAAAATAGTAAAAATGTAAATGAAGTTACCAATAGTGTCTACAAATGTAATTGTCACATTACATGTTTCTCAGCAGGAATAAAAATGAGCTCTCATTTGTGCTTCTGAAGCATTTGTTTTCTTTAATTATGGATTCATTTTTTTGGGGGGGAGGGGGGGGATCTAAACTCTTAATAATTATGTTTATTATATATATTTAAAGGTTTGAATATTCCCTTGTTTAATGGACAAAATTGAGTATTCAGTTTTCTGAGCTATTGAGCGCCTCCTGTCTTAAAGGGTTAGTTCACCCAAAAATGAAAATTATGTCATTAATTACTCACCCTTACGTCGTTCTACACACGTAAGACCTTCGTTCATCTTCAGAACACAAATTAAGATATTTTTTTATCAAAAATCCGTTGGGTCACTGAGGCCTCTATTGCCAGCAATGTCATCGAACTTCTCAAGATCCAGAAAGCTACTAAAGACATATTTAAAACAGCTCATGTGACTACAGTGGTTCTACAGTAATATTATAAAGCGACGAGAATACTTTTTGTGTTAGGAGCGCCAAAGTCACGTGATTTCAGCAGTTTGATACGATTCGATTTGATATGATTCGAAACAAAAAATTCGTAAAGCTTCGAAGCAGTGTTTTGAAATCGTCCATCACTAGATATCGTTGAAAAGTCTTTTTTTTTGCCGTATGGTAGAGCCACTGTACTCACATGAACTGTTTTAAATATGTTTTGACCTTTCTGGATCTTGAGAGGTTCGGTGACATTGCTGGCAATGGAGGCCTCACTGAGCCATCGGATTTCATCTTTACTTGTGTTCCAAAGATGAACGAAGGTCTTACCGGTGTAGAACGACATGAGGGTATTTAATTAATGACATTATTTTCATTTTTTGGTGAACTAACCCTTTAACGAGTCATATATTAGTGTACTGAGGGGATATGCTTTTCAGCTTTTTTTTTCTCTCTTAACAGGAATGATGGTCCTTCATCTGTTTCTTTTTAGGAGTTTGGCAACAGTATTTTCAAGAGGTTGCAAAATTTACACATTCAGACAACAACTCACAATATGACATCAACAGAACACAATGTCAAAGTATCATGACCGGAGCTCTATAAAGTGATGCAGTGGAAAATACAAAATAAGAAAAGAAAAAAAAGTTTGTTCAGTCGTTACTGTGACCAGTGGCTCAAAAATGGGGTATGCAGTATATATTTCTACAATGTACTTAAAGTGCTCTATTTTTGCATACTAATTTTGTACTTAATATACTAAAATTCTTCTTTAGTACTTTTTAAGATAATCTTAATGACTGTGCTATTTTGAGACACCATGAAAAATGAACTAAAATGTGCTTTTAATATATCTCTGTATTTAAAAAATGTATATAGTTGCCATTTATAGTACACTTGAACCCATAGAGCACTACAAGTGGTAACAAAATATTTTTTTTAATACAGAGAAAGCACAGTGCCTTGCAAAAGTATTCATACCCACTGAACTTTTCCACATTTTGACATGTTACAACCACAAACAAAAATTTATGGGATTTTATGTGATAGACCAACACAAAGTGGCACATAATTGTGAAGTGGAAGGAAAATGATAAATGGTGTCCAAACTTTTTTTACAAATAAATATCGAAAAGTGTGGCGTGCATTTGTATTCAGCCCCCTTTACTCTGATACCCCTAACTACAATGAAGTGGAACCAATTGCCTCCAGAAGTCACCTAATTAGTAAATAGAGTCCACCTGTGTGTAATTTAATCTATTCTATTTAATCTATAGTAGTATAAATACAGCTGTTCTGTGAGCCCTCAGAGGTTTGTTAGAGAACATTATTGAACAAACAGCATCATGAAGACCAAAGAACACACCAGACAGGTCAGGGATAAAGTTGTGGAGAAGTTTAAAGCAGGGTTAGGTTATAAATCAATATCTAAAGCATTGAACATCTCACGGAGCACTGGACAATCCATCATCCGAAAATGAAAAGAGTATAGCACAACTGCAAACCTACCAAGACATGGCCGTCCACCTAAACTGTCAGGCTGGGCAAGGAGAGCATTAATCAGAAAAGCAGCCAAGAGGCCCATGGTAACTCTGGAGGAGCTGCAGAGATCCACAGCTCAGGTGGTAGAATCTGTCTACAGGACAACTATTAGTTGTGCGCTCCACAAATCTGGCCTTTATGGAAGTGTGGCAAGAAGAAAGCCACAAGAAGTCCTGTTTGCAGTTTGCGACAAGCCATGTGGGGGACAATGGCAAACATGTGGAAGAAGGTGCTCTGGTCAGATGAGACAAAAATTGAACTTTTTGGCCTAAATTCAAAACACTATGTGTGGCGGAAACCTAACACTGCACATCACCCTGAACACACCATCCCCACCGTGAAACATGGTGGTGGCAGCATCATGTTGTGGGGATGCTTTTCTTCAGCAGGGACAGGGAAGCTGGTCAGAGTTGATGGGGCCAAATGCAGGGCAATCTTTACCCCCTTTCCACCAGCACGAACCGGGTGCTAGTTCAGAGCTAGTGCTAGTGCCAGTTCGGAGTTGGTTCAACTGACGAGCCTTCTAAGAACCGGTTTGCCTTTCCACGGGCTAGAGAGCCAGCACAGAGCCAGGTCTTACATCAATGTATACGTCTCATATTTCACAGCAAAGCTAGCGTGGCAGCGCCGAACACAAACACACCAAGCTTGTTCGAGATGCATCGGCTTCTCGCAGAGCGATCGGCGCATGACATCAAAGCACCGCAAGAAAGATCCAAAAGCACAAGGAGCCATATGCTCTACAAACGCTCCCGCGGACCCGCAGCACTCCTATATCACCCGCCGATCGGTCCGCGCTGCTCCGATGCATCTCGAACTAGCCTTCCATCAACAATGGCGGACGTTTCGCTACTACTGATGCTCATGGCTTTGTGAACCTACATCGGCATCCAAACACGGCTCGCCGTAATTTGTATATTGATGGAGATTAAAATCGAGCTGCTATTAGCTCGATTAGCTGCTATTTCAAAAATGGCGGTCACAAGTTTCTTGTTGGTCACGGTAACCCCGCCCCCAGCCCCTGACGCAAGCGGTTCTTACTTCTAGACCAGCAATGTTTTGGTGCTACTTACGAATCACTTTTCCTGGTTCGGAACTGGTGCTTTGGGTGTCGAAAGACAAATAACTGATTTGAAACTAGGCTCTGGCTCCGAACCAGCACTCAAACTGCCTTGGTGGAAAAGGGGTATCAGATGAAAACCTGTTAGAGTCTGCAAAAGACTTGAGACTGCGGCGGAGGTTCACCTTCCAGCAGGACAACGACCCTAAACATACAACCAGAGCTACAATGCATGGTTTAGATCAAAGCATATTCATGTGTTAGAATGGCCCAGTCAAAGTCCAGACCTAAATCCAATTGAGAATCTGTGGCGAGATTTGCTGTTCACAGTCGCTCTCCATCCAATCTGACTGAGCTTGAGCTATTTTGCAAAGAAGAATGGGCAAAAAATTCACTCTCTAGATGTGCAAAGCTGGTAGAGACATACCCCAAAAGACTTGCAGCTGTAATTGCAGCGAAAGGTGGTTCTACAAAGTATTGACCCGGAGTGGCTGAATACAAATGCACACCACGCTTTTCAGATATTTATTTGTAAAAAAAAAATTGGACACCATTTAACATTTTTCTTCCACTTCACAATTATGTGCCACTTTGTGTTGGACTATCACATAAAATCCCAATAAAATACATTTTTGTTTGTGGTTGTAACGTGTCAAAAGGTGGAAAAATTCAGTGGGTATGAATACTTTTGCAAGGCATTGTATGTTTAAAGCACATTTCAATTCATATTTCATGGTATCTCAAAATAGCACAGTTGAGTACACTTAGATGTCCTTAAGATTATCTTAAAAAGTACTAAAGAAGAATTTTTAGAATATTAAGTACAAAATTACTGCACGGGAGGGGGGCGCCATTGTGCCAAAATCATTCTTTGAAAATCTCCTTTATGAAAACTTTATAATCAAAAAGTTTTTATTTAACTTCTGTTTAACATTTTAAATGAGGAAGTTGCCAACACTGATCTTGCATACCCCTCAGCAAATGTGCAGTTGCACCCCAGACTGTGACACATGACTTCAAATATTTTTGATTAACATCTAGCCTAGATTTTGCAGATAGAAGGCAAATAATTATAAAACAGGCCTGAATAGTTACCTGGTTTATTATAATCCCTTGATAAAGTACAATAACACCAGTGAGTTTTGATGCCAGTCATTTATGAATCAATGACATGCAAACACTTCCTATCATTACAGCCATGTTTTTAACACAGTGGACCCGATTTAAAGCGGACAGCACAAGTGTCCGAATCCACTTTTGTTAGGTTAAAGATGGGAAAAATGGTTGGCGCGCACGGTGCATGGTCTAAAAGGGTTGTCCCTATTTTCTTAATGAGTAATGGGTGTGTTTTGGGCGCAATGTGCAATAAACCAGTCAGAGTCTCATCTCCCATTCCCTTTAAAAGCCAGCTGCACTCGCGCCATGGCGGATTCGCTATTTACATGGTGGAATTTGCAGGTGGAAAAACTGAGTGCTTCTCTAGCGAGGAAAGGAATCTGCTCTTGCACGAGGTTAAAGCACACAAGCAGACCATCTATGGGACAAGCCGGATTCCAGCGAAAGCATTTTTATCTTTATGCACACAATAATAATCTTTTACAATGTAATCCTTTTATTTTTAATATTTGGCATGTTTGCGTGCTGCTGTGTGTACGCGCGTTGTGTACCTGCCTATAGGCGCATATTACTTTAACGCGCTCTTTAAATATTGCAGCATTGACCTTAGTCCAGGTTTCAGTTGGTCAATGGTGCAGTTTATTTCAGTTGCCTCAAAAGCAACGTGCCAACAATGTGCCTGAACAAAAACCTTGTTTTCAGACCAGCACACCCATGGGGCGCAAATGCATTTGCTATTTAAACAACATGGCGCAGGACGTGAAAATGATAACTGTATTGGGCTGAAACTAGCAAAAAACACTTGCCTGGTGCCGCATTGCACCGAGTGTATGATAGGGCCTAGGAGATTACGATTTTCTTATATTTGACGACCTGACACTGACCTTCTGTATATTTTTATTATAGGGCAATCAACCAGGAGCAACCTGGGGTTAAGTAGGGTTACTAGGTTTACTCCTTGCTCGAGGCCACAGTGTGATACAGATCAAGCAGGGATTGAACCGGCACAGCACACCACAATATCACTTCAGCGTCTCTCTTTCCTACAATGCATCATGGACTTTATGTTCAGATTTTATGGGCCAATATCATGACACATTTCACAGAACTGCTCTGATTTTTCCATAAATTCCAGCTTGTTTGGACCAAGCTGCAGGACAATTTTATAGCCTTTTATAATGGAGTGAAAACCAGAAGCCATGCCATCAACTTGAGCTGCAATCTCAAAAGAGACTTCAAGCATAACACAATCATGTGTCAAAGGAATACTCTGATCATGAAGACTCAATGAGAAGATAAAATACGCTAAATCACACCTTTGATTAATCTAAATAATTAATTAAACACATACAAAAAAACAACTCATTGACAGTATTCTAGGTTATTACGTGCAGAGGTTTTTGGTCCAATAACTAGAATCTCTGTTCTTAGTAGAAGGAAATTACTAGTCATCTAATTTTTTTTATCCACCATGCATTCCGTTAAATTTTGTGAATTGGTAAGTTTTGTCAGGGCACGAAGAATTACAGAGCTGAGTGTATCATCAGCATAACAGTGAAAGCTAACGCCATGCTTCCTAATGATATCTCCCAAGGTGAAAAGCAATGGTCCTAGTACTGAGCCTTGCGGTACTACTACAAACTGATAACGATCGGATAAATATGATTTAAACCATGTCAATGCAATTCCAATATTGCCAACGTAATTTGAGTCTATTCAAAAGAATATTGTGGCCGATAGTGTCAAATGCAGCACTAAGATCCAGTAGCACTATTAAAGAGATACATACAACCATGATCTGATAATAAGAGCAAATCATTTGTAACTCTAATGAGAGCCGTCACAGTACTATGGTACGGTCTAAGTCCTGACTGGAAATCCTCACAGATACCATTTCTTTATAAAAATGATCATAGTTGTGAGGATACTTCCTTTTCTAGTATTTTTTGACAGAAAAGGTAGATTCGAGATCGGCCTGTAATTGACTAATTCTCTAGGATCAAGTTGTGTTTTTTAAATTAAGAGCTTTAATAATAGCCGGCTTAAAAGTTTTCGGTACATGTCCTAGTGACAAAGGTAAATTAATAATATTAAGAAGAGGATCTATAACCTCTGGAAGCATCTCCTTCAGTAGCTTAGTCAGTATCAGGTAGATTTAAAAAGTTATTTCACCCAAAAATGAAAATAATGTCACCTTAATATTATAAAGTGACGAGAATATTTTTTGTGCGCCAAAAAAAACAAAATAACGGCTTTTTAACAATATCTAGTGATGGTTTCAAAACACTGCTTCATGAAGCTTCGGAGCTTTTACGAATCGAATCAGTGGTTCGGAGTGCCAAAGTCATGTGATTTCAGCAGTTTGACGGTTTGATACACGATCCGAATAACTGATTCGACTAAGATTTGTAACGCTCTGAAGCAGTGTTTTGAAATCGGCCATCACTTGATATTGTTAAAAAGTCATTTTGTTTTTGTTTGTTTGTTTTTTTGGCACACAAAAATATTCTTGTCGCTTTATAATATTAAGGTAGAACCACTGTACTCACATGAACTGATTTAAATATGTTTTTAGTACCTTTATGGATCTTGAGAGAGGAAGTACCATTGCTGTCTATGCAGGCCTCACTGAGCTATCGGATTTCATCAAAAATATCTTAATTTGTGTTCTGAAGATGAATGAAGGTCTTACGGGTGTAGAACGACATGAGGGTGAGTAATAAATGACATTATTTTCATTTTTGGGTGAACTAACCCTTTAACGAGTTTAGACAATTCTTCCTCTCTCCTCTCCTACGAATGAATGAAATTTTTCCTCAGGGACACTAATGCAGTTGCATGGTTATAATTTTCTCCCTAATTTAATTAGCTAAATAATTAGCCCTATTCGCCTTAACATCAGGTTATAATATTCACCGTTTTCTCAGAATATCATTCAATAGGGCAAAAACAATGCAAATAGCATAGTTCTATTATGATTCTACCTGTTTTCATTAGTTTGTTGTCTCTACAGCACAAAGGCAAAGCATCATGTTCGGACAGACTAATGCCCCAATAATCTGTCCCCACTATGAGGAATTCAGTTTCCAGAGGTTGTTAACCCTGCTGTGTTTTGGGAATAGGAACAGCGTGCAGCGCATTCCAATAGACTGAGATAACAGCTCAGAGGTGATACTTTTTTCTAATAGGGTAATCACATGCCATGTGGTTCACCTCTTACAAGTGGGCAAATGGGTGCAAATGGGGTTGACGTCAGTGGATGTTTACAACAGTTTGCTTGCTGACCGAGGCCAAGGCCAAACCTGTGTAAGAAATTTGGCAATTGAAAAAGCCAGAGTTTTGGTGGAAGAATAAAAACAACCATATTTGGCTTGATGGAGTTAATTCTAAAAGAAGAAGAGATCATGTAAGGTCAGGATTCTGGGTATTTTCATTGTCAGATTCTTGAGGTTTGATGAGAAACATACATGGTTTAGTTCTTTACGTAGCAAGGTGGTCTTAGGTGGGGATCTTAAAGGGTTAATTCACCCAAAAATGAAAATTCTGTCATTAATTACTCACCCTCATGTCGTTCCACACCCGTAAGACCTTCGTTCAACTTCAGAACGCAAATTAAGATATTTTTGATAAAATCCGATGGCTCAGTGAGGCCTGCATCACCAGCAATAACACTCCCTTTTTAAATGCCCAGAAAGCTACTAAAAACATATTTAAAACAGTTCATGTGACTACAGTGGTTCTACCTTAATATTATAAAGTGACTAGAATACTTTTTGTGCGCCAAAAATAAAAAAATAGCGACTTTATTCAACAATATCTAGTGATGGGTAATTTCAAAACACTGCTTCATGAAGCTTCGAAGCTTTACGAATCTTTTGTTTCGAATCAGTGGTTCGGAGCGTGTATCAAACTGCCAGAGTCACGTGAACTATTGAAGTTTCAAAACACTTATGATGTAATGAAGCCTTGTTTACTGAAATCTGATTTGACACTCTGAACCACCGATTCGAAACAAATGATTCGTAAAGCTTCATGAAGCAGTGTTTTGAAATTGCCCATAGATATTGTGGAATAAAGTCGAAATTTTGTTATTTTCATCGCTTTATAATATTAAAGTTGAACCACTGTAGTCACATGAACTGTTTTAAATATGTTTTTAGTTGCTTTATAGACATTGAAAAAGGGAGTGTTATTGCTGGCGATGCAGACCTCACTGAGCCATTGGATTTTACCAAAAAATATCTTAATTTGTGTTCCAAAGATGAACAAACGTCTTACGGGTGTGGAACGACATGAAGGTGAGTAATTAATGACAGAATTTCATTTTTGGGTGAACTAACCCTTTAATTAAATTCTAAAACATAATTTACACATATTTATACCTCAAACATGAATCTATTTTCACCTGTTTGCTTGTCTAGTTGGAAATAGCTAACTTAACCCAACAGCTTTAGGCAAGGAAATGTTGAATAATTACTTGAATTCCCAGCATATGACTGAAATAAAATAATAAAAATAATTTAGAAAAAAAAAAAGTCCCATGACATCTCAGTCCCATTTTTATTTTCTCAGACCCTCTCTGAATGCCCTCAAATGTTTATCATTCTTTGATGCCCCAGTTTAAACTCTAAAATATATTTATAGTCTGAGATTTAGTCTGAGGAAAAAACGTGTTTGTTTTCTTATCAAGGAATAAAACTTATTTTGAAGCTGTATATAAATTCAGATCTCAAAAAAAAAAAAAACTTATAGATGCTTAAAATTAATTATAATTATTAATAATTAATTCATTTTAATTTAATTAATAGTGTTACCTTTAAAGCCATCATAAAAGTTTTCTTACTACCAATATTGTTACTTGTTAGCTACCACAGAAAGTATGAGCATCTCATTCATGTTAGCTTTTATCCAACAACCTAGAAATAAAATTGATTTTTGCTCAAAATGCATCAAAAATGATGATTTTTTTTTTTTTTTAAACATCTTATAAAGTGATGTAATCACACTCCCTCTTCATGAGAAAACAGTATGTCATCATACACATTAGGAATGGAAAAATGTAGTTACTATTGCCGCCTCTGCTTTATTTTACTAAGGTGAAAAATATGTAATTTGTACTAATCTTGAATTGACTCCTATATGTGGTAACAAAAACACACAAATATATGACATGACTTAATCTGCCCTCTAATGGCCAAATACACAAACACCAAATGAGACCCAGGCACATTCCTGTTGCGCTGATGTAATCACAATCCCACTTTCCATGGGAACAGAAGATCCATTTTTTGATTCCCAGCAGGAGCAATATCCACAAGCAAGTCACAAGGTGACATTCTCATGGCCTGCATGATGGCACAAATTTAAGACTGCAGAATAATATTTTGGATTTGGGAAGCTGCGTCTGTAATAATCAGGTTGCATGTTAAAATGTGTTCGCCTTTCCATTGGATTTCCAGTTTCTGGTTTTATATACAAACCAATGAATGACAAATATGACAAATGTTGCCATTGGCAGAGCAGACAGTGCAGGTGTGTTTAAATCGTTCTGTACTCTTATGACATGCTGTACTGAAAATTTCCTGATCTGATGTCTGTGTTGTGAATGACCAGATGGTGGTAGAGTTGACCAGCAGAGTGAGTTAGGCAGGCAGCAGTCCAGTGGAAGCGGTCATTGAAACTACACTACTGCACATTTGCAATCCTGTCTTCATTCCAAAATCTGTTCTCTCTTGGGTGTTCTGACATGTTTCTATGGCATTTCTAGGTTGTTGCATGACACTTTTAGTGGATTTTAGCACATTGCTAGAATGTTCTAGGGGAACATTCCGTTAAAAGATTTTTGTCTACCATTTAATTTTTATTTTTTTGTCCAACAGGTGAATTAATAACATCAAGGGTATAAACCAACAACAGTTAGTCTTTGTAAAGGCTTGATAAATATATTAACATTCACACCAAAGGACATTGGTAAAAGAACAATAACGTTCTGTTCATTATAGGTGCGTGTTATGTTGTCTGCTGCTTTAAATAATCAAGATGTTAAAGTCGGGTGGATTCTGATTGGCTGTCAATGTTTTTATAGTCGATCAACAACAACAACAAAAATCTGAAAGTTTATTCCAATATTATTCCAATAATATTGTTCTTTAAGCCAATTTCTACCACATAAGAAGAAATCATTATTAGAACAGTAAAAGTCAGAATTAAGACATAAAAAGTAAAAATTATTAAATACTACCTCACAATTGAGATACGAAAAGTCATAATTCTGATAACTGACAAAGTTACAGATTACAAAATCAGAATTATGAAATAAAATCATAATGAAAAAAGTCACAATTGTGACATACTGTGTCATAAGTATGCCAATTTTTGTCGTAATTGTGACTTTATATAGTAATTTCGACATTTTGTCACAATTATGACATCTCATATTTGACTTTTTATTTCATAATTCTGACTTAGTCAAAATTATTACACTGATTCATAATTAATAGATTAAAAAGTCAAAATGGCATTCTGGCATTCTAATAATTATAAAATAAAAAGTTGATATTATGAAATGAAAAGTAAAGAATTATGAGATAAGCAATAATTATGACAAAAATTCTAAAGTATTATATAAAAAGTCAGAATTGTGGCAAAAAGTATAACTTATTAAATATTAACTCATAATTGAGATGTAAAAAGTCAAATTCTGATCTGTATAGCTGTAATTGTAATAAAATGAGTTACAAAATGAGAAGCAATAATTATAACAAAAGGTTGAAATTATGAGATAAGTCATAATTATGACAGTCGCAATTGTGACATACTAAGTCATAATTATGACCATTTTTGTCGCAATTATGACTTTTATATAATAATTTCAACCTTTTGTCATAATTATGATATACACTACCGGTCAAAAGTTTGGAATCGGTACGATTTTTAATGTTTTTAAAATAAGTTTCGTCTGCTCACCAAGGCTGCATTTATTTAATTAAAAATACAGTAAAAACAGTAATATTGTGAAATATTATTACAACTTAAAATAACTGTTTTCTGTTTGAATATATTTTATAAAGTAATTTATTCCTGTGATCAAAGCTGAATTTTCAGCATCATTACTCCAGTCTTCAGTGTCACATGATCCTTCAGAAATCATTCTAATATGCTGATCTGCTGCTCAAGAAATATTTATTGTGTACAATTGTACAAAATATTTGTGTACAATATTTTTTTTTTTTTTTCAGGATTCTTTGATGAATAGAAAGTTCAAAAGAACAGCATTTATTTGAAATATAATCTTTTGTAACATTATAAATGTCTTTACTGTCAGATACTTTTGATCAATTTAATGCATCCTTGCTGAATAAAAGTATTAATTTCTTTAATTTCTTTTCAAAAAAATAAAAATTCTTACCGACCCCAAACTTTTGAACGGTAGTGTATAATGTTACAAAAGCTTTGTATTTCAGATAAATGCTGTTCTTTTGAACTTTCTATTCATCAAGGAATCCTGAAAAAAAGTACACAACTGTTTTCAACATTGATAATAATCATAAATGTTTCTTGAGCAGCAAATCAGCATATTAGAATGATTTCTGAAGGATCATGTGACACTGAAGACTGGAGTAATGATGCTGAAAATACAGCTTTGATCACAGGAATAAATTACTTTATAAAATATTGAAACAGAAAACAGTTATTGTAAATTGTAATAATATTTCACAATATTACTGTTTTTACTGTATTTTTAATTACTTAGTAGACTTAGTATCATTATTTTAACTTTTTATATCATAATTCTGATTAACCAAAGCATTTTTTTTTTCATGTGGCGGAATTAGACTTCCATACCTCTGTCGTTATCATTATAGCTGCGGTGTGGACTTCGTTATTCTCATAGAATGAATATTAAATTGTACCCTTATAGTTATTGTCTATGGTGTGAACTGCAAAACTTCAGTGCAGTAGCTGTGATAGTCCTGTGTTAAACCCTGGATTGAGCATGCTGCCTATATGTCCCAGTGAAAGACAGCTGTTTCTCATAAGTTCATGTGACTGAGAAGGGCCAGAGAGCGCAGATGGGTCATGACATTACTGACATAATAATGTGTCACAGGAGTGCCTGGACCTCATTAGCTAATAAAAACTTTTACCCTTTGTACCATTTGCATTTGATTTTAATGCAGTATTCAGAGGGGTAAAAAAAATAATAATGATGATGACAATAGACCTACTAATAGTATACATAAACTGTTGTTTTTAAACTGAAATTCAGTCTCCTGGATGGTCCCAAAGGACACCAGATCTCATGGTTGCAGTTTTCCAAATGTTATAACCCTTGTTTTAGGTTTCAGGGTGTCTCTCTAAGTGCCTGTGGAAATAATGTGCCCTTAACATAGTTTGGCATCTTCTTGCATTTAGTGCAGCAGGGTCAGGAGATATACTTAGCAAGTCGACTCCTTGCAGTTGAACACTTGAGCTCCTTGGAGAAACTTAAGAGGGACCCTGAACATGGACCGAGCCATTAAATACAGACCGCCCTGACCTTACATGGAGGCGATGAGTCCCCTGGATCCAGAAACAGGAGATGTTGGGTGGGCTGGGTGTGAAAGTGCAAGCCTGAAATGGCTCAGGGTCTTGTAGCGAGAGTGCTCGGGGTTCCTCTGTTGTCTTTGTGAAAAATGAAATGGTAAGGCCCAGCATTTCTAAGTAAGAACAGCTGGGAGGAATGAGATGGATAGTTTATTTTTAACTTCTAAATATTTGCCGTAAGTTATCCTTAAAAAGTCTCAGGTTTTACAAAGGAACCTAGAAAAATGGCATTCGCGATAATTATACACAGACTAATGATACTAAAACAAAGCTTACTTATAAACAGGGTATTATATTATATTAATTATATTATATTATATTATA
Organism: Hypophthalmichthys molitrix; assembly: GCA_037950675.1. NCBI lineage: Eukaryota > Metazoa > Chordata > Actinopteri > Cypriniformes > Xenocyprididae > Hypophthalmichthys > Hypophthalmichthys molitrix. The sequence continues at coordinate 20,295,657 of CM075515.1, forward strand.
TTATCAGTGGCTCTCAACCAAACTTCCAAGGAGGCCTCAAGATGACTTAAAATTATTAAAAATAAATACATAAAAATAGAATGTAATTGGACACGGCCATTGCCAACCGTACCACAGTAATTCATTTTCATTCCAAGCACCTAAATTCCATGGTATTACCATCTAATACCATGACAGTACCATGGTAGCACAGTAATTTTAACAAGAAGCATAACTGCATATTAATAACCAGCGGTTTCCGCTATCAGTATTTTACATCTGTGGTTAAAGTGTTTTCACTAATGTTTACAAAAGCTGACTGAACTAAGAAAAAATACCAAATGTAATATGGGCATGATAGTATGGTATTACCATGGAAAGAAAATGGTACTGTAATTATTTAGTAGCATTTCATATGAAAATGTACCATTGTATTACCATACAATACCATAATAACTCTGATAATTCAGTTATTTTTTAATACATGAAAGTGAATTTAAATTTTACTTTATGCCTTTCAGGATATTTCATCAAATAAACACATATTTCCGACAAAAATGCAATATTTAATCTGATTTATGTAGGCATTTGTATTAAAGTTCACATGAAGCCTACAATACCAAAAAAAGAAATGAATGATTTTGTTCAGCAAGGATGTGTTAAACTAAACAAAAGTGACAGTAAAAACATTCATAATGTATATATTTCAAATAAATGCTGTTCTTTTGAACTTTCGAACATGTTTTACGGTATTCCAACTAAACTGTTCTCAACATTAATAATAATCTGAAATGTTTCTTGAGCAACAAATCAGCATATTATAATGATTTCTGAAGGATCATGTGAAACTGAAGACTGCTGAATAAATTACCTTTTCAAATATATGTAAACAGAAAACACTTATTTTAAATGTTAACAAAAGTTCACAATAATACAGTATGCTATACTTTTGATTTTTTAAAAATGCAGCCTTGATGAGCATAATAGTCTTCTTTAAAAAACATGAAAAAATATTACCGACCCCAAACTTTTGAATAGTAATGTACATGCTAATACTATTGGCTGTTCAATAGAGCTGAGCAAAAACACAAAGGCAAATGAATACACTAATCTTTAATGCCATGCCATTCAACACTGGGACAATGTACAATGTGCAAAATAGTCCAGGGAAAATACTTTTATTGGAACGGGAGGTTCACAGGATAGAAAGATGTTTGGCAGAGAAAATGTAAGACATAAGGGAGAACAAACACGGTACATCTTAAGCCTCGGACTCAAACATCTTCTTCCTGCCGTCCATACCAGCCTTATCCTCGATGTTCTTACGCCAGTCGCCAACTTGTTCTACAGACTGTGGAACACAAAAACACCAGACATGAGTACAGTGTGCTGACATAAAGCCCAAATACATTACACTTAAAATTAGAAACATGGTCAAACAAAGTCAAGAAACTCACCTCCTCTTTGACCTCCTTCTTGACTTGTTTCAGGTTGGCTCTCAGATCCATGGAGACCTTGTGCTTGGAGCCCAGCAGAGCCTGAAGCATAGCGTCAGCAGACATGCGCACTTTCTTCAACGCAGGTTTCTTGAACTTGCCTATCAGGTCGACCACCTTGATCTTCAGATCCTCAATCTGTATTATTATATAATATAATTAATGATCGGAGAAACACATAAACGGATGAATCACTGAACAAATGATGACACTGAGTTGTCATGGTCTTTACCTCCTTGTTTGCCTTGGCAACCTTTGCCTCCAAGTCGTATCTCTCCTCATCAACCTTGTCGATCTGTTGGTGCAGCTTCTTGCACAGTTCCTGAAAGGGCGAAACAAGATTATACATGATATTGATTGAAAAAATACTATATGTATGCCTTCCATAACCTTCCTGTAGCTCATAGGTTCAGTTCACAAGTAAAGCAACTGAAAAACATGTACATTGAATGCAATGTAACTTTATATAACTTTTAGGTTGATGGTCCACTTTAGACATACTACTAACTATAAGTTACTTTGCAACTACATGTCAACTAACTCCCATTAGAGTATTAATAGTATGTTAGGTTAGGGTTCGGGTTAGTAAAATGAGTTGACGTACTTGCAAAGATATTTATAGTCAGTAGAATGTCTGTTGGTTGGCGGAGCATCAAAATAAAATGTCAGCAGATATTAAGCAGACTAATAGTTTAATGAGAGTTAATTGACATGCAGTTGCTTATATTTAGTAGAATGTCTAAAGTGGGCCATCAAAATAAAGTGCTACCGACTTTTATAAACAATTCGTCCCCTTGGAATTGTAAGGTTCTATCTTACATTTTGTCAAAATTGAGTTATTCACATATTCTTTTGTCAAGAAAACAAAAAGGGTCTGTCTACAAAGTCGAATGGAATACAAAAGCTTTGAAATTCAATATCTCAAAACTGCTCAGAATGCAGAAAGAACCTAATAATTCCAAGGTGGCAAATGATATTAATATAAAATTATGCAATTACATTTAATACATGTATATGATTATGTGGTCACTTAATTAAATATATGATTTAATTATATATAATTGTATATTATACACATTAAATATACATAAGCATGACTAAAAAAAGCTGTTTTGCTTATTAAAAAGTATTGTTTTTTTTTTAACTTATATATAACATTAACTAACAATAAACAATACTTTTTTAATAAACAAAACCACATTTCTTAGTCTAGTTAGTAGACTTATACCAACATTTACTAATACATTTTAATGTCAAAAGGTTACTCTAAAAAATGCTGGGTTAAAAATGGACAAACCCAATGATTGGGTTGTTTTAACCCAGCGGTTGGGTTAAATGTTTGCCCAACGGGCTGGGCAGTTTTATTTAACCCAAATATTGTTCAAAAATTACTATATGGCCAGCTTAAAATGAACCTAAAAAAGGTTGGAAATTAAAAATCAGACGCATAATTACTAGAGGCAACAGTAATAATCAAAGGGTGAACATTTATTAATAAGCAATTTAATAATTGTTAGTTTAATTATTATTCATTAAACCTATTAATAAATGTTCATTCATTAAACATATTAATAAATGTTAATTTCCAACATACCTTGGGGTAATTGTAAGAAAGCATTATAGTAATTTTTAAACAATAGTAGAGTTAAATAAAACTATTTAACATTTAACCCAACCGCTGGGTTAAAACAACCCATTCGCTGGGTTTGTCCATTTTTAACCCAGCATTTTTTAGAGTGTTGTACGTTAATGCACTGTGAACTAACATGTACATGAATTTTAACTTTAACAAAAGGTTAATACTGTTTGAATTAAAAAAAAAAAATCTATCTATCTATCTATATATATAGTAACACTTTACAATAAGGTTCATTTGTTAACATTAGTGTATTAACCAACATGAACTAACCGTAATTTGTTACTGTTCATTAGAGTATTAATAGTATGTTAGTTTAGGGTTCGGGTTAGTAAAATGAGTTGACGTACTTGCAAAGTTATTTCTAGTCAGTAGAATGTCTGTTGGCGGAGCATCAAAATAAAGTGTCAGCAGATATTAAGCAGACTAATAGTCTAATGAGAGTTAGTAATTGCAAAGTTACTTATATTTAGTAGAATGTCTAGTGGACCATCAAAATAAAGTGCTACCAACTTTTATAAACAATTCGTCCCCTTGGAATTCTATCTGACACTTGAGCAGTACATCTGATACATACACATATAATTGCAATGTGTATTATTTATGATTACACATACGTAATACAAAATACTACTACAAAGTAAAAACTGATGTCATATTGACATGATAATTAAAAAAATTATTGATTAAATATTGTATAAAACATTTATTATGACAGGTGCAAATAATAACAACAATAATGTAGTCACCTGCAGGTCTTGCTGGGATCCAGGCATTTCCAGAGCAGGGCAGTGTTCGCTCATGTAAGCCTCCTTATCAGCCGCAGTCTGCTTGGTTTCAGCTTCCAGCAGATTGAAGGCAATGGAGAGCACCAGGCTCTGAGGGGTTAGCAGAAGAGCAATCAACAATACACTTTTCAAAAACATGAAGTCATAACATGTGTTTTATGACATGACAGTAAAATTGTCTAACCTTCAGATGATGCCTACGGCTGGAGGTCATCTTTTTTCTGTTTATGAAAACAAGTTCACCATGAGTGCCAAGGGATTCTATTATAAATTATTCTATTCAAAACAAACATAACTTCATCTAAAATGAAACATATGTAGTCTATATGGTTTTACAGTATATTCTAAACCAATAAAGAACCCACTGCAATCAGAATCAGAATACTTACTCTGACATCTTGGAGGTTTAGTGTGTTTTCACCCTGGATTGGATAGAAATTAGTCATTAGATATAGGCAGTTGAGTTAATCAGCTAACACTTTACAATAAGGTTCATTAGTTAATATATTAAGTATCATGAGCAATACATTTGTTACTGTATTTGTTAACGTTAGTTAATAAAAATCCAGCTGTTCATTGTTTGTTCATGTTAGTTCACAGTGCATTAACAAATGTTAACAAATACAACTCTTGATTTTAATAATGTATTAGTAAATGATGAAATTAACATTAACAAAGATGAATAAATTAGTCATTATATATAGGCAGTTGAGTTAATCAACTGACAAGCACTCCTACATAGTTTTAAACTGGTAAAGTGTGGTAAGAAATGAAACTCAATCAGGGACATCTGCGTCTATAAGTTTAGCCCAATAATTTGAGATGCTCAACAGTTCATTTGACACTTGACTTTTAGTCCAAAGGTCATAAAACATGATACCAGAGACTATAAGACAAATGCAATTAAAGATTATACTATACTGTAGAAGATACATTTTAAGCGCTTCTTAGACAGCAGATTTAAACAGAATAGACTGGCATATCAATTAAAGCATATTAAAATAGAATGTTTCACTTTTCAAGAAATTGTATTGTAGTTAAATACTATTTACTTTCAATATATACATTTAAAATTCATACGCTGTAAAAAAGAATTGTAGGTTTAACTTAAAAAAGTAAGTTACCTGGTTGCGTTAAAATTTTGAGTTCATTGAAATTAAAAAATTGAGTTAATGCAATGAAGGCGATTGATTTAATCAACAGAAACTCAAAATATTATGTTATCTGAACCACATGAATTATCTAAGTTGATTTGACAAAAGAAAAAATGTTGTGATAACAAATCATATAAATTCTCTATAACTTTTACATTCAACTACATTTAAAAGCACACTTATCAACATATTCTATCTGCTTATGAATATTCATAGACAATATGTGTGTGGACATCTATTGGATGCAAAAAATCAAGCAGTTAGAGCACATAATGTCTTTAACCAACTAGAAAGATCCGTCGTTGTTTCAGTATCTAAATCCATGCACAGATGTTTGCATTCAAAGACCTTTACGTACAGATCTAGAGAGAGTTCTGGAATAACGCTCACCTATGAGAGAAGAAGAGGGCAGGACACACTTGGAAGAAGAACTGGAAAGACTGGTGAGCCTCAGAGAGAGAAAAATTAAATAGGATATATACGTTGTACTCTGATGGCTCAGCAGATCTTGGGAGTCCTGTTTATGGAAGTGGGTTCCAGCTCAGACCAATAGGCCGCTGAGCTCCTGAAATATCCCGAGCCCATCCTCTGCAAGACTCGTAAATTTCCCTCCCTTCAAGACGCATATGTGTGTGCTGTAAACGGAAGCAGTGCTTAACACACCAATGTACATATCTGATATACAAAATAATGCAAAATAATGAGAGATATTGCAGGAATAAAACTCACCATACAGCAAAAGAGGAGATCTCCATAAATATGATTGGAAATGCCACCCATATTTCTTCTGGATGTTGTGTACCACCAAAATTAAATTTAATTTAATGTAATTATTTAATTAAATTAATACATATAGAGCAATGAAGTTGATAAAGAAAGAAGAAATGACTGCTGTAATAGCAGCACTACAATATTTATTCATTACAGTCAAAACAAGAGTGGAAGGGAGTGAAAGAACCAAAACATGCATAATAAAACAAACATAAAACTAAGAATTTTTCCTCAGAAGCATTCATTTAATGGTCGTGGCTTTGTGATGATACACAATTCTCTTTCAGGACGTACATACTGCGTGAAACAAATGCTCATTTGAGGCACTGAAAGCTAAAGACATAAACCTATTGCAAAAAGATAAATGTTTGCGTAGCACTGACAAATTCCTACAATAATTAAACAATGAAATGTCCAGGAATTTAGGCCTCGCCTTCAAACATCTTCTTCCTGCCTCCCATACCGGCCTTGTCCTCAACGTTCTTACGCCAGTCACCGACATCTGAAGTCTGGATTATGAGAGAGGAATTGAGTATGAAGGAATGGTATTTAAATGAAACGAAATGTCACGTGTATTTGTATGTGTGTATATAGTGCCTATAGAAAATCATACCCCTTTGAAATAGTTACTTTATTTGTCGTCCAGCCTGAAATCAAAACCCATTACAAAAAACCTTTTCCAGCTTTATTTACAACAACAACAAAAAAATTAATAAAAAAAAAAAAATGAATAACGGTTAGAAAAATCATGAATCCCCTGATTTAACACTTCGTAGAGCCACCTTTTGCTTTAATTACAGCCATTAATCTTTTTGGATATGTCTGTACTAGCTTTGCACACCTAGATTGGGGAATATTTGCCCATTCTTCCTTGCAGAATTGCTCAAGTTCAGTCAAATTCTGTGGTGAGCGGCAATGGACTGCTCTCTTCAAGCCCATCCACAGATTTTAGTCAGGGCTCTGAATTGGCTACTCAAGGACATTCACTTTCCTATCCTTAAGCCATTGCGTTGTTCTTTTGGCGGTATGTTTAGGATCACTGTCGTATTGGAAGGAGAATGACCTGCTCTTTTTCAGCTGTCAAGCAGAGGGACACAGGTTTTCCTCAAGAATTTGGATGTACTTGGCAGCATCGTTTTACTTTCAATCCTTCACCATGCTTCACAGTAGGTATGGTGTGTTTTGGGCTTATCGCCAAACATAGCTCTTGGAGTTCAGTGCATAACGGTCAATTTTGGTCTTGTCAAACCAAATGGCATCAGAGTCTTCCAGGTGTGATTTTGCACAGCGCAAACAAGACAAGGCATTTTTTTAGGAAAGACTTCTTTCTTGCCACCCTGCCATACAGGCCAGCTTTGTGTAAAGCTTGTGAGATAGTTGTCACGTGGATAGACTTATCAGTCCCAGCTATAAAGCCTTGTAAGTCCTTCAAAGTTGCCTTTGGCCTCTTGATAGCTTCTCTGATCAATGCCGTCCTGGCTCGGTCATCCAGTTTGGATGGACGGCCTGATCTAAGCAATATGTTGGTGGTGCCATTAGCTTTACACTTCTTAATGATGCTCCGAACGGTGCTCAGAAGGATAGCTAAAGCCTTTGAAATGTTTTTGTAGCCTTCTCCTAACTTGTGCCTTTCTACAACTTTATCCCGGAGGCCCTTTGAAAGCACTTTCCTAACCATGGTGTATTCTTTGCAGTACCATGCACTACTAAAAGTGGAATCTTCAAGAAACAGCTGGTTTTATTCTGAAGTAATCAAAACCACTACAATTGATGTCAGGTGGGGCAATAAGCCTGGTGTATGATCTGGAAATTGAACCTAAGCAAGTTTATAATTAATTTTCAATAATCCAGAATGTTTTAAAATGTTATTTTCACTTTGATGATGAGAGTTATAATGTGTTCATACAGATAAAAAAAAATTAGACTTATTTTCCAGAGTGCCAAAGGGTAAAGATTTTCCAGGGTATGGTGACTTTCTGTAGGCACTGTATTATTATATATCACTGTATACTGTAAAGCAGCTTTACAGCTTAAATTGAATTTGTTTCATAATTGATGAATTTTACAGCATTAAAGGTGCAGTGCGTAAATTTTACGGTGGCCAACAACAGGCCAAAGATGACATTATCTGAGACAGAAGAGAGTAGCCAGTCAAGCAAACACGCTCTGTAGAGCAGTTTGTCCATTTAGGGCTACTGTAGAAATGTGCCGGCACAAAATGGTGACTTAACATGTAAGGGGACCCGTGGTGTATGTAGATAGAAATGGCTCATTCTAAGGTAATAAAAACATAACGGTTCATTATGTAACATCTTTATACACCACTGAAAACATAGTTATGTATATTATATTGCATTTCTGTCAATAGATCCTCTTAAAATGTACACATTGCACCTATTTTTGACACTGTTTTTGTATTTGTTAATGCTGCTTTGAAACAGTCTGTATTGTAAATAAATGTGACTTGACATAAACGAAAGGGAGACACAAACAAAAACACATTATTAACCACTTACGAATTATCAATATCAGTAAACATATTTATCAAAGCAGTAAACCATGAGAGGTCGCATATTAGTGTAATTTTTACCATGGTTTAGGGTTGATAAAAGCCTCCAATGATACATATTATTTTATTATAATTATGTGATACTAAGTGATTAAAGTATTTATATTATTGTTTACATGTTCACCTACATGCAACACGCAATAAGCGACTTGAGGCCAGAGTTTTACCAGTGGTAAAATCTTTGTAATGCACGGCCTCTCGTGGCTTAGGTTATTATGATTTAGATCCATTACTATTCATACCTGCTCTGTATTATAAGCACAGAGGAATAGTCATACCATCATATTTCACTCACCTCCTCTTTGACCTCCTTCTTGACTTGTTTCAGGTTGGCTCTCAGATCCAGAGACACCTTGTGCTTGGAGCCCAGCAGAGCCTGAAGCATCTGATCGGCAGACATGCGCACTTTCCTCAACGCGGGTTTCTTGAACTTGCCTATCAGGTCGACCACCTTGATCTTCAGATCCTCGATCTATACACATATCAGTCAAAACAGACCTCAGAGAACCTAATATATATGTGTGTGTGTGTGTCTGTGTGTGTGTGTGTGACCCGTGCTGGCAAAATGAGTCGCAATTAGCAAATTTTCAAAAATGAGTTGTTATTCTCACATTCTTTATTTAAAAAAAACTGAGCTACACCTGTTTGAAGTCGATAGTGTCAGCAAAGTCAATTTTGAGAAAAATCGATTTTAAGTTTTCTGAAGACAAAATCATCTAGCAACCATAGGCTACCTTAAAATCCCTTTGGTAATACCACCAAATTTGGCACAAACCAAGTCGAAACCCATATCTATTGGAAAGATATATATATATTCAACTTTTTTTTTCCATGATTCCACAATTGTTTGATTAACATTAATGAAACAGACAGCTTATATCTTAAGACCTACAATATCATACTGATCTAGTTCTAATATAATGTTACATATCAGATGTTTTTCCCCAACAGTTAACCAAACGTTCACTTAAGACATAACAGATAATGTTTGAGTGAATACTCGCCAAGACAGATTTTTTGAAATACTGTGTAGATACGGGATCGCGCGCTGTCTGAGGCGTCTTTGTGCACACGCTTAGGATCTGTCAGTCAGCGCGAGTAAGGTCGTTTTGTTTACATCTTTATGAGTTTGAAAATCACATTTCATTGGTTCAGACTCATGCCATCAAGAATGAATATTCACAAAGCTGAAATGCCGCGCTTTACAACGATACCAAACTTATGCTGAGGGTAACGCCAGTCGTCCAGAAGCGAGCAGAAAAAAACGATTTCGTGGTCAAAGGAAAGGTAGCTACTTCTCTCAGAAAACGTACAAATAAAGATACTTTTAGATGTTTAATTGCTAATTGGAGCGTTGAGATCGCTAGACGAGGGCTTAATGAACTCATTTTTGTGATAACCTCAATTTCGACCAAAATTGACATTTTTCACTTGTTTTGCCTCGAAATTAGCCCGTGCGCATTCCGACTCATTTTGCCAGCACGGGTCATATATACCTAATATAACATCACATAGGCCTATATCATCATCATCATCATAAGGTATGTTGAGTATTATAGTTTATATATTGTCACAAGTTACCTCTTTGTTTGCCTTGTCCACTTTGGCATTCAAGTCATATCTCTCCTCATCAGCCTTGTCGATTTGATGGTGAAGTTTCTTGCACAGTTCCTAAATGGCGACATTGAAAGTGTCAAGCTCTCTTTTCTAACCATCTTTCATAACGTAATGTTTCAAGAGTATGAAATATAACTTTCATCATCCCTAGGCGCACATACGTCACTGTGACATTAGTGAAACATCTAGACAGCACTAATATAGGCCTACATACTAAGAACATATTTGTTCGTTCACAACCATAAATGTCAAGAAAAAATATTTTGAATCCCATTATAACATCCAAAAGAGAATATTTTAGCAAAATCTAAATAAATTCTTTTGGTTTTCCAGATGTTTACTATGGTTTTCTTGAAGTGCAAAGTGCCATGTAAATACCATGAGTGCATCAGTATTATTTTTTTTTATTATTATTATTATTAATATTATTGTAAATACTAATATTGTGAATTACTTTTTAATTTTTATATTTTATGGGGATTTTTATATATTTTTTATGTTTTAAGTTTTAGTAAATTTGCTGTGTTTAGTCATTTTCTTTCTTTTTTTTTTTTGTTCTTTTTTTAATATGTCTATATAGTCTTTATACATTTTTATTTCAGTTTTCGTTTATGTATATATATATATATATATATATATATATATATATATATATATACACTACCAGTCAAAAGTTTGGAATCGGTAAGATTTTTAATGTTTTTAAAAGAAGTTTTATCTGCTCACCAAGACTGCATTTATTTAATTAAAAATACAGTAAAAAACATGTTTGAATATATTTTATAAAGTAATTTATTCCTGTGATCAAAGCTGAATTTTCAGCATCATTACTCCAGTCTTCAGTGTCACATGATCCTTCAGAAATCATTCTAATATGCTGATTTGCTGCTCAAGAAACATTTATGATTATTATCAATGTTGAAAACAGTTGTGTACTTTTTTCAGGATTCCTTGATGAAGAGAAAGTTCAAAAGAACAGCATTTATCTGAAATACAAAGCTTTTGTAATATTATACAATACTGTTCAAAAGTTTGGGGTCAGTAAGAATTTTTATTTTTTGAAAAGAAATTAAAGAAATTAATACTTTTATTCAGCAAGGATGCATTAAATCGATCAAAAGTGACAGTAAAGACTATATAAAAATTATATTTCAAATAAATGCTGTTCTTTTGAACTTTCTATTCATCAAAGAATCCTGAAAAAAAAATATTGTACACAAATATTTTGTACAATTGTACACAATAAATGTTTCTTGAGCAGTAGATCATCATATTAGAATGATTTCAGAAGGATCATGTGACACTGAAGACTGGAGTAATGATGCTGAAAATTCAGCTTTGATCACAGGAATAAATTACTTTATAAAATATATTCAAACAGAAAACAGTTATTTTAAATTGTAATAATATTTCACAATATTACTGTTTTTACTGTATTTTTAATTAAATAAATGCAGCCTTGGTGAGCAGATGAAACTTCTTTTAAAAACATAAAAAATCTTACCGTGTCCAAACTTTTGACTGGTAGTGTATACATAAAAGTTTTCAATGGTTTTAGTTTTAGGTAATGATAATAATCCTGGAGTTCGTGAGTATGGTAATGATGTAATCATCGAATTACTGCTTTTGTAAAGAATGTACTTAAAATAATCTAACAAAAATCCTCCACATGAAAATGTAAACAAATGAGAGATTGTAAAATCATATTTTCTGTACTTTCAAGGACTTTTAATTCATTTAGCATTCTGAACATTTGGTGAATGTGGTAACAGACCTGCAGTTCCTGCGTAGATGAAGGCAGGGACAGAGGAGGGCAGTTTTCTGCCAAGTAAGCCTCCTTATCTTTAATGACCTGAGCGGCTTCTTTCTCCATAATGCCCTTTGCAATGCTAAGCACCAAACTCTGTTAGATACATCAGTTAAATACATTAGTTAGACCCTGAATTTCATACAAAACCATTACAGTGTTGTGCTTATATCAGAACACACATACTGACAAACATAAAAGCAGTCAGAAAATAGACACTATTTGTAAAGACCCCATGTAACTACATGCCATGCCGTGGTTTCTTTCACACTGAAACAGGAAGTATGGGTGGGACCAGGCTTGCATTAAGAACATTAGCCTATCTTGGTGCCACAACATTTTCTACCGCAGGAATACTTAGTATTAAAAAAATCATATCTTTAACAAGGTTTCTATAATAATAACAACAATAATAATATTACTAATAATAAACTATAGTATATGCAATGAAAAACATCTTAAACACTATAAAACAACCTCTATAAAAGTGACTTGTTTGCCCTCATATTACCCAATTTTCATGTCAGGATAATAATAGTAACATTAGCAATAAATACTAGGGATGTGCCGAAGCTGAATACTATGTTCGGAAAGGAAATGACACATTCTATGGAGCCCCTTTACGGACATGGTGATGGAAAAAATATGAGATGGGAGGAAAAAAATGCTTTTGCGTTCTCTCGCAAATATATATTTGGGAAATTATATTGAATATAATTTGTGAGTATCAGGGAGTCGCTATCAATGTGCGGGGTATTGAAATCACTTTTAAATGCACGCTCGCTTTTTACTTTCATTTTCAAATTCCCGATCACTTGTACCCGGTGTATAAGGTGCGACGGTACTGACCGCACATTTTACAAGATAAGATATTTGTCAATGAGGCTCAGGACGTGTTGTGCAGCAAATCCTCCGCCATCGTCTTGTCAGTCATCTCTCCTCACATGATAAGTGAAATCTGATGTAGTGTAATGTAACTGAATACTACAGCAACCCTAACCATGTCCCTTTAGGGGCTCCGTAGAATGCGTTACTCATTTTCCATGCCTTTTCCCGAATTCGGATTTAGGCTTCAGGCATATCCCTAGTAAATACCATGTCATATTTCTATAGCTGTGTGTATTGAAAAGGTTGTAATTACCACTGTGTACAGTTTATTTCATGCAGTCTTTATTAATTATATTGTATTATATTATATCATGTCATATTTTATATATTACAAGCCACAAAAAATGGTCTTTAATAGTTTATATTATATTATATTTTATACAACAGTTTGTTCTGGTTCTCGAATCTGATTGGCTGAGAGTACTTTCCAACCATGCAATACTCTACCAGTATCGCCACAGGAACCGTTTCACCGTTTGAATCACTCCGCTGTCAGCATTCTCACAGCGAGTGTCGTGGCAGACGAGCAAACCCACCATATTTTTATAGATATTACTGTTATTTTGTAACGGAATGTAGTTTTAAAAGTTTTTTAGACGAGAGTAGTTGTTTAGACCTCAGATATGCAATTTAAATGTAAACCTAGCGCCTATTTGAAAATTTGTTTAGACACTTTCGGAGATGTGAGCTCTAGGCCGTCAGCGACCGTTCAGCGCTCATGTACCCGCTGAGAACAGCTTCATCTCGGCCAGTCCTTTGGGAATTTGCTGCTGGCTCTTATGTAGATAGTGTTTAAACATGAGGTATAATTCATTTTGGATATATCAAACAGGCAATCTTTGGTCTTATTAATCTATTACTTGTTCCAGAGCTAATAGAGTTGGCTTAAGGGCTATATTAAGTTTCATAACTTTATATTTACATTGAAATTAAATCCTGTACTAACTAGAGCAATGCTTTTGTACTTTTGACTGAACTGTTTGCTTGTGTTTATTTCCTATTTTACTTCTTATACTGTTATAATGGCTATTGTTGTTAATTTAAATATTATTGTTCAATAAATATTTTATATAAATAACATGCCGTATTTTTTGGTATTGAGAAAGAGTTTGTTAGTTTTTTCAACTTCAGTGAAAGTTACATTAGTACTCCATTAGCAAAGAATGTCTTTATGAGTAAATGAGTGAGTCAGTCACAAAGACTTTTATATTGAAATGGACTGAAAAAAGGACATTGTTTTCACTTTAAACAACATCTTACGAGACGCAATGGACAAATGCATTGACTAGCACTGTCATGGGAAATCCTTTTTTAAATGTTAAAAGGATACAGACAAAGATATCGCTTTCCTCTGCGGACATTCAAACTGATTTTGTGATTATGAATATAAGATTGACCTGAAGTATATCAGCTAGATGCAAGTAATGCACTCGCTCAGGTGATCTCTCTCTCATAATACTCTACATATTACAGTGACCTTTAATGAAGCGACTCAACGTTCCTTCGTTGCTAGTTCTAAACTGCTAGTTTTATACTGTCAACCTGTGATTTGAATCTTTGGCGCAAGGAAGTAGTTTCTCACAAAAGAGGATTTTTTTAAAGACAATCCGTTGTTGTTTCTTATTTATTTACACACTTGTGCCGTCGAACTGTTGTATAAACACAATATCACACTCGTAGCCATGCAATATGGCTCTATATCAGTAGGGCTGTGATGCTAAGGCAGCAGACCGTGCTGATATAGAAAGATATTGCACGGCTACTCGTGTGATATTGCTTACATATTACATTATATTATATTATAAAAGACACAAAAGTCAAATATTACTTCATGTGGTTTTTAATAAATATTTTATAATATATTATATAAAGGCATTATTTATTCTACCTTGAGATGGTGCCGGCGGCTCGATGTCATCTTTTTACTGTGATGGGATGATGAAGGAAGTAAAATTTAATAAAACAAAAATAGATACTCATTTGTTTGACGTTAAATATAAATAACAGAGATATTCATATACTTACTCAGACATTTTGGACCCCTTTTGTCTTCACCCCTGTACAGAGTGCAAAACAGAGCAAACAAATGAGAAGACATTTTTAGAGAGATGAAACAACTTTTATATATTTACTTTTTTTTAAACAATGCATAATATGGTATGGTATATAATATTTAATCGTGATTAATTCAAAGGTTCTTAAGTGATATACACATTAAGAGAGACTGTGTCATATAGAGTTGGCTATGTGTTCCGCATTCTAATTTGAATCTTGGAAATATCTTGCAATCCAGAGGGAGGGGTGTGAATATCCCCCCTCTGATATCCAGTATCCCAGTCTGCCTTCTTCTGGAACAATCTATGCAGACAGCTGTATAAATCACACATATCTTGTTTTGCTGTATTCAGATGTTTTACATAACAGATCCCTTCAAAGCTTAGGATGATTTGACAGATATCTAAGGGAGAGTTTTTGTTGTTGTTGTTTTGTTTATTGTTTATAGCATTAAAGGGATAGTTCACCCAAAAATGAAAATTCTGTCATCATTTATTCACTGTCATATTGTTCTAAACCTGTATGAGTTTCTTTCTTAAGTTGAATATAAAAGAAGATATTTTGAAGAATGTTTGATAACCAAAAAGGTTCTGGACCCCATTAACTTCCGTAGTATTTTTTTTCTATACTATGGAAGTCAATGGGGACCAGCAACCACAATGTATCTTGAAAATATAAGCACGGCATTGTGTTCAGCACAAGAAAGAAACGAATACAGGTTTGGAACAACTTGGGGGGGAGTAAATGATGACCGAATTGTTTTTTTGTTGTTTTTTTTGCTGAACTATCCCTTTAATGCTATAAACAATAAATGTGAAATGCAGTTATGTCACCACCACCAGTATTCATGTTCATACAGTCATTAAAAATGTAATTTTTTGTGTCAAGCTCATTTTGGCAATCCAACACGCATTGCAAGATATTGAACTGGCATATAATTCAGTATAGCAAGAAAATAAAGTCTTTAATACATGTGAATTTAGGGTTAAATAATTTGTGCACAATGCTCTAAAATGCTAAAATAATCACTTAATAAAATAAAAATATTTTGGAGTTATTTTAAAGTTCCAAATCGCTATAAATTGCTTACAGAAATGCATTTGTCATCCTAAAAAACACAATCCAAAGCTTGAGTTCAGTAAATTCCAAGTGAATAACACGTCAAAAACAAATCAAGCAACAAAAAAAATCTTTCGGTGAGACTAAATGGAATCAAAACATGAAAAGGTAGACTTTGTCCTCACCTATATGAGAAAGTTAAGCAGCGTAGTCCTGAAAGAAGAATGTCTGAAGGAAGCAGACCACTAGCAGCAGGACTGCGGTTGAGGACGGTGTATATAAGGCTGGCATCATCATAAGTCTCCCCTCTTTATGGTAAGGCACTAAACACAGTTGGTTTGCCAACCTCTTGAAATATCCACTTCTAATGCCTGCCAATCACACTGCTTAAAATAGATTAATGGGAAGACAAATTTCCAGATGTCAGGATAATTAAACTAACAAGAAGAATTAGGTCAAGGTGGTTGTTGGATATGATCAGATAAGGGCTGCCAGGAGTCGCTCATCTACCAAATTAATTGATTAATATTCAGGGTGTTGGAGAATAACACGTTTTTCTTTGTTACGTTAGTTTCCTTTTTTGGTTATAACAGAATTTATTTTTATTTTTTTTGGAGAAGACGAGCTACCATTTCTGCCTTGTAATGATCAAGTTTCTTATATGTTTAATTAATTGAAACAACTCATTTATTGTGTTTCAAAGAGGTGCTCCCCCTGCTTTGACTTCACACGATCCTCTAGGTTGCAAAGTCAGCAGTGATTATAAACATAAGATCATTTACAAATACTTACACAGTTGTTAAGCTGGTAGTGTACTATTTTCAGAATCTTCTCAGACTGCATCTTGTGTTGGTCATAGAGATGGTACTAGTATTTTAATCTGTGCTACCAGAATATGATGTATATTATGTAATGTTTTATATTATGATATTTATCATATTACAATGTTATTTTCAGTTGAGAATGATTCTCCACATCCTCAGATGTTTTAGATGACATAATAGCATGTTCATTAGACTCTACAGTTAACAGATCTGTTCACCTCTTTTGACGCAGTTAACCACCAGATCCTTCTGTCAACCCTCATGATGAAGGGAATGTCAGAAACTGCACTCCAGTGGTTTAAGTCTTACCTCTCAGGTAGGTCCTTCGGGGTGTCATGGAAGGGTGAGGTGTCTAAGTTGCTACTGGGGTGCCTCAGGGTTCAGTGCTTGGACCACTTCTCTTCTCCATCTACATGGCATCACTAGGATCTGTCATTCAGAAACATGGTTTTTCCTATCACTTCTTTGCTGATGACACAAAACTTTACCTCTCATTCCAGCCAGATGATCTGACGGTAGCTGCTCGCATCTCAGCCTGCCTGACAGACATTTCTTGCTAGATGAAGGACAACCACCTTCAACTTAACCTTGCAAAGACAGAACTGCTTGTGGTCTCAGCCAACCCAACATTTCATCACAACAACTTTTGCATTTCAGCTTGGTTTGTCAACAATAACTCAATCCAAGACAGCCAGTGTAATGGAGGCCAGCTAGTAGTTGCTGTGCGAGTAAACCTCACTCCTCTGACCTCTTTAGCCTCCTTGTTAGAGCACCCACGCCGGAGACCCAGGTTCGAGGCCCGCGCAGAGCGGGGAAAATAGGACCTGGGTGAGGGGTTACAGTTGTGCTGTGACCCGGATGGGAGTGAGGTTTAGGGGGCTGAGTGTAACAGAGGCCAGCTAGTAGTCGCTGTGCGGGTAAACCTCACTCCTCTGATCTCAAGAGATGCTCTAGTGACTGACGCTAGAGGTTGCAGTCTTTAGCCTCCTTGTGAGTCTAAAGCCTCACTTGTAAGTCGCTTTGGATAAAAGCGTCTGCCAAATGAATAAATGTAAATGTAAATAAATTAATAAATGTTGTGAGAGTGCCCACGCCGCAGACCCAGGTTCGAGGCCCACGCAGAGCAGGGCAAGTAGGACCTGGGTGAGGGGTTATAGTGGTGCCGTGACCCGGATGGGAGTGAGGTTTAGGGGGGTGAGTGTAATGAAGGCCAGCTAGTAGCCGCTGTGCGGGTAAACCTCACTCCTCTGATCTCGAGATGCTCTAGTGACTGACGCTAGAGGTTGCAGCCTTTAGCCTCCTTGTTAGAACGTCAGACTCCCACGCCAGAGACCCAGGTTCGAGGCCCACGCAGAGCGGTGCAAGTAGGACCTGGGTGAGGGGTTACACCAGGAACCTTGGAGTTGTGATTGATGATCAGTTAAACTTCACAGACGACATTGCAACTGCCCAGTCCTGCAGATTTGCCCTTCCTATCAGAGAATGCTACACAACTCTTTGTGTTCTATCCAGACTGGACTGAAATAAATGGCTGAAGACGCATCTTTTTCATCAACACTTGACTCATTAAACCTGTAATGTAAATTACCATTAAACGTAAACCTGAATCCAAATTAGTTAAAACAATGGCTGAATATCTAATTGGCTATTGGTTGGTGTTACCCAATGAAGAAGGAAGTCATTCAGATTTAAAACTATCAATTAATTGTGTAGAAAAGTTTAATTTTCTTGAATAATTAGCCAAAAAACAAATTGGCTCTGAATACTTTTCAAATCATAAACAAATAGCAGTAGACTTTATCTTGAAAATTCCCCTGTTTTCAGACACTTTTTAAGTGGCTGTTTTATTCTACTAGAGGCAGGTCGCCCTCTCATGGAGGCAGCCATGTTGAGATCACGTGACCAGCTAAACACTACTAACTTTATCTTGATAATTCCCCTGTTTTCAGACACTCTTTTACTCAGTGGGATAAATTATTAATTTGCATCAAAGTTACCTGTAAATAGGATAACTCAACAATAGCATCTATAACTGCAAACTTCTTGAAACTAATCACGGCCTCAGACGTCACGCCTACAGACTGTTGGTTGAACGAATGTCTGATGAATAAGACAAACAAAATCTAAACACTTTGGGAGTTTTGAAGTCATCATCCTATTGGTTGAATCCTACAGGATTTTCAAAGGAGAAATCTGCTCTCCAACTTTCAGGAGTCTTTCCAATCCCTCTCGTGGTACTTTGATGTCATACGCCGATTGGTATACGCCGATCATACGACGATCTTTTTGGTAACTCAGCAATGTAAAAACCACTTTAGACTTTGCAACAACCAAGTAATGTCATACATATTATTGCTCACACTTTATCAAACTGGCTACTGTATGTTTGGAACAGCATACTCAACAACACTCAATATAGCATGTTAAATATATACTGTGCCTACTATGCTAATTTTTTGTAAGCATGATTAATTACTGCAGTATGCTGCATGGAATACTGTATCCCACAATGCAAAGCTCTCAATGTAACTTTACATTCACAATAACCGAAAGTAACATCAACTGCCTCTTTACCAAACCAAATTTTATACACAAAAGGGTCTCACTTTATATTAGGAGGCCTTAACTACTATGTACTTTCATCAAAAAATAAGTACAATGTACTTATTGTGTTCATATTTTATTGCAAAACACATTTGTTGCTATTGAGGTGGGATATGGGTAAGTTTAGGACAGGTTTGGTGGTAGGGGTAGGTTGAAGGATGGGTTGAGGTGTAAGAGGTGTTATTATAAATAATTACAGATATAATTACATGCAGGTAATTTTTAAAATATAAGTACAACGTAAAACATGTTTGTACAAAATAAGTGCATTGTATCACTTAACTACTATGTAAGTACATAGTAGTTAAGGCCACCTAATATTAAGTGGGACTGAAATTGTTTGTTTTTTTTATTTAAATAACCATGTTATGTAGTATTATGCATAATAACACACGGTCATGTGAATCTTTTTACAGTTTGAAGATGCAGATTACCTGCAGTTCCCAACATGACCAGTAGATATCGCTAGAGACTTCTGCAGCTCTCCATCCATCTCTCTTCCTGATTACCTTCATCCTTAATCCCTGAAGAGAAGAATCAAAAGTCTAGATTAAAATCAAAAAGGTTAGATTAAAAACACCCAAACCAATGCTCCAAGCATAAGGTACTAACGCACCAAACTCATGCTTTAAGTTAAAGCAGGCAGAGTGCCACCTCCAAGCTGTATGAATACATGCGGACTGTGGTCCGATACTTTTTTTGTTGTTTTTACATAATTTTCCTTTTAAATCAGAAAAAAATGTCTTGTTACTTGTTTAGCTTAAAAAAAATTCTATATTTAATTTCCTATATTTTACTATATATTATAGGCTGTATGTTATAGCCTATTTACTGTACATTAAGAGCATAATAAATTAATTACCTTTAATTGACAAAAGTGATGTCCAATACCAATTACCGCTGGTCATCTTTCTTTTTTTAGTAACAATTTTAGTAAAAAGTATGGTTAATCTTTTTTTTGTTTGGATTTTTTGTTTGTTTTGTTACAGTCTGCCTGTAAAAATAAAAAATAAAATATATATATATATATATATATATATATATATATATATATATTTTTTTTTTTTTTTTTTTAAAGGATTTTTAAAAGGATTTTTATATATATATATATATATATATATATATATATATATATATATATATATATATATATATATCCTTTTTTTATAGTCTGGCATTGCCTATAAATCAGGGGCATACATCTTCTTTAAACCCTTTGACATGTTTGTCTTGGATTTGTTTTGACCCTGTGACCTGTTATCAATCCTGCCATTTGAAATTGATATTGACATAATCATTGCAAAAGGTTTAAAAAGTAATATACTAATAACCACCATTAAGAACACTAAAGAAAGTAAATTGCATGAAAACTAGAGGATTTGTATATCTAATATGTATATGTTATTTGAGAAAAACAAAAATAATTTAGTCTTCATATCAGTGTTGGTTTCATAATTACGATGTTATAACAGATACGTGAATGCATCATGGCTTAAGATCCTGAAAAACAAAAAAACACTTAATAGTGTACATTTATGTTAGCATACATAAATTTTGAGCAAATGCAAACCAAGTGAAATCATATCGTAAATAGGCTCCTCACAGAAGGATTTGTTTTTTTTAAGTGTCAAATCATCACTTCATAAGTCATCAAGCAACACGCTAGCTGCACTAAACCAGGTTGAACGTTTATTCTTATGAGAGATCAGCTCATTAAATTCACAATTCATAACTATGAAAAATCATTTTACATATTAGACTTAACTAAATGTAATTGCCACAATGGCATGTTAAGTAATGGCATGTTAAGTAATGCCATTAAGTTCACAATCACATCATGTAAAATCCAAAAACAAACGCACATTTGAAATGCACACATTTGCATGACATTTACAAATGCAATAATAAAGGACCTTTATTATTGTATAATTAATATTTGTATCATCACATGCCTACCAAACATTTATTACTCCAGTAGTCAAACATCACTTGACAGTTTATAAATAATCCTGCTCAGATAACATGGCGAATTTTTGCTCTTCTCAACAGTATTAAATAGATTAATAGCGGAATTACAGATTTAATCCAGAAAGCAGGTGTTGGCCGTTAGGTCCAGTAAAGAAGGTGCATGTTAAATCCTTCAGATCCAACGTAAGATTCAGGGGAGTCAACCAAGAGGTGCTCACCCAAAGAAGAAGGTGGCGAGCAGGATTCACACGTGCTGTTGACAGGCAATGAGGGTTTTTTAAATGGCATTCTTTGATGGCTCAGCAAAACCTCAGATTTCTCTTTAAGGAACTGCTGTGTTGCTAAGACCAGTGGATCAGAGCACACATCTGAAATTCACACCACAAATACCTTCCATGTTCCCTTCTTAAAAATAACCTACCCTTCTTTTTATATATTATTTATTTGCTACTTTGTGTTTTTGTAGAATTTTCACCACTGCTAGTAATGCTGACTTTCACTTATTAAACTAATAAGGGGGGCATACAATTTTAAATAAAGAAATACACCAGAAAATGCTTTGGAAGATGATGTGTGGGTCTTGAAATTACTCACCCAATGATCCATCAAGACATATAAGGGACATCATTCTGCAAGAATTATAAAATATTATAATTATAATTTACCCTCACACTGGATATTAACCTTTTAAAGACAATAAAAGTTCTGTCATGACAACTCTATGAGTGTTTGGCATGGCAATGGATATGAAAATGTTTGGTCTTGGCGGTATAGATTGCTGCTGATATTATGCTGCTGCTGCTGCGAGCAATACGGGAATTGCCACTGCCAAAACATTTACGACACACTGCTGTGAGCAAGACATACTACTGCTGTACAGTGTACATACAATGAATTACCTGTAGCAGATCTATACAGGTGGAGCTGGGGAAGGTGGAGGGTTTCTGTAAGCACGGTGCAATTGCTACAGCAAATGCTGACCAACTATATGAAGGTTGAGCACGCAAGCTCATTGGCTACTGATACAGAAGGAACCAATCAGCTGTGCCCTAAGGAGAATGATGTGATAGCAAGCAGATTGAGTTAAGGACTGTGCCATCTAGAGTTTCATGACAGAACTATGTATTTATTCGAAAAAATGGAAGGAATCTTACCTTGATGATAAAACAACAAGCAGCAGTTGATTTAGAAGTTAAGTTAGTTATATTGAATTATAGTTTAGTAAAGTCAAAATTAATCCTTATTGCTACCCCCTTTTACTTTAGTAAAAATAATGTTGGGTGGGACTTTATGAGATATGAAAACTGGTATCAGGTGGTTTGACGATTGAAAAATGAGAGGGCTTGGTAATGTCAACCGAAACCGAAGTTTCTTTTTGAATAATTTACAATAAGACATAGAAAGTATGTTGTCTATTAAAAAGTAAAAAGTGTTTTGATTCTTTGTTAACTTAAAAAAACAAAACAAAACAAAATGAAACAAGTTAAAGATTACAGCAATAAAGCAGAGAGCAACAATTATTACAGTTGGGTTGTTTATTTAGAAAAGGCATGATTTTGGCAAACAGTCAATCTATGGTATTTTTATGGACTATAAATGAAACAGTTCCTGCAGAACCTTTTTATTCAGATCTAAGTCAGGAAAAGATCATGGCAGATTACTCATCATCGTCTTCAAGATTCAGTCTCAAACATCTTCTTCCTGCCACCCATACCAGCCTTATCCTCAATGTTCTTACGCCAGTCTCCAACATCACGCAGTTCTTTATCCTGTGAAAAAGAGGTTTCTAGTGATCTTGATCACCTAAAAATGAAAATTTGATCATCGTTTGTAATCACCTCTTCTTTGACCTCCTTCTTGACTTGTTTCAGGTTGGCTCTCAGATCCATGGAGACCTTATGCTTGGAGCCCAGCAGAGCCTGAAGCATAGCGTCAGCAGACATGCGCACTTTCTTCAAAGGAGGCTTCTTGAACTTGCCCTTCAGGTCAACGATCTTGATATTTAAGTCTTTGACCTGAAACGTACAAAAATAATCTAGCTGACCACCTCGATGATGGAACCACATAGAAGGAGATACACGAGAAACATCTTACCTCATCAACGACCATGATGGCTTTGTGCTCAAGAATATATCTCTCCTCATCAATCACATCGATCTTTGCATGTAGCTCTTTGCAGAGCTCCTGTTGACAGAATAAAATTCACACTAAAGCTTTGAATTTCCAAAAAAGCTTCTAGAAGTAATAATAACCGGATTGTACCTGTAGTTCTTGTTTGGAGCTTGGGTATGACAACGGAGGACAGTTTTCTTCCATGTAACTCTTCCTCTCTTCATTCTTCTTAATCTGCTCTGCTTCCAGTAAGTCTTTTGCAACCAGGAGCATCATGCTCTACAAGCAAATGTGATTCATTGAGAATCCTAGTATACTAATCATTTTAAATTGAACTTTTTTGAAGTTGGTTTGGTTCAGCTAATAAGAAACGAGCTCTTACCTTCAGGCTGTGTTTTTTACTACTAGACATTCGTTTTCTAATGAAGAGGAGACACAAGGACATACTTTATATTAGGATGTTCATCTCTGTATTGTGCCATTTTAGTGATATTTGTACTTTGTTTACATAGACACACAAAATTTACAATGCTTGCAAGGAAGCATAGCATTGATATTCCTTTTAGCCTTCTGGTTAATGTTTGTTCTAAACTATGATCCATAAGTTGTGATGTCAGCCTTAGGGCCAGAATGCCTTATTTAATTGTTGTTATAAACATGCATTAGATTGCCATGTTTGGCTGTTGCAACGCATCTTGCTGCTTTTTTAGTGTTTTGCGCATTAGCGCCACATTTTTTTGGCTGCAAATCAAGCCAAAAATCTGTGCAAAAGTCTCATAGGGAATTCCAGCCGCTTAGATTATTTAAGACATTTAATATTACAATTTGAAGGATCTCCCATTTTCTTATATAGATAGAATATTAGCCATTCAAAACATAACATATTTGCATTCTTTTATATTCTTATATTCTTTTACATTTTATATGGTTATCTTTACTATGGAGCACCTAAAGGGTGATGGGAAAAATGGGAGATGCCTTCCTCAGAGAAGCTTCCCCAGAGAAATTTTGCATTTCCCAGCAAAGAACTCCTGCCTTTCTTCTCAAAATACTGAATGGTTGGTATACTTACTCAGTCATTTTGGAGTTTTCTTTACACCCTTTTGACAGGAAGAAAAAAGAGAAATGCATCAGAGGTCAAAATAACACAATTTACGCAAGTATGAGAACACTTACGTGTACTTTTAGGTACACAAGCATCATTGCCATAAGAGGATCTGTAGCATGCATTAATACAAACTGTCTTCTACTGTAATGGTGGAGCAACAGTGCTGAGAATGTTAAACTGTCGACATCTGATTACTAAATACCCCCCACCAAGTATATATGTCCAACAACTTCAGGTTAAGGATCCAGTGTTGGTATAGCCCAAGGCTCGTTCCTAGCAAAGTTTGAACCTATAACCTTTCAGTAGCCAATCCAATGCCACCAAATTCATAGACCAGGGTTCCTCAAATCTGCCCTGCAGAGTTTTTCCTCCAGTCCTAATCAAAGACACCTGAACATGCTAGTCAATGTCTTCAGAGTTACAGGTAGGTGAGTTTGATCAGGGTTTGAGCTAAACTCTAAACCCAAGCTAAACCCGGATTTAAAGGGAATCCCTGGTATTAAGGCTTAATATAATGTAAATTATGTCTCTTACTGAAATATGTAGTAGAAACCCCATGAAAGATTTACGTTGTTTAAAAAATCCATGACATATTTGGACAATGGGCAATGCCATTTTGTTTAGCCACACAGTGCGTTCTATGTCGGTGACGTCAAATGGTTGCACTCGGTGAGCTACTAACACTACCCTGCTGTTATTTTTACCGCAACACAACTCGGAATATAATATACGATGCCACAATGTGCAGCTTTTGGTTGTAATTTTCAGTCGATGGACAACAAGAGACGCGATGTAAGTCATTACTGCTTTACTACTGATAAGAGGAGAAAAGAATGGGAAGTTGTGAAGAATGTGGATGAATAAAACTTCCTAACTGCGTCTTTGTTCTCTTCACTTTAGCCCTGATGCCTTTGATACTTTTCATCTGTATGTTTTGGTAATCTAATAACGCATACAAAGTCTTAATATCCACAGGGTTCCTTTTAAAACCCGGTCAGCCTTTTCGATTTGAGGATGAAAGCATCGAAGACATGCAATGTCTCTACTGATTGACGTGTAAAAATTGTCTGATATGTCACCTGAATGCATTACACATGGTTAAACGTGCTGAGAAGATGCTACTGTTCCATGCGATCACAGATATGTCGTGCATCACAGCACACACGAGCTTTGAGGCAGTCTGTCTCAATCGAGAACCGAGATCTGCCCTCGTCAGTCTCCACGACAGGTGCGGCATTTGGTTAAAGTATACACTTATATCCATCGGCAACTGTAAGCTCTTTCAGCTGTGGTCTACTAAAAGCCTCAAAGGCATCAGGTATAAAGTGAAGAGAACAAAGACGCGGTTCTTTAGGAAGTTTTATTCGTCCATATTCTTCAACTTCCCATTCTTTGAAGACTTGCATCGCTTCTCTTGTTGCCTTTCAACTGGAAATTACAACCAAAAGCAGCACAATGTGGCATCATATATTATATTCCGAGTTGTGTTGCAGTAAAAATATCAACAGGATAGTGTCAGTAGCTCACCGAGTGCTACCATTTGACGTCATCGACATAGAACGCACTGTACACCTAAACAAAATGGTGCCGCCCATTGTGCAAATATGTCATGGATTTTTTAAATAATGTAAATCTTTCATGGGTTTTCTACTACATATTTCAGTAAGAGATATCGTTTACGTTATTTTAAGCCATACAAGTCTCCCGTTAAGAAACCCTGCCATAGCCATTCTGGTCATGTGACCTTTTTGTATTACTATTAATGTCAGGAGTTGTATAAACTCAAGAAGACCACATAGTCCCCAAGCCTCTTTGACTCATCCGAGAGGATTTTCTCCAGGAGGTCACTGCAATATGATCTCAAGGCCAGTACATCAGCTGCAGACACAGCCCCATCCTCAAGAGCATCTCTGGGATGTCAGAGATATGACAACACAGCTCTCCTTTATTCCTAGTTAAACAACCGTCTCAAATGTCTTTCTTAATATACTTCTTCTCTGAGAGACTGACCGGACTAACTGGCTAACCGATGACAAACTGATTGACTAATTTAGTACACTTAAATGGATTCTTAATGCCTCAATGACATACTTAGAAAGCTGTGTAGACAACAGTCAGGTCACATAAGTCTATTTGAAGAAGGACTATTCTAAGTAGCCATATAAGGAGACTGAGGACATGTTTTGCAGAAACATATGGCAGAATAGATCAAGTAGTCTAAAAGTCTTTGTGTCTTCTTGTGTTAGGGTTTGGTAAAAGAGCAACTTCTAAACTCTTAAAAGTCAAGACTAATTGGTTCTCTGAAGAAATATATTGTCATAATCCAGAGCTTCCAGATGGTTAAGTCATTTCAAACCATTACAAAACATGTATAAGATTAACTGGAAGGTCTTTGTGAATAGACAGCGTTGTCTTTCGGATTAAAAAATATGCAAATCAGTCGTTATTAAAGAGGACCGTAAGAAAGTGTTGACAGGTGGAGGAAGACTTAAGGATCGGTCTCAAATTTATGTTCATGTCGGTGTCCACTTTCAAACGGCAGTATACTGACATCACCAGTTAGTATATCAAACCAGACCTCCCCCTTCAGGTCACCATTCAAAACTATTTCTGTTCTTTTTAGCATTGTTTCCAGAGGGAAAGACTTCAGTTGAGATGCAAAAACAGAAACTTTACATGAGTTAAAATCACCAATAATGATCATACAATATTGTGACGACTATTTGAAGATATTTTCACAAATCATTCGCATATCAACTTGGCCTAAATGCACAACAGCTATGAAACTATCCAAACAACAGTACAACAAAGAATCTATACATTACATTTATGTTCTGAGCAGGCGCCTTCTTAACATTGCAATTTACGGTAGAAGAATGACAACCTTCTCCATCACCTCCATAATCAATCCCAGTAACTACATTTTACAACTTCCAACAAATATCTACCAAAAAATAATATTAAGAAGACTAAGACTAAGAAAATGAATCAAGGGAACTGCTCTCACCTTTCTAGAAGAACAGAGGAACGTCTTCTAGGGACAGATGGCTGTCAAACCAAGACAGAGGCAGCAGACGTGCTAAGAAGATATATATTGCATTCTCTGATCTCTCTGCAAATCCATGGTTTCTCTTTATGGAAGTGGATTATCCACCAAACCAATGAGCTGACAAGGTCATGAAATACAGCACTATCCCTCCTTCGCTGCGCCTTCAGTATAAATATCCTGTCCTTCAAGATAGTTATTCTTTTATTCTAAGAATGACTTTCTCACAAAGACCTCTTCGCATTACAGTCCATCCATCTATCAGTATCTATCTATGTATCTCTCTACACAGTAAAAAAAAAATGTTAAATTTACAGTAAAAAACTGGCAGCTGTGGTTGCCAGAAATTTACCGTAAAAAATATAGTAGCAACATTTCATTAATTGATATAATGTTAATTTACCAACCTATTGAAATACTAATATCTGTTTTGTACCTTTGTAATACACTGACAACCACCAAACACAGTGGTGATGAGAGTCACATGATGAATCAAAGCTCATCACAAACAGATTTTCCACAAGCTGAGAAGGACAATACTAATATTTAGAAAGTTACATCAAATCTGAAGTGTCACGGTGGGAAATTCTTGGAATGTCAATTTACGGGAATGTCAGTTTATGGTTTTTCACTGCAAATTACACAATGAATTGTTCTTTTTCACTTCCAAAAACTGTCAATTTAACAGTATTTTACTGTAAAACTACTTTAAATGAACGGTTAGATCTATTACAGTTAGTCACCGTATATAGTACAGAAACTTTTTTGTTAACCAATTAACTGTTTTTCACAGTCGTTAAAATCACGATCATCCATCCATCTATCCATAAATAAAGGATAAATGTCACAATGTGAGTTACCTTACGTTTGTGTGTTCAGCATCGTCTGTGTTTCCGAACAGCTGTTCTCACAAGTGCCAGGAAGGCGTCACCGTTACCTGTTATATTTAAACATAATAAAATGTTATCAGCTTTTATTCACTCATAAAGCAATAATTGACAATAAATACTTACTTGTTGCCGGCGATTGTTGAAGAAATAGTATTTAAAAAGCTGGTTACAAAGTGGTTTATGCATCAAAATGAACACAGAACATCATTCCTGCTTAAACATTTTATTGGTTGTGTAAGACATTGATACATAGGCTGAGAATGCACATTTCCAGTATTCTTCCAATACTGAACAGAAAACTAAGTGATCACATTTACTTTCCCATAATAGCAAATGTAAATGAATGTGTTTATGGTACAGTTTCTCGCACATTAAAGACAAGGCCAATTCAATTTGAACAGCATACTGAACTTCAAAAAACTAAAACAAAATTTAAGCCTCAGTTTCAAACATCTTCTTCCTGCCATCCATGCCAGACTTGTCTTCAATATTCTTACGCCAGTCCCCAACATCACGCAGTTCCTTATCCTAGGAAGAGTAAATTAAAAATAAGATTTAGTCAGTGAGCCAATATACTAAGGATTTGAGATTGAGATTTTAGACAAAGCAATACACTGTGGTGAAATGAGAAGAATGCAATTTAAACGCTCACCTCCTCTTTGACCTCCTTCTTGACTTGTTTCAGGTTGGCTCTCAAATCCAGAGACACCTTGTGCTTGGAGCCCAGCAGAGCCTGAAGCATCTGATCGGCAGACATGCGCACTTTCCTCAACACTGGTTTCTTGAACTTGCCCTTCAGGTCAATAACTTTGATATTCAGGTCTTCAATCTACAATCAGTCAATGAGAGCAAAACACAAATTGGATTGGAATATAATTTAGATATCTTATAGACATCTTTATATTATTATATAGACATCTTACCTCCTTTGCACACTTATTGACTTTCATTTCCAGATCATATCTCTCCTCGTCAGTGACATCAATTTTGTGGTGAAGCTCCCTGCACAGTTCCTATAAACAATAAGGACAAAGAGTATTTATTTTATTTTATGCACTTACAATATATGTCCTCTAAGGTGTCATGCACATACTTATTTATTATTTACGTGAACTTATGGTTTGGTACCTGTAATGCTTGCATGCCTCCAGGTATAGACAGAGGTTTGCAGGCTTCTGACATGTATCTCTGCCTCTCCACCTCTCTGTCCTTTACTTCCTGTTCCAGTAAACCTTTAGCGATGCCAAGCATCAAGCTCTGGGACACAGAGAGGCAGGCTGTCATTATTAATCATTAATGGGCAATGAAAAATAGGTTTTATTTTGAGTCATACTGTACCTTTAGATGATGCTTGCGACTCGAGGACATCTTTTTCCTGGGGTGTTTTGAAATGTTGAGATCGATCAAATACATTGTGTAAAGCAGTAACTAATAACCACAAGACTGCACTTTTTCACATTATTATTTTATATTTAACATACACAAACAAATATAAAAAATATACCACCACAGCAAACAATTTCTGTTAGTTGAGTCAAGTCAAGTCATCTTCATTTATATAGCGCTTTTTACAATACAGATTGTTTCAAAGCAGTTTCACAGTAATAATAGGAAAATTAATGGACAGAGATTGTTTTGAGGAAGATGATGGTAATCTAAAAAGGCGGAATCAAAATATTTACTCACTCCGACATCTTGGCTGAATTTTGATTTTGCCCCCTGTGAAATAAACAATTTACAATTAATGCAAAGCACTGGTAAAATTACAATATGCAATTTTTATCAGCAAAGAAAAAGGACTCTGCATGGACCATGTAAAATGGGCTTTGTTAGTGTTTAAGCTTGTATGGTTTCATAAAAATTAATTATATTTATGTATGCACATTTTATTATTTTTTTAATCATGTATTTAATTATTGATTCATTCATTTTAATACATGTGTAATTAGATTGTCATTTAACATACATAAATAATATAATATAATATAACATAATTAATATAATATAATATAATAATGATTTGGGTGGCTGTAATAATCGCATGACACAGGAAATGCAATAACAAAAGTCTTTATCTGGCAAACACAGGAGAATACGTGAAATAAAACTCAGGACTACTTCAACACAAACGACACAGAACAATGAACAGAGGAAAATAATGGTGCTTTTCCACTGCATGGTACGATTCGGTACGGCTCACTTTTTGGCGCTTTTCCACTGCATGGGACGGCTTGCATTGGGCTTACTACTTAAATAGTACCATCTTGGTTGAGGTTCCAAGCGTGCCGAACCGATAGTAAATGCGACGTGTAAACACTGCAGAAAACTAAAACTAAACTGCAGTGGAAAAGCAAACCGAAAGTAAGCGAGTCGAGCCGTGTCGAACTGAACCGAACCGAGTAGTTCCATACAGTGGAAAAGTGCCATAAGGGTTTAAATACACAGTGTAATCAACAGAACTAAGAGCAGGTGAGAAACATTAGAGTAACTATGGGAACTAATAATGACCAGGAACACAGGCAAAACAGGGAGAGGAAAAATGAAACTAAAACACAATGAAACTAAACAAACTTAGGGTGTACTCACACTAGGCACTGTTGCCTTGTACCCTGGCGCAATTGTCCCCCCTCCCCATTCCCCCGAGGGCCCGCACTCACGTTGCACTTCACATTCTGGACCGGAGCATACGTAATTTACAATGCAACTTTTTGTTTTAAAGAAAACAGGAAGAAAAGCACTTTCGCTAATAGACTGCCTAATAGATTTATCATTTATGCTGCGCAGCGATTTTCACTTGATTGTCCTGCATATATCAGAAGATTATTACAGAGGCAGCTGATTTGCAGCTTTACTCGCAAACTACAATTCCTGTTCATCAATAAGGTGAGAACTAGACCTGTTATAAACCTAAATATACTCGATTTAGTTAAATTAATTGAAAAGTGTACTGTCCAAGTAATAATAGAAGATATTTGCAGTCATAATGATGACAGTAGCGCACACAAAGTAGTAGCTGTTCCGTGCTCTGGTGCGGTTAGCGAACACACTACATGCATACTGCGCCCGAGCCCAACTGAACCATGCTCTGGCCCACCTCTTTCAAGCGGGCCAGGGATGGTTGAACAAACTGTGCCCGGACACAGTACAGAGTGATCACACTAGTCAAACGAACCAGACTTTGGGGGTCAAACGCGCTCGGGCAGGGTTCAGATCACTTAGTGTGAGTACACCCTTAAGCCAGAACGAAGGCTCATGGCATAGTCAAGGGAGGAGCCATGGTGGAGACTTGGCAGGCGGACCCAGGGGGACAACAGTCTGAAACGGAGCTGATAGAGGTGGAGACCCAGGCAGAACCAAAGAGCCGAAGAGACCAAGCAACACTGATGGATCTGGAGGCCGAAGCGGAGCAGCAGCAATGAGAGTCCGAGGTAGAGCCAGAGTGCCAGAGGACTGAGGCGGAGCCAGTGGGGTGGAGGAACGAAGCACAACTGATGGCCCGGAAGTCCATGGCACTGGCAGAGTGACGACTGACCAAGGCGGAGCCAAAAGGGATGATGGCCCCAGGTGGATACGAGGGAGGGAGGTGCCAAGGTGGAGCCGGCTGGTTGACGGGCCGAGATGGAGTGACGGCTTGGGGGCTGGACCCCAAGGGGATCCCCTTGCCAAGGTAGAGTTGGAAACTGGAAGACCCGAGGCAGATCAAAACAGCAAAGTGGAGTCAAGAGAAGAACTAAAGGGAGCCAGCAGAGGCAAGGCTGAAGGACTGTCTTGAGTGGAGGAGGGAAATATCCTTTTTTTCATTATACAGATGGCAACTGCAGCCCACCCTCAGTGTTGGGAGTTTGGGCGGGGCTCCATTACATTCCCTAGAACTCCACTAGCACACCCACTGGGATGGACAATGTTGCCAGCTCATGCACTTGGTCAGACTTTCCGTCGGGCTCGGGTTCCGGGGCAGTGATTGGCTCAGTTATTGTTTCTGATGCTGGCATCACGGCAGGCTCAGGCTCGGTGGGCTCTGCCAATAAGCTCCATGCAGAGCGTGGTAGGTAAGCAGAGGAGACGGATTGCTGGTACCTTCATTTATAGAAACGGTGTAAAAATCTTTCGGTTCCGTGTTCTGTAATGATTTGAGTGGCTGTAATAATCGTATGACACGGGAAATGCAACAACAAAAGTCTTTACTTGGAAAACACGCAGAAGAATACAGGAATAAAACGACTTCAACACAAATGACACAGAACAATGAACAGAGGAAACTAGGGGTTTACACAGACAGAGTAATCAACAAAACTAAGAACAGGTGCGGAACTAAGTAACTATGGAAACAAATAATGACCAGGAACACAGGCAAAACTGGAAAAGGGAAAACAAAACCAAATCTCAATTAAACTAAACAGACTTAAACATAACCCTGACATTTATTATATTATGTCACTTTTTCTAAAGTAAATGCTTTCATAAACTACTTTATGTGGATTGGAACAACATTGTTTCACTGTTTGCCTGTACAATTGGTTGATTGGTCGAAAAGAAACTGCTAAACGACTAGTAACCAAATCATCATTACATTCATCATTATGCTCAAATAAGGCAGTGATGGAGTCTTCTGGTCCAAAGTGAATCATCTGCTATTTTTGGGCAGAAGGTGTAAGTTCTTCTCCAGAGATCTTCTGTGCTAAGCCTGTTTCTGGGTGATAATCAAAATCTTGACCCCACCTCTATTCCTTCCCTCCCAGTCATCTGCAACTGATCTAACATAATGACTCAAATCATGACATCAACTTTTTCCACGTAAACTCCTTTCTTAAGGTTTTAATTTCCAATTTATTTAAAGGCTGAGCCTAACTTAAATGTATGACCAAAGATTGAAATGTATTTCCATTTAGGGGCACAGTAAAGCACAATCAAGCAAGGACATTAAATTTCAAAAATAGCTTTGCACATATTTCTACCTGATCTGACCCTTACAAATTGTCTTGAAATAGTTCACCCAATTATATTATATTATATTATATAGTTTAAATAAATAAAAAAACTTAATTTAATATTTACAACATGAATTTCCCTAATGGGATCAAAAAAGCATCTTATAATTAGTTCAAAACTGAACAATTATCAACTCTCTAATCTACTTCTATGTCAGGCGGATTACTTTCAGAATGCAAATTGCAATACCAGGTCTAAAGTTTGACAATGAGTACCATTGTGATAATGTGAGTAAATATGTAGTAAAGTCCTTTATATTTGAACAATGCTAACACCCCAGATTTAAGCCATAGCATCATTGTCTAAAGCACTAAAGAGATCCCTGAGCGTCATTTTAGACACACCAGCTGAAGCGTTATTTATTTATTTTAAGATTAGGTCTTGACAGCAAGATAAACATTGGCATATCACCCACTAATCCTAACAGCCGAAACGGATCGAGTTTCCAAATCTCATATCAACACATTATCTTTCAGCAATTAAGTGCTTGTCAAAATAGCATTTTTCAATTGCAGTTTTCTATTCCCAACAAGAATACAAAGTTAATGTCCCATGACAAATAAAAAATAAAAAACTGATAACTGATTTCCCAACAAATCAAGTCTGAACAAACTTTTCTTAAAGATTCTGAGAAATTATATCATGCACAAACCACTTATCTCAAATTACACTTGCAAAACTAAAAATAAAAGAATAAATAAGCAGCAAAAGCACCTTTCAAATGCATCACAAGCAAAATTTGGTTAAAATCCTAAATTCCACAAAAAAAGGTCAAGATTCACCCAGATGCTATTCAAACTGGATAAAAACATTAATAATAGGATAATCAAAGGAAAAAGCAGAGAAAACAGCATCTCACCTATGAGCTGAGGCACACACAGCCTGGAGAATGGAGGAAGAATTGGGTCTCTGCAGGGAGCGGGCATTATAACTATATATTGTATTCCCCTATGACCAAGGAAATCCCATCTCTCTTTTTATGGTAGTAGATCCATTCAGAGAACCAATGGGCTCACACACACCTGAAACACAATATCAAATCCCTCATCTCCACCCGAACCCCCTTCATATAAATAACCCCTCTTTAGATTGTGCAATTTATTTTTGATCTAACAAACTGAAGCCCACACATGAGGCAGTGTTCATGAACACTTTGCTAAGCTAATAAAAAAATCATTTGCAGAAAAAAAAAGTGATTCAAGTATTGTATTACATCTTTTTAATAATATTTTTTCTCACATTAAACCTTCACTTTTCAAGCAGCAGGAATCGTGCCCCCTAGAAACAAACAAACAACAAAAAAAAAAATGAATGTTGATTCTTAATCACTAAAACCCCTTTATCTAAACCAGTTACGCACATCCGCCATGTTTTGTAGTTTTTTGAACACTTTTCACTCATGTTTGTAGTTCTGAACTGAAGCACAACGGGTTGTGGGCAATATTAGCCATTTCTACCGAAAATAGTAGACTTCTGGCATACACTTTTCAACATACTATGCTTTGGGACACATTTATTTAAATCTTACTATTTAGGATGGATAATATGGACATTGGGACACAGGGTTTTTTTTTTTTTTTTTTTTTTTTTTAATGGAGCAAAGTCAGGCATGTCGGTACAGAGCCCCTAAAGGGACATGGTGAATAAAAATAATTTGGCAATGCTTTTGCATTCTCTCACAAATGTTTTGCGCTCCCCCTAGAAACTTTGTGTTCACTCGCAAAATGTTTGCATTCCCCCAAGAAACTTTGCGAATGTTTTTGCAAGCGAACGCAAGGTTTATCAGGGGAACACAAACATTTTGCGAGCGAATGCAAAGTTTCTCGGGGAATGCAAAACATTTGTGAGCGAACACAAAAGCTTTTACTAATTATTTTTCCTCCCATCTTATTTTTTTTTTTCCCCACCACCTTGTCCCCTTAGAGGCACCGTACTAGAGAGACGGGGAAACACTCTTTTTTATTCAGTAGATGAGCCTGTGAATACATGAGGAGTAGCAGATTTCTATCTGTTCTATTTATGTTTCCAAACAGCTGGCATGGTGCTGATGGCTACCTGGGACTGTTCCACTCCAGGCACTCAAATATAGTGATGTAATTGGCACAGCTGTCAAGCAAAGAGCAAAAAGAGAATGTGCAAATTAAGGAATAATAATGACTGTCAGCACATTTTTATTATTCCTATGGGGGCCAGAATAAAGTGTGACATAGAAAACATAAAAAACAGAAGACATTTGAAATCATAACATTACAATTGATATAATTTCACTAATAACTCTTTAATAACTACATCTCTACTATTACCTGAATGATCAATTTAATTAATTTAGTATCATTTAATAACTTAATCCTAATTTAATAGCAATTTAAGCTTTATGGCACTTTAATGTAAAACTATATTTCTCTATATTTCACAATATTACTGCTTTTATTTTATTTTTGATCAAATAAATGCAGCATTGTGAGCATAAGAGACTTCTTTCAAAAACATTTTAAAATCTTAATTATTCCAAAATTTATAACACATATTAGTGTGTGCTCTAATTCACTCTTTTCTAATACACAATTTGAAAAATTACATCAGAGTTGAATAATGTTAAGCTTAGAATATAATTATTCATCTATGCAAAAAATGTATAGATTGTGTCATGTGTTATGTTTATTTGATGATTTCAGCCATTGATTTTCCACAGGTATCAATTGGATACTCTACAAGTAAATGAGCCAACAGCTGTTCAGTATTTTTGTCATATTCTTCTCTTTTTTTTTCTTTTCTTATTCTTCTGTTCATTATGGCAAAGTTATGAAATGACAAATTTTAAAGACTCTTAAGGTAAAACAAGCATATAATAAAAATAATTTTGCCTCATTTACCTGGAACCTATCAACGATACCTCTGGCAAATAAATGTCTGTAAATCATATGAATCATAATACATGACAAAATGTTTGAACAATTATATTGTAAGCTTAACTTCTTCCGACGCTGACACCTAAATATCTTTTTGAAAACAGTTCTGTGATCCATAGAAAACCCTTTAACACGAAACATGATAACCATGAATATTCGTATATGCTCCACCCAGTGCCACCGAATATCTCAGACACCAAATATTTCAGAACTTGCCCCTGTTGAATCAATCAACAGGTTCCCTTTCAATATTGTATCCCAATGTTGCGTCATCTGACACTATGGGGAAACACCTTTCTCCTAGTATCCTGAAGTCTGATTGGCATAAGAACATTGAATCGTAATGTCCAATGTCGTTGGAGTGTGTGAATTAGGGGCGGGAATGTGCCGTATATATTGTAACTAAAAGTAGATTTAAGTTTATGAGATCCCCTAATGCGTTCTGACGAACAAGCATGTCCTTGAAGCCTTGTTCTGTCTGACCTATTGAACTTCCATATGGATATGAGATGTGCATTTTTTGCCTGGCCCGCACCCACACAGAAGCCACCATTAAGGGATTTAACTGACCTCACTGCAAGTCCAATGGCGTCAGTAACTCTCCAGGTTCGATAGCCCCCACACGCAATGAGAAACTCTCCTCCAGCCTGCAGCAATCACCCCCCACCCCCGCCTCAGACGCTCCCTCCGAGCTTGTGGGGAAGAAGCAGTGGCATCCCCATGATGAGTTTAATGGTGAGCTCACAGCTCAGTGCCCGCATGCCTCCCACTTCTCAGACCCTTCCTCACCTCCAGTGGTGTACACACAAATGCATGCTCATCAATTTCCAAAAGTGCAGACTCCAACCCACTCAAAGCATCCCCTTTCTGGGCATGAATTTCAACTCCCTTGCTATGCAAGCCCACCTCATCCTGGAGCACTCACGGGCTATTATGAACTCCCTTGAGATGTTCATAGAAGGAAAAGCCCTTCATTTAAAGAGTTGGGTTGATGCCAGCTGCCTCGGCAGTGTCACCTGGGCCTGCTCCATATGCAGCCA
This sequence comes from Hypophthalmichthys molitrix, assembly GCA_037950675.1. Taxonomy (NCBI): domain Eukaryota; kingdom Metazoa; phylum Chordata; class Actinopteri; order Cypriniformes; family Xenocyprididae; genus Hypophthalmichthys; species Hypophthalmichthys molitrix. The sequence continues at coordinate 20,332,966 of CM075515.1, forward strand.
CTTCAGTGTTGGCTGAAAGCCCACATCCCCTCTCATGCCTGGCACTTGGGCTCAATGCACATCATAGTGACCCACGAATGCCTAGAGGCAATAGCCCCTTGGACAAGCATAGCTCTGTACGAGTGGGGTGTGTCGATGGGGCAGGTGCACAAAATTGTCATGACAGACAGATCGAGTACGGGCTGGGGAGCTCTTTGCAATAGCAGTCCGACTTCTGGTATCTGTACTGACCCAAAGAGAACATGTCATATAAACTGACTGGAGCTAAGAGCAGATAATTTAGCCCTCGAGTGTTTTTACACTCAAGTTTGCCACCAGCATGTTCGTGTTCTATCAGATAACATGGCAGTGTACATAAATTGCCAAGGCAGCATCAATTCTCTCCTCCCTTCTAAGATTCGTTTGCTGTGAGCAGATCAATATCTCCTGTCTATTCGAGCTACCCATGTCTCCTGCCATTTGAACTGCGGGGCAGACATGCTGTCGAGACGGGGTAGTATCAGAGGAATAGAAACCACATCCTCAAACAGTGAATATGATATGAAACATATTCGGGCAAGCAGAGGTGGACCTCGTCGCAACAGCATAGAACTCTTACTGCCCGCTGTTATTCTCTCCAGCGGAACAATCCACATTGGGAGTATCCACTGGCTGAGAGCATGACAATACACATTCCTGCCAGTGAAAATGTTGCATCAGGTGCTGTGCAAAATCAGGAAGGAAAACAGTGCTGTCTGGTTGTGTTGGTCAGTGCTGCTGGTTGCTCTGAAGTGGCCCACGCTGCCCTGGTTTCTGGACCTGCTGGAACTGTTGACCTCCTGGCCCATCCCATTCCGCTAAGAAAGAACCTCCTCTCTCAAGTGAAGGGCTCAGTCGGGCTTCCTAAGGTGCTCTCAACCCCATTCAGATCCCAGGTTATAATGATTTCAGTGCTCCGAGTGACTCCGAACTGCAGGGAACTCTTCCCCTTCACAGCTGCTTTGCCCTGTTCATGCTCTGTGTGTTTATATTGAGCCACTAGACAGTTCAGGCTCTCTGACCAGCTCTTCATTTTTTTTTTTTTTTTTTTTTGGAGGCCATACTAAAGGTCTACCAGTCTGAAAACAAAGGCTATCCCATTGGATTGTGTATGCGATAGCTCTGGCTTATAGTTCACAGAATGTAACATGCCCTATAGGTGTTCAAGCCCACTCTACAAAAGGTATGGCTTCTTCATGGGACATCAGTGAGATGTCCATTGAAGACATCTGCTCGGCAGCAGGATGGGCTTCCCCGAGCACTTTTGCCAAATTTCACAATTTGAAATTTTGAAATTTCACAAATTTCCTCTCTGACTTCTCATATCACCACCTGTTCTAACACTATTACAGTGGCCGTGGGCCCCTGGGTGAGAAATGCTATCTGGTGAGCAATGCTGTACTATTTATACATATATTCACTATATTGCCAAAAGTTTTGGGACGCCTGCCTTTACGTGCACATGAACTTTAATGACATCCCATTCTTAATTCGTAGGGTTTAATATGGAGTTGGCCCACCCTTTGCAGCTATAACCGCTTCAACTCTTCTGGGAAGGCTTTCCACAAGGTTTAGGAGTGTGTTTATGGGAATTTTTGACCATTCTTCTAGAAGCGTATTTGTGAGGTCAGGCACTGATGTTGGACGAGAAGGCCTGGCTCGCAGTCTCCGCTCTAATTCATCCCAAAGGCCAGTCAAGTTCCTCCACACCAAACTCGCTCATCCATGTCTTTATGGACCTTGATTTGTGCACTGGTGTGCAGTTATGTTGGAACAGGAAGGGGCCATACCCAAACTGTTCCCACAAAGTTGGGAGCATGAAATTGTCCAAAATGTCTTGGTATGCTGAAGCATTAAGAGTTCCTTTCACTGGAACTAAGGGGCCAAGCCCAACCCCTGAAAAACAACCCAAAACCATAATCCCCCCTCCACCAAACTTTACACTTGGCACAATGCAGTCAGGCAAGTACCGTTCTCCTGGCAACTGCCAAACCCAGATTCGGCCATCGGATTGCCAGTGCTTTGCATGCTTTACACCACTGCATCCAACGCTTTGCATTGCACTTGGTAACGTAAGGCTTGGATGTAGCTGCTCGGCCATGGAAACCCATTCCATGAAGCTCTCTATGCACTGTTCTTGAGCTAATCTGAAGGCCACACGAAGTCTGTAGCTATTGACTCTGTTGGCGACTTCTGCGCACTGTGCGCCTCAGCTAACCCCACTCTGTAATTTTTCATGGAGTTGCTGTTGTTCCAAATTATGATACTATTGTTACAATTGTTATGATACCACTAACAATTGACCGTTGAATATTTAGTAGTGAGGTACCACAGGCGGCAACCATCACGGTACAATGCTTGAATTCACTGAGCTCCTGAGAGCGACCCATTCTTTCACAAATGTTTGCAGAAGCAGTCTGCATGCCTAGGTGCTTTATTTTATACACTTTTGGCCATGTAAGTGATTGGAACACCTGAATTAAATGATTTGCAGGGGTGTCCCAATACTTTTGGCAATGTAGTGTATGTATATATGTGCATTCATATTTTACTTTGTGTACCTTATGTCATACGATAATTAACCTACTTCAATTAGGCCATATTACCTGATCTAGCATGTGTTATTTGTGTTCTGTATTGTGCTGGATGTTCCGATCATACAGTACATTTGACTTTGTTTGAGCTATACTAACTGGGCTAACATCACTGATCTATTGTGTTAGGAATCCAGGATTCACAGCTTCCTTTCTTTTCGCTGTCACTGTGGCTTGAACATTGTTATTCTTCTCAACTGAATTGTGCTAAAGTGCCTTGACTTACCGCTTCTATCTCTTGTACTACTTGTACACTTACCGTCACTTAAACCATCCCATTTACTCTGAACCCCTGAAACACTGGTGTTCAACTAGGTCCGGTAGTCTTCCCTGCTGTGTTAGCACTGGACAGACACTGTTATAAAATGTGTTACTACAACTGCTGTAATAGTTATCTCCCAAATCGATGACGCAAAGTTGAGAGGCCGAATGAAAGGGAACATTGCGATCATACCGTGTCAATTATGCTCAGGGTTTTTCGAAAGATTCGGAGAAAATGACGCCCAGCGTCATTATATACGCCACATTCCCACCTCTAATTTGAGCGTTTGAATGCCATTGGACATTGCAATGCAATGTCATTATGCCAATCAGTCTTCAGTATTCTAGAAGAAAGGTGTTTCCCCATAGCGTCATTGATGATGCAATGTCTTGTTCCCTCATTTCAGGGAACCTAGTTTACATCAGTAATTGGAGACATTTTCTCAGCAACAGCAACACTCGTTAATGAGTATGTACATTTGTGGTGTCGGGTATATAAAGGGGTATTGAGTATATGTTATGGTACTGAGTAAATGTGGTGGTATTTGGTATATGTCAGGGGTGTCCAATCCTGCTCCTGGTGGGTGACCGTCCTGCAGATTTCAGCTTGTGGGTAGCACTGTTGCCTCACAGCAAGAAGGTTCTCGGTTCAAGTCTTGGCTGAACTAGGAGGTCTTTCTCTGGTAAATGTGGAGGCATTGGGTATATATGGGGATATTGGGAGGATTTGTTGTGTTGTGGGTATATTGGGTATGTTTGGGTGTCTACCGTATAATTATGGTATTGGAAATATTTTGGTGTATTGGGTATTATGTGGTGACATTAGATATATCTGGGGGAATTTTATAAATGAGATGACTGGGTATATATGGTGCTGTTGGGATATTGTGGGGCAGGGGAGCACAACTCTGGCCCTTGAGGTCCAGTTTCCTGCAGAGTTTTGTTCCAACCCTAATTAAACACACCTGAGCTAATCAAGGTCTTCAGGATTACTAGAAGGTTATGGGCAGGTGAGTTTTATCAAGGTTGGAGATAAACTCTGCAGGAAAATAGACCTTGAGGGTCAGGGTTGAGAAACCCTGTTGTGGGGTATTCAGTATATGTGGTGATATGAGGGGTTGTTGGGATGTGTGGTGGTGTTTGGAATACATGATGTTGGGATATGTGGTGGGAAAGGCTATATGTGATTTTGGTATGTATATACAAGTGAAATAAGTCTCTTTTTTTATCTGAAATTTTCACACAATACATATTGAAATTGTTTATTTCACTCTTTGTTCAAATCATAGTTTAAATAATGTAAATTAGTTTTGTAATACATGTATATTGATGTAATTTCATAATATATTAAAGACATTTGCAAAATATTATAATAAACCCCTTGAAAACAAAATAAATAAAATGAACCCCTTGAAAATAAAATTGCCCAAAGTAGAAACACCCAAGAAGAGTGACAAATATTAAGAGTCTGTTCTCCCCAAGGTTGATGGTCTTCAGTGGAGTTTAAAAAATTAATATGATAAAGCCACATAACCAACAGAAATGCTTGGGCAAACTAGGGGCAGTTATTTGTGAAATTACAGCACTAGTATCCATTAGGTCTTTAGCTTACAATTCCATAGCTTCTATATTGTGTAACATTAGCAACACTGTGTAAAATTTGTAAATACTCAAAATATGATCACATGGGTTGATCACACTGGGATTCTACTCAAACAAATCACATGACAAGAAAGTCAGTGCATTAGATTCTCTTTAATATCAACAAGTACAAATGCATTTTCTTCAAAAACGCGATACAGAAAATACATTGCCTCACATTATTCTGGTTTCTAACGCATTGAGAATGATTTCTAGGCCAATAAAGTTAACCTGAGAGTTCATGTTGTTAGACCTTTATACAGGGTGAGATCAGCCATCCAAAAAATATATATTTAAATAGGCTAATGAATAAGAATAAAGCAACAGCAAATGTTCCATTTGAATCTAAAAACAGCTTTGCTAATGTTGGAAGCTAATTGCTGGCCCGTAGAAGAAGGTAATGATCACACTGATTGACGTCACCACCACACTGATTGAAGTACAGGCACTATTCACTGTGAGCACTGCAATGAAAACTTTACAACAGCTTATTCAGATGGAACTGATCTCTGCCATACATCACAAAATTACACCAACATGGAGCATTTCCTGAACATTTCAAAGCATAAAGACGACATATTTGTCTATACCTGATGGAGTGCATACAGTGTGCGCGTGTGAATGTCACAATAATCACACTGGACAAGTTCAAACAAAAGGCACCAAAACTCAGGAGGGTCTTTCATCACCAAACCGCGCACTAAATATCAAAATATAATAATCACTGCTGACAAGCATAAGCCATGTCAAATATTTGAGAGCTGTTTTCCCAAGAAGCAGACGCATGTCACCAAGACACCACACACTTTTGTGTACAGATATCAGAAAAACATTTTTTTAAATACCCAGCAGACTGACTTACATTTGAAACCATAAATGTTGCAAAAACTTTCCAGTGTACACTATAGGCAAGCTGTGTGTTACAAAGTGATAAAACTAGATTGTTCCCATTATAATCAACAAAATTGTAGACACGATGAGCGCTCGATGTTGCACTGCTAGCATAGTTAGCTTCACTGATTACAAATAGAGATATCAAGGTTTGTTGCATTGGGATGTTCATTTTCAATATAAATTGGGTGTAATTTATATCAAGGATCATCTCAACAAATTGCAAACACTCCAAAAGAAAAAAAATCTGATTCTCTAAATGAAAACGCATTCAAGCGGTCTTGGTGACATACATGTGCTATCAGGGTTGTTGCATTTTTCTAAATGGCAAAATAAAAATTCAATACAAACCATGAACAACAATCATTATATATAAGCATAAACATTATCATAAAAATATTTTGATCTATATTCACTGCGCAACATTAAATCAAACTAAGCCACATGTAAGCAAACTTGTGCATTTTCTTGTGGATAGTGCAATATCAAGCCTTTGCAACTGAGCATTGCTCCACAACTTGTTTCAATTCATTTTCTAAATACCAACACTCCATAAAAGGTATAAAGTGGGCCAGTTTCAATGCTTTACATAATCGCAAAATTCACATTTTTTCCAAGCACTGAAATTAGTATTTGATCAAACATGTTGAATATTACACATTTAATAAAAGACGCTTAGTAAATGAAATGACTCCTCATAGAGGACTACTCTTACTGTGTATCTTTCAACCCTCGATAAACGCAGAGAAATATCAACCTATTTTCAAATTAATAAGGAGGCCAAAAAAGGTTGTGCTTTGTACTGCCAGATTCAATGACTAATCATATTTAGTCCTTAATCTGTTAATAAAGTGTTTGAGATGTTTAGTTGATAGTACTCCAGTTTGACGTTTCAGCCTTAGTATTGGCGTTTGCAGTCATATGTGACATCGTTTCATCTCCTGAGAGCTCCCACTAAATTTCTTTCTCAGCATAAACCTGCACAGCATGGCTATGTACCCATGTGAAGAAGAATAAATAAGAGATATATTCCCAAACAAATCCCATTGTTTAGCAGCTGCAAAAAGCGTGTTTGTTCTTGTTTCATTTATCCAGAAGCAAAATGAATGACTCAAATTCTCAGGCTGTGTCTCTCTAAAATGGCCACTGAACAACTTAGGTAATTTTCACAGTTAGTACTCACACCATGACATCCAGCTCAGTTAAAACACAAAAAAAAGCTGCCTTTCACTGTTAACAGAGGAAATAATGTACAAAATAAAAGCACAAACTACAAAAAGTTCAAATAAAATGGAGGTTCCCTATCAGGTCCAAGCCACTTTGCGGGATATGGCCTGTTTAAAGCACTCTGGGTCCGTGTTCCCGCCCGGTCGCAAAGCTCTTTCGAGACTTACCAGAACGTTCTGATGGGACTCGCGAATGTTGACAGGGTGTTTGGCTCTGAGCAGCTCGTAGGCAGCAATAAGCCTCATATTTTGTTTGACCATGAGGTATTGAATAATACAAGTGGGGGCGAGGGAAAAACCATCACGACAATGCACCAATACTCGTTTCCTCTTCTCCGTGGAGGCATCGATGCACTCATTGATGTCCTCGAAGCAGCGGTGCTTGAGGGCGAGGCCTTCTTGGACGGTGTCCGGAAGGTCGCTCATGTCCACTTTGAGCCGAGACCAACTATGCTTAACACCCCTTGAACAAGTACAAGGAATGACTCTCAAACAAGTCTCCCCAGGCAGGCTGCTCATGTCGATGATGCTATCGATGTTATTTCGGCACAACGTACGTCCGCTATAAGCCGCGTTAAGGTTGCCCACATAAATGTAGTCTGTAACCTTGGATATGACCGGATCTGAGTACTGGAAGTGTTCAGAGACGCTCTGCTTGGGTTCTGGAGTCTCTGGGCCCGTCTTGGCACTGCCGGAAACTGCTCTGCGACTGTAGTTGCGCATTTTCTTGGATCCGGAGCGAGAAGGTGGATTGGAGTCAGACTCAGAGCTGCTATTCCAAGGAGGGGAGAAGAGTGAAAAGCGACTAGAGGACTTGCTCTTGGTGAGGTGCTCCACCGGACTGGAGAGGCCGGAGCTGGAGGTGGTGGTGGACCCAGAAGCGCAAAAGAGAGACGCTCTTTCCAGGGAACCTGTGCTGCTGGCTGCTCCGGCACTATGGGCCTGCTCCATCTGACAAAAAAAAGTCACATCATTAAGAAAGGGTTTCAAACTGGACATCCTTTTTTTACAATGAGTTACAAGGAGCTGACTTTGAAAGTACTTCCACCTACCTGAGCTTTGAGGTTGTTCTTCCATTCCTGGGTCTCCAGAGCTTTAAAGCGTCCATTGCTGTCGGAGGACACTGAGAGACACAGGGGCCGATGGGTCCTGGGGGGTAGTTGGGGTGTCAGGGCCATGGCTAGCGGCCGGGAGTCAGGCTGCTCGTTCCTATTCATCAGATCTGGACAGGAGCCTTCGATACACAGAGCGACTGAGATCAATGAACAGGAACTGAGATTTTTTTTCAACTAGACTTTCTTTAACAAGAATTAATGTGCTTTCAAACAAAATTCTGACAATACAGAGTTCACTGGCTGAAATAACCTTGCACATCTTCATGTTCAGTGTGAATGGGTCCTTATGGGTGCATTAAAATATGCATCTACAAATCTGGTTCTGAGTGAACAAGATGGTTTTAGATGCATATAGATCAGGGGTGGTGAACTCTGGTCCTGGAGAGCCTCAGTCCTGCAGAGTTTAGTTCCAATCCTGATAAAAACTCACCTGCCTATAGCTTTCTAGCAACTCTTCAGGCCTTGATTAGCTTTTTCAGGTGTGTTTGATTAGGGTTGGAGCTGAACTCTCCAGTGGCCTGTTGCACAAAGCCGGTTTCAGTTTCTACCCAGGTAAGTTCAAGATTAGTTTGAGCAAACTCTGTTTTTTTTCGGGCTCATGAAGGTGGATTGGTTTTTAGCGGGGTTCATTGCTATGGTAACTTACGCTACACGGCTAACCTGCTCCGGAGCAGGTTTTATTCTGAGTTAGAGATCACAAACCCAAACTTGACCAATCAGCTGTGAGTAAAGTGACACGTATCTGATGCAATAAAGCCACTCCCCCTGTATCTCTCACTTCAAATTAAATCAGTTTATTGTGAAAACATTTTAGAGACAAAATTGCTCATCTTTTGCTGCTAATTATTCATTATATTTATATTAAATATATTTAAACTATGAATAATTCATATGACATTCATATAATTAGGCCTATTATATTAATTGACAATATTAAACTTTGCTTTTAAATTAAATATATAAAGCTTTTAAACAGATTAAGCTTACATGCATTCTTTTGAGCTCTTTGTGAAACTATATTAATTATTTGGCCTATTTGTTGACTCACATGCATTGATATAGTAAGATATTTTCTTTCAGCTGCCTTCTCAAACTTTCACTGCATCAGTGTTTATTCCTGCTTTGTAAATGCGTTTAATTTAATATTTTTCATAACGATCTCTTAATCTTCGGAAGAGACATGAATTGCGCGGCTTTGCAAACTCTGGATTAAACCTGAGTTGACAGAGAAAGTTTATACAGAGCGTTGTGCAACAGTTGATCCTGATCTAAACCAGGTTGGATTTATCTGGATTTGTCAACTCCAAACCTACTCTGAGTTTGTTTTACTAGCTTCATGCAACAGGCCACAGGACTGATGTTAGCCACCCCGATATAGATGGTCAAATAGATGCAAGAAAGAAAAGACCAATCAATTCAGTATGCAAAGAAAGGAGAAAACTCCTTCAACGATGCTGCTGATCTAGATACTACCAGATGGTGTGGTGGGTAAATATTATGAATTAAAATTCCAATTGAATTCAAAATGAATTCCAATTTAAAGGGGTCATGAACTGCGTTGTTTTATTGTTTTATAATGTTTCCTGGGGTGCACTTATGTTAGTATGCTTTTTACATCAAAAATTTTCATGATTTAGAAATAAAAGGCATTTTTCCTAACCTGATTTTAGCCCTCTTATTTGAACACTCTGTTTTAAGGGGCGTGTCTGCTGTGAGACTTCAGTGTAAACGCCCACTGCTGTGATTGGCTAACATCTTTCCATTTGAAATAGCCGTCTCGAAATCTTTTAAGCTCTCAAGGTTAACTAATCGTGAAAAGTGTTGCATTACATTTAGATCTATGGCATTATATTTAGATCGTGGCATGAAAAGTTGCAGTGATGAACACTGTAGCCGATCACAGACATGTTGTTGAGCACATGAAAGCAGTGATCTTAGCATTCGTTAGTGTGCAAAAATTGAGTTGCAATGACAACAGTGCAAACGCGATGTTACTAAGAGATTTGTTGAATAAAACGTTTTGGAGCTTGGTTTGATTGACAGCTCCAGCGTACAAGGTTTGATTGACAGCTCCAGCAATTGCAAAGGAAGCGTTCTTTGATGGCTTTCTATATATAATTTAATCATCGTTTAAATAACAGATTATTTTTATCCTACTAAGAGAAACAACATGAAGCTGACCATTTTAGTCACTGGTTTGATTTACTGACACATAGACAAAGAACATCTGACTGTACATGAATCATTATATCAGATCAGGCATTAGAATTAACACAGTTACTTACATGTTGTTGCATTACTGTTGAGTCCGTATCGTAAAAGTCTGTTTGCAAATCTGTGCCGAAATGCGATTGATTTACCAAAGAATCCACAGTGAAATACTGAATACAAATAAATAAAGCTCAAATGAGATTCACATTGTTGCAAATAAATAACCATATTCCTAGCATTAGGATCCTTTGAAAGGTAATGTTATTTTTGTCCTGTATCGCTCTTCTCTCCTTATCATCTTACTAACATGCCAGTGGGCAGGGCTAATGTTGCAATGATGAAGTAGGCGTTGATTTCTTCTGCGGAGGCGGCGTTTAACCTATCTATGTCATAGATAGACACATTCCAGGATCAGTCGTTCGCTGTGCCTGGTGTCAATAAAAGCTTTTATTGGACTAACAAGTTTTCAGTTCTGAAACTTACAGAATATTCTTATAGTACGATGACCTCTTATATGTCAAAAGGAAAAGCTGATTTCTCAATTCATGACCCCTTTAAGTCTGTGTTTGTTTTCTATTACTTTTGCCAACTAAGGCTGCAAAGTTTAAAGGTGCCCTAGAATTGACTTTTTACAAGATGTAATATAAGTCTAAGGTGTCCCCATAATGTGTCTGTGAAGTTTCAGCTCAAAATACCCCGTTCATTTTTGATTATACCATGTTTTAACTGCCTGTTTTGAGGTGGCATTAAAAATGCTCTAATTTGGGGCGTGTACACCTTTAAATGCTCATGCTCCCCACCCCCAAGCTCGCGACTCCAATAAACATTGCATAAACAATACTGAAGTTCACAATATAACTCTCAGAATGGATCTTTACTAACTGTTCGTGATGCAGCATATCAGATCACGTAAGTATGGCATGTATTTTGTGGATGTTTGCTAACATTTGATTCTGAATGAGTTTGATAGTGCTGCACGGCTAACGGGGCTAAAGCTACACACAGTTGGAGAGACTTGATAAGAATGCAGATGCGTTTATGAATTATACAGACTACAAGCGTTTTCGGGTTAAAAATGAAAATAACGACATGGCTCTGGTCTCCGTGAACACAGTAAGAAACATAAATGTGGTAACTTTAACCACATTTAACAGTACATTAGCAACATGCTAACAAAACATGTAGAAAAGACAATTTACAAATATCACTAAATATATCATGATATCATGGATAATGAACAGTTATTATGCATCCATCTGTCATTTTCGCTATTGTCATTGCTTGCATGCTTCACAATACCTGCAGAACGTCTGATGATTCGGCTATGCAGCTCCAGACGTTAATACTGGCTTGCCTTGAACATGGGCTGGTATATGCAAATGTTGGTGGCGTACATATTAATGATTCTTGCGTCACAGTCTGTGTTATGTTGAGATTCGCCTGTTTTTCACGCACGAGATTTACATATGAAGGAGGAAACAATGGTGTTTGAGACTCACTGTATGTCATTTCCATGTACAGAACTCTTATTATTCAACTATGACAAGGTAAATTCAATTTTCAATTCTAGGGCACCTTTAAGATGTTCTATCAACATGATGACTGTGGGCATTCTAACAACTCCTAGGCCCAGTTTCACAGACAGGGCCTAGATTAAGCCAGGATTAGGCCTTCAATTAGGACATTTAAGTAGCTTTTATAAATGTGCCTTAGAAATAAACATAACTGGTGCATCTTGAGACAAAACAATGGCAGTGACATATTTTAAGATATGCCAGTGCAAGTTGCTTTCAGTTCAGACAGCTCAAACATGAATTTTAATCTGTGACTAGGCTTAAGCCTTGTCTATGAAACTGGCCACTAATGTAAAGCAGAGTCCCACTTCAGCCGTGCCCTAAAGTGCTCAACAGGCTGATGAGAAACTGCCCTTAAGTTTCTCCCTATAAGGCACCTGTCTGTCAGCGAGTGTGTGATTCAATGAGGACACTCATTAATGGAGCTGAGAGTTTGATCCAGGACAACACGACTCAGGCATTAATACTCCCACATATCTCACTTCAGACAGCCATTCCATCGTTTCATTGTTCCACCAATTGACTGTGTATGTTTGTTTACACGACACAATGCTAAAAAGCTAGCGTGACAAAATCTGCCTGAGTATTCGTTCAGCTGCAACTAAATTTTAAGTATCTGGTAAAAAAACAACCATTGTCAACAGTGCTGAAAGACATTCAGACTCATGAAGCATTGCCAATTTTAAAAATTTAAACAGCTCCATACAATGAGTTCTTGTTTTAAAGAAATTAGGCATTTACAAGCATACACAATTCGAACCCCAGATTCTCAACAGGAAATTCCATGTTATTTCTTAAGCTTTCTTTTCATTGCAATAAAATGTACTAAATCAGGTTTGTTAAGATTTTATTGACAAATGGACCAAATTCCCATGAAGAACATACTAATAAGATATTTATATTAGTATAACAGAAATAAATATTTGAAGACGGTGACATACAATACATGAATGTCTGCAGAATACAGAAAACAACATGTGATGTCCTGAATAATCCAAACACATACTGTAGTACTTACCAGTGGCACATGCTGAACGAGAAATGGGCTGGAGCTGCAAACGATTGCGAATCTTGAGAGAGTTAAGTAGATTTTTTGCAATCATGCCTGGATAAAATAGAACAAAAGAACAAAGCAGAATAAATAACAGTGAAAAACTAAGGTTGTCTGAACCAGAAACAAATCACCAGAAGGGTGAAGAAAAACAAACATTCTATGAAATCTAAATTGGAGTTTGGTGGTTTTAGTCCATGTCTGCGCTCAGGGGTGTATATAAAAACTTTCATCCAATCAAATGGTCTCTAGAAAATAACAAATCATGGTTTCACGGCTGTGGCATAGGTCGCATCGACAAGTGGCATTGGTCAGCGAATCACAAAAACGTAACTTTAAGGGGTGCAAAGTTTGATGTTTAGAAACATAATTCAGAAGCTTAAAATGTAAAAAGAACAAGGAAATATGATGTACAGGGTTCCCTCAACTTTTGACTAATAACTATCTTCACTGAATTTTGTAGACAGTACTAGTCAATAAAATACTTACATTTTCATTACTTAATTAATCATAAAGTTAATTACACATTCTAAAGATACTTTTCCAGGCCTCTTCCATTCCCTGTTATTTCAGGTTTTTCACGCCCATGAGAAACCCTTATCATAACATCTTAGATTGTTGAAAGATAAAGATACACACTTACACTGTAAAAATATTTTTAATAGAAAATGAATGTATGTAAGATGCTACAGTAAGTTCATTTTAAGGTGCCCTACCATATGCAGTAAAAATAATAGATTTAACAGGACATGTTTTTGAAAGTTGAAAGCAATGTCAACAACTGAACAAAACATTGAGCTTACCATAAAAACAAAAGTGCTCAGTGCATACCAAATATGTGCACAGACAAAAAGTTTTCGATATCACATCATCAGTATCTTTCCACTGTAAACGTTTATGGAAGTAAAAGGAATTATCAATAATTTACATTGAGAAAAAAAAACTATAAATCAATGAAGGTGACAGTATACAGTTAAAATTGTGCTGTAGTTTTTTTAAGCAAAACATTTGGGTCACTTATAAGTGAAAACTGTAAAAAGAAGTTCCCAGAAGTCCATGTGTGATGCACCACATTTGATTACTTCATTTAAATACTTACATTTGTTCTTATTTTGTTAACATTTACATACATTATGGTGTTTTGTGTTATATTTTATGTTGAAATTGCTGCTCAAGAAACATTTATGATTATTATCAATGTTGAAAACAGTTGTGTACTTCTTTTTTTTCAGGATTCCTTGATGAATAGAAAGTTCAAAAGAACAGCATTTACCTGAAATACGAAGCTTTTGTAATACCATTCAAAAGTTTGGGGTCAGTAAGAATTTTTTTTTTTTTTTTTTGAAAAGAAATTAAAGAAAATAATACTTTTATTCAGCAAGGATGCATTAAATCGATCAAAAGTGACAGTAAAGACATTTATAATGTTACAAAAGATTATATTTCAAATAAATGCTGTTCTTTTAAATTTTCTATTCAAAGAATCCTGAAAAAAAATATTGTACACAAATATTTTGTACAATTGTACACAATAAATGTTTCTTGAGCAGCAGATCAGCATATTAGAATGATTTCTGAAGGATCATGTGATACAAGACTGGAGTAATTATGCTGAAAATTCAGCTTTGATCACAGGAATAAATTACTTTATAAAATATATTCAAACTGAAAACAGTTATTTTAAATTGTAATAATATTTCACAATATTACTGTTTTTACTGTATTTTTAATTAAATAAATGCAGCCTTGGTGAGCAGACGAAACTTCTTTTAAAAAACATTAAAAATCTTACCGTGTCCAAACTTTTGACTGGTAATGTATATATATATATATATATATATATATATATATATATATATATATATATACACACACACACACATTGAATTACTAGCAACTGCTTCTATGTAAATATATGTTTTTTAAAGTAAATGTAACCATATTTATTAAAAGTAAAGAATTTTTGGAAAGACAGGTTTGAAGCAAATCTCACCATTTTGTTTGGAATGCTTTTTCTTATCCAGCTGATGAGGTGCCATGATGTCTCTGCTCCATTTTTCCAGCGTTTCCATCTTCCACCCCCTGTAAACAACATGAGCAATCACGTTTATTTCTCATCATAAGTGATATTTGCAGTGTGAGGCATGCATATGCTGGTCAGATGTGCGACTGCAGTGAAGGGGACAGACAGACACCCCCGCATTCAAGCATTCCAGGACAGTCTGTTACACAAATAAATGGCGTGATTTCACGATCAAATACTGCTTTCATGCTGCCGAACACAGTCATTATTATATAAACGCACAGTGAATGGCTCGGGTAAAACCATCACTGCGTTAAATGAGCGTTAATGCCTCATCAGATGTGTGTGTACAGCTCCATCCGGATGGATGTGCTGTATTAGTGCATGCACGCGACTCAAAACAGCAGACAGTAACAAACATAAGACAGACATACAAAACATTTATAACGTTTGTAACCAGAAATTATATTAAACATAAGATTGTTTTAAACAAACCCCAGCCATTCATCTTTGCAGCGCTCAGCTGAATGAAGCTCACGTGGACAATGACGTCACGGAAGCGACATGCTACGCATCATGGGAAATGTAGTTGGCCGTAGTGGGTAGACAAGCTTGAAGAGCGTTTAGTTGAAATTCATTTTAGCTTCAAATTATATAAGGTGCTGATTATATTTTTTTATAATCTTTTTTCCACCTTTGATAAGTCATGCAGTGTGAAAGTGTGAACTCTTATCAGTACAAATGATTTTAGCCTCTCAATTAATTTGAACTCATTAAGGAAGGCAGGCAGACACATGAAGCTAATGCTGCCTTCACATACTTTCGGAATTATCATAAATACGAATTTCCTAGTTAGAAATTGGACATGAACGCTATCAAGTCATATTTATTCCTGGGAAATGCAGAGATAATTTTGATACCTGAGTTTCCAAGTTGGGCATCCAACATTAAACATGCATGGAGGAGGGGAGAATGATTACTGCTGTGACTGGTGTTCATCATTAGTTTTTCCACAACAGCTACATCGCCTTGTCATTAAAGCAGTGCATATTTACATATGAATAACCATTTGAAGCATATTTTATGTTTTATACACACTATACAGCGAAAATAGCATGTATTTGACCGAAATTCCAGAATCTTCAGCAAGTTGACACAGTAAAACTGTACATTAGGATGTATGGTTGACAACTAATAACATTTTAGTCAGGATTCATAAGCAATCTCATCTTGTATACCTTTTGGCTTTGATATATTTACATGTTTAAAAATCTCACAGTGCAGCATTCCACTTTTCAACATTTATTTACATGTATTAGATACTGTTTGCATTTTTCTTTTGGTCTAACATGTGGGTTATGATGTTAAAATAACATTTCCTGAGGAAACAGGTAAGTATGAACCTGGCATCCTTGATTATTCCTTATTCTTTCCAACAACAAAGCCCTTGAACACAAACTCGTAACTTCAGAAATGGGAAGTAGGAAATTTCAGATAGCACATGAGGGCAGCATAAGCACAGGAACTTTAATAAATCAAAACCAACAGGAAATACGGAACAAAAAGAGCAGGAACAAAGAAAATGTAAGAAACAAGAATACAGGAAACAACCAACAAACTAATACTTGGGCTATGGTGTGTTCAAGTCCTCCTGGGAAGTTCGTATTTCGTGTTGGGAAGTCGTGTTTACGACGTTAGGTGTGTTCAATTGACTTTCATTGAAGCAAGAATAATAAACTACACAAAAATACAGCAAGGTTTTTTATGTTTTTAATTAATTTAAGAAGAATTTAATTTTTTAAGTATTGTGGTACTCCACCACATTTCTCACTGATATGCCCCCAACTCATAAAACTCGGGGCTCAAAGAAAAAGTTTCCTACTTGTATTTTTGACTTTGTAGTGGCGTTCAACTTCAATCTTTCTGACATGACTTGAACGCACCATCATATACACTGACATAAGATAAAAAGGTGCAAGCAATCAGGGAGTTACAAGGGGAACTACAAAACTACATGAAACTGAATCAAATTAAACATAAAAGTCTGATTTGATGATAAAAAAAAATAAAAAAAATCATAGATTTAACAGTTTTGTTCCTGTTGTGTGTGGAGTGCCGCAATGTGACCAAGAAAACAATAGATTCACAAACAACCAGAGTCCCGACTGTGAACACGAGAAATCTCGGAAAATCTCTTGCGGTCAAATGTGGCTTTAGAGTAAACAAACATGGTGGCAGATTGCAAGAAGAAATGGAGATAATAGACTCCTTTTTACAGAAATTTCGCGGAAAAAAAGAAAAGGTTGAAGTCGTGTTGGATGAAATGGTTTTGCTTCCGTCATCTCACTTTCTGATTGGGTATAGTTTTGTTCCACATGACAATCTACAGAGTGTGTGATTGATTGTCACGATTTCCAATCATAAATATTCAACATGTTGGATATTTACGATTTGAGATCGGATCGGCCCCGGTGTTCTTCTGAGCAGATTCAGTCCCTCTTTAACACATCACACCACAGGAAAATCTGATGGTTGTAGTGCAGAACTCCTCCATCGCACATGAAAATGCAGAAATCTTTGGACATACCACATTTGAGCACCATATGAATACTTCCGGCATTTCCGTCACCAGTTTCGATGTTATCGTTGCATGTCACATTAAGAGCGACTCAAAAGACAATTTGAAATCCAATTTGAGCAGCCAGAGTGTCCAGACTGAGGCTACGTTCACACTGTCATCCGATTGGAAACTGATCTGAAATGATTGACTGTCCACACTGTGTATCGCAACTGTTCAGATCTGATTTGTGTGTCCATGCCGCTCTTTTGTTTTCCGAAACTGCTTTGGTTTTTATGGCAATAACAATGCATTGGTAGGGATATGCCAAAAACAACAACAACCGCAACATGGAGGGGTTTGCAGTACATATGTTGTCTTATTTACAACATGACAATATGAAGCCACCACGTGCTGGACTACTGCGTCTTATGAGAAAGCATCAGAAACATAGAAGGCTGGTTTGTGCAGCTTTGTTCCATGCTGTCGACTCCGCCGGTACATAACATTTCTCCATTTTATTGTCATTTTCTGCTCATTGTTCTTCTGCATTTTCACCACTTTGCAACAACACAACTTTGTTTCTGCATTGACTTTCAGCACGTTTTCTATAATGTTTACCTAAACCAAATCCGATCAGAGCAGTCAGACTGAAACAGATTTCCAGAAAAGCAATTTGAATAGGATTTCAAACCACATATGAATGTAGCTCGAAACGGATTTGTAAAAATCACATTTAATGTGATTTTTTGCTGTTCATACTTGCTAAATTCGGATCGTATTTCAATCGGACATGCACAAAAATTGGATTTGGACTGACAGTGTGAATGTAGCCTTAGAAATGCAATTCCAATCAGATGTTTACAGATGTGTTTTAAGCCTTATTCAGACTGTCAGTCCAAATCTGATTTTTGTGCATGTCCGATTGAAATCCGATCAGATTTAGCAAGTGTGAACGGCAAAAAAAAAAAAAAAAAAAAAAATCACATGAAATGCGATTTTTACAAATCTGTTTCGAGCTACATTCATATGTGGCTTCCATTTCAGTCTGACTGCTCTGATCAGATTTTGAATGGTTTATGTGACTTTTTCACGCAACGTAAATGTCAGGAAACATGCTGAAAGTCACTGCAAAATAACGTTGTGTTGCTGCAATGTGCTAGACAAGCAGAAAAAGACAATATAATTTAGACATGTTTTGAAAATGGAGAAGATGACAACATGGAATAAAGCTGCACAAACCAGCCTCCTGTGTTTCTACCTCAGAAGATGCAGTAGTTCAGCGTAGTGGCTTCACATTGTTATGTTGTAAATTAGACAACATCTATATTACAAACTCCTCCATGTTGCAGACAGTTGTTGTTGTTTTTGGCGTATGCCTACCAACGCAATGTCATTGCCATAGAAACCAATGCAGATATTCCGGAAAACTAAAGAGCAGCATGAACACACAAATCAGATCTGAACAGTTGCGATACACAGTGTGGACAGTCAATAATTTTAGATCAGAATTCAATCGGATATACAAATATTCCAATTTGGACAATCAGGTTTTATAACTCATCATTGTACTGAAACAGCTTTGTTAAAAGTGATGAATAATTTGTTAGCGGTTGATTCTGGTGAAAATGCAGTTTTGATTTTATTGGATCTGCGCGCCGCTTTTGACACGGTAGATCACAATATCCTTGTCACGCCTTGAACACTGGGTAGGCATTAAGGAAACAGCACTACTTTGGTTTGAGTCATATCTTAAATCTAGGACATATCTAGGCTATTAGCCAGTTTTTCTCATCATCTGCTTCTCTCTCTTGTGAGGTTCCTCAAGGGTCCATTTTGGGGCCATTACTCTTTAATCTGTACATGCTTCCACTCAGTAATATAATTAGGAAATATAAAATTTCTTTTGATTTCTATGCCGATGATTCTCAGTTGCACCTTCCATTAAAAACTAGAGATTCTTTGCAGCCTCTAATGGACTGTCTTGAGGATATTAAATGCTGGATGGCAAATAATTTCCTGCAGCTTTACAAAGAGAAAACTTAGGTAATTATTTTTAAGCCCTCCAAAACCAGAAACTCTGTAGCTTGTCTTCACTGGATTCCTGTCTTGTTGAGAATTCAATTCAAGATTTTGCTTATTGTTTTTTTAAAGCTCTTAACGGACATGAAATCAGTTGCCACTTGACAATAAGTGTGCTCCTTCTATTTCTGCTTTTAAATCTATAGACTCAAGACATATCTTTACTCTTTAGCCTTTCCTGATTATTGAGTTATAGATTAGTAATTGTTATCTATATCTTTTTATTCTATTTTATTTTATATTTTATTGTATTTTATGATTGTTTTGTACAATAATTTGCTCAGTGTAAGCTGAATTTAAAGGCGCAATATGTAAGATTTCATGGTAAAGCATGGTACTCGCAAAAAATCAAGAAAATTAGGTTTAAACAATAAGACTAAATGTGTTGAGCTTTATAACAATTAGTTTTCTGTCTATAAACGTAACCAAACAGTTGTTCCTTTGTCTATTAAAACATGTTCTATATTAAAGCGTCTTTGGTGTTTCCATGGTTTCTACAAAATATAACCGGAAACCGAGGGTAACGCGGGTATGACGCAATTGACAGGCGACTCCTCACACGTCCCGGAGCCTTGGTTAAAATTGCAATTTTCTCACGATTTACAAATAGTTGGAAACATTTGGGATATTGTAAGTACTCAAGTGAACAAAATATATAACACTGGCCTAGTGGTTTTTGGATATTTTACTGCAAAATTCTTACATATTGCACCTTTAAATGTGCTCTATAAATAAAATGTACTTACTTACAGTGTGAACGTAGCTAAACCAAATCCAAACAGTATGTTAATGAAAATAAAAACAAAATGTTTATAAAAGGAATCCAATTTTTTTTTTTTTTTTTTTTTTTTTGCTGTCAGGATAAAATATGGATATGCAATAAAATCGGATTTTTGCTGGCCTTGGAGACTAATGAGCAGAGGTGTAAAGAGTACCTGAAAACCATACTTGAGTAAAACTACTGATACCTTACATCGAAAATGACTCCACTACAAGTTACAAGTAACCAATACGAATTGAGTAAAAGTCTTTAAGTATCTGATTTTAACAGTACTTAAGTATTCATGCTGAATGTAGGCTCAGAGATGCACTATTCCTGAGAGACATGCTAGTGAAAATAAGAAACAATTGATTTGTAAGATGAGAAATCAAGTTTATTTTCTAAAATCAAAATAAAACTGAACACCTCAATGTTGCAATAAATCAAGGTCGACACAACAACCTTTTAAACACCTACAGCTCAAGTGCACAGAAAGGCCATAAGTAAACCAATATCCTTCAAAAATGTCTTGTCAATACAGCGGATAAATAAAACAATGTTAAGTAAAATTCCCCAGCTGCAGTCATTTCCTCATCTAATAAATAAAACATCTGCGATCAGCAACTACCTGCTAATGCACTCACATTCAAGTAAAGTATCCATGTTGACAAGTTTGGGGTGAGTAAAGGCAAAACGCACAAGATATAGTTCCTTCAGTGCACTTAGATGGCGATATCGCTTCTTTATATCAGAAACAAACTGCTGCAGAAAAAGTTAGCTGCCATGAAAAATGTAATTTGTTATTGCATTACTCATCACAAATGTAGTGGAGTAAAAAGTACATTTACTTGCTTAAAAATGTAGTCAAGTAGAGAGCAAAAGTTGACAATATCTTTGATACTCAGTACAACTACAAAGTAGCCAAAAAGTACAGTAACTAGTTACATTTACTCAAGTACTTTACACCTCTGCTAATGAGCTGAAGAGTGGAATCCAGTGTGTTTTGATCAGGAAGAGTTTGAATAAGTATGAATAAGTTGGGAAACACTGCTATAGCATAACCACAGTAGCATGTAGTTCCAAGATGCTTTTTTGTTATTTACTCGTTGTCCAATTACATTTGCAAAGCACTGTACAAAAGAAACAAAACCCCTCAAAACCATTTCAATTCAAATATACATAAAATCAAATCTCTCACCTTGTTTTGCTGCCACAGCAGATGCTCGTGTGAGAAGGCTTGTGACGGTTTGTTATCTGTGCTCAGGGTAATCAGAGAGCGCAATCACTTGTGAGATGCTTTCTCTGGCCTCACAGTTTAATTGAACAGCTTCAGGTTGCTGCAAGTATCCAGGAAACCCCTCCAAAGCATGATGTCACACACACCTCCTTGAAAATTCAGTCCATTCCAACTGCGAATTATCGTTTAAAACAGAAATGAACTAGTAGAGATAGATGTCAACAAAGTCAATAAAAAAGCCCATTGACAGCACTGCCTAAATGGATTTTCAATCGTCAAAAAACGTTGTTGGAGCAATGAGACAGCTTGGTAACGGACCCTCATAAATGCAGGATCAAATGCGGCCTAACTCCAGTGGGTGGTATAACGCTTTATTTGCATAACAAAGAGTCGGTCTGTGCTCCTCCGCCATTCAATTGCATACAAGATCTGAATTACTTATGACCTGGTTCTCTCATCTGCTCAAGTCCAGTCTTGCACAAACACTCATGCTATTATTCCCACCTGTTTCAGAGGTGTGGTCTCCTGAGCACAAAAGACAAGATTTCAATTAGAGACGTGAGACATGCAAATGAGAAGATGTGTTTTATAAAGGTACTTAGGACTGAATCAATCATATCTGGAGTTCAGACGTTTGTATTACCATGTATGGCTGTGTCGTAGCTCAAGTGTACAGTATGCGCAAGTGTCAGTTGTTGCATAATTCAATCTGGTTACAATTAAATGTACACACATAAACAGTTCTGAGCTATTAATTAATTACATTTCAAGATAAACAGTTTGAAAATATAATCATTAATTTAATCATTTATTCATTAAAAGCCTATACAAATCAATTTTGCAATTATAACTGAACAGAACCTGAAGCAAAACTGGATTTGTCTCAGTTATATTTTTGTAATGCAGTGCAATATGTACACTACCATTCAAAAGTTTTGGGTTCGGTACATTTTTTTCAGTCAAAAACAAAAAAAAAAAAAGTGATCAAAAGTGACAGTAAAGATATTTTTTTTTAAAAATAAATAAAATAAATCCTGAAAAATATTTATTAGTTTACACAAAAATATTAAGCAGCACAACATTATTTATAGTTGTAATAAATGTTTCTTGAGCACCAAATCAGAATATTAAAATGATTTCTGAAGGATTATGACTGGAGTAATGATGCTGAAAATTCAGTTATTTTGAACTAGAATAATATTTTACAATATTACTGTTTTTACTGTATTTTTGATAATATAGTAAATATATATTAGAGTTGGGGAAATGTACTTTTAAAAGTAACGCATTTCAATATTTCGTTACTCCCTAAAAAATAACAAATTGCGTTACTTATAGTTATGTATTACATTACTGAAGGAAATGCAAATTCACACCTGTACAGTAGAGGACGTAGCTCAAACCTTTCAGCTGTGCTACCAATATGGACTGCAGAAGAATAGGTTGAAGGAGAAGAAACTCATGAGGTGCTTCTCATTTCTTATTTGTTCATCCTTGTTTCTTTTCCTCGCTTCTATTCCTTGCGTCTTAGCTCCACCGCCTTAGGATGTGAGGTGAAGGATTCCTCGCTCATGACTCAGGAAGCTTCCTCGCTCCTCGCCTCCTCGCGGTGCAATTAGAGAATTGAGATTCCCTTTAAGGTGGATGAATTTGATCAGTTTCCGGGTAACGGGCTGGAGGACGGAGGAGCGAGGAAACGAGGAAGCATCAGTTTGAGTATTGAGAATCACCCATCGGTGCACTCATATTACTATGAATGGGAAAAAGTGCAACGTGAATGTGACGAGCAGGGCGGACGAGAGCCGTGAGGGAACGGCGCGACTCGCGAGGCCGGTGACGCAAGTGATAACGAGCGTCAGCTGCGTGTTGCACCGGTCTGGAATCTCTCACGGAGGAGCTCCGGAAGCATAAAAAGGGGAGCGACGACAGTGAAGGACGAGAGAGGACCAGGCCTGGATTTATTTTATGGTTTTATTATGTTTGTGTGGCCGGCAGACGCCCGTGAGGGTCTGCCGGCATTACTTCCGTTTTGTTCTTTGTTTATTTTATATATTAAAGTTATGTTTGAATGTTTGCAGGTTCCGCCTCCTTCTTCCCGTATCAACTAACCTTACTACAGTGAAATTTAGTGGAACAAGTCCTGCCTTCTAAACAAATATCCCACAATCCTGTGCTGTACTAAAAAATAAAGATGGCGTCTGAAAGTTGCGCTTGGTGGTCAGTCAGTTTGTGTGTAAATATAAGTTTTTGACTATTGTTTTCCACTTTTGATATCATTTCTAGCGAGAAATTACTATTGTAGTAATTAAATATTCGCTTAGTTATTGCTGTAGATCATTAAACCGCTACGCTGCCTCAGAAGTCTGTCCGAAATCAGCTTCTGGGAGGTGCCATCTTGCGCAAATGCTGCCTGTAAAGTCATTATCTGATAGGGCAGCGAGGCAACAAGTCAGAAGTTTTCAGATGCAGCCAGTAAGTGTTCTGAGATGCACGCTCCGCATTGGCTGGTCCAGCCTGAAAAATGCAGTTTTTTTGTCATGATTTTAGCGTTTAGACAGTTGTTGTCAGATTTCATTGGTGATTTCAAATTTGAAACTTAATCATAAGCTTGGTGAACAGCTTTGGAGAATTTCATGTTTCCCCATTCAAGAAGATAGGAGCTGCACTTGCATGACTGAAACAGCTGCCCGAGAGACGTTTCAAAGATGGCCGCCAAGTGAAATGACTTGCCTCAAAGGGACTTTGACAGCAGACAGCAGAAAAGACATTGATTAATAAAATGAGATTAAATACATAAAGCATATTTGTGTTGTTTAACATTTAATTATTGCAGGTTTGAGTAATATTTTGCATTTTCTGCAGTTGACTGTTTTTATTCATTTTGAAGAATACTTGGGGGGCGGGTATAATGTTATTTCATACATTCTGACTTATTTACACTGTTGAAGAGTTGGAGAGTTTGGCCAAAGTTTCAAAACACAAGTTGGACATATGACGGAGTATTTATGTGTCAAAAATACTCTTCAAAATCCTCATGAACTTCGGGGTCTTTTTTCAAGTATGTCTTCTCCCGGAAGAGCACGCGCGTATACGTCGACCAGAGCGAGAGAGCAAGAGCATGCCCATCAACGCACGTTCGGCTTTACGGAAGTCGTCGGCAGCGCTGCACAGGTTACAAGACTTCACAAAATCAACAATGTCACCAAAGAAGTGTGTTTTTGGTTGTGAGGGAAAGTTACCTTGCTTCCCAAAGAAACCAGCGTTAAGTGGAGCTGAGAGATTTGTGCTCACGCATTACATGGATGTGCTCTCGATATTGGTTATTAAAATAACCATAGAAACTGATAGTTGCAATCACTTTTTTATTGGTTAAAATGAATTGAGAATATCTCGTGTTTTTCCGTGGCTGCTCGAGCCCTCAGGACCGGCACTTATGGTTGCATAAACAAGTTCTAGTTCTACGCTGGATTTACAGATCGTTTGAAACTGAAAGATGAAGCAGTCACAGCGATAATGATCCCGGTCATGACTCGGAACCACAGGTGGTGAGTAAAACTGCTTCAAATGTCTGTTTTGTTGGCAATAGGCGCCTAAGTGCATATAATCTAAACAATACGAATGTAGCTAGTGAATTTATAAATTCATTAATCATCATTTACTATACGCTAAATTCATTATAGTGATTCAAAAGTTATCCAGGGATAATGCGATGGTGTATTGTGTGTGTTTAAATATATTTATTTAGCTGACCATTGATAGCTTGCAGCCGATCTCTACACAAAAGCTGCGCATGCTCGTGATAGCTCTATCTCCGCTCACACGACACGCCTCCAGGCGCTCGGCTGTTTTCAGAAAGACACGGTACAGCGTATGTATCTTTTATAAATATGATAAAGGATGCAATATTACTCTATAGGTACTTAAGATTAACATGAGATTGGCAGAAACTGTGTGTGATACCTCCCTTTAATGTTTCTGTGCAAGTGAGTTGAGTAAATGCATGTTCACATTAGTATTAAACTACAATAACCATCATGTTCACACAGCGCACAACGCCTCTGCACTTTATTTCTCTCAACATGGGGACAGAAGAGCTGTCAGTCAAAACATGGGAAAACAAAGTAACTTGCATTACTTATTTGAAAAACTAACTCCAATATTTTGATGTCAATTTAAATGTAATGCGTTACTTTACTAGTTACTTGGAAAAAAGTAATCTGATTACATTTCTCACATAACCCTTATTCCTGTAATGCTATGGCAATCGCTGAATGTGCAGGTGTCTATATTCTACACAGCAGGGTAAACTATAGCCGGAATATTCCTTTGATCGGAGATCAAAGCTGCACTATGATCTCTAGTAGTAAAGACTCCAAAGGTCATGTCAACAGTGTTTACCATCTCTGCTGATCATAAACCTGCTGTGTGCTTTCCTTTGTGATGGTTAAGGGAAATGGATAATGGAAATTGTTCCCAAATCAAATGTAAGTGAGGTCTATTTTGTTCTTTTTGTGGGCCATTTTTCCTTATAGTGGCTCAGGCTGTGAAAGAAAATAAATGCATGAAAGCATTTTTTTACGAGCAACTTAGGTGCTTAAAAAAAGAATCGGTAAAATAAAGGTTGTACACAACTGTTCAAAAGTTTAGGGGTTGGTAAGATCTCTTATGTTTACCAAGGCTGCATTTATTTGATTAAAAGTCCAGTACAAACAGTAATAATGTAAAATATTATTACATTATTATTACTATTCCATTATTATTACATTATCATTACTTCAGTCTTCAGTGTCACATGATCCTTCAGAAATCAAGCTAATATTTAATTTGCTGCTCAAGAAACATTTTGTATTATTATCAATGTTGAAAATTGTTGTGGTGCTAAATATGTTTGTAGAAACCGTGATGCTTTTTTTAAGATTCTTTGATGAATAGAAAGTTCAAAAGGACAGTGTTGATTAATAATCAATGCATTGATCAATTTAACACATCCTTTCTGAATAAAAGCATTAATTTCTTTAAAAAAAAAAAAAAAAAAATCTCACTCGCCCCAAATGGCAGTATATAAAAAAGGTGCTTGAATACATTTTAAAATAAATTTTAAATAAAAAGATATTCTAAATGCTAAATTATTTTTATATTTATAATACCCAGGGACCAGAATATTATTACTTTTTTTGACATGGGCCAGAAAAAAACACCTATAGCAGCAATTCAGAACAACTGCACAACAACACATAATGGGCTCACATTTTTATTCTTTTTTTTTTTAAATGTTTTATTTTCATTCAGATACAGAAACACAACACATTTTGAAGAAGGTACAAAATGTCCATTTTCCAGTGTACTTGTTGATGAGATAAAATAATGAATTCTGAATTATGCATTTCAAAATGTACCTGAGTGTTTAAAACATGACTGTGCAAAAGCAACTAATGAGTTCCTCAGCCTTTAGCATTCTGTAAACTTGCTCAAAGGAAGAAACCTCATTAAAATGCTGTAATTGGCCCACAAGTGTGCTGACAGCCTAATACTCACACCCTTATCTTGTGCTTACTGTAGTCACAAGAGAAATCAACGTGTGTATGTGTGTGTGTGTGTAAACCTCAGCACTGAATGCAAGGGTGTAGAATTTAGTAGGGACACTAGGGAATTTCCCTACCAATATCCAGCGACTACTGAATTGTCCCTAGTAGTAAGTTAGATCAAACAATTAAAATATATTTATATGTAACCACTGTTGTGGGTCATAACATTGACATTACCTGAGAAGTCAAAGTAAATATGTTAAAAAACTGCTCTCTTTTAAGGATGTGCATTAGACATGTGACGGTATCAAATTTTCATGTTGCGATTAATTGCTGTAGCTTTTATCACGGTATACGGTATTATCACGATATTGAAATAAGTTGCAAAAAAAAGTGTTGTCATAGTTTTTGTAATAACAAAAAACTCTGAATGTTTAAATACAATAATACAATACACAAAAATATATATATATAAAGTAAAGTTTTCAAACAGATTAAAGTGCAAAAGAATTAGGCTATAAAGAACAACAGGTAACACTTTACAATAAGGTCTCATTATTTAATGCATTAACTAAGATAGCTACATTTGTTACAGAAAGTATTATTTTTTGTTAATGTTAGTTAAGAAATACAACTGATCATTGTTAGTTTTATCTCAGGTCCATTAAATAAGTTCTTTTGATTTTAGTAAAGTTATTAAACAGTAACTAAGAAATTAACATTAACTAAGAATAATTGATGCTTGATAAATATTTTTCATTGTCAGTTTGGTAATAATAAATTAACATGTTAACTAATAAAGCCGTATGTCTCAAAGTTTTACTGAACAATAACAAATAATCAGAACATTTCTAATCATTAGGGCGTGTTGTAGTCCAGATTAAAATATAAAAATGTTTACGTTTGAAAATAAATAGCCTATTAAGTCTTTAAGTATTTGGTGCTGTGATGAACAACATTGAGATTACAAAAAATGAATGGCTGTTTGAAGCATTTTAAAAACTTCACTAGCGCAGTAGCTTTGTTTGCTGGGTTTCCGGGGTAACCGCTGCATTCTGCTGTTCCATCAGCGCCCTCTGCTGTCAGAGAGTGAACGTGCAATTTCATTCAGCGTGTCTCCTTCGCTCGTTCCGCCATGTGCTTCTCATGCACATTGGGCTTGTTTACATCTGAGCGCGTGTCCCTTTGACGCAGAATACAGCAGTGTTGTGCATTTTATACGGTTGATGGGGAAAGTATTCTTAAATGCATTATAAAAGTTTTAATAATTGGTAATAAATTATTATTTACGGTATTTTGAAGTGCCCACCATAACAATATCGTGCATATTCATTATCGTGATATATCGCATTACCGAATATCTCATTATGTCTAATGAGCATTAAATGCATGGACGGAGTTTACCTTCTTTAACTCTAACTTAATGTTGTTAAACTGAATGAAACAATGCTGAAATAAGAGAGTGCGGTTTATCTGTCAATCAGATGATGTGAATTTTGTGTTCGTATAGCAACAGTAGCCTATACTCCCAGTCACATTTACTTTCAGAATCATCATTGGTCATTAATTTTTAATATTAAAATAAAGTTATGTAGTACAGCATCATTAAAGTCACCACAAAATCAAAAATTGATGATTCAGAATTTTACAGTGTTTATTAATCATTTTTTTAATCCCCTTGCAGCGACATCTCTGATGATGTTTACTGGCGCGAGGGCGGGATCAACCTGTCACTCACATGAGATCCACCAATAGCAAACCACAACCATCCAATCAATTCCCAATGGACAAAATCAATTCCCGCCATACATTATTTCTAGTTTGAGAAGCCGTTTCACTCTTATATACGTCACAATATGGAAGAAAAAGAACATTGCAACTTCCATTTCATGTCGGCGCCGATAGCCTAGTGGTTAGTGGTTAGCCTCCTTTGCCGATTCTGCCCAATACTTTCCTGTCTGCTCTCTACTGTCCTCTCTGAATAAAGGCACAAAAAGCCCATAAATATAACTTTAAAAAATA
This sequence comes from Hypophthalmichthys molitrix, assembly GCA_037950675.1. Classification (NCBI taxonomy): domain Eukaryota; kingdom Metazoa; phylum Chordata; class Actinopteri; order Cypriniformes; family Xenocyprididae; genus Hypophthalmichthys; species Hypophthalmichthys molitrix. The sequence continues at coordinate 20,361,754 of CM075515.1, forward strand.
AAACAACTTCCATTTCATACCGACTTTCATGACACTGATCGCCGAAAAACATCTTGCCTGTAAGTGCTCTACATACACACTTGTAATCAGTGTTGGGGAAAGTTATTTTTATAAGTAATGCATTACAATATTGCATTACTCCCTAAAAAAGTAACTAATTACGTTTACTTTTTACAGAAAGTATTGTGTTACGTTCCTTTACTTTTTCTCATCTGGACTGGGCTGTTTGTTTGTTTTTATAACAACAAAAAAGTTCTATTTTTGGCAAATCAGAAGTTGTTATGAAGTTATGAATGATAAAATGTAATGTAGTTGGTTTACATAATCAAAATATGTTATGCGTAATGATTGGGTTATCTACCATATCTACAAATAAAGGTTTTAGAGAACATGAAATTGATTAGGACATGAAATTACCAATGTTAAAATCAAACTTACGCTCTTGACTGAACATAAATATGAAATTTTATCCCAAGCTTCAAAACATGAGAAGGGCTTTGCAGTCACTGGGAACTCTACAATTGTTTCTACAAAAAATAATTATTCACTCAATCAATCAATCAATCAATCAATCAATCTAGAAAGAGAGAGAGAGAGAGAGAGAGAGAGAGAAGTATCTAGTATTAGTCTATGATGATCTCAATTAGGATTATGTGACAGCTTTAAATTAATCTTATACAAACAAATTTATTTTAAGACTGTGACTTGAAGTACAGCAGCAGTATTTAACTACAAAAAAGGATATATATAAAATGTGCAGGACACAAATTAACCAGTGAATAATTCTTTAAATCGCTTAATTTACATGAACCATCCATATGAAAGATTCATAAAAAATGTATTGGACTTCCAAACAACTACATATATTGGAGAAGACAATATAGGAGACTGAATTTGATTATTTTCTTAGCTCGCTACTATAACTGTAAAGCTGTGTGCATAATTACAATTACTTAACTAAATAAAATAAAAATAAAAAACACAGCTTTTTGTCATTAGCAGCTTGCTATTTTAAAAAGTAGCATCACTACTTTTAGTTACTTCCCAAGCTATTCGGTTACTTCCAAAATACTGAAAATGAAGGAGATTAAATTTTTGACTAAAACAATATGAACCATCATAAATAAATGAAAAAGAATGGCAAGAAGTAAGATAATTGGTCCATAGTCTGGGCATAAAAAGCATAAAGGAATGGGAACAACTTCTAGTTGTGAACAATTTGTCATGTTATTAGAGGTTTCTCAGAAGTTTTTGTTTGTAAATGGGATCTTTAGCGTGTGTTTCAAGGCTAGCGTTGTGTCCACCTGTTCAGCAGAGAGTAACGTGTGCCACTGAGCCACAGGTTTGCGTGGGTTGGACAGCATATCCGCCCAGTGACGCAGCTGGTTTCCTGTAGCATCGCAGCCCAGATAGATCTTGCCGATTGCATCATTTTTGCTCATTTTGTCATGATCCCACACTGAGATGACCAGCTGGACTTTCTGTATGAGTGAAACAAACAAGTAAAAACAGAGCAAAGGGAAAACAGATTGAAAAATTTATCCATCACTTCATCCAGGGTCCAAAACTAACAAGAAATGCCAATAAAATAGGCTTCAAATGAAGTGAAGTTACTTGGCGTGGTTGAAATCACAATGTAAGAATGATATTCTGATATTACATCCCTAGTTGTTTTTTCTCACAGAAATGAATCAAACCAACGCAGTACAAACTCATTTTCTTCCAAAAATCCGTACAATGGGTCCAGATTTTGGACCCTTGGTTCATCTAAGCAAACAAGTGATCTCTGGGTATCACTCACCTGAATCTGTTCAAACGACACTTCAAAAGTGAAAGATTCATTAAAGTATGGATTCAAAGTTCGCTTCTTTACTGATGTTTTCTTCTTCTTCCATTTCTTCTTATCCAGAACCAATTGAACTTTAACATAAGGGTCTACAAAACAAAAAAACAGAATTATTAATTAATTTCTATGCTAAACCTACTCTATAGCTGCCTAAAAGAATGCAATGGCTAAAAAACTTGAGTTGAAATAACAAAGACGTATATGACAACCCACTCTTTGGAAAAATGTTTCATGGCACTTTCAAAGCAAATTGTCCAGTGAGTGGCGATAAAAGAGCATTCAGGTTTATCAGAAAAAAATTAATTTGAATCTGGCAATGTTTTATTACATTGGTTGTTATGTATCGCAGCAGTTTGGAAATGAAATGTCCACTGAGAGGTAACTTACCACCTACACTAAACACTAAGTGATAATTTTAACAAACGCAAATGTGCAGATAAAAACATATTTGCTGAAGCACCCATGACATTTTTAGTTTGCTTCTACAAGACTTTGAGCTCTTTTATTGTGATTTGCAATGCTGTACCAGGTGAGCTCCTGAGCAAGTTTATCAGAAAACCATACATATGGAGCTCATTACGTGATTCAGATGTGAAAATGTATTAGTTTATAAATCATGGACTATGGCAAAAGTGTTTTGTGGTCATAACATAGTATTGTGCGAGGAGCAGCGTGAAAATAAGTCTTTATTAATCGATAATCTGCCCCTGTAATCATAATTTGTGTGAAAACACATAAAAGTTGGTGTTTTGTAGTTTTGCGAAAATGTAGGTAGAGTTACGATTTTTCAATGAGTCTATGTTCTATATAGTGTTTGAGAAGGTTTGTTTCAGTCAGGAGTGATTGCAGACTAGACTTTTGAGGATGTAGGACATCTTAGTATGTGAGTATCTCACCTGAAGAGCCTCCCTGGTCCATCCTCTTCAGGTTCTTGGCTTCCAGTATGATCACGGTGAGTTTACTACTAGTCGGGACATAACGAAGAGAGAAGCAGATCTCTCCCAGATGCTCTTGCTGTAATATGGACACAAGATGAAAGATGCAGTTAAACTAACAGACACATTATGCATAGTGGATGCTCTTAAAGGGATAGTTCACTCAAAAATGAAAATTATCCCATAATTTACTCTCCCTCAAGCTGTATATGTCTTTCTTCTTTCAGCCAATCACAATCGGAGTTATATTAAAATATATATATCCTGGCTCTTCCAAGCTGTATAATGGGAGTGAATGGTACAATTTTTTTAAGCCCAAAAAAGCACATCCATCCATCATAAAAGTAATCCATACAGTTCCATTGGGTTAACGAGAATTTTTAAAGAGAAAGCCTGAGTTTGTTGCCCAGACCCATTTGTTTGAACCATGAGAGGCGTCTACTCTCACCTAAGCTTACGCTACTCCTACATCCTACGTCATACGCCGAGTCAGAGGTCACTCTTCCGCCGGAACTCGCGAGCGGACATTACCGAAAGCTAGTGATTAAAGTTGTAACTATAGATATTTTTCTTACAAAGACCCATCACTTCACTTTAGAAGGCCTTTATTAACCACCTGGATCCGTATGGATTACTTTAATGATGGATGGATGTGCTTTTTTGGGCTTCAAAATCTCGGGTACCATTCACTCCCATTATAAAGCTTGGAAGAGGCATGATATTTTTTAATATAACTGGCTGAAAGAAGAAAGCCATAAGATGGCTTGAGGGTGAGTAACCCTTTAACTCTGAGCCTATTGACGTGCATGGGGTCATGATGTAAATTGTGGCAAGGTCTGATACTTCAGGGTGTCCTGTCCCAACCGAGTGTGCCTCATACGTCCTGAAAAGAGAAGCTGCGGGCTCTTTGATCGCCCCCTGGTGGCTGGATGCAGTACAGGTCATAAACCTCGCCCTTTCCATGCAAGCGAACAGGACTTGAGTCAAAACAAAAAAATAAATTACGCTTCACATAAAAATTTTCCGAAAGATGGTTTTGGTCATTTGAGGTAGTTGTTATCACGCTGATATATATTCAATTGTTCGTTTTTGTGATAAGTTTGATTTTAGCTAGCAATTTGATGCTATAGAAACGGGGCGTGTCGTCATGATTGACAGTTGTGATTGACAGCTTCTCTGAGGACTGTCGGAACTTCGAGGGGAGATTGAAGATATATAACTAACTAATAATTTTCGATTTCTGTGTTATTTCACACCGACAAAATGAGTTGTTCGGCAGTATACTGTACTAACCAAACCTACAGGATCTGACGGATCACTAAACTTTTTTCGGTAACGGTAAATGTGGGCTTTATAAGCTAATTAATAAATGTTATTAGTTAAAATAACACGCCTAACGTTAAGCCAAGTTGGGAAAAAAACTAATAAAAAAAGTTGGGACAAAACTAATGATAGCCTACTCTAATTAATTGTAGAGCACTGTCTACAGCAATCGATCTCCTGTAACGTTAGTTCAACTTTATTTAAAATGGCAGGAGCGTTTATGACATTTTAGAGTTGTTTGTAGTGACATATTATATTGAGTTTATCTACTGAATTTGCTGTTTCAAAAATATTATTGCTCTAGAAACAGAATAGCCTATTATTTTATAGGTAGAATTTTAAATTGTGTATAATTTATATAGCCTATTTAAAATACATCAATGATGACGCAGTCGTCTGGGCGGAAGTTTGATACCGCGACTCCGCCTCCGGGCTCCACTGACGATTCCTTCTGCGCATGCCCAGGCTCCAAACTGACGTTTTTGCATAACATGGCAACGCCCATCGTCGTACGTTTTACATTCTGTTCATTACACTGGAAGGAAGCGGCGTCGCGTTGTCCATCTTTTTTTACAGTCTATGGTCCCAACCAATCAGCTGCTCTGAACAAGGGTTGACACATAATCTATCACCATTGTGCTGTTGAGTAGGACACTTAACATTAGGGGACTCATTGTAATTTTGCATGATGCTCTGGTGACATGATGGAAACAAAATCCACCTGCTCTGGTCTTTGTAGAAAGATTCAATTCTTTTTGAGATTCAGTGTCATTTTGTGACAGCACCATCCATACCACAGCAATAGAAAGACAAGGGGCAAAACACCTTTCTGGGACCCCCAACTCATTTCCATTTAGTAGAAGATGACACTTTGCACTGCATATGAATATAATGTATGTGAACTAGCCACATGAAAAATGACATTGAAAATGACAACATATGTGGATTGGAGTACTGAACTGAACCTCATGTTTGGAAGCTTCGCTCAGATCTCTCCACTCCTCAATCACATGATTCCAGTCCACCGTGGACAGATTGAGTCTGATCTCACCAATGATGTCATGTTTGGAGAATCTGTTAAAGTCATACACTTGCATCACCAGTATCGACTCCTCAGCAGTCAGCTCCTTCTGAGAGATCTACAAAAGCGGTGAAAACAACACGTCAGTGTTTAGTTACTGTAGGCTGTAAATTTAACAACTCCACTTTAATGAGCTTGACCGAGCATCAGGTCATTGTTCGAGCTGATAACAGAATATTCATGTGCACATGAATCTAGGAATATATGATAGTGAACTATTTTATATGCTGCATGGTTTACCTGATATTTGAAATTTTCATTGAACACAGGGTTGAGGGTTTTCCTGAAGACTTTCGTCTCAAATGTTTTGAACTTGTTGGGAAGGATGTAGACTTTCACATAAGGGTCAGATGTTCCTCCTGAATCCATCGCTTTCAAAGCGGCAGCTTCTTTTATTCCTACAGTCAGCTGTTAAGAAATATGGTACAGTACATATAGGTTTATGATCTTAAAAAACAGTTTTATCTAAAAGCTTATTCTTAAAGTCCACACGAATTCAAAACCTTATTTACTTTGTTAGCGCCCATTACTAGTCTTGTGGTGAACAATTCATTCATGCAAATAATCCACAGGAAAAAACTGTTTGTCTTTGTAATCTTTAGTCAAAATCTGTGAACGTCTTCCTCTCTGGAATGGTGTTCCTGTAGCCTCACCCTTTATTTTCCTTCATTCAATATTCCATTTCATGACGTCAATACTAATACTGTATAAACTAGGACTGTCTATGTATGATTTTCTTTGCTAAATCAATTAGTTAATTAATTAAGAGTTGGACTGGAAAGTGAAGGAAAATGAGCCAACAAGTGTGTTAAATGTCATGACATACATGTCAAAGTGTCCCAAGATGCACCTCATTTGGTTAATTGAATGTCTTGAGCAAGCAGAGCCAGCAAAATTTAGACTAATAATGGTGACTTTTGTAGAAGAGTATGAAATATAAGGTCGTTTTGATTTGTTTAATACCTTTGGTCACTACATAATTGCTATAATTCACTTTCATATATTCAGTGAAGTTTTTAAAGTGTCGTTCGGGTTATTATGACACAGAATATCAATGTAAATATCAAACTTTCTACTACTGCTTAATAATATTCAAGACATACCAATTTCTGTTTGTGCAGTGTGCATACTTCTGATTATTTCCTCAAAAGATATTTGCATTTTGGAATGAACAGATGTATGATATGGTGTCCAATCCTGCCACTTTCCTGCAGAGTTCAGCTCCAACCTCAATTATACACACCTGAACCAGCTAACTAAGTATACTAGAAACTTCTATGTAGGTGTGTTGAGGTACTGTAAGGATGGATTACTTTAATGATGGATGGATGTGCTTTTTTGGGCTTCAAAATCTCGGGTACCATTCACTCCCATTATAAAGCTTGGAAGAGGCATGATATTTTTTAATATAACTGGCTGAAAGAAGAAAGCCATAAGATGGCTTGAGGGTGAGTAACCCTTTAACTCTGAGCCTATTGACGTGCATGGGGTCATGATGTAAATTGTGGCAAGATCTGATACTTCAGGGTGTCCTGTCCCAACCGAGTGTGCCTCATACATCCTGAAAAGTGAAGCTGCGGGCTCTTTGATCGCCCCCTGGTGGCTGGATGCAGTACAGGTCATAAACCTCGCCCTCTCCATGCAAGCGAACAGGACTTGAGTCAAAACAAAAAAATAAATTACGCTTCAAATAAAATTTTCCAAAAGATGGTTTTGGTCATTTGAGGTAGTTGTTATCAAGCTGATATATATTCAATTGTTTGTTTTTGTGATAAGTTTGATTTTAGCTAGCAATTTGATGCTATAGAAACGGGGCGTGTCGTCATGATTGACAGTTGTGATTGACAGCTTCTCTGAGGACTGTCGGAACTTCGAGGGGAGATTGAAGATATATAACTAACTAATAATTTTCGATTTCTGTGTTATTTCACACCGACAAAATGAGTTGTTCGGCAGTAAACTGTACTAACCAAACCTACAGGATCTGACGGATCACTAAACTTTTTTCAGTAACGGTAAATGTGGGCTTTATAAGCTAATTAATAAATGTTATTAGTTAAAATAACACGCCTAACATTAGCCAAGTTGGGAAAAAAAATAATAAAAAAGTTGGGACAAAACTAATGATAGCCTACTCTAATTAATTGTAGAGCACTGTCTACAGCAATCGATCTCCTGTAACGTTAGTTCAACTTTATTTAAAATGGCAGGAGCGTTTATGACATTTTAGAGTTGTTTGTAGTGACATATTATATTGAGTTTATCTACTGAATTTGCTGTTTCAAAAATATTATTGCTCTAGAAACAGGCGTCAACAAAAAAAATAAATAATAAAAAATCTCGTCCGCACAAGCACGGTTTAAAAAATCGACATGAAAACGCGAAGACACGTTATGAAGCGCTGTCAAAAGCATGCCAAACCAACAGGTGGCGATATAACCATAACCGTAAAGCCATGTTGGCCAATCAGAAGCCTGAAAAAATGGTTATTATTACTGGTTACGGTAGGCTAAAAACATGTAAACAAAGGAGATAGAGGCGCACAATCTAATGTCAAAAAGGAGATAACAGCGCGCACTCCGACGTCACAAGCCAAAATTTCCTGTTTCACTGGCTACACGACAACACTGCAACCGGAGTTTATGAAAATCTTCACCCTGGCAGGAGTTTTCAAAAAGTTTGGTTTCAGTGGCCTGATACTGTGTTTGCATGTGCACGAACGGCCAAACTGTATTGAAAAACTTGTGGTTTTGAAAATACCCCTGTTCGTGTGGACAGGGCCTACGTTGGAGCTAAACTCTGCAGGACAGTGGCCCTCCAGAAACAGGTTTGGAGAATGAAAGTTAATTAGTTCATACTTCCTGCCAGTTGAGGGCACTGCTGTAAAATCAGTGAAAGTGATGCACTTACCTCTGATCTGGATGCGTTGAACTCCAGTGAATACTGCAGTTTTCCCCTCTGTTGGTCAGCTGATCCATATTCCACATCCTCTGTCTCAAGCTGGACCTGTCAGTACATCCAGTATCCCCTTAGTAAATGCCACCAAGAGGAATATTTTATTGCTCAGAGGTCAATTTTCACAGCTTAGAAAACTTAAAAGAGCTCTTAGATATGTTTCAATTAACTCTTTCCCTGCCATTGACGAAATTTTCCGTCATTTATGACAATGCTTCCCTGCCATTGACAGAAATCTCCAATATTACATTCCTGCAATACTAGAGGATGCAGTTTCAGGACCACAGTTCTAGGACCCTTTTTTTGTAAATGCCAATGCTAATCCATCAGAGAAGACCTGATTCAAACTTCAAACAAACAGATGCAAAGACGTCATGGAAAATATTCATTTTTTATTATCTTTCAACCTTAATTTTAACGTAAGAGCAGGCGCCGCCATTTTAAATTTAAAAGTGCGAGGCTTTCAGTGTCAGCAGTCTCCAGTTATTATTTAGCTGTGCAAAAACAGTTAATTTTGCTGCTCTATGTTGTAAAATGTTATTTGTTTTCAAATTACTTTAATGTATTAAAGCTGCTGTCTGTAACTTTTTTTGTGTTCAAAATTTACAAAAATTATATAATGAGGATGTACAACATAATTCCATTTTCCAAACCGTGTTTTTGTCTTACCCTGAATCTGTGCTACTCCGCAGCGGTTCCGACCAAACCGGTCTAAAATAGTCTGAATATAAACACTTATTATGGGTGTACCATCATAATAAGTGTTTATATTCAGACTATTTTAGACCGGTTTGGTCGGAACCGCTGCGGAGTAGCACAGTACCAGCGTGACTCGCCATAGACATAAACAGAGAGAAGTAGCTCCGGCTACAATATTCTTCCGCAAGACGCATGCAGCTCTTATTAAGCCAAAAGTTACGGACTGCAGCTTTAACGAACTAATAAACACTAGTCTGTAGAGCAATTGTTTTACTATTTGTTGCGCTTCCCCCGAATTTCCCAGTTGGAACTCTAACTTGAGGGGACATTCCAGTTAAAAGGTCCTACTGGAAACTAGGACTTTCCCACTTCCGAGGACAAATGGAACACACCATTATTATAGATTAATCTTTTGATTAACCTCACATAGCAACAGTGACAGCCAATCATGTGAGTTTGGAGGTGGGGATTATGGTTTTTCCAACCAATAGCTGATGACTAGTGTTTGAGGAAACCTATTTAACAACAATTGTATTTTCTTGGCCATCTTGCCAAGAATTTGCATACCTCACCTTTAAAATCTCTAAAAACAGGCACAAGTGATACATTTATATACTGTAAGATTATAGAGCAATAAAAGTAATTTTAAAAGCATGGAAGTATTTGATGAAAACTATTTAAGTTACTATCTTTGACTGTAAAAGACTTAAAATCTGAATAGAGTTTGTGACATGTTGTGATCTCTTCTGAAACTCATGTGGAGATAACTTAGATTTTTATGGTGTTTTGCTCAGTTTCCATTTGTTCTTCATTTAAACTCATTGCTGACTAGAAGAAAAAATTTAACCAGCATCCACAAGCATGGACGATCCAACTCTCACCAGTGCTGCGGTTGTAGTTCCTGAGATCCCTTTCATACTGATCTTCTGGTCCAGCTTCTTCTTCCTCTTCTTTTTCCCTTTGCAGCAGCATTTTACACAGCAGCATATCACACAGATGAGAATGAGCAGGATGATGGCGGCAAATATAGCATAGATGGCCCATCTTGGCACTGTTGTGACAAAAACAACAATATTCCATCTTACATCACAGCACCAAAGCAGCGGTCCAGTATAGCACCATGAAACACATCTGAAGGATGAGAGGAGACCATGGCCAGGAGACTTAAGGCCAGTTAAACTTGTAGCAAGTGAAAATTGAGAAGCAAGAAATGTGCGCAAGGGGTGGAATTAGATAGGGGCCCATGGAGCAGGTGCTGAAACAAAGATTCATATGATATACTCACAAGGAATCCTGTCCAGTAAAGAGGGCAGGAACCCCGGAGCAGCTGTTGTGGTGTTGGTGTGTGTTTTAGTTGGTATTAATGACGGTCTTGGTGTCATGGTGAAATAGATGAGACCGGTGGGTCACTGTAAATGCACATACAAAAGAGAGTGGGTGACTGGCAAGAGTTTTGAAAAGTTATTAGTAACCTTGTTTTGTGACGCCCCCTACTGGTTAGAACGGTACTGCAACATTTCAGTCAGCCTGAAAAGAGTAGTTGACTCAAAATTAAAGGGATAGTTCACCCAAAAAATGGACATTCTGTCATTATATCATTCTAAACCCATAGAAAATATAAAAATTAGGGAAACTCAATCACTGTGGCAGTCAAGCTCCGAAAAGATCCATAAAGTGGCCCTGTCTTCTGAAGCCGTATTCTGCTCCTATTCTCCTATTGTGTTCCACCAAAAAAGAAAAAAGAAAAAAACTCAAAAGGTTTGAAACAATATGAGGATGAGTAAATAATGACAGAACTTTACGTTCGGAGTGAACTATTCCTTTAATAAAATAAAATGTAGACACAACTTTTAACAAGAGGGGGAAAAATCCAGTCACAACACAAATTGTCTGCCATAAGGTTTTAGTATATATATAAAGAAAGTACACCCTTTTGAATTCTATGGTTTAATGTATCAGGACATCATAAAAAGATCATCTGGTCTTTAGCAAGTCTTAAAGGGTTAGTTCACCCAAAAATGAAAATTCTGTCATTTATTACTCACCCTCATGCCGTTCCACACCCGTAAGACCTTCATTCATCTTCGGAACGCAAATTAAGATATGATGACTCAGTGAGGCCTCCATAGCCAGCAATGACATTTCCTCTCTCAAGATTCATTAATGTACTAAAAACATATTTAAATCAGTTCATGTGAGTACAGTGGTTCAATATTAATATTATAAAGCGACGGGAATATTTTTGGTGCGAAATAACTACTTATATATTGATGGCCGATTTCAAAACACTGTTTCAGGAAACTTCGAAGCATAATGAATCAGCGTATCGAATCAGTGGTTCGGAGCGCCAAAGTCACGTGATTTCAGCAGTTTGGCGGTTTGACACGCGATCCGAATCATGATTCAACACGCTGATTCATAACGCTCCAAAGCTTCCTGAAGCAGTGTTTTGAAATCGGCCATCAATATATAAGTCGTTATTTTGTTTTTTTGCCGCACCAAAAATATTCTCATCACTTTATAATATTAATATTGAACCACTGTACTCACATGAATTGATTTAAATATGTTTTTAGTACATTAATGGATCTTGAGAGAGAAAATGTCATTGCTGGCTATGGAGGCCTCACTGAGTCATCAGATTTCAACAAAAATATCTTAATTTGTGTTCCGAAGATTAACGAAGGTCTTACGGGTGTGGAACGGCATGAGGGTGAGTAATAAACGACATTATTTTCATTTTTGGATGAACTAACCCTTTAAAATTAGGTAAATACAGCCTCAGATGAACAACAAAACATGACATATTACACTGTGTCATTATTTATTTAACAAAAATAAAGCCAAAATGGAGAAGCCATATGTGACACTAAGTACACCGTATTATTTAATAGCTTGTTTAGCAGAAATAACTTGAAGTAATAATTTTCTGTATGACCCTCACATCGAATGACTTTTGGCCCGCTCTTCTTCACAACTTTGCTTCAGTTCTTTGAGGTTTGTGGGCATTTGTTTATGCACAGCTCTCTTAAAGCATTTCAGTCGGGTTGAGGTCTAGACTTTGACTGAGCCAGTGCAACACCTTGATTATTTTCTTTTTCAGCCATTCTGGTGTAGATTTGCTGGTGTTCTTGGGACCAATGTCATGCTGCATGACCCAATTTCGACCAAGCTTTAGCTGTCAGACAGATAGCTTCACATTTGACTCTAGAATACTTTGTTGTACAGAGGAGTTCATGGTCGACTCAATGACTGCAAGGTGCCTGCAGGTCCCGTGGCTGCAAAACAAGCCCAAATCTGTGCTGATATGCTGCGTTTGGTTTTCACCAAACGTGGCGCTGTGCATTATGGCCAAACATCTCCACTTTGGTCTCATCTGTCCAAAAGGGCATTGTTCCAGAAGTCTTAAGGTTTGTAAGCCTAAGCTGTGCTGCCATGTTCTTTTTAGAGAAAAGAAGCTTTCTCCTGGCAACCCTTCCAAACAAGCCATACTTGTTCAGTCTTTTTCTAATTGTACTGTCATGAACTTTAATATTTAACATGCTAACTGAGGCCTGTAGAGTCTGAGCTTGGGGTGAATTTGCAGGGACGTCCACTCCTGGGAAGTCTGGCAACTGTCTTGAATGTTTTCCTCTTGTGAATAATCTTCCTCAATGATAAACTTCAGATGGTCTTGTAACCCTTCCTAGATTAATGGGCATCACTGAACATTGTTGATGTCTTTTCTCCTTGGCATTGTGTTAAAACACACCTGAATGCTCCAGACCAGCAAACTGCCGAAACATCTGCTATTATAGAGTTGGTCATGCTTGCTGATGATCAATAAATCAAAGGCATTTGATTAGCAGCACCTGACTGCTTCTTACCCTCTTCATTCCTTTGGAAGCAGTAAAGGTGTACTTAGTTTGTCACCCATTGGCTTCTCCATTTTGGCCTAGTTTTTGTTATATAAATAATGACACAGTGTAATATGTCATGTGTTGTTGATCATCTGAGGTTGTATTTACCTCATTTTAAGACCTGCCAAAGACCAGATGATTTTTATTATGTCCTGATATGTAAAACCATATAATTCAATATATATAGTAACATAGTAACACTCGGTTGCCTGAAAAAGACAGCGTTTCGTCACCACCAAAGTTAAACAACCTAGAGTTGACAGCCTGCACTCCATTAAAACTGGGTGTGCTGAAGTGTACAGATAACATTCTTTTTCAGTGAAACATTGTAATAAAAATGGAACAATACTGCCTTGAGAATACAATCAAAACACTTGCTGTCATATTTCAACAGTTTCACAATCAAGACTGTTGCAATACAACAGCAAAGTAATAAAGTAGTCCCAGTTTCAAGAGAAATTTTAATCATAAATCGTAAATAGTGCAGAAAAATAACAAAATACACTATATCTGAAAATGACTTAAGCAAAACTAATCTACGGGCATAATTATAGCTGCACACAATAGCAACAAACTGAGCATAAAGAAAAAGTAAACCACAATATAAAAAAGAGCATTACAGTGACACTCACTGTTGTAGAATGAGTTCAGTTTGGATCTTGATTCCTCAGTTGTCGTAAAAAAGCTTAAAGATTAATATTCTGAATGGTAGGAACACATTCCTGAACTGGGTGAATGAGCGGTGGCAGGGTGAATATGGCAGTCACAGAGAGGGGAAGGAAGTCACTGCCCACTGCTAAAGCTCAGGAAAGAGCCATTATAATGTGCCATTTACTTATCAAATGAAACAACTATTGAGGCTTTAATCATATGATCGAACAAGAATCTGTTGTTTATCTCAGTTTAGTCTTTTACAATTCATACAATTCAATATTTTCAACATTCAACTTGATTGGGCATTTTAGACCAGCTGCCTACACATTTAATGACTTTTTATGACATTTTAAATCTTTTTATGACAGTGATGAAAATACGAACAAGAGAGAGACTCTACAAAATAAGGAAGGAGAAAGATGAAGAGAGAAGTAGTAGAAAATTTAAATTTCACAAATATACAAAAGGAAGGAAGTGCAGCTGTATTATACTGTATCATCCATCCACTCTTTTTCCAAACGGCTTATTGGGTCACAGGGATAAATAGTGCAGAACAATGACAAAATACACTATTCTGTCTGAAAAATGACAAAACCAATCTACAGATTTAGTGGAACTATAATTGAAAGTGTCACTCAATGGCTATCCTGTAAAACTCAATAAGTTCAGAATACTCAAATTATTTAAGTAAACTAACTCATTTTTGTTTAAGTTAGTAGAACTTAAAATTTTTGTAACAAGTGGGGCGGGGCCAAGAGCCTTGGAAGCGGACCAAAGCCAATGTGGCGCACATGTGTATCTCATTATTAATCACGTCACCGGCATCCCTTCTTCCCCACATTTCTCAGCCTCGCCCCACTCATTATAATGTTAATTACATTCAGTTCATTTACATAAACATCACATTCAGATCTTGGTTAGGGTAAAACGTCCCCCTTCTGTTTTTCCTAAAATAACCACTAGATTGAGTCAAGATACGTTTTTGTTGTTGTTTTGGACTACGTTGACAAGAGTGATGTAGAAGTATTTACTGTGAAGCTTTCACTGGCAATGTACTTGAGAGAAAACGGATTTCATGGTAAGTGATCTAATTTTCAGCAGTAAGACAATAATTGTTTTAAAGCCTGATGTTTTGCTGAACATCACAGTTATATATGTATTGCAATAGTAAGGCCTGTAGTTAGGAAGTACATGTAACTTAAGGAAAATATAATTTTAGAATGACTTTTTTTTTTTTTTTCAAACACTGAGGAAAAATGCCCCCTTCTCACTATCATAATGACTGTAGTTACTCTGTTCTGAACATCAGATCCTTTGTTTTTCCATCAAATGTAATCTAGGTGGTTGAATAAAAATATTTGGACTTTATATTTAAAAATTACCTCAAGTTAACACCAGCTAGCTAGTTAGCTAGCATCAGCTAGCAATACTTTTCAAATAGTCTATTATAATTTTGTAATTCATAATTATTGGTTATGTTTAAGGCTTTTTATTTTAGTTGTGGTGGTACTAGTAGTAGTAAATTTTGCTGTAAATGTAAAAAGCAAATTGTTTTGACAGAGTGGGGGCATTTTACCCCCCTCTACCCTAAATGTTAGATACCAAATAACACATGCTATTATAACTATCAAAGAGACTCTCATTATATATTTGCATGTATATAATCAAACAACATACAGTATATATTCAGTCTTATTAGTTTTGCAGCCCATCCTCAACCTAACCACAGGATCTACTCTTCACCACAATGGTAACCCATATTTATATCTCCCTATGTTAATCTTGTGCAAAAACACACAAAATACCACTTATTTCAACATTTATTTATACAGTCGGATGCAAAGCAAGCTGGGAATTTGAAAATCTGCTGCAACTCAAAAAAAAAAATTGAGTTCACACAACTTTTTTCTTTGAAGTACAATAATCTTTCATTATTATTTGAGTGAAACAAACTCATTTCTTTTAATTAATTTCACTGTTCAGTTTTGCAGTGTACAAAGTGCGCATTACGACAAATTTAAGACATAAAATAAGTGAATGTCATTATAAAAACAGTGTATTATAGTGACACCACTGTTGTAGAATTAGTTCAGTTTGGCTATTGACTCATTTGTAGTTTAAAACATAAAGATTCAATTTCCAAACATTTGTATGTATTGTCTAGGCAATGCTAGAGTCTATCCCAGCATCTCAGATTGTAGGCAGGGAAACATCCTGGACGTATGGCCAGTCAATCACAAAACACACACAAATATTCACACTCACTGACAGTTTAGTGTCTCCAATTCACCAGATCACCCAGAGGAAACCCACGCCAACACAGGGAAAAAGCGGGAGTCAAACTCATTATGTTAAGTTATGTTAGTATATGTTCCCATTCACATTATTGTTAAAAAAAAGTTTTGTCCTAATTTTGCTAAATGTCATCCAGTGTTATCCAGTATAAGAAATACTCCCAACATTTATTCTTTTATTTCCAGAGTTCAGTCTAAAGTATACGGATATATTCTAATACTTTTGAACACAGGCCTATACGCAACATTTAACTAGAACTTGTTGGACCCAGGTGAAATGTATCTAGAAAAGATGATGAAATACACAATAATTGAACTTGCCTTTTTCACACTCCACTCTCAATTCCAATCCTCCTGTTAGGCTGTCTTGTCCAGTTCTGCGGTATTAAACAATTAAGTCATTGTCTTGTGCTGGAATTCAAAAATAGTTGGACACAAAGACCACGCCACTTAGACAGCTCTCCTCGAAGTGTTCCTTCAGTATGACGAGAAATGTTAGGCACCTGCCACACCTCAATAATACACAAAACAGTTTCTGCATATGCCCTTACAGAACTAGGTGCACACTTCATATGATGATCAACTGGTGAAGGAAGAAACATCAAGTCAAATATAAGATATTCAAATACAATCTTAAGGAAGAGTTAAATATCATTGTTGTTTAAGTGCTGAACAGCTTCCTTCTTGCTCTTGAAATATACTCTGCTGTGATGAGCAACATACAGATACGACTGGAAATTACAACAGAAACTAGACTTGCCACACTACTGTTCAAATATCAGTGGTAACCTGACACTTAGGAAATGTGTGTTTATTTATCATTTTAAACTTCATTTATTTATTTAAATTTGTAATCTTTGTTCAGTAGTGTATAATATTTGATATATTCCAACTAGGCCTACCTATTTGTTTGTGTGTGAACCAAAAGAATACTTTTCATTTCATGCCAACTTTAATTCACTGGTTAACTATTAACAATGTTAAATAGTTCAAATGATAAATCCTAGACTTACATTGTGGTTATTTTTCTAAAATAAAATCTTTACTGTTTATCTGAAAAAAGTCATATAGATTTACATTTACATTTACATTTATTCATTTGGCAGACGCTTTTATCCAAAGCAAAGTCTAGGATTTATCATTTGAACTATTTAACATTGTTAATAGTTAACCAGTGAATTAAAGTGAGGAATACAGTAAGCATATACTGTATATATGCCTATATAATATATATATAATATGTATATAATATAGGCCTACTTTAGAAATGGAATTCATATATATATATATATATATATATATATATATATATATATACACCAGCCATTAAACTGTTTTTGCAAAAATAGGCAGTTATGATACCAAAATTTTAGATAGCCTTCCAGTGAAAATTTTCAGGTACATAAATTGAATAAAGTAGGCTAATCAAATGATAACACTGCATAGTCTTCACTTCATAAATGAAACATATAATCCTTATTAAAGTTACAAAAGTTATTCAGTCAAGAGCAGTGAGTGATTTTTCTGTCTTTTGTTGTTTGATTAACATTAAGGACACAGACGGCAGCAGGTATATATTGGGCTGCTGTCACTTTAAGAGCTAATGCACAGATCCAATATACACATGCATTTTCTTACTCAACTGTTTATATTCACTTGAGACATAACTGACTATATTTCAAGGATATTCAAGCACAAGAAGATGTAAAAGAGAGTTCAATTCAGTATTCGTGCGCTGTCTTGAGACACAGCTTTCTGGGTGCTCGCTTCGGATGTTTGCGCACAGAGCAAGTAACGAATCGAGTTCCCTTTTGCGTTTTCATGTGCTTAGATATTTCAATTGACCATTCGCAAGGACCTGCCCCCTTTAGTTACTGTTGCTATATCCGACAAGCCATGCGACCTCTCGCCAAACATCATGTTTTCACGCAGTGAACACAGGATTTTTAAAGAAATTTAAACAATAAATACCGTTTTGTGGCTCTTTAATGTGTTGTGACAGATCGCTGTAGCGCCTCAGTTCAAGCGGCTCGTGAACCAATCATCTCTTCCTACTAGTTCATATATAGCATCAAATAAACATGAATGAACATCAAACAGAATGTTGTTTCAATCGTGGAAAGACGATTGGTGTCAATACACACCATTTTTCAAGTTCAAGTCCACCTAGTTAATCTGCTAACTCCCCTGACTGCTTTGTCGGACAAAATGGCGGATTCGGTGTTATGATTGGTTAGATCGTCTGTCAATCAAACTCCTGGCGAAGGGCAAGGCTTAAATTTTCATGACGATGCAGTGCTGGCCCATCAACTGTCCCGAGTGTCGTTCACGCTTGTTCACGTTAATGTTCTTACAACATTGCACTGCTAGAATTCATAAAAATATTACCAGCAAATGGCGATTGACACCATTTCATATACTCGCCAACATGGATTTTTACACATTCGGAGCTTGGCGAGGCCCTGAGTGTAAATATCGGCCTGCTGCTCCTCACAGTATGACTAGAAAACTAAAGCTATATCTCCTGGACTATTTAATCTACAAATTAAATGTTAATGTCTAAAAAAACAAACAAACAAATAGAAAAAATGATACTACCAGAGTTGTAGCAAGAAAACTTGTACTATTCCCTGATTCTCCTTATGTTTTTTTTTCCCCAAGAACAAACATAAGGCGATACCAGACTATTCAAATGATTCTTATTCAAATGTTCATTTATTTATTTTTTATTGTGAATCAGAACAGTCTACGATCAAAACATACAGTAGCTACACAGCAAAGCGTAGTTCGATTCTCGAATAACCGACTCTTCTGAAACGGTCCAAAAGGCTCATAAAAGCAAGACCAGTTTAAATCATTCTGAGGAATTCTTCAAAGAATAAACTCTCTGCATCCATAGGTGTGGTTACTGAATCAACATCTGACTCACTTACTGAAATACAAGTTTACTTTTGAAATAGAGCAAGTTTGCACTTGCGATTCATAAAACCTAAATCGGTATCATTACTGACTAGATGTTCATATGACAGCGTGGACAGATGCAGATTTTTAATGATTATATTTTAATAAAAACAAATGTTGTGCCGCTCCACAGCGCCGGGTGGCGGCGCATGACATTGAAAGTGAATGTTGACAGCACAGCAGCGCTATTTACAATGCACTGCAGGGTAAAGCTGGCGGGAAGCATATGGTACTCACATTTCACTTTTTAATTACATAATTTTTGTCTTTTAGGAGTGTCCATATAATGCTAAATTAGGCGCAGGTTTGTTTTGTTTTTGTTAAAGTTACGGTCGCAACATTTTCTTCACTTCCGCATCTGTTAATGTAGGTAAAGGACGGATATTTTGAAGAGAATGGAGGATAACAAGGTAAAGTCAAAAGTTACTACACTGACCAACTCCAGAAATCAACGAAACTTAATAATGTGCTTGATTTACTCATCTGTTTCTACAGAATTGCACAGGTCCTCTTATGATTGCGCTGCAATATAATGACCTATTTGACTTGTTATCAATCTCGACGTCCACAAACACAGACGCACTAGCCAAAGGCAGAGCATTCACTTTTATTAAGGTAGGAATAAAGTTATTGGGTGTTATATCATATACATGGCCATATTCAGATGAGACTTATTATGAAATTCTTGCTGTGAATATAGGCTGTGCAAACAGTGAATGAGAGACTTGTGGACCAGAACAAGACTGAATCTTTGCTTTTTGAAGTGATTCTCATTGCAAAGGAGTGTTCAGAAGAAATCAAAATGAAGATAGTTGAGAGTGTAAAGCATTATGGTGAGTTCACTTTGGTTAATATGATGCTTACATACATATAAACTATTTTTCTCTCTTTCATCAAGTGGTCATAGGTGCTCCCAAAAATGTGTAATATTTAATATTACTTACCCCTGCTATTTGCAGTCCTGTTACAGATTATTTTTTTTATTTATTTTTTTTAATGCAGTTTTGACTTTTTATTAATTATTAATATTTATTTTGACTGGCCAGAATCGCCATTTTATGGCAGGTGATAGACATTTAATGTCTTTAAAATTACTTTTTTTTTTCTTTATTCTATTTTTATGTTATATAATTTGTCAAAATATCTAAGATTTCTCATAATTTTATATTAATAAAACATTCGGTTTGTGCTGTTATTACTAAAAAACAAAAATTCTACATCATATTCTTATGCAGTTGTTGTTAAAATATGATAAATTAAGTGCTTATTTATCCCATATGCTTATATTTCTTTGATTTTTTTCTATCACTAGGTCTGGAAATAGGCAAATTTTACTTTTGCAAAGAGGAAGAACTCATAAATACTCTTCAATCAAACAAAGTTAAACTGTTCCTCTCTACTGACAAGGATGATGTCTATAAAGCTCTGCATACTGGTAGATCACCTCATGATGCATGAACGTTTAACAAGTTATTTCAAATAAATAGATTTTGAATGCATTAAAACACATTAGTTAGTTAATGTTTGCACATTTTGTTGAGTTTAGGAATTCCAGCTGCTTTGCTGTACGATCAGGCTGATCATCACGTCCTCAATCAGCTGAAGGTCATTTTCTCAGGTGATGTTGTTGGTTTCTCTGAGGATTCACTTGATAGTCTATCAGATTTTGGATTCAGTGAAACCCAAATCGAGACCTTCAAAGCAGCAAAGGTAATTTATGGAGTATTTGTATTTCTACTACTGATGATACATTATCTTTTTTTTAATTAACAAGGTACATTATTCATATTAACCTAGTCTAATGTTATCAGATCTGCATGAAGGAGTTTGCCGTTCTGATCGGTCAGATGAGGAGGAGGTTCGGGCATGAGAACAGCCCTCTCTGCACATGTGTCTTAACTGCGTGGGGCTCTCGAAACATCTGTGCCACAGCCCTAAAAACTCTTCGGGAATGGGGTCTGGATGTGGACGAGGTGCATTGTCTGGCTGGAGCTCCTTGCAGCCCTATATTGGCTGTAGTTAAACCCCACATACTGTGGGACGGTGGCCTTCACAACATGAGGGACTTGTCCGCCCCGACCTGAGAGTCAATAGCACTAGGCTGGACACACAAGTGTTGCTTTCCTTTACTTTTCATTTTAATCAGGTGCCAATTCTGTTCTCTTGCTGTTACACTTGACTTTGCATTTACTATTCAAAAGGGTTATGTTGTAAAATAAGGAGCATTCATATAAGGTGATTTGGGTTTAATAGTGATTCCCATCGCTATATATAGTTTGTATGAACTGTTTACAAAAAAAAATACATGGTCTATAATAGAAAATCAGCACATAATGTCGGAAACAATTTAAAACAAGTTTAAATATCCCCAAAATCTACTGAATTCAAATGCAGTACAAGACAACATTTAAGCAAAATCTAAGCATAAAACATGTTAATAGAATTTATATATACACTGAAAATACCAAAATCTAATTCACAGAGTTAACATGCTTGCACCATCATTAAAGTTGATCCTAACAAGTCTTTGGTTGAAATTCAGTAAGGCACTACTGTTATCTAAACAGCTGTGATTTCATTTTTGGCTCAAATTATGTGAAACATGTTATAATATTAAAGGGATGGTTGAATCAAAATGAAAATTCTCTCAAAACACGGATACATTTTTTAAAAATGTGTTCCACAGAAGAAAGAAATTCTTGCAAGTTTGGAATGACACGGGTGAGAATTTTCATTTTGTGTGAACTATACCCTTTAAGAGTAAAAGTACATTTCAAGCAATAATACTTGTGTATTTGTCAACATCAGTAACAATTTATGCATATATCAACAATAATGACACTGGCAAAAGTAAATTGTCATGCAGTAACATATTTGCAAATAAAATAGGTGATTGTCTTTGGCTCAACATAGTAAAACACTTATACATATTGATATAAACATAAAAATCAACCACAGTATGAAATGTAAAAAAAGAAAACCAAAAAACCTACATATCACAGGTTTTGAAATCTCAGATGGATCTCTAATAACAGTAAACACAAATGTGAAAGTTGCACATTCATACAAACATTTTAGAGATTAAAATGAGAATACAAAAATATATTTAAACTTCCAAAGTAATTCATCCTTCATCTTCATCGTTTTTATGTGACAAGGCTACGGGTACCACTTTCAAACAGTAGACACTGCAATGATACTGTACATATGAAAATCAGAATACTTTTGTTTGTATTTAAAATGGTATGCAGTTTTACCGCTGGTTCTCCTTTATGCTGAGCATAAAGACTAGCAAAGAATAAAATAATTCAGCCAAAAACAGATATGGAGAGGTTTTTAAAAATCTGAAGTGATTTATGGTCCTCAAACGTAGATGCCTTCAGGATTCAAACCTGAGGAGATTGGACTATGGAGTCCACGGATGCTGCCAACCACTGGATAAGATAAACCTGGTCGTTTCAACGAACCATTTAATGCAGCAAAGTCTGGGAAATGAAAGAAAACAATTAAATTACATCTTGTTAAAGAAATTTGTCTTATATCTCATTGCACTAACAGAGATTTTAAGAATATAAAGTATAATCAAGGTCAAAGAAGAAAATTTGAAGAATAGACTCAATGTAACTGATAAACTCAGCATGCAAACAAAACGAGTACAGTCTTGACCAGATATTTGCATACATCTTTGCTTTATTCCAGTTACTTGTTTGGAATATCATACTACTATTTCTGCAATATATAGTATGTATACAATGCATAGTATGCCACTTTTCTTAATACATGGAATATGCGAATACAACAGGGCACACAGAGTTAAATACAGCACCCCATAATGCAATGCACTTGATGCATTTCCATTGTGAAAAAAGATTAATTATTTGATCAGATAGCAAAAAGTAGTATGGAGGCTAATATTTCATTCCTATATGTAGCCAAGCCTTTGGATAGTGTAAACCAGGGGTGCCCAATCCTGTTCCTGGAGATCTATCTAGCTGCAGAGTTCAGATCCAACCCTGATCCAACTGTAATTATAAAGTGCTCCTGGGGCCAGTTGTTCAAAAGTAATCTGATCGGATTGGATCAAATCTTGAAAATGGGTTGTTCAAAAGTAAAAAAGTATTCTGAAATCAGATTAGACCACAAAATCCAATCTTGGTTTTGATCTGGATAAAATAATCAGTTTGTGTTGTTCAAAACGTTTTAGTAAGATTGGGATATCTTTGATCCAAAAAAAATCTAGATTATACTCAGGGTTCCCATGGGACATGGAATTTCTGGAATATCATGGAATTTTAAAAGGTCTATTCCAGACATTGAAAGTCAGGGAATTTTATATATTTTTTGACCAAGTCATGGAATATCAGGGATTTTTGTTTGTCCCTTTAAATTTTAGTTTCCATTTATCAAAATGTAATCTTTCTATACTGTTTTTTTTTTTAATCGCGTGTCACGCATTTTGCATATTATTATAGTTAGGTTATTTGTCAGTGGCATTTTGTTCCCTTCCCACTCGTCAGCTGGCAATCACTTAAGTCAAATGCAGTCAGCTGTACCTGTTTACTAAGGCAAGCATGCCAGGAAAATGCAAATTTCAAGAGCTTTGGCTACAAAATTACCACTTCAAAGACTATCCTAACCAGCCGTGACACGAAAAAGGATTCTATTTTTGAAATGGTTTCTATACTTCTGGGATTTTGCAGCTAATAGTTCAGGTCATAGAGAGGGAACAGGGACATAAATGCACAATGAAAAGTATTTATTGCTTACAGTTTTGAACGTTCGTTTCCTTTAAATTACCCATTGTTGCTCTCATAGTGGCTATTAAAGTCATGCAAAATGATATTCAAGCTCAAACAAGTGTATTTCATGACAAAGATTGTCAGTCACTGAGTATGTATTTTGAATAATGTTTTACGGTTTAATTTTGTTTGATTTTCGCGTTTAGCTGCGAACAGAGCCCACCCGCACTCTGTTATGATTGGCTGTGATTTATGATTGATCTTGTCGTCTTGTAGCTTTGTCATGTCTGGTTAGGACCTTAGGACACGGTAAGCTAAAAAAAAAAAAAAAAGAAGTACACGGTAAGTCGCCTTTTCACTGCACACGACATTAGGATATGACTGTCGGATTTGGCCCCCTAGTGGCAGTCGCACAGAATTTTCAATTTGGTCATGCGTTGCCGTTACCGTTGTTTATTCACCATGGTAGAATGAATAAATATGAATAAATTAATATACACGTTGGATAAATTATCAACATTACTTCTGAAGGAAAAATATTATGGGTTTTCCAGGACTTAATTAATAATTATTGAATAATTATTTCATATCATTTCATTTATTCATAACCATTTTACAGAAATAGCCTAGTGTCAAACAGTCTAAGACGGTCTGCAAAAACTAAATGTGAAGAAATAAAAAGACTGAATGATGAACTTGACAAACATAAAATCTTCTAGAGCGTTTAACCCCTGAAAGCATAAAAACTATAAATTAATTTCTGTAGAAATAGTACAGAAAAATATCAAAGTGCATTTAACAGGTAAACGCAAAAAAAAAAAAAAAGTGTGTATGAGAGTTTTGTACTAAAAATGTCTGTGAACAAGTAAATAAAGCTTGCAAATGGATGGTTTTAAACTACTGTCAATGGCTGATTTTTGTCTGCTCAGTGCTCAGCACAACAGCGGCCTGTTTTTCCGTTCATTATAGGTCATGGAAATTCAGCTTTTTATTCATTGAAAGTCATGGAAAAGTCAGGGAATTTGACATTTGGCTTAGAGTGGGAACACTGTATACTGATCCCATCAGAAAGGTGGATTTCAGGAACAAAAAATGTAATAAAACTTTAAAACTGGTAAAAAAAAAAAAAAAAAACATTTTTATCATGTAATATACATACACACATTTTTTAACTGTCAAAGTAACAAATTAGAAGTAGACATTAGGCTACATATTTAGCCTTTCGGTAAGGTACTGTAAAGTAAAAAAGATTTTGGTGCCATAAAATAATCCCCAAACAGTTGTAAATATCAAAAATATTATATTTGATTCAAAGTGTTTGTCATTGTTTGTAAACTACATTGGCACAATCATAAGAGATGAACCAGTCAGAAGTTCTTTGCGAGTGAACGCAAAGTTTCTCGAGTGAACGCTATGCAGAACTTTTCGGAGAGCGCAAATACATTGAAATGTTTTTTCGCCCCCATCTCATATTCCTTCTATCACCATGTCCCTTTAGGGGCTCCGTAGAGCACTAGTAATCCAGATTTGGTAATCTGAAAAATTGTGTATCTGGATCAGGGTGATCCAATCCAATTTTGCTTTGAAAAACCAGCACAAAAGTAAGATGGATTATCTGATCCTTGATGGCAAAACGGGATTTCCAAATCCAGATAATTCTGATCCAGATTAAACTTTTTGAACAACTGGCCGATAAAGATCTTAATTAGCTGCCTCAGTTGTGTTTGATCAGGGTTGGAGCTGAACTTTGCAGAAAGGTAGCTCTACAGGAGCAGAATTGGGCAGGAATAACACTTACAATACCAACTCCAACCACAAGGTGGCACTTTGTATTAGTAATATATATAAAAAAAAAAAGGAATCACTTTATACTTTAGAGGCATCTACAAACAGAAGGCTTGCAACTGCAATGTGTTTTTTTTTTTTCCCTAGGATTGACGTCATTAAAGTTAAAAAGAAATAACAGATTTTTTTTGTACTGGACAGAGTAAATGATAGAGGTAGGACTGTTGAGTTAGTCATTGCAACTATAATCTGTCACAGCACACAACTCTCAGCAGTGCTTCTGAATCACCCTCAGCTTTATATGGTTTACAGGAAAAAACATTTAACTGTCCTGCCCACAAAAAACATTATTTTTTTTACTTTTTTAAAAGCAGACTACAAGGGCCTGCAGTTTTGGCACTGCACGAAATTGAAACCAGATGTGGTCTTGCCATTAATGACACTTTCTAAAACGCACTCATTACTAATTATGGTTGAGGTCTTGTCGTCATTCATGCCGAGTGCTAGCAGTATCCATATTGTGTGGAGCTATTCTGAACCACAGACTATTTGGTTCTGATATGGGGCTTTGGATATGTTGTCAGTAAAACAGATACCTTTATCTCCAGTTGTGTTGCTAGAGTCCTCATCGCCAGGCTCCACAGGCAGAACCGTAACTTTGGTGCCTGTTTGTTGGATGAACTGCTGAAGGTTTACCTGCCTCAACTCTTTCGTCAGCTGCTCCAGCTCGTACTGACTCTCCTGGTGGAAAGAGGGAGGAGAGGGTACTAAAGAAATGTTTGTGTAGTGTTGCAACTGGCATTGAGCCTGCACCGATGCGATTACAACTGGCTAGTAACAATCCTCCAATGTACGTACAAAAAATTAGCTCATGAATCCAAACACATGCGTCATTTTTGCATTTACAGCAATCGCAAGTGAGAATGTTTTAGACAGAACCCTGTTGAAAAGAGCAGCCAAGACCATCATGAATTTCTAGTTAGTGCCAGTTTGGTCCTAGTCTAGTTCACCATTTGTTGAAACTAGTCAACCAGCATGGAAATTTTGTTGGTTTAATTACTTAAGAAGCCTGATGGGGGACAACAATGAGTCAAGGTTTGGCTGGTTAGCCTGGTCCATTTAGTCCCTGCTGGTAGATTCAGATATTTTTGGATGGCTCTTTAAAGTGTTAAATAGAAACGCTCCCCGCTGCCTTTGACATCACAGCTCAGGCTAGTCGCTAATGAAAGACTTTACACTTTCTTGTGGAGCCTTCAGATAATGCTATTAAACAGCATTGTCAACACGTTTAAAGGGATAGTTCACCCAAAAACGAAAATTCTGTCATCATTTACTCCCCTTCATGTCGTTCCAAACCTGTAAAAGTTTCATGAAGATATTCACAAATGAAGATATTTGTAATGAAATCTGAGAGCTTCCTGTCCCTCCATTGACAGTCTACGCAACTACCACTTTGACGCTTTAAAAAGTTCATAAAGAGACCGTAAAACTATGAGTGGTTTAGTCAATAAAAGTCTAAATTAAATCTGTTCATCATAAAGCGATCGTGTCTCTTCAGAAAATCTGGACTAAACCGCTCAATTCATATGGATTATTTTTACGATCTCTTTATGAACTTTTTAAAGTGTCAGCTGTCTATGCAGGGACAGAAATCTCTCAGATTTCATTAAAATATCTATATTTGTATTCCAAAGATGAATGAAAGTCTTACGGGTTTGGAAAGACATGGGTGAGTAAATGATGACAGAATTTTCATTTTTGGGTAAATTAACCCTTTAAAGCAGGGGTGGGGATAGTTGATCCTGGAGGGCCATTGTCCTGCAGAGTTTAGCTCCAACCCTAATTAAACACACCTGAAGCTAATCAAGGTCTTCAGGATTACTAAAGTTACAGGCAGGTGAGTGTTTTTTTCAGGGTTGGAGCTAAACTCTGTAGGACAATGGCCCTCTAGGATCAATGTTCCCCACCCCTGCTTTAAAGGCTGCAATACATCACATGACTTTTAAAACTGACATGATTTAATTACTCTGCATCATAAACTTGCCGAATTTGTAAATGGTTACAGAGAAAAACTAAACAACTGAGATTCACACACTACCAGACTTTCAGGTCATTCCGAACACAACAAACTCTCACAGAAACATGCCCCTCATTGCTAAGAGATGCATGATAAATAAAAAAAAGTCTTCTAAAATTGGCTCAAAACATGTTTGATATCCTCCAATTGGATGGATTCATAGTCTGAAGCTAAATACATTTTTTTTTTGCAAAATCTGACATTTGACAGCTAGCGTCGACTCACCCAGACTGCAAATTAAGGTAAAACTCTGGGCAAAAATTGTGCAGTATATATTCCAGCTTTTGTGCCCATGAGCAAAGATGGCTGAATTAAAATTGCATACTTCTGGGGGGTCCTGCACCAGCTGAACAACTGTCACTAAGCTGAACGGAAATCGAAAATGGTTTAATTCGGGTATTGTAGACTTCCTTGTAGCCAGAATACAACATACACTAATGAAAAGCAATGCTTGTCTTTATAGCAGAAATCAGAAGCACAAGACCACTGATTACCATTGCGCTCTTCAATTTTATATTTAAAATTTACATATGGATTACTCCATTTTTGGTTTGTTAACCTCGACATACCTGCAGTCTCTTGCATGACTCAGCCAGTGAGCGGTCCACTGCTCTTGAGCTGTTTTCAAGCTGGGCCGTGTGCTGAGCTTGAGCCTTGAGTTCTGCTTTTACTCTCTGAAGTCTAGCCTTCACCTCCCCTTCACTGGCCTGCTGGGTCTCTCTGATCTCTTTATGCTGCCTTTGAGCCTCTATCCCTGCCTCTACACCCTGCAGAGACATCATCCGCTGTTCCAGATCCACCTCACAACTGTGCAGCCGACTACTCAACTCCTGAATTCGTTCCTGTAGCTGCCTCTCGCTTTCCCGCTCGATCTGGAGCTCAGTTGCCCAGAATTCCTCTTCCTCGATCTCCACCTTGTTCCTTCGCACCTGCTTTTCCAATCTTGAAACCTCCTCGGTCATCTTCACATACAGTTCGTCATCCTCTAGTCCAACTCTTTTCTCAGTCAACATCCGAAGCTCTGCCTCGTATGCTTCAATCCTGCTGTCTAGAACTGAAAGAGTCTCCCTTTGCAGCCTCACCAGTTGGGTAAGATCCTCCACGCGTTTGCCTGATAATCGAGGGGACATTGATGGCGAACTGTGGGCACTTCTCACTAAAACCTCTCGTTGTTTGGCACTACTGTCGCCGAGCCTGCCTCCACTCAGGATGTCCCTCAGACTGCGGGGCACACCAGTGAAGGTCAGAGATTTGCGCCGTGGCTCACGCCGACGGAGGGAGCGGTCACCTGGGGCTCGGAGCTTGGCCATCAGTGGTAGGCTCTGTCGATGCAAGCCACGCTCTGGGCCCCGAGGAGTCAGCCCTTCAGTTGGGGGGTACTCATTGAGAGAGGGGCCCGTGCGGTGTAGGATAAACTGCACGTCACCGGCATACTGCCCCCACGTGTTCAAAGAGGCCACCGGACTCTCGTGAGGAACAAGATGTCGCTCGGTGTCCCTCCATTTTTCAATCAGTGTGTAGCGTCCTGTGCGACCTATAAAAAACAATAAAGTTTACATTGCTGAATGAGACTGCCAATAAGATTGGAACCATAGATTTTAGGGGTGTAACAATATATTGTGTCACAATATATCGCAATACAAAATGCAACAATATGTATCGTGGATAGTAACAATATGTACTGCGTACAGTTCACCCAAACTAAAAATTACTGTGAGAAAAATTCAAGTTTACAGAGTTTTAGTGTCAGTACTACAATAAATTAATATATATAATGTTGAATAATGTATAATAATGCGCCGCAATAAATAAGAAATATAAACATCGGTTTGTTGATGGACATACACTTGTTAATGCTGATGGTGAGGAATTACAGTTGCAACATCTCATGATGAACGTCATACTGAGTAGTGTTTTATCATTGGACTCGCGGTCAGATTGATATGGTAAAATTGATGCTATCGTTACGGTCTTTACAGTGTGTACAATCGCTAAGCTTTAGGAAGCCTCCGGAGCTGAATCAGTTATGGTAATGGGCGTTTGTTTTCTGCACACGCTGTAAGCGGTAGACTGGGCCGTCTGGCCAATCATAGCAGAGCAGGCTTGCGGAAAGGAGGGAATTAGAGAGACTGAAGCATCAGACGAGTTATTTGAGGATCACTTAAAAATGTGGTAATGTGCAATGTATATTATGAGAAAATTATAGCGTTTTTTGACCTTTGATGCATGCAACCTGTTATAGGACACCTCCAAAACAAAATTAAAGGGTTAGTTCACCCAAAAATGAAAATAATCGTTAATTACTCACCCTCATGTCGTTCTACACCCGTAAGACCTTCGTTCATCTTCGGAACACAAATTAACACTTTCAGTGCCCAGAAAGGTACTAAAAACATATTTAAAACAGTTCATGTGAGTTCAGTGGTTCAACCTTAACATTATAAAGCGACGAGAGTACTTTTTCTGTGCCAAAAAAAACAAAATAACGACTTTTTAACAATATCTAGTGATGGGCGATTTCAAAACACTGCTTCGAATCTTTTGTTTCAGATGATTTCAGCAGTTTGGCAGTTTTTTTTGGCGCACAAAAAGTATTCTCGTCACTTTATAATATTAAGGTAAAACCACTGTAGTCACATGAGCTGTTTTAAATATGTTTTTAGTACCTTTCTGGGCACTTAAAGTGTAAATTAACTTGCTGCCCTCACTGAGCCATCGGATTTCATCAAAAATATTTTAATTTGTGTTCCGAAGATAAATGAAGGTCTTACGGGTGTAGAATGACATGAGGGTGAGTAATAATGACATTATTTTCATTTTTGGGTGAACTAACCCTTTAAGAAGCCTGTGCATAGCAGCTTTGTCTTTAATAACATTAGATTTTGGCCAAATTACAGAAGAAGAAAAAAAACTGATTCACTGCAGTAAACTTTATAACCTGTAATTTGATGAAAACCTAATCCAATGATGCACTTACTGCCTCAAATGTAGCAAATTCTAATGACGGACAAAACCGGATTTCTCAGAAATTCACTGGTCAAAAACTTTCTCCATTTGAAGCTTTATTTTGGCATTATGGTAATAATATAATGACACACGCAAGTGTCTGACAATATATAAAGCCACAATATCAACTTTGACAACGTAGTGTTTAATTATTTATATATGTTTATTTATGTATAATTATAATTATAGTGATATATGCCCCTTTTTTACATTTGAGCTCCTGCACTCTCTGCATGTCCCTGCTCCACTACCATATTATTAACTACATGGCAAAACAACTAAATAATTCTTCTTAATACGGTCAGAGCACTTTATTTGAAGATATACATTTAAAATAGTGAGCAATGAATTTTTGTACTATTTTTCCCTCTGGAAAAAGATTCACATTACTCCCAAAACTGTGAAAGAGGATCAAGGTGTTCTTAAGAGTTTTTTCTTTCAGTAGAATGAGTCAGATTTTCCATGTCAGTGGGCACTTTGGTTACGCCTGCGCGTTTCACACTAATACAAGAGGGGGCCCTTAGATTATACCAGTCTGAGTGCAGCTGAAAATAGAATCAAACGGTGACGTCGACAAGTAAGGTTTGAATCAAAAACTAATTGCTTTGGGTCCCCACTGGTGATGTAATTAACTGAAATCAGCTTTGTAGACCGTTTGTGCCTTTCCTTAAACTCCTTAAAATATGCCTGATGTCTTAGAAAAGCTGTTCCACTAGTCTCAAGCTGTTGGAAAGCCAATACAAACTCTCCTATACGTAATCTTCTTTTCAATTATAAAATGGATGATGATTACTCAGTCAACCTGGATGCCAGATAGTTTCAGCATTTATGGCATCTGCGTTAGCAACTATAGCTTCCATGATTTAAGTCTTCCATCCCACTGTTGGGGAGTAGTCAAAGCTCTTTTCCAGTAAAAAGCTATTTTTTCAACAGATAGCAGCAGCATGACAGAATTCTTTATCACTGTTTTTCATGTCTTATTGTGCTACTCCTTGTGTGTTGGGAAGCTTTATTCATTTTGGTGAATCAGTTTGTTCAGATGATTCATTTCATTGAACTATTCATTTGAAGGCTTGTTCCAATTCGCACTCTAAGCCCTCACTTTAGTCCACTCTTTAGTGATGTAATGCCGCTTTTGACTGTCAGGTAGAAGTCTGCTCAGCAGAAGTGTGCATCTAGGGTGCATAGCGGTCACAAAAAGAAGTGCTCATGAGCCAAACCTAAAAATGACAAAAGGGACACCCTACGGTCTTACGTACACGAGGACGAGTATGTGGCGGCCATTTTAAGTCCGCAAGACCACAAGTGTACATGAAGTGTGTCTTTTGGGACAGGGCCTAAATAGTATTCCCAAAAGTCTCTGTGCAGAGTTTTAATTGAACTTATTTGTTGCAAAATACAAATTTAGTTTACTACCGTTACTTATAACTAAGTTTCCCATCATGAATATCAATTAGGATAAATCAGTTTTATTATTTGGGTTTCATGTAATTTTAAGTGTTCAAGTTTGATAATTGTCTAATTTGTTAAGTCATACTAAGCCATGCTTTTACAGCAGATTTAAATTTTGTTTGCCTACTTGATCATTATTTTCCTGTTTATCACTATAATACAACTTCCATACAACTTCTTAGAACATAACAGACTATGTTAAAGGTGCAATTGAGACTCCTTACCAATGGCTTGAGCCAGAGCAATGACCACTTCCTGGCAGGTTGTGGCCTCTGTGACCCCACAGACCACGCGCTGAACTCCATCAACCCACACCTTCAGCTCCATCCCGGGTCAAACTCTGCAAGGTCTGGGGCTGCTGGTCTGTGACGTCATTCCGTTCTGCTCCAGGGGTCCAGCGCTACAGCTGTCACCCCCTCACGGCAACTCTGCAAATGTACAACACGGGTTAGGAAACACCTGGGAATGATATGTTCACATCTCACCGCCTTATGCAGCTGCCAAAAAGTTTAGGCGTGTAGTTTGATCTTGTATTTTTGTACATTTTTAAACAGGACCTATTATGATTTTTTTATATTTTCAACTTTCTTTTGTTTGTAATGTTGCTGTTTGAGCATGAAAAAGGAAAGATACAAAGCACAAAGTCACTCCAAAGGGAGTTAATCTCTATCAGTGTGCACTGTTTCTGAACTCCTTGAAACAACTCGATTGTAGTCTGGAGTTTTCCTCTGGGAACGAACACGTCACAATATTTCTCCTTTAAATAATTCCCGCCCAAGGCATACGCAAAAAAGGAGTTAGGCCTGGTTGAGTTGCGTTAGTGTGTTGAAACTCATGGTTATGTAAGGGGTGTGATACTCAAAGCGCTTGATAAATCACAACACACTGATCCAACTGACCAATCAGAGCGCACTGAGCTTTTCAGAAGAAGTGGCTTCATAGAGACAGGAAAATATGTAAAAAAAATAATGTTTTTGAACATTCAAGCATGAAAACCTATGGAAGCTTGTTTCCACAACTAAAAAAATAAAGATACTTAAAACTTTTTATCTCACAATTCTGGCTTTTTTTCCCCTCGCAATTGCGAGTTTACATCTCGCAATTCTGGCTTCTTTTTTCAGAATTGCAAGATACAAACATAATTGCGAGAAATAAAGTCAGAATTGCGAGTTATAAACTCAATTTTGAGTTATAAACACAATTGCGGGATATAAACTCACAATTGCGAGAAAACGTCAGAATTGCGAGATACAAACAATTCTGAGAAAAAAGTGATTGTGTGTTATGAAGTCAGAATTGCGATATAAACTCGCAATTCTGACTTTATAACATGCGATTGTGAGTTTATATCACGTGATTCTGAGAAAGAAAAATTCAGATTTGCGATATGTAAACTCGAGAAAAAAAAAGTCAGAATTGGGAGATAAAAAGTCGCAATTACCTTTTTTATTTTTTATTCAGTGCTGGAAACAAGCTTCCATAAAAACCTATTCTAGTAGACCCCAAAATCAAGACTTTGTAAAAGGGCATAATATGGCCTCTTTAAGTCAAAGACACCATGTTGGCTGGTATTTCGTTTAGCAAGTCTGTTCATCACACAAAGCTGCAAATACAGAACAAATATGGATCACTTATATGGTGTTTTTTTTTAACTTAACAGCAGAAGAAATTCAAATGGGTTTGGAATGACAAGAGGGTATGTAAATGATGACAAAACCATTTTTGGATAAACTACCTCTTTAACACTATTCTTTTGCTACTTTATTTTCTTTTGCAAATGCAAACAGTTTATTCCCACAAGAGTTCAGTACTCTCTGTTCTCAACTGAATGTTTACTTTTAATGAAGTATCAAAGTGGCATTTATGGTTAGAATGCCATTAAAAAGAACTTTCATATACAATTTTCTAACCTTTTTTTTATTTGCTAAAACAAATATCCATTAACTTTACAAATCTGAAATGCATCTGTCTCGGAACAAAGACGAGTGTTATAATGAGAGCCTTTCCTAATCAGGAAAGCTTTGTAAAAGGAAATGACTGTGCTGTTAGCAGGAGACCTCTGTGCTTCCAGATGGACACATTTCCTTCCTCAGATTTCGGACTACTTGAACAATCAGCTCTTCTTTCAAAAAAAAAAAAAAAAACAAGAGAATGCTGTCTACAAAATGATTCAGTCACTTTGAAACAACAACTCACACGTTCCTAAAATAGCATATCTTCCAAGAAATGAATTGGCCATGAATCTGCGCTTTTTGTGGAGGTGTGCCGAGGGTGCGAAGAGGAGGAGGATAACATGAAAAACAGTTGGCCGCAGTGCGGACGTCCCGCTGGATACAGCGAGACCAGCTGGACCTGATATTGTGTTCCTCCCACTTCTGTGAACAGGTACAATTTTAGGACGACGGGTTGGCAAACATGCACACCTGAGCAGATCTTCAGCTTTGCTGAGAAAATTCACAAAATCAGTTAATTCTCTCAGCAAAGTAAACGTTACACATCCTGTGACGTAAAACAGTGAGACTCGTGTAAGATCCATTTGCAGATTTATTGAAGCAGTGTTGTTAGTAAGACAAAGCAAACAGTTATCCAAATTTGTTCAACATAAATCAAGCTTCAAAAATCAGAAAGACATAAGACGAGTGAAATCAAATGAGTAAATTGAGAGGACACAGCAATAGTGCAATAACACAGCAGAGTCAACTAGAATATACAGTATAGCGCTCTCCTCATGCATGTTAGCCATTTGTATTAGCCAAATTTTGTCTCCAAATGAAAAATAGTGCAGGCAAGGGAAGAGGAGCAGGGGATCTAAATTGCAGCAGATTTACAAAACCAAAAAAGCCAGTCAAGAAGGCAAGAATCAATGTAACAGCTTAATTTAAGCAAAGACAATACAATAGTGATGTTATGCCTGATATAGAGGCTTCAAAGCTTGTGTCGAGAACTTCAAGGGATAGTTCACCCAAAAATGAAAATTCTGTCATTAATTACTCACCCTCATGTCGTTCCACACCCCTAAGACCTTCGTTCATCTTCAGAACACAAATTAAGATATTTTTGATAAAATCCGATGGCTCAGTGAGGCCTGCATTGCCAGCAAGATAATTAACACATTCAGATGCCCAGAAAGCTACTGAAGACATATTTAAAACAGTTCATGTGGCAGTTCAAGCTACGAAGCTTTAAGAATGTTTCGAATCAGTGATTTGGAGCATGTTTTAAACTGCCAAAGTCACGTGATTTCAGTAAAGGAGGCTTCGTTACATCATAAGTGTTTCGAAATTTCAATGGTTCACCACTGGGGGGCGTGACTTTAACAGTTTGATACATGCTCCGAACCACTGATTCAAAACAAAAGATTTGTAAAGCTTCAAAGCTTCATGAAGCAGTGTTTTGAAATCACCCATCACTAGATATTGTTGAATAAAGTCATTATTTTGTTTTTTTGGCAAACAAAAAGTATTCTCATCAAAACGGCATTTTGGTGGCCTCAAAACACAAACTTTTGAAAACGGGTCTGCTTAAGCACCTAACAAGACTCGGGTGAACATAATCAATTAACCAATGAGTAACCACAGAAACCAACTAGCAACGGGAACATGAGAACCAAAGGAAATACAACATAAGAGTCTACACAACAACAAAAGAGTCTACAAAATAACCGTTACATCCACAATCTAAAGTCCACTTACAACAGGGCAGGTTGGACAAACAAAATAGTCATTCTGACTAAGTTTCTTGTATTTCAGAGTCCGATTTTTTTATCTTACAGTGTGACTGTAGATCTCACTGTAGCAACATAATGTGTGATTTTTTTTTTTTTTTTTTTTTACTTTATCTTTCAATTACCTTTTCATTTGTACTCTGAGGTGGAAACAGACTTCAATTTTTGGTTTGAATTCAGATTTATATAAGTTTTATTTATATAGCACTTTTCTATAACGCAAGGTCACTTTACAGAAAGAGTAACTTATAAATATTATCACATTAAATGAATGTTAAATTGACAGCACCAGTTTTATATATTTGAAGTGGAAAAAAATATATAAAAAATCTAATAAAATTCACTAGCTATGATTCATTTGGTGCTACTAGGTGCAGAAATACTTTTTTTCCATTGATTTAGTCTTTTTGTTTGACAACAAAGCTGCTGCTTTTTTGACTCACTTTATTAACTTAAAAAAAAATAATACATTTTTATAAGCAAAATTTTTGTTAACATGCCAAAATGAAAAGATTATGCATAGTCTACCTTCATACAATTTATTTCTTTTGCTCTCCCTATTTCTTTGAAAAGGTTCTAATATCAATACACATCCGTTCTTTTCATCTGTTCATTATGTTTATAGAGCTTTGAGTTTGGCTCCAGAGGAGGGACAGGGACGATTTACTGACTGTATGGGGCACTGGGCTGGAAAAGTAAAGCACTGCTGCAGCCAAAGACCACAGCTTCAAGACAGAGCTCCTCTCTGAATGAAATAGTACACCCATCCTGCACTAATAAAATCTGCAAGCACACAAAATTATACATAAAAAACAATGTGCAGTTCTCAAAGGACAACTGTTCAGGACTGAAAACCAGGTGGTTAAAACATATAGCTTTCCATGTTTTTCTACTGAAGTCTTCAGTTGAAGATTCTTTGTAATTGAAAAATAAAAATTGATGAATGTCACGAGTATGTTAGTTCCATTGTTTTAGAGTATGTTACATTTACATGACAACAATGTACTAAAAACGGAAATGTTTTTCCTTAGCGTACAGACGTCAATGTAATGAAAAATTATTAAAAACACTGTATTCTGCTACCAGGCCAGTAGTTGGCGATGTCACTTTGTAAAGAAAAACTACGCACCTATAGACTGAACTGAACACATAATACGCATGTGCATGACTTCACCGTTTTCACAAATTTGCATTTTTGTAGTTTACACAGAGATGTGAATGGTATCATTTTTCAAAAACTATGTTACACACCTGTATCCAGTTCTATTGATTATCCTTTTTGTGTATTTAAGCCTTTAATTATTTTTGCTCAGTCTCATCTATGTTGAACGTAGTTATGATATGTATCTCCTGAATGTTATCTATTGGATATATAATTAAAGAGTTTTTTTTTTTCTCTGAATCTCCATTGTTGTGCTTAGGGATGTCAATTTCCATAAATTCCCATAATCGATCGTAGATAAATTAACAAACAATTAATCGAGGAGGGGGATACTAAGGGGCTGTTTATGCGTTTTGGCTTTAAACTTTATGCGTTTTGGCCGTTCATTTACACGACAACGGCATTTTGGTGGCCTGAAAACACAAACTTTTAAAAACGGGTCTCAAATTATAAGTTTTTGAAAATGATAATGTTATCATCTCCATGTAAACTGCAAAAGCGTGAATCTGTGAAAATGGTGATGGCATGCACATGCGTATTACGTGTTTAGTCTATCCACCTTATTTTTCTACGCAGAAGTAAGATGTTTTCTGTGAATGTGCGAGACTTCCAATTTATTAGAAGAATATCAAAGTGAAGTAAACTGTAAAAATAAGGTGGACAGGCATGCGTGAGGCAAATGCTCTGTAAAAGAATGCGTATATGCACAGG
This sequence comes from Hypophthalmichthys molitrix, assembly GCA_037950675.1. Lineage (NCBI taxonomy): Eukaryota > Metazoa > Chordata > Actinopteri > Cypriniformes > Xenocyprididae > Hypophthalmichthys > Hypophthalmichthys molitrix. The sequence goes on from CM075515.1 coordinate 20,399,057, forward strand.
CATGTAGTCTTTCTTTACAAAGTGACATCGCCAACTACTTGTCTGGCATGTGTAATACAGTGTCTTTAGTGATTTGCGCGGATCTGTGTGAACGGGGATAGTTTTGATAATGTTGTCATCTGTACAAACTTTTCAGTTTTTTGTACATTGTTTCCTCCTGTTTTTGCTACATGTGTTTTGCCCATGAGCCACACGCACCTCAAAATTACACACTCCAATGATGACCTTGCTTAATCGACCATCGATAAGTTTTATAGATAAAATTCTTATCGTCAAATAATTGTTAGCATCCCTAATCATGCTTTGACTATACGACCAAACCTAACAATGACATAGAAAACATTTTTTTAAAAAACAGGCAGTTCTGGATAACTTACACAGGTAATTCATAATTAATCTTAAAAATAGTTTAGTTTGAGATTAAAAAAATTAATATGCTTTTATCCAACATTTTATCAGAACATGCTTTCTAGGAACCCAATCCATGACCTTGCTATCGCAGTGCTCCACCATTTCTGCTATACAGTAACTCGATCATTTACAGACAAGATAATAATCTTTTGTTACTTTGCATTGAATAATCAAGACATTATTTCCAAGAACTGCACAAATGCATGCACTACTCAACAAAAAAGTGCCTTTTCAGTTGCTTTTTCAACCCCGTAAGAGGTAGTACATTGAATGTCTCTGGTTTAATACGGAGACATATGGCATGGTAGAACCCCTGTAAGAGCTCTTCTGTCTGAGCCAAAATTAAAAAAAAAAAATTAAAAAATAAAGATGGTTTATTACAACTGGAGCATTCACTGTTTCATGGCTCCAGTTGTAACAAACCATCTTTTTTTTTTTTTTAGTTTTCCCCAGTTGTAATCTTGCCAAATTTCTCATTTTTGATTTATACAGGGTTTGGAATAGTTCAGAATCCAGGCTGCCAATGCGAGGACATTCAAATTACATTTTAAATTGGGCCATAAATTTATACAAAAATTTCCCACTTGGAATTGTCACCATTTCTTCATCACTATTTAGGGGTGAGATACTCAACAAATGTCAAAGATGTGACGTTTGTTGCATGCTGCATATCATTTTCCTTCCATTTTGCCCTTCTGTGAGCAGATAAATGTTTTGTCCTTCGTTTTTACTACCCTTTAGCGTCTACGACAACAGATGGAGTCCTGCAGCCAATGGTCAGATGCATTGTGGGTACATTTTATGTGTTCCTTTCCTGCTAACGCAAAAGTGGCCTGCAGCCTGCTGTATTCTGACATTTTTCCAGCAGCGATCACTGAAGCAAGGAAGCCCAGTTAACGGATGACTTCCCGTCTGCTGCATATATGTTTGACTAAATTAGCCAAAATCACAAGGGAACCAAGGCTGTCATAGTACAAGATGTACTATCAAAACGTGTGTCATTTAAATATTGACCTCTATAACAATAACAATGAATCAGATCACAAGACCATATTTGTTGTCTTTTTCACAATAAAAGAGCAGAATATATACAAAAAAACAACCTGAAACACAATGCATGGTAAGGCTAAAAGAGCCACAGAAGTTCAATGACACAGTAAAATATTCCACGTCCTTTAACTGACATAAAAATAAAACTATAAATGTAAAGTTTTTCTGACAAATTATGATTATTTATAACACAAACTCTCCCCAACAGTCTTGTGGACGTCATAAAAGCACAAGCAAACGTCACATGTCCACGTCAAGTGTGGAAATTAAGAAGCACTCGAGCTACATTAGGCATTTTAAACTGTTTTGTTCAGGTCACCAATCTTAATCAGGAAGAGACTGTGATGAATTTGATTGCCGCCCCACCATGAGCACTCCATTCAATCATCTGCACATCATGCTGAGCACAAGTGATCACTTAGTCGGTCTAAAACGAGCCCTGCAGAAGTCAATCAAGCACCATTTGTGAATATCACAATGAAGCACTTGAGAAAACGACTGTCCATTTGGTGACTGCACTGCTGGAGCCAACTCTGACTTCATCATGATGACATCATCCCACATGAAGAATAAAGTGAGTGTGAATGATACATAGAATGCCAGAACAGCATATTAATAGTGTCAAATAGGACAAAGAATTGTGAACATCTCTACTCAGAATATCACATCAGTAAACTACTTATGTCTGTATCTTTGATCTATACTGTAGTTGCTTTCAAATCATCCATACGGAGTGAAGGAAACACTCTTGCACTGTAAAATGTGACTGTTGTTTGCAGACAGAAAACAGGTATAAATTCTACTGGCAGCGATTTTGTAACGTATCATAGGCTAACCATGCACATCTCAAATTAACTCAACTGAGTAATATCCGCTCATCATCGCTCATACTTCTGATTCAGGCATTCATTTTTTCCCTCGGGAATCACTGAAGTAAGTTTTCCTGCCAGTTTAACTGTAATCCTTGTCCAATTTTGTGTGTAAATATAAACAACACACTTCATTTCAGCTTGCTTATTAAAAGCATTATTGGCAAGCATTTCTCTTTTCTGCTTTGTTCATGATTTAGAGAATAATTTGTGGTAGTGCTTATACTTAGTGTTAGTAATTTGAACAAACTGCTTATCCTAAATGGAACTTTAGATTGCATATTTTGTACGGGAGCTCATGCATAACTGCATAAAGGCTAATTTAGAAACATACCCTCCAAATATTCCTTCAAATGGGAAGTTAACTTTACATATGTGCTATGAAACCTTACCTTTGGTTGTTAAGAATCAATTGAGCTAAAACCTAAAGTCTGAGGAAAGTATCAAATTAAAAACAAATGATACAAGATTTGAGCTCCAGCATTAGTGTCTATCCAAATCCAAAAAGAATGAGCTAAATTCTCGAGGAGTTGTTCCTGTTGGTATTGTGTTGTTACTATTGCTGAGCTTTTTGGATTAACCTTTTATTCTGCTTGTGCTTGCGCTAGCTGCCATGTTACATGTAATTACTAGCAATTTATGCACTCTCCCATAATGAGCTGCAGGCCTCGGCTGAAACCGTTCCAAGAGTAAAAACACTTCACTCCTTGACAGAGAAGGATGGATGGATGGATGGATGGATGGATGATGGAATGAGAAAGGGGTGGATGGATGGATGGATGATGGAATGAGAAAGGGGTGGATGGATGGTAGAGCTGGGTATCGATTCACATGTCCCAATTTGATTCGATTTCGATTTTCAAGGTCTCGATTCGATTCGATTCAATTCGATTTCGATTCGATTTTCAGATTCAATTCTCAATTTTTTTATTCAATGCATTCAATAAATTTTCACTGGCCCCACCACAAAAAAAAAAAAAAATAATAATAAATGAATAAAATATGACCCATGTATAGCCTACCTATATTGTAATAAATAAGGTTATGACACCCAATATTTTAGATACCAGTGAAATTTATCAATTCTTGATTCCATTTGAGACCACAGCTAAAACTACTAATATAAATTTCAAAGATTATTAAAGACAAGTAAATAGTCATTAATAAAAAAGAACAAATAATTAAACTACAAGCAATAGCACAAATAAACACTGTATATAATCTTCACTGTACAAAATAAATGAAGGTAAATCCTTATTAAAGTTACAAAAACATTATTCAGTGAAGATCGGAGTGATTTTCTCTTTAGTTTGATTAACATTAAAACACAGACAGCTTCTGGAATTTTAGTTGGCTGTCACTTTAAAACTAATGCACTGATATATACAATAATGACACGCATGCGTTCTTTCTCTACTGCTTACCATATCCGTAACCGACTATGTTTACCGAGATACTCGCAAAGGCGGATATTTTGAGATAAATTTATTTGAATTTGTCCGTTTAGACGCAAGGAGAGGTGAAAGAGAAATCATTTTCTTATTTGCACGCTGAGGCGCGCAGCTCTGAGCTCTTCGGGTGTGTGTGACGCGCACACAAAACTTCTCACACAGCGCGCGAGTTCTATTTCACTTGAATGCTTATATTGGCAAAGCTTGAAAACGCGTGCAAATGATGAACTTTAATGACCATGCAGCGCTGGCCCGATCGGGAAACTGACAGTTCCTTCAACTGTCTTTCACGCTGAAACTTTCATAATATGGACATAAACAGCTGAAACATTCTTCAGAATATCTTCCATTATGTTCCACAGACGAATGAAAGTCATACAGGTTTAGAATGTCATGAGGTGAGTAAATAATAACAGACTTTTCATTTTTTGGGGTGAACTATCCCTTTAAGCGTCTAAATACTGTATACTGAAGTTACTAAAAAAGATTAGCTAGTGACTGAGCCATTGTTGAGGCTTGAAGGCATGCAGGTGGTTATCCAAAGACTTGAGCCTTGATTTTACACCATGGAAACTGATAAGAGTGAGGTTACACATTCCACACAGCTGGGCACTGAAGGAGAGAAGAAGTTTCTAGTTCCCTCTCGCTTTCTCTAATCAAAGTCTTTTGGTCATCTTATATAAGTTATATGGCTAAGAAATGTTATTTTTAACTACATGTTTTAATTCTAAAGATTTTTTTTCCTGGCATTCTTTTGTATGAAGCACAACAGAGTGTGAATATATATTTTTGAATCTCGTGCTTTGAATCTTGTTGCTTCCCAGGGGAAAATGAAGGTGCAAAACAAACGCAAATTACACAAACAACACCACTACACAATCAAAATGAACCAAGATAGACCTCCCATCTGCCAAACACAGAGGAGAACTGTGTCCTCACCAAAATCTCCCATCTGGGACGACGGAGGAAGGAAAACAAACCTTCTTTCCCCACCCCAGTAAAACAATAACCTGAGGTTTTGGAAGAAAGTGAGTGAATTCACAGTGAAATCTCAAAATCTTGCTCCTAAATCCCTCGGGTGTCCTAAAATGTTCTTTTCTACGCTTGATTCTTTCACTCAGTTTGGCACATTTAGCCTGTAAGAGTAAAAACAATGAGGAGCTTTCATGGAAGGTAAAAGGAAAACAAAGCTTTCCTCAAAACTATGAAGGGAATAAACCATGCCAGGTTTTAAACAAAGTCCTTCTCTAAGGACGTTAGATGGCAAGAACAGTCTACTGTGGTATTATTTAACTACAAACCAGCAAAAGTTTGTTGAGTCTCAGCTGAGGTGCTTTCATAAACTTGAGAATATCCATAGACCCCCCAAAACCCACTGGCAGAATCGCTAACATCTGGATGGCACGTTTTGCTGGATATAATACTGCCTTTGTTCTTTTGCCATGGTTGTGATCAGCAGGCTAGCTTTGAAGGACCAGCCAAAAACTGAGTTACGGGGGTACTAGATGAAGTGTCAACGTGACTAAGTGGTTTATTAATAATCTCTCATCTTCCCACTTTCAATAAAGTAGTTCTTTGGACTGAATGAGTACTAGTACCAAAATGAGTACCAAATGATGATGAATAAGCCATTAAACTTTCAATTTGCATTGCATGACAAGATGGATTTTACATGACATACAAATTAATTTTACAAAAGTAAAGAGCATTACATGCTTTAATAGATAGATTAGAATTGGGTCTAGAAATAATATCATATTGCGTCAAATAAACAAGTTTAAATAGTTCTGAAGTGGACTGAATCTTCAAAAAATTAAACAGAATTATCTAGCAAAAAGCTGAAAACAACAAAATTAGAAAAAAATAACCACATATAAAGGAGGACTTATTCACTGATATTTCATTTTCTTGCAGTATTAAATTCATATCTCATAATGTAAACTCGTGTTTTGTGTTTACGTTAATTGATATGATGCTTTTATATACAAAATGCCAAAGACAAGCTGTTTTAATACTGTTTTGGTTAAATAACATCGTATTTACAATACACGACAAAATCCGCTGATTTTTATTCCGATACAAATTTAGATCTAAATTTAAGACTTCAGCTCTAAGCTGTAAATATTTAAGATTGTGGTGCTGAATGCGCATGATGGATAGACCTCAAACTGTAACTGCTTTATTTTTATTTACATTTCTTAAGTATTAAAATGTTCCGCATGCAAAATGATCTTACCTTTATGTCTAAATGTAGAAAAACATTTATCCAATTTTTGTCCGAGCCGATGTTACACTGACCAAAGTTTGTGCAATAATTTAAAAAGACACTATACTATTCAGGTTTTTTCCTGTGTTTAGCCTTACTATAAAGCGCCGTTTGCTAAAAATAAATGAAAATCCTCTTATATTTTGTCTTTTTACAGCGCTAAAGTCTGAGGAAATGAGCGGATTTCATCCGTAGAGATCACCGCCCCACAGGAAAAAGTTTTCACGCTGTGCTGCAGTCGGTCCATCCGAGCTAGTATGTGGAAAATACGACCATCTGATCTCACTCGCCGTATTCTGTCAAGACCCGCCCTCAATTTGATCATTGTTTGCTATGATTGGTACGGATTGCGAATGGCCCCTCAACTGTCCAATCAGAGGTAGCTTTTGAGAGGCTCCTATTGGCCCGCCCTGTCGTAGGAGGCGGGACTTGTGAATACGGGTGGGCGGTAGCTCTTCCTCAAGAGGGCGTGTGACGGTCGAAGATCTGATTTAAACTTTTTTTTTGTTGTTTTTGCTTACTAAGAAGTATGGGCATTTAAATAATTTAAGTCATTTAAATGCCAAATGATTTCAAACTGAAATATAAGTGGAAAATAACCACAGGAACCTCTATTTAAAAAAATTCCTTAATATCAAGCGGTGATTTTGCCATCCACCGCTGAGAAAAGTAATTCGCACCACATGACAATGACGTCAAGGAGAAGCGTTTTGAATAATAATTTAAATTTACATCCGAATAATGACGCTGATAAATTGTAATAACCATTAAATAAAATTAGAAAAATCAGAAAAACAAAACTAAATCTATTTAAACGTTTGGATAAAGCTAAAACAGTTTAACGCCATTATTGAAATGCAACTTTAGCTACAAACTCATAGATATACTGACCCCTTGTGTCTTTTTTATTTTTTTCATTGTTTTTAATTGTTTCACATAAATTATAAATTCTTGCTTTATTCCAGAGTTTTTAAATATTTTGAATTATATTAATATCTTCATTGTTCATGTAATGTGTTTTTTTGGTTACTATATAAACTATAGTTTCACTTAGGTTTTTAAATCGTATAGCTGTAAACTAAAACATCTCTTTGTAAACTGCAAATATGCCAATATTTTGCTTTTCACTTTTTTTTTCTTTTTTTTTATGAAGAAATTAAGCATTATATAAATACAATAAAAAAATGTTTTTGCGGGGGAATTTTCCAACTCATTATTTACTTTGAGTTTTGTTTTCCAATCACGTGTATCAGTGAACTATATTTTAAGTTAATGAAGAAGAAAAAAATATATAGAGTGAAGCATCGAGTCAAACAATAAAAATCTAGGCCGGGTTGTATTAATCTGTCGATAACCAAAGACGATTGGCTCCCTTCACACCGTATGCGAACAGCCTAATTGTGACTGACAAGTGAAACGTCCAATAAGAATCCACAAACGCGATGACGTACGCACGTGCACGTTCCGGTTATATTTAGGGCCTATTTAAGCACCAAGCCAGTCTGTACCAATACTGCCTGTAGTGCTTGTCAAAAGCCGGTCATTGCGTAGTATCGAATATGTTTTAGCACATTCTCGTGTGCTATCAAACAGAAATTAAAGTGCATTTATTATCCGTCGTGTAACCACATCTAGCCTGGAAACACCAGTGTTGATTATCGGTTAGTTATTGATCAAGCCCTCCGCCCTGCACCTCTCATTGAAAGGACACCGATCTGGATTATTTGTATCTACAGATGTTTCGTCTACTATAATGCAAGATGCATGCTGGTGCTCGGAAAAGGCTGCTCGACTGCTTATTAATTGTCCTTTTAACCGCCTCCACCTACTGAAAATAATCGTAAACAGCTGAAAATCGTTGATATTTTGGGGTAAGTGATCGTTTAGTAGGACGCAACAGTGTGTCCGCCCATATTTATGTAAAGCACAACCTCCGAGCGCAGGCCATGTATCCTAGAAAGAGCTGAATTGATCTGTATTGTTGGTTCCCATTTAGAGAAACCCGTTAAACACTTCGACGAGATTGCCAGTGGATGTGAGACTTTATACACGCTGTTTAAATTGGTAATAACATTATGGCAAGGTCATGATAAACGAGTCATTAGAGGCTTTTCAGACGCGGAACTTACAGCAAACCCAGAGGTAAAAAAAATAATAGAAAAGCTGTTTTAACACACACATTTACCGTGACGGTTAATGATATATAAGTCGATGAGAGAACTGGTTTAAAGTGAGCTTGTGTAGCTATGAGTATATTTATGCCAGTGTTATTATTGTCATAACACGCCCAAGTGAAATTCGGGCCCTGCGATATAATGGCGCTTAACTGTAAACTACTTATTAACAACTTGTCTTAACAAGATATAAAATCTAAATCGCTTTATTATGATAGCGCAAGTAAATCATTTAACCTGAAATGTTGCATTTAAGACTTAAAGGACTCGTATTCGTGGTTGTCTGCGTTGAATCGAGTCATCTTAAATGAAACGAGCACGATTTTGTAAATATTTCGTTTTTATATGTTTTTGTTGACAGTATGTTGTTAAAATATACACTATAACTTTAAGATTTAGCTATTAGCTACAATGTCGAATGATGCCAAATCGTATTATTCGAGTCTGTTTCAGTTAATCGGTTTTATTGAGTTATAAATACTTAGTTTTATTAAAAAGCTATGTAAAAATTTAGATAGTCCTAGCATATAAATAAATAACTTATATTTGTGGTAGTGTGCCATAGTGTATTGTCTTTTGAATAGATTGTTTACTGTACATTATTCGGATTTGAGTTGTAGTAATGAAAATAGTGAAAGTTTAGAGTAACAGCATATATTATGATATATGACTATAAAATCGCGGTATTCTATAATCTTTCACCAGTTGAATTAACTGGTTTTATTTAGTTGTACTAGCCTAACTTTGCCATGAAGTTAGCCTTAGATGCTGACATGGCAAAAAATATAACTACTATTACTATTAGTTGTACTAACAAAGTGAATAAAAACGTTAAAGATGAGTAATAATGTATGCTTGTAACTTCTAAAGGTGTCAACAAAAAATGTATATATACTCCTTGTATTTAAAAGTTTGCCTGTATAACGTCAAACTGAATAATGGTTCTCTGTTGTGACTTCCTTACTGATTAATCTGTTTTAGCAATATTTCAGAAGTAAATGGTTCAGGTATAGTTATAAAAAGTTTTAGTAAGAAGACATGGTAAAGCAAATAGAGGAGTGTATAATAGTAGTGTTTCAATTCTGTTATTTTGTGTTAAGTCATTTTAAGTGTAAATGAGATGTAAACCTTGCCTAATTGTAGAATGTTGTAGCTTAATGGTTAAACATCTGGATCTGGTTAAACAGAAAGGTTGTAGGTTCAAATCCTAAATGGCTTTATTAATGAACTATCACCTTTGCTCAAGATCGTTAGACTAACACTGGGTTATTCCAGCGGACTGAATTAGTGAAATGTATGTCGTTTTGTAAATTAACAATTAAATGATCTTAAATCTGATAAGTATATTAAAACTGGAGAAAACCAAGAAAGACATTTTGACAAAATAAACCAAGGATATAATTTTTTCTAAAGTGGAATTAAAACAACATCTTGAACTGCTCATTGATTTTTCACCACTTTTTTTTTTTCTGCTGCAGGTGAAGAATGACAGAATATAAGCTTGTGGTGGTGGGTGCTGGAGGCGTGGGCAAGAGCGCTCTCACCATTCAACTCATCCAGAACCACTTTGTGGATGAATACGACCCAACCATAGAGGTGAGGCATGTGTACCGCTGTCTCTGCCTGTCAGGACACTCACTTTCTACTGCCACACAAAGCTGTGAAACTCGCCCTTATGTAAATATGCAAAAAATGTACTGGTTAGGATTCAACAGTGTGATCAGGTTATTCTGGTTTTTTAAAAAAAGGTGGTTACCAGATGGAGTGCCTTTTATGGTTCTTCCCTTTTACTTTTCTGGCATAGCGTCAATTTTAATTTAATTTAAAATTTTGATAAATGTTTGTAGCTGTTTTGGAATACTGGAATTATTGGAATGGTATAATTCTTTGGAATAATGGATGAATTGGTCAAAATAAGACCAGGAGCATTATTTCATGTTCACTTATACACCCATTTTGCTAGAATTAATCAACACTTAAATGAACACTTTAAGTGGCAGTTTACACAACACAGCTTTCAATGAAAAACTGAAAACTTTTTATGCATTTTGGCCTTTAATTTACATGACAACAGCGTTTTGAGGGCCTGAAAATGCTGACTTTTGAAAATGGGTTTCAAAGTGCAAGTTTTTGAAAACGAAACCGTTATTGTCTCTTTGTAAACTACAAAAATGCAAATTTGTGAGAACGGTGATGTCATGCACATGTGCGTTATGTGTTCAGTCTTTATAGGCACAATACATAATTTTCGCCGCTAGAGGTTGCTTATTCAAAACAAAGGCGTAGCTTAATGACACCGTGAATGAGTGTGGAATCATGGGAGTTGATGTCTTCACCTCCACGGCCAAAAGAAAGGCCAATAGAATAGAAAGCATGACGTTTTTCTTTTACAACATGACATCACCAACTACTGGCAACATTAAGTTGATTCTGATAAGTGCTCATTAGCCGCTTTTCCACTGTCGGGCCAGTGCAAGCCAGGGTTAACAACGTGCCGGGTGAGGCCAATAGCCTTGGACCTCAAGCACCGAGTCCAAAATCAAGCATAAATTTCAACACACTCAAACACATTTTTAGTGTGATTGTTTTGATCAAGTAAAACAGCGCTGCATTATCATACACATTTTGATTCGTCACACAAAGTGACCTGTATGAGTAGTAATTCAGCACTCGGGGCTATTTCATTAGAATTGAATAAAATAATGTTAATTTAAGTGATCAAACATAACTGTAACTAAGTTCAGCTAAGGAGGCGGACATTAAACGTTACTTTAATCGTACCTTTAATCATAAAAAAAAAAACCTAAACGAAACAAAAGGTGCGTCAACGTCCGACTGTGGTGTGTGTGTATATATAAGCATATAAGCCCCGCCCTGCTTCATACCACAGTAAAGTTTTATAAAACTTTAATACATTAGCTCATCCATGAACACTGTTTCTGCCCGAGTCTGTCGGATTCCTTTCTATTGGCCGTGGAGGAAGACATCAACTCCCATGATTCCACACTCATTCACGGCGTCATTAAGCTACACCTTTGTTTTGAATAAGCAACCTCTAGCGGCTAAAAATTACGTATTGTACCTTTAATTTTCTATGAAATTATGCAACCTGGGGAGTTTGGAGTGATCTCTCCCGTCTCACTATACTGTTATCATTTCAGCCAGAGCCTCAGAGGGAGCTCACGAGAAGAAAACGGGAGTTATACGAGTTAACGGGTGCATGTTATTTATGACACATGCAAATGGCTGCATAAGCCGGTATCAACAAAGGCACAGATAAGAGACAGATAAAACTTGAAACCAAATAAATACACGATTATTATCGTGTATGATTTGTCCGTGTTCTTCAAGCAGTCCCTGGTCTCTTCCATATATGTGTATGTATTATCGCAATGGTTGGCATAAGTAGGCTTTAGCATTGCATATAAATATATTTATGCTTCATACGGTGATCAGAATCACTCGCTGGTGTCTGAAAGTGAGTTTTGAGCTGAATTTTGTTTTAAATGTTGAGGTTAGCTAGTAGCCTGATATGATAACATGGGAAATGAGCAGCAGTGTTGGCCCTCTCCTGGGTCAACACAGGTAGACTCCACCTTTGTTCATGATCACTCCTCAAGCACCGGTTGGTCCGCTTTGGACCAAGGTATTCGGCGGGCCAAAAAACCCTGGCCATTGGATCCCAATCAAGCCCCAGAAGTGACAGTGGAAACGCGACGAAACGCACTAGCATGCTCGCTTTTGGCCTGACAGTGGAAACTCAGCTGTTGTCACTAGGGTTGTCAATTTGAAATTTTAAAAATGTGATTATACCAGCACTTCCCCCTGGGATTTTGAGCTCTGTTGAGCGGCTTCTTAAACACTTCTGATTGGCCGTTTTGATCACGCGCTCAACAGATATGTCTGTGATTGGCTACAATGATCAACACTTCAAAAACATGTTGTAAATGGACACCTATGTCAGTGCTCTGTAAAGAGCGTCAAATCTGTTGAGCACATGAACACAATGGCCAATCAGAGATGTTTAATTGTCAGTTGGAAACACAAAGGCTTTCTTCTTCCGTGAGGGGGTTTGGCATTACAAGGGCTTTGTCTCCAGACTGACCATTGAAGAACGTGACACAGATTTCTCCCGGAAAGAATTTAACCAATCAGATGACGCCTTTGAAACTCCTGAGTCATTTCCAATTTTATGTGCCATATGCATCAGACGTTAAGCCCGCTGAGACTAGAGTATTGTCATAGTGTGATAATTTGACATTACAGAACCACTAGAGTTTGTGATTGTTATACTGCTCAACATGCTCAAAATATCATTTCACTTGTGCAGGACTCCTACAGAAAGCAGGTGGTGATTGACGGGGAGACGTGTCTACTGGACATCTTGGACACTGCAGGTCAGGAGGAGTACAGCGCAATGAGGGACCAGTACATGAGGACAGGGGAGGGATTCCTTTGTGTCTTTGCCATCAATAACACAAAGTCCTTTGAGGACATTCACCACTACAGGTGAGGGTTAGCTAGAAACTTAATACTGTGCAGAATCAGGTCTGTAAAGGGCTAAAACACCTCACAAAGTCAAATGAATTGTAGATGTATAATAATCTCTGTGTGCTTTTGCAGAGAGCAGATAAAGCGAGTAAAGGACTCTGAGGACGTCCCAATGGTCCTGGTGGGGAATAAGTGTGATCTTCCATCCCGCAGTGTGGACACCAAGCAGGCTCAGGATTTAGCACGTAGCTACGGCATTCCATTTATAGAGACCTCAGCAAAGACGAGACAGGTATGGAAAACATGGACGGACATGTATTGAGTACAAGTGTGTTAGACAAATCGATGAAAACAAAACAAGTTTTGACAGTGACTATGTTTAGATGTGCACCAATAATTTGATTATTTCAAATAATCAGAGTGAGCGCATGCAGATTTTGGTCAGATTAAAGTGTTTGCAATGCATGTTTATTGCGATTTAAAATCGGCATACGCCACAGTTTACTACGATTATGGTAGATTACCTGGTGGCATAACAATGTATTCGATACAATCATTTTTTGAAGCGCTAGGTTACTTTCAAAAGGTTTTTTTTTTTTTTTTTTTTTTTTTTTTTTAATTCAAAGGTTTAATAGACGTAGGAGAATCATTTTCATTTAGGATATTGTGATCTTTTAACGATTAATTGTCTAGCTCTAGTTTTATTGAAATATACATATATTTTATACATATTTTATAAAATATTTATAATTTAGACATATATTTTGACTGACTTAAAGCTGTTTTAAAGACAACATGAAATCTAAATCAACTCTATTTCTCATATATATATATATATATATATATATATATATATATATATATATATATATATATATATATATATATATATATATATATATATATATATATAAAAAAATATATAAATAAAAATAAAAATACATGCATGCTTACAGTGTTCCAAATTACGCAAGTGACATACCTTTTAATACATATGAAATAAAACAGACACTTTATTTGAAAAACTAAAATCTGAATTTTTATTGAACTGAAATCCGACTAATCTCTTAGTCAGTAACATCTCTTGCATAGTAATTTGGAACACAGTGTATATTTGTTTCAATAATCAATTTCCTCATCTTTTCTCCACATCTAAAACAACGTTTATTTTGATGCAACCAAGGCCATAATTAAAATTAAGCTATAATATAATAACCTAGTGTTCAATCAAATTCCGATGGATAAAATTACCAAACCCTGCATAATTTTCAAAATATTATTTTGCTCAGAAATGCAGAAATTGCTCAAATCCATTATGAAAGTTTATCATTACACGTTGTGTGCAATACCATGTTAATGTATTGTGGTGTTAAATGTGAAATCTATAATCAATCCTTTCACAAACATGTCTGGTCACATCTTGAAATCAAAGGGGAAAAAAATAATAAAAATACCCTGCAATTGTACTTTTAGTATACTGAACTGGTATACTTAAAGTCTCTTAAATTGGAACAACTAATTTTGTACTTAATGCACTTTAATTGTGCAGAAGTAGTGCTGAAGTCCAACTAAAGTTATACTTGATTGCGCTAAAGTGGAACTATTGCAAGTATACTTTAGGTACACTTTACATATCTTGCATTTAAAGACTGATATTATTCAAATTGCATATAATCCTCCACATTTTAGGCCTAATATTAAGAAATGTGCATTGTGCGCAAGTAGTACAACAAATAAAGATTAATTATATTTTTTTTTATAAAGTCTAAAGCGGTATGTCAATATGTTAATAGACTTGAAGTGTATTTAGTGTGACACAAATGTATTTTAAATATGGAACTGGTCTGGACATGGTTTTTGCTACAATCACAAACCAGATTAAGGCAGTTGAAATGTGTGGAACTGTAAGATGTTGTCCAGTGCTGTTGCTTTACACTGGCTTCATGCATGAGTTCATTCTGACGAGCTTTATGAATAATCAATCAGATGCACATCACAGAACACAACTGATCTGGCTCTGGGTTTGTGCCTGGTCTATCTTGTGCATTTCTTATCATTTGTCTGTGTTTGATTTCACCTCAAGATGAATTAATCTTTTAATGACAAAGAATGCAGTTTGGATTGATCAAGGGTTCAATCACTATAAATCAACTGGGAATATTAAACTGCTCTATCTGTCATGTTTAGAAATCAGGGCAGACACTCTGTACCTCCTTCTGCAGTGCTCAAATCACAACTCCTTGTGGTGCTGGGGAATAATAAAGGCTTCTGAATTAATTTTTCTGTTTCGAGCCACACATGCTACCCGCCGACACCATGGTGCCATCTTCAAT
Source organism: Hypophthalmichthys molitrix (assembly GCA_037950675.1). Lineage (NCBI taxonomy): Eukaryota > Metazoa > Chordata > Actinopteri > Cypriniformes > Xenocyprididae > Hypophthalmichthys > Hypophthalmichthys molitrix. The sequence continues at coordinate 20,414,102 of CM075515.1, forward strand.
ACCCACAATTCCCTTTCTGGCTGCAAGCTGGAATAGTTCTGTGTGTATTTGTTTAAATTTCAGATTCACTTTTTAATTCTTTTTTTGTTTAATTTATTTGTTTATTTTAAATCCAGTGGTGTTCAGGGGCACAACTAAGGGTACGTTTACACGACAACGATGTGCTAAAAATGGAAAAGTTTTTCCTTTTTGTGTTTATAAAAGTTTCACGTACGGACGGCAACGTTGTCGAAATGATCCCCTTTCACAAGGATCTGCGAAAACAACTAAAAATGCTGTATTCATGCCAGGCCAGTAGTTGGCGATGTTTCTTTACAAAGTGACACTACGCACCTATAGACTGAACATGTAATATGCATGCGCATGACGTCACAGTTTTCACAAATTCAAATTTGTTTTGTTTACACCGAGACAATAGCGGTATTGTTTACAAAAACTTGCGCTATGAGACCCGTTTTCAGGCCCCCAAAATGCCTTTGTCATAAATTAACAGCAAAAACACATTAAAAGTTTTCCGTTTTTCGTTGAAAAGTCGTGAGTCGTGTAAACGCTCCCTAATTGAGAAACTCTTCTACAATAGAGTGCAAAGATGCTGGGGAAAAAAATGTATGCCATGGAAAAACCTGGCTTTTTTTGTGGAAAGTTGATATAAATACTTTATGCCAAATTCCCTTTAAGTTCCCAGAAATAAGGGGAAGGGGGCGGACCACTATTAATTATGCCAGAACTATGTGGGAAGATTTTATAGTTTCACTGGATTCCCGTCTCAGTAATGGCGGCTGTGCGTTCCTTAACACTGAAGGGAGTTGTGTTTTGCACTGCAGAGAGTGGAAGATGCCTTTTATACTCTGGTACGGGAGATCAGGCAATACCGGCTAAGAAAACTCAGTAAAGAAGAAAAGACGACACAATGCATCAAGCTTAAAAAATGTGTTTTGATGTGAGAGGGGTAAGTCTGAGGTACTGCCCATCTGCAGTCCAGGTGTTGGGTACGACATCTGCTGTACACTTTTCACTTGTTCTTGGGTGAATCTCACAAAAACTATCAAAGAAATATCCAAGTCATAATTCACCCCAAAATTATACTATTTCATTTAAAAAAAAAAAAAAAAAAAGCCCATTTTTAGGACCATTAAAGGGTTTGTTCACCCAAAAATGAAAATGGTGTCATTTACTCACCCTCATGTTGTTCCAAATCCGTAAGACTTTCGTTCATCTTCAGAACACAAATGAAGATATTTTTAATAAAATCTGAGAGATTTGTCCCTCCATTGACGGTCTACGCAACTACCACTTTGACGCTTCAAAAAGTTAATAAAGAGATCAAAACGAATCCATATATATTTAGCCGTTTATTATTAAAAAATCCAGAAAATAATTTTATTTCTGTATATTTATTTACTCGTAGTATTTGTTGTACTGAATTTAATTTTAAAATGTAATTATTCAGATAGGCATTTTATATTATTATTATTATTATTTTATTGTACATTATTTATATTTATTTATTGGTTTGTGTTTGTTGCACTGAATTAGATTTTTGCAAAAAAATTTCCAGACAGGGGATTTTGAGGGAAAAGTGTGCTTGACTGACTATCATGAAAACGTCACATTTCCAAAATAAAATCTATATATAATAACATTTGTTTGATTTTGGGATGAAATATGACTTTTTTTCTTCACACTCTTATTTAAAACCATCACTTGTTCATTTCTTTTACTTTTTTCACTATTGTTTCAGGAAGGGTTTGGTGAACATGGTCTTTTTAACACTGACAAGAGACCAGTTTTAATGTTGTTATTGTGACTAATGTTTGGAATGTGGCAGTGAAAGTTGGGCATAGATCTGTGAAAAGTCTTTGATGCTCTAATGCTTTACATAATCACCTGAAGTTCTTGTTTTCTTCTTTTGTTTTGAAGGGCGTGGACGACGCGTTTTATACTTTAGTCCGAGAAATCCGGAAACACAAGGAGAAGATGAGCAAAGAGGGCAAGAAGAAAAAGAAGAAATCCAAAACAAAATGTGTATTAATGTGAACAAGCCTTTCCTGTCATTATGGACTCCAAAAAACAAAAAAAGAAAGAAAAAAGTTCCACAACTGCATTTTGTACATTACACTAAATTATTAGCCTCTTCAGAATACAGAATGGATCCCTAATTCTACTTGCTTTCTTAAAAGAAATAAGCTTTACTTCTCGTTCGGTGCCAGTTGCCCCAAAGTGTTGGTCCCTTGACACCTTGTGTGGCTTATTTTAACGGGTGGGCTGTCAGAACTGGTTTTATTTTGCAGTTGGTTTATCTAGAGTAGTTTTATAAAGGTGTGGATTTAAAAGCATTCTTTTGGTGTGCTATATGAGAACTAGCTGTTTAGACAGGAAATTTGCATGTGAGTCGCTTGATTTCACAGGAACTGAAACTTTGAGGAATTATTTTTGAGGACCAACACTTTCTGGGGGGCGTTTTGATACATTATCACTGTGTATGACCTGCCTTTGGATGTCCCAGACTTTCAAAAACCACCTGCATGTGAACTTCCATTGTAGTCGGATTAACGCGCCCTCTCTTTAAAGCCATGGGTAATGTATATATGGTGAAATCTTAACCACGTTAACCTTATTTCCCTGTTTGCATGCTGTGTTCTGTTCTTTAAACTTCCAGGGAACGGTAATGCGTTGAAAACTGTATAATAGCCACTGTTGTGTAGAGAGGATTTTCTCAGCTGGTCCGAACTAGCAATTATCAATTTTTATTATATTTTCAATTAAATTTTTTTTATTTTTTATTTTAATAAATATTTTTACCTCAGTTGGTTTAGAGACTGTTTGGTGATAGCAACTCCATCTAAAATCTACAATAATTTCTCAGTGCACAGGATTGTGTTAAGGGAAAATGTACAGTAACAAAAAATAAGGTGATTAGGATCTATAGACGCAAAATTCGATTACGTAAGAAGAAATTGCAGCATAATAAAAAAGACTTGAAATGGTCAATTATATATATATATTTAATACAATTTTTTTTTTTTTTTTTTTCAAACACTATACAGAAATACAAAGCTGCAGTTGACCAATCAAGAATTCCAGAGAGTGTGTAATAATGATTTGAAACTTTCTTTTCTGTAAGGATCTACACTAGTGAAAGCCTCACTTCTGCATTCAGAGGAGGCTTTTTATTACGTATGAATATTAACCCTCTTGTGCCCAGCCAAACTGCGCCTTAGAAGTCTGAATAATTTATTTTATTTTATTTTTTTTTTTGCTAAGGGGCCGTTTACACGACACCATTTTCAACTGAAAACTGAACTTTTTATGCGTTTTGGCCGTTCATTTACATGACAATGGCGTTTTTTGGGGCCTGAAAATGCAAACTTTTGAAAATGTACGTTTTTGAAAACAATACTGTAATCTTCTCCGTGTTTCTTTACAAAGTGACATCGCCACCTACTGGCCTGGCAGCATAATACAGCATTGTCGTCTCTACGCAGAAAACGCAAAGGAAAAACCTCTCTGTTTGTAGTGCATCATTGTCGTGTAAACGTACCCTGAATTGAGATTGGCAAATATAATGTACTACTAGTTATTGTGATGCAAATGTATGTGGAAAAAGGAATAAAACAAATGCCTTGTTCCTTTCTGCTGCCATCAGCCCAACTAGAAGCCCATTTAAAATTGATTCAAAGCTTTCCATTGAGCTCATACTTTTCAAAGAGGCGGTCGTGATCTAGTATACTATGGTAAAATATGGTTATAGCTACGAGGGCAAATTTCAGCCATCACTCAAACCAAAGAGAGTGATATAAAGATTTATTTTGTGTGGCAATACTTGTGATGTCATGAGATGATGTAATTTCCAATATACAAGCAGAATGTTGCTTTAAAACCTTCAGTGAGCTGTTTTACCATGCTTCCTTAACCTTTACTAGTTTTGCTTTTCTGATCATTTGTATGACTAATACCAAGAAATCTAAAAACTAAATAAATCAGGACATCCGCTCTTATGCAAAGTTAAAAGTATTTTAAGTAATTTCTGTTCCCTTTTAAAGTCATTCATTTAATAGCAGTCTGTAACGCAAGTAGCAAAGTCATTAGATACTTCTTGAATCATTTCTGAAATGTTCTGTTTGTTTGTGTGCCAATTGCAAATGTTGATAAAATGGTTCATGTATATACTGTATGGACCTTGTTTTAACAGCCTTTGTACGGTTGTGATAAAGATGAATATTTTGTAAATTGTGCTTATTTTTTGGTTTAATGAAATGAATGACACTTAATTGTAATTAAGGGTCACGTGTTAACGTCTGAGAAAGTGCCGATCTGAGGTCATCTTCTGCCTCTCATGTTTTGGTGAATGTGATTATTAGGATGGAGAAAAACTGTTCTCAGATTAGCACGGTTTTATAAATGCAACCCAATCCTGTTTTTTCCCCATTAATCTCAAGTCTTATTTAATGTGTAATTAAAATAAGTACATAAAACCCACATGAGTCTCTTTGTTTGTTTGATTAAAAATGAATGCTTTGTACGAGTTATGGTAACGGCGCAAAATGTTTGCTAAACTTTTTCTTTTCATGGGTTAATCTCATTAGAGATCATATTTCACTTTTTTTTTTTTTCTCTGCATTGTAACATTTTATTGACAATTAATGGTAGTGAAGAGGGTATGAGTTTTTGAAGCCCAAAAAATCTATCCATCCATTATAAAAGTAATCCATGCGGCTCCGGGGGGGGGGGGGGGGGGGTTAATAAAGGCCTTCTGAAGCGAAGTGATGCGTTTTTGTTAGAGAAATATCCATATTTAAAATTTTACAAACTATAATAACTAGCTTCAGGTAAATGGCCGTATGCATCGATTTACGTCAAAAGAGTAAGACACCTCTCGCGGTTCAAACAAATAGGGCTGGGGAACAAACTCAAGCTCCTCTTATATCGAAATCCTCCGCCTTCTCTTTAAAAATTCTTGTTTTAGACTTCTAATTCGTAACCGGGGTCACTCTTTCTCATTAACTCGATGTGTAGTCGAAGCTAGTTATTATAGTTTGTAAAGTTTTAAATATGGATATTTTTCTTACGAAAACCCATCGCTTCACTTCAGAAAGCCTTCATTAACCCCCTGGAGCTGTATGGATTACTTTTATAATGGATGGATGAATTTATTTTTTTGGGCTTCAAAAACTCACGCTACCATTATAAAGCTTGAAAGAGCTCGGATATTTTAGAATATAACTTTAATTGTGTTTGTCTGAAAAAAAAAGTCATATTCACCTAGGATGTCTTGAGGGTGAGTAAATCATAGGATCATTTTCTTTTCTTTATGCTCTCTGCATTTGATCAAAAATAGAGTAAAAACATTAATATTGTGAAATAATAGTACAACTTCTTTTTTTTTTTTTCCAGGACTCTGATAAATAGAAAGGTAAAAAGAACTGCATGTATATAAAATAGAAACCTTTTCTAACATTGTAAATGTCTTTGTCACCTTTGATCAATTTATTGTATCCTTGATGAGTAAAAGTATTAATTTCTTTCAAAAATCTTACTGATGCTAAACCTTTGAACATTAGTGTATATATTTAGTTCTTCATGAGGTTCACTCATGTGATGCATGTCTCTTATGTGCCACAAAGTGGCAGTATTCTCTCATGCCAGGATATAATAGTTTCTCAGATGGTCTTCTGTAATGTCATCCTAACAGAATTAAAATTACAGGCACTCTCAATAACTCCCTGATTTAATCCAGGGCACGATATCATTTCTTCGGCGTAATTACATTCACCACGTGAAATTAAATATCGAGCTTGCTGTGGAGTTGAAACCTACCTTTGTCTCTGGTGCCAAGATGAATAGGTTGTTCCATATTAGTTTAGCTGCAGGCGAAAAGGACACGTTTCATAGGATAAGCCATTTGCCATTAATAATGCAATTTTTAAATGTGATTGCGGTGCTCGGATGTCTTCTCTGGTGTCTTGGATACAGTTTTACAAGGAATACCAAAATATACATGAATGTGTAGAAAACCTATAGAAATCTTAATAAAACTGCACAGCTGCACCCAACATTAATTTTTTTAAAATGTATTTTTGTCCTGTCAATCCTGTCACTGCACTTAAATCAAGGTAAAGGTATCTGACCAATGAAATTTTCATTGTTCATAGATAAGGATTTTTGGTAACACTACAATCAGGTTTAATATCTTATTAGTATATTATACTGAACTAATAATAATACTTTTACAGCATTTATTAATCTTAAATCAATGGCAATTTTAAAATCTAAAGTTGTATTTGTTAACATTAACAAACAATGAACAATTACATCTTTCTAATGTTAACAAAGTTTAATAAATGCTTTAAAAATATATATATAGCGCATTGTCAGTTCATGTGAGCTAATGCATTAACTAAAGTAAACAAATGAGACCGTGTTGTGAAGTGTTACTGAATTTTTTGATCCTTCTTGGCAGATTCCATTTGCATGTCAGGTACTATTCTTTTTAATTCATATATTTAAATGATTGTACTTATTAGTATGGAATAGTAAATCATAATTATGACATACTGTCACAGTTATGAGATAAAAAGTCATTGACAAATTTGAAATTATGTCAAAATTTAGATAGATTGAAATTATGAGATAAACAGTCATAATTATTGTGAAACTGACTTTTATCTCATAGTTCATAGTTCTATCTCATAGACATTATCTCATAGTAGACTTAATATGTCATAATTTTGACTATCCCATAATTATGACTTAGTATGTCATATTTTTGCTGTTGTCATAATTTATCTCATAAGTATGACTTGGTATGATTACCAAGAAGCAGAGTTGGGGTAACGCATTACAAGTAACTTGAGTTACATAATCAGATTACTTTTTCAAGTAACTAAAGTAACGCATTACTTTTTTAATTTACAACGAAATATCTAAGTTACTTTTTCCAATAAGTAACGGAAGTTTTTTTTTTTTTTCACAATGATGACTGACAGCTCTCCTGTCCCCATGTTGAGAGAAATAAAGTGCAGAGGCGTTGTGTGTGCTGTATAAACATGATGGTTATTGTAGAATGTGAACATACATTTATTCATCTCACTTGCACGAAAACATTCAGTATTCCTCAAAATGAATAAAAACAGTGAAATGCAATCTCAGAATTTTATGCAAACCTTTAATAATTAACTATATTAAAGTACACAAATATACTTTATGTATTTAATCTCACTTTATTAACCAATTCAACCATACAAACAAGCAAAAATTTACTTTAGATTAGATAAGCCCTGTGTTCCATTCGGAAGGGCTCATCCCTATGCCCTAATCCTTTAGGGTTTACCCTCCGGAGTGAGAGCTTCGAGGGAACGAAGGGTGTAGGGGTCAAAAGAACAATTTTTTTGGAACGCACTTCTGCATCATCTTAACGAAACAATCAAGGAGGCGCATTCGTCTTTTTCCCCCTGGTGTATTCTTTGTATTAATACGCATTCATTTACTGTAGTAACATTATAAGCTACTGCCGTTTTTTTACATTAAATATAATGTATATTGTGTCTACGTATTTGAAACATTTGAATGGACTGATAAAGGTAGCTGTAAAGTATTGTACAATGTCATTTTGACCATAATAATGTACCAAATCTAATTTGTATAAATATTAAGAAAAATACTATAAATACATTTATAGGTAAAATCGAACTCCGAGCCTCCTGTACCCATTCTGTGATGCCAAACAACATCCCTGTGCAAAGGATCATGGGGGCCCGAAGTGTCCATCAGTTGTACCCTTCAAAATCCTTCATTCCGAAGGGCCCTTTGAAGTGTTTTGAGCACTTCGGTTTAGAACGACCCTTCAACATGGCAGCCATGATTGTTTTTACTCCAAAGTGCCCTTTGGAGGGCGATATATCCCGTTTGGAATGTTTTGAACTTCCTCCTCCTCCTGTATCCTACCCTGCATTCCATTCAGAAGGGCTCATCCCTATGCCCTAATCCCTCCAAAGGGTTTTGACCATAATAATGTACCAAATCTAACTCATATAAATATTATAGTAGTATAGAAAAATACTAGGCTATACATACATTTATAGGTAAAATCGAACTCCGAGCCTCCTGTACCCATTCTGTGACGCCAAACAACTTCCCTGTGCAAAGGATCATGGGGGCCCGAAGTGTCCATCAGTTGTACCCTTCGAAATCCTTCATTCCGAAGCGCCCTTTGAAGTGGCCAGTTTTGAACGACCCTTCAATACGGCAGCCATGATTGTTTTCACTCCAAAGTGCCCTTCGGAGGGCGATTATATCCCCTTTGGAACGCACCACTATTCTTCTTTAATCCAGAATGGCAGCACAGCTGAAAGGTTTGTTTGAGCTGCGCCCTCTACTGTACAGGCGTAAATATGCATTTACTTCATCCTGAGGCTTATTCATTTCACTTTTGGTGTGAAAGGGCCTTAAAGGTGCTCTATGTAAGTTTTTGACTGTACTAAAGCATAAAAATACCATAATATGTTTGCAAATATTTATTAAACATGCTCAGTTCACATATTCATTTCTCTGAAAACCATTGCTACAGCCAGTTATTTTACTTTGTAATTTGCGTTACATGTCGGAATTTCTGTTTTTGTTTCAGTCTGTGCAAAACCGCACGTTGCCAATTTACCCAATAGTATTTCACCACCCCGGGTTGCCAGTTGGCGGAAAACACATGCAGCGAATTGCAGCCATGGAAGCCAGCGAACAAACTGGGTCAGAGATCGCAGATTCTACTCGACCTAAAAAGCCTCAGCATTCATCTAAAAATGAACGGGAGCATGTTAAAACGCAATATTAACTCATCATAAATCAATAAATCAACAAATTATCTTACAATGTGTAAGTCTCCTCGCCTTCTAATGTCATTTGAGCTCGCTCCTGTTGCGTGTCTTCAAACTGGCAACCCGCGAGAGCATCAAGTCTGAGGAGGAGGGGGCAGGGCAAACAATATTTTGAATTTGGACTGCAGTACCCATTTCAACCACTAGCTGTCATTCTTACATAGAGCACCTTTAACATTTGCAAAAAATATAACTTTTTTGTTGTTATTAAAAACAAGCACGCAATCCCAGCCCAGGTGAGGGAAAAGTAACACAAAAGTAATGTAACACATTACTTTTCATAAAAAGTAACTTAGTAATGAAATTAGTTACTTTTTTAGGGAGTAACACAATATTGTAATGCATTACTTTTAAAAGTAACTTTTCCCAACACTGCCAAGAAATATGATTATCTCATAATCATGTCATAATTATGACTTTTATCTCAATTTTGACTTTTTATGTCATAATTATGATTTACTAAAGCCTGATTTTTCTTATGTGGCAGAAATGGGCTTCCCAATATTTGTGAACAAAGGTCTCCAAAAATGTACTTGATGGATGGAATGATGTCGTCCTGCTGACTGACAACACAAGCACTCACAGACGATGAAATATTTTTTCACTATATAAATTTCTTCCACTTTTATTCGCAAAGAGCAATCTTTTAGTGTGAAGCGTTACAAATTAAGGTGGCTTACATTGTATTTGCTAAAGACGCACGAGGATGTATTATTTGTTGTCCCAACGTATTCAAAATGTTTTGGGGCCAAAATGGCAGAGCCCAAGTATATAATTCAGTCCACCGCTAAATGTTGATCATCCCTCCCCTTCAACTCTGAACTATTTGTGTCCTAACTCTTGAAAAATGTGTCTGTGATCACAGTTGTTCATTTTACATCCTTGTCTTGTAGTGGACAAGCAGGTGACCTTAATACTCAATCACTGTCTTCTGGTTCTCAGATGGTCTAGATTGGGGTCTTAGGGATGTTTTTGAACCAAGGACCACTTTATTTTCATTCAGTTCCAAACTCTCTCCGAAACCCAATTTATGTCTGTTAAGGAAGGAATACATCTTGTTAACCTTTTATATGTGGCACCAGCAAAGAGCACAAATAGTGAGAGAAAATGGGAGATCCGTTAAATTATGCAGAAACAGGCTATTTCTATACTGTATTATAGACCTGAGCCCTGACAGGAGAAAATGGAGAGGAAAATACACGCTGAAGCAGTCACTGTAAATCCTTCTCTTGATTCTCCTGGGTGCACCTTAGGCCAGTCTCTGTCAGTCAAACCTCCTCCACAGCTGTAATCTCTGGGCAACAACGAGGGGCCTGCATGTCTGATAAAACTGCTGAAACTGAGCGATCCTCATTCTCAGAACCGCCAGTGGGCAGAGAGGACAGTGAAATGGTGGATGTACAAAAGTTGACAGACTCACAACTCTCTCAAAAATATCTGTTACACCCCACCCCCAGCCCTGAACTGGGACAAAGATATTTGTTAACGTTGCAAATTATTCCTGGATACAAAGTGAATTTTGAACGGTCTATTCAAAAGTCCTTACCTTCTTGCATTGTTGAGTAGACAGTATGAGGCCAGTAAGGAGATAGTAAGAATGTTAAGGACCGAAAGAAATGCAAAACCAAACACACATGCATGCACACACACACACACACACACACACACACACACACACACACACACAATTTGCTGTATAAATATATACAGAATATATATAATATGTGTGTGTGTGATATATATATATATATATATACAGCATATATGTGTGTGTGTGTGTGCACGTTTTTTGTGACATATCAGGACACAAATTTGTGTAATGACATGGGTATGACATATTACAAGGAGAGGGTGACTTATGAGGACATTACCCCATGTCCGCATTTTTCAAAAGGCTTATAAATCATACAGAATGAGTTTTTTTGAGAAAGTAAAAATGTGCACAGTTTTCTATGATGGGTAGGTTTAGGGGTAGGGGTAGTGTAGGGGGATAGAAAATACGGTTTGTACAGTATAAAAACCATTACGCCTATGGAATGTTCACACAATTCACAAAAACAAATGTGTGTTTGTGCGTGTGTGTGTTTGTTTTTAACAAATAAAGACAGCCTTAGTGAGCATAAGTGAATCAATACAAAGCCAGTCCTTCAGCGTCAATGGTTTTAATTCAGTTCCCACCATTCTTAAAGGCTGTACAGACCCCTTAGCTAATATATATTGTGACAATATTTCCAGAGGCTAAAAAGGGGGTGTTTTGGGTGTTCTTATGAGGATGTATGGAAGGTAGGACAAAAATATACTTAGTAGTAGAGGAGCAGAGTTGTGGATAAGGGAGGAACTTATTTTCCTTTTATTGTAGAGCATAAAGCAGCAGGACAGGGCAGTCTTCATAACAGGATCCACAAAAAAAAAAACACCATGAATTTTTAAACACCTAGATGCAACAACTGTGTGACAGCGATAAAGAGAGATTTGCTGTGGGTCACGGCTGAGAGAAAGAAGAGCTAAGTCTTGTCAAGATTAAGATTGAGGTGATGAGTGTGTTCGATATGTCAGTCAGGAATACAGAGATGGCAGATATCGAGACAGAAGGGGACACGTATAGCTGAGTGTCATCGGCACACCAGTGATAAGAGAAGCCATGCAATTAAATGACAATTCAGAGCTATCTATAAATGTCTGAGTGCAGACAGAAAAGAGTAATTGTCCCTGCACGGAGCCCTGTGGAACTCCCGCAAGGGGGCTTTCCAGCTAATGTGGTGTGGTTCTCCTGGGAAGTTCCTACTTATTTGGAAACCATAAACCTTTGTCAGGGGAGATGCCATATTGATTTTTACAAGGATGAAAATGAGGCTGAGAGGGACAGACTTACAGACTTTTTACAATGGTATGCGCTGTATAAAGGTCACTGCACCGACAGACGCTAACTAATGGCAACACATAATTTGTGCGGTTTTGTCAAATCTCTGTGTTCCCCCGTGTTGCCGTTAATCGTCACTTGTTTGTGATTCTTCAATCCAGAATGGCAGCACAGATGAAAGGTTTGTTTGAGCTGCGCCCTCTACTGTACAGGCATAAATATGCATTTAGTTACGCAATTAGTTCCTTTTTTTTAGGGAGTAACGTAATATTGTAATGCATTACTTTTAAAAGTTACTTTCCCCAACACTGCCAAGAAGTATGATTATCTCATAATCATGTCATAATTGTGACTTTTATCTCAATTTTGACTTTTTATGTCAAAATTATGATTTACTAAAGCCTGATTTTTCTTATGTGGCAGAAATGGGCTTCCAAATATTTGTGAACAAATGTTTTCCAAAAAGGCGCTTGATGGATGGAATGACAACACAAGCACTGTTGAATCTGTGTGTTACCCCTGTTGCCGTTGATCGGCACTTGTTTGTGATTGTCTGTGTTGGTCAGTGTCTTTAGGTGCAGTGTGAATTGGAATTAAAACTCATAACTTTTATGGAAAAGCAGCTTTCTGCTAAAAATGTTTGGAAAAATATTTTGTCAGCTGAACAACTGACATGTTGTTAAACAACAGTACAGTTCCTTTTTTTCTGTGTTAAAAATATTTTTCACTTACACTTCTAGAGTTGATTTTAGCACTAATGTATCATAACTGAGGCAAAGTATTATGCATTTAATGCAATTTCTGTGTGTTATATTTCGGAGAATAAGAATGATGGGTAATGTAGTTTGGTGGTGCACCATCTCCTCATAAAACAGCTAAATGACTAGTGCTTTATGGCGAACTTTATCGTTATTATTTATCCTTTATCAACAGTATCCTGAACAAATGCATACAAACTAAACTGTACCGTCATACAAATGTAACTTAAAAATGTTTTCGCCATGATTCCCAATAGTAAGATTCGGCAATTTTACACGCCCGCTTCCTGCCAATCATCATTCACATAATTGCACGAGGCGGCCGCGAGAGAAAATGACACACAAGCAGTGACGTCAGTGACTTTGTGTTCATATAACTTTATAACCGGTTTAATTTGATATAAATAATGTATATTACGGCGAATGACTTCGTGAAGAGTAGTTTGACAGAGAAAAAGTCTAGTTTTGGTAAGTTGATTAGCACAAACGCAATTGTGTAAACGTGTTAACAGTTATTCACTAATAACAACTGTTTTGGTCTTTTTATAGGATGAGCTGCACATTATATGTCATATATTGTTCATTCTTTATATATGTTAATGTTTCTAATACAATATGCTGATTTTGTTGTGGATAAAAGAGATGTTAGTCTATTAGCTAAGTTGTTGTCTTTCATTCTGAAGACGAGTATGAATATTTGTGCAAGTATTAGAAATAAAATGACATTGATATTAGAGAAATTGGTGCTGTATTTCTGTTAATGTTATTGCCTGGTAACATCTTGAATTGAGCTGCCCCTGTCTTATAAATGCAGGTCATGTTTTATGGCAAACCCATCCATTTTGAGAAGAAGAGTTATTCAGTTCACGGATGTTTTATTGATGTCGAGCCACCCAACTAAGCCTGAAGATACTTCACATAGGGAAAAGAAGATTCATCGCTCTGGAATAACAGACCTGGATCTCAGGACCTGTGGTGAGGTAGGACTGTATCATCCTCACACAATGCAACATTTACAGCTGGTAAAGTGGATTTGAATTCTCGTTTGTCTTGACAGATATAAAGCTCTTGGGAAAAATATTGCAAAGCCTTAAGTTTTTTATTTCTATTTCTACAAGGCTTTAGCCTTGAGAGAGGGCAGAGAGATGACCAGTAGTTGATGGATTTTTTTGAGCATTGTGCATTTTGAGTATGGTTTTGCTGACTTTTCTGCTTAAAGTCATTTCACCTATTTGCTGAATCATCAATATTGCAATTAGTGCTGACTGATTGGCGCAAAATATGTTGAATAGTTTGTGTAACTGCAGATAATAACGCTTTGTCATGTTTTTTTGCTACAAAAGTTAAAATTAACTTCAGAGAGCTGTACAGTGGCCTATAGCAAAGAAACCAGACACTGGTCAAGCAAATATGATAAAATTGACAAATTGGGCAAAAGCTGAAAGGTTTGACTGTCTGGCTGAAAATGTTATGTACATATTTAATATGTAACCTTCATCAGTGCATGTGTGGATTGAATATAAGAACAGTGGGGGAGACTGGAGTTGGTTTGGAACAGCCATTTCATGTTCATAATTGGATGTTGTCACAAAAATATGAATTTTTGATTCTGTCAAGACGTTAGAAGATTAAAACCTGTCGAGCTCAAGACAACTTTTCAAATTTGCTATGTTAAAACAAAAATGATCCCCCCTCGGCTAAAAATCTTAGATAATGTGTGATATTTAAAATATGCCAGTGTTTGTTAGAGAAGGGAACCAGTGAATAGAGTGTGTCTGACATTATTTATGAATGTTGTCTAATATAAGACTATTAATGTTTGTACAATATTCATACACTACTGGTCAAAAGTTTGTAAACATTACTATTTTTAATGTTTTTGAACAAAGTCTCTTATGCTCATTAAGGCTGCATTGATTTCATAATAAATACAGAAAAAACAATAATATTGTGAAATATTATTACAATTTAAAATTATGGTTTTCTATTTTAATATACCTTAAAATATAATTTATTTCTGTGATGCAAAGCTGAATTGTCAGCATCATTACTCCAGTCTTCAGTGTCACATGATCCTTCAGAAATCATTCTAATATGCTGATTTGATACTCAGTTATTATCAATGTTGAACAGTTGCTTAATATTTTTTTGGAACCTGTGATACTTTTTTCAGAACTCATTGATGAATAAAAGGTTAAAAAGAACAGCATTTATTCAAAATATAAATCTTTTCTAACAATATAAATCTTTACTATCACTTTTTATCAATTTAACACATCCGTGCTGAATAAAAGTATTAATTTCTTTCAAAAAAAAAGAAAGAAAAAAAATTTCTGACCCCAAACTTTTGAACGGCAGTGTATATTCTTACAAAAGATTTCTATTTTAAATAAATGCTGATTTTTTTAAACTTTTTATTCATCAAAGAATCCTGAAAAAGTATCACAGTTTATAAAATAATGTTAAGCAGCACAACTGTTTCCAACATTGATAATAAATCAGCATATTACAATGATTTCTGAAGGATCATGTGACACTGAAGACTGGAGTAATGATGCTGACAATTCAGCTTTGCATCACAGAAATAAATTATATTTTAAAGTATATTAAAATAGAAAACCATAATTTTAAATTGTAATAATATTATTGTTTTTTCTGTATTTATTATGAAATAATTGCAGCCTTAATAAGCATAAGACTTCATTCAAAAACATTAAAAATAGTAATGTTTCCAAACTTTTGACTGGTAGTGTATATATTTTGTTACAAAATCACATTTTATTGTCTGGGGTCTACAGCCTGAGTGTACATCCCAAACAAATAGGGCATAAGGGTTAACAATAGTAACACTGGTCAGAAAATAGCTTTGTGTGAGAAACAGAATAATTTTCATTTATTCATTTTTAATACTCTTCCACAGTACTCATATCTCATTGATGTATTTTTTTTAAATATGGCGCATCAAGATGTGTCACAGCAGGCTTGACAGCAGTGATACCAAATATTATTGGATCAAATGTATCTTGTAACCGCTTGAAATTTGAATACAAGCGTATTAAAATCCTGCAAATCAGATTTTAGAATTCCAGTGAAATGAAATATTAGTTGTGTTGCACACGCAAAGTGTGACTATTTTAGTCTTTAGCTACGGAGTTAGCCCTAGTCACCATTTACTTTAACTGTATGGAAAAGTTAACGCTTTGCATACTAGCAAACATTTCCTTTTATGCTCCACAGAAGAAAGAAGAAAATCACATTTGTTTGGAAAAACATGAGGGTGAATAAACGATGACAGAATTTTCATTTTGGGTGAACCATTTCTTTACGTGTTCTTTTGCACTTTGTCAGGTTGTCGTAATGTTTGTTCCACCAGAGAAGAATGAAGACTGTGCCAGCCAATTCCAGTCTCCCCTACAGATATTGCCTTAAAAATACAGCACTACTTCCCCCATGTTTGCCATCTGTTTAGAGTAGTCGATCATGACTAATTTCAAAACACTTCAAAACAACACCAACATAACTATAAGTCCCATCACCATCATTTCACCAGAATGATGACTGTCTCTTTGTTGGTGTCTTTTCTTTTAAATTGCGTTGTTTTGTATGACATTTCTGCTCTGCTGCTTTGTAGAAGTCATGACAAGTTTGTGTGTGCGTTTCATTGTATACTTGTGCCCGAGGGGGGCAGGGCTGGCCTCTGCATGTTTCTCTTGCTCCATACAGCCTCAGATGGGTGATTCATACTGGTTCCTGGCTGGTAACAGGAGGGACATCTAGCTCTTTATTACCCTCATCCGTCACCATCAGTTCATCAATCCAAAGACCGACGACTCTGACCAGTGGCTGTTCTTTCTGAGTCCCTCGTCGCCTCTTTCTGCGATGAATGGGAAATTTATGCTGCCTTAGATGCACACAAACATGGAGGCAGCGGCCAGTCAGTCTCAAGACTGTGTCAGGGATGAGGTCCCTCGAGATTTCAGTGTGAAGATGCTGCCTGTTTCTTGCGCTCTCGTTTTCATTGTCCCTATTTCCTCCCACGTCAATTCTTTACCTTTTGGTTTACCTATTGTCAAATATTGAAAACCTGAGTAATGTTGTGAATGTAACTGTCGTACACCACCGTTCAAAAGTTTGGGGTCAGTAAGGTGTTTTTTTGTTTGTTTCTTTTTTTTAAAGAAAGTAAGACTTTTATTTAGAAAGGATGCATTATATTGATCAAAAGTGACAGGAAAGACATTTAAAATATAACAAAAGATTTCTATTTTAAATAAATGCTGTTCTTTTGAACATTCTATTCACAAAGAATCTTGAAAAAACTTTTCAACATTGATAATAATAAGAAATGTTTCTTGAGCAGCAAATCAGCATATTAGAATGATTTCTAAAGGATCATGTGACACAAGACTAGAGTAATGATGCTGAAAATTCAGCTTTGCAACACAGGAATAAATTACATTTTAAGATATAATGCAAATGAAGAAAAGAGTTATTTTAAATTGTAATAATATTTTACAGTATTACTGTCTTTACTGTATTTTTAATCAAATAAATCATGCAGCCTTGGTGAGCATAAGACTTCTTTCAAAAACTTTGTTCAAATTACGGAACGAACGCAGCGCCAGTAACATTTTTTCCGTAGAATAGGGAAGGCGTAGGCGTAAGAATACGAAAGTACGGTTTTGGCGGAAGCACTTGGAAGGCGATCATTTGTTTATATAAAGCATATACATTTACATTTTTTTTTCGAAAATGAACGATCGTTTCACTAGATAAGACCCTTATTCCTCGTCTGGTAGCCCTTTGAAGCTGCACTGAAACTATAATTTTGACCTTCAACCGTTTGGAGGCCATTGAAGTCCATTATAAGGAGAATAATACTGGAATGTTTTCATCAAAAACCTTAATTTCTTTTTGACTGAAGAAAGAAAGACATGAACATCTTGGATGACATGGGGGTGAGTAAATTATCAGGAAAATTTTATTTGAAAGTGAACTAATCCTTTAAATCTAACGTTCGCTTAGCTCGGATCACGCCAAACCGTGCAAATTATTATTACTGTTATACTTTGTTCTGAAAATGGTAATGTTAACAACATCAACATTGCGTGACTATGTGTATTTAGTGTGTATTATCGTTACCTGTAGATTTAAATTTCTGTAGCCACTCCACAGTCTGAAGCCTTTTGCTTTTGACTACGGGTAAATCTCCAGTTTTCACTGATGATTGTCATTTGAACCTTTCTGGATTACAATCCGCCATCAAAATCATACGTTTAATTATTTCAGCTGCTGTGAGAACAGGCTATAAATGATCCGCTACAACAAGCATCCTCACATGATAGAGCCGACTAGCCTGGACTCCTTCTTTCTGTTTACAGACGTGACGTAATGACGCAAAGACGAACTGCTGCATGCTCGAATTTTCTACGGAAATCCACCAGGTCGCTCTTATTATAAAACATTATTACAAGGTTACCGTTGTGAATCAAGCTAAGATAATGAGATTTTGAACACTGGCTGGTTATGTACTTGCTCAAAAATTTATTTTGGATAATTTTTAAACAAAAAAAGTTCCGGACTGCAGCTTTAATAAACTAGTATTTTTTTGAGTCAGTGTCAGCTGCAAAGTTGAAGTTGGTGATGCTGACTCGCCATCTCCGCAGTATAGTGAACTCCCTGCCTTTAGAGAGAAATGCACCTTTCATATGGATTACATAAGGAGAGAGTATTTGTTATCGATTTGAATTGATTAATTTAAAAGTAGACATTTCAAGCTTTCTATAAATATATTTCTCATGTCTGTGAGGCAAGTAACCTATACGCTGAGTTTCAGTTCATTTTTGTGACACGCTCTAGTTCACGGAGACTGAGACGGCAGAAAGTGCATCCTGTTTATTTGAATGATGTTTTACTCTTATCTGTATGACCAAAGATGATGGAGTATTTTAAGTCGTTTCTGCTGTTATGAGAAAAAAATGCAATCACGTGATCGCGCCGGCGCCTCCATGTCTTGCAGTAAGCGTGCTATACTTCAGCTTCCACACTCCCCACAAACACTTGGATATGCGCCTAATAACAGCGCACATTTATTCGCTGTTAACGATCTGTCCCTCATGGACTGCTTGACTTTGCCACTTCCTGTGGAGTTTTTTTTCTGTGACTAACCGACGAATAAAAGAAGCCCTCTTCTTGACAACTAACGTTGACTATTAGGGTGCGCGCTAAGAATGTTCGGTGGTGTGAAATCCATCAGGATTTGATTGGTTTGTGAAAAGTGAATGTTACATACCAGAATGGAGCCTGAATGCTTTTTTTCTAATGCTACAGTGTTGTAGGAGGTTGCCAGAATTGTTTTGTGGTTGCTAATGTGTTCTGAGTAGTTTTAAGCGTGTTGCTAGGTGGTATGTATTCTGGCTAGTTGCTAGGTGGTTGCAGAGATGTTCACGAGTCTTTTATCTGGAGTCCGAGTCAAGTCTGAAGTCTTTATCACTGGAGTCTGAATGAAGTCTGGAGTCTTTTGTCACGAGTCCATGTCGAGTCTCGAGTCATTAAAAAAAAAATTCTCATACTCAATTCCTATTTTTTATCTTAGTTGTATTATATAGACAAAATAATATGATCTTTCTATCATCTGTTTTGTTTGAAATTAAGGTCCTATGATGTAAGGGATAATGTGAATCCAGCTTGTTACTTTATAATCCATTACAACATACAAAACAATCGTCCTGGCAACACGAGTAGTCATTTTCAATACATTCGCTAAGTGGACGCAAGATGGCGCCAGTGAGTCACGGTTTGCTATACAACTTTGTTGTTATTGACGACAGTCATTATCATAAAATATCAAACCTCGGAATGTTTAAGAATGTCAATATAATACTCTACACATGCTGATTGCGATACATTAAAATATTAGCTAATAATGGATTAAAATCTCTTTCTATCTCTCTCTTATGGACACACATTAAGAAAGAAAAGCTGCATATAATACAAAAAGATTGATAAAACGTAGTGCTAGGTTTAAAGGTTAGATTTTTTTTTTTTGTTCATATTTTAACAGGCTGGCAATAGCTAGCTGTGTGAGTTAATGTGACTAACCTTTGTGGATGCGATATCTCATAAAATTTGATGTTGTCGTTCCGGTGTCTTTAATTTCCCACATTCTGTGCATCTAGCCGATCTGACATGTTAATAAACCCAAACGAAAAAACATGGCACAGTGGCTCCCGTCATGTTTCATGTGACATTTCGGAGTTTACGCGCAATACACAGACATACGTAATCAAATTCTATGACAAGAGTCCGATCTACCACAACAAATAAGGAAATATATGTAACGCAGATATTATAAAACCATTCAAATACAACAAAAATTCTTTATTTATTATATCAGTAGTTAAGGGTAAAAGACTCGAGTCCGAGTCACTAACTCGAGTGCCCATCTCTGGGTGGTTGCTTACTGGCCCAAGTCAAGAGTCCACCAAAAGTCTCTATGAAGAACTATATGATTCTGGTCCCACCTTTAAAATAAGTCTGTGGGATCTTTTTGTCTGTTTTATCATCTGACAGGAGAAAAGAAAGTAACGACACACCTCTCCTCAACAAGCCTCTCAAACAAACAAGAGTGGTCTCTTTGGTCGAACAAGAGTGTTTGAAAGCAGCGTCTATCCATACCGAGTATACCTAGTACTCGGTACTACCATTACTGCAGAAATGCTGGTACATTTTTTTTTTTTTTGTACTGACTGGTACTGGTACATTTGACAACCCTACTTGTACTAAAAATGAGTGGCTTGACTTTTTATTTTTATTAATTTTAATCTATTAGACAAAATAGTATAAGATTTTAACATCGACCATCTTACTGTATCATAATTTATATATCAGTGCTGTCACAGAGTCAACAACACCCTCAGCAGCAGACCTCTACACTCCACCCACTTGTTCCCAATCACCAGAGTTCTGATCGGCAGCACCTCACCCACTCATCAGCCACTCACAACTTATGGCTGGCCACACACTTGAAGATTTTAAGCCCGATTTTGAGCCCAATTTACATTTCCGAACGATCAGGGGGTGCGGCCCGATTCGAGGCTTGTCACAAACGATTTGGGTAAACGTACCTATTAAGCTCAAGTACCCATTAAACACACTACCATCTTTGAGCTCAGATTATAAAAAGAAAAAATAATGTATTATCCTACTTGATGTCTTAACCAATTGATGTGTTTGTTACTACATACCTCCTGTAATTTCAAGAAAATCAGACCATTGCACACTGAGACATGGGTATCCATGTGTTCACACTGTCTGGTGGCCATTTTGAAAGCTGTCTGAAAAATTTCACCAAAAGAGGAGCCTCTTAAATGTGCATTTTTAAGGTGGTTAAGCCTTTTTTTGGGGTAGTTATAACTACTTGCTGCAAAATTAAGAGATTAATGTTTAGACTTTTGCATAGTATAATCTGGAACCTGCATGTGGAAAATTATTACAGTTAGATCCAAAAGATAGTTTTAGCAACATAGCGCAGATGCTACAGAACATAGTTAGCTTACTAGCTGTATAAGATTGTTTGCTACACTAATATATTACTTTTCAGGCATTACTGGCTTGTACTTTTAAATCCATAATATTATACATTTACAGTTTATTGGTCTGTGGTTTTAAACTGCTGCAATTTTTAAAGACTTCATATTATTGTTAGGTGATCTTAAAAGGTGCACTTTTATGAAAATCACACTGCTTCAGTGGCTACGTTTACATGCACCCAAATAATCCATTCGTAATCGGATTGACGGCTCAATCTGATTGAAAAACATTCATGTAAACACCTTAATTGATCAATTAAGCTCGATCCGATTGAAATTTCGATCGGATTGGAAGGGGTGGTTTATTCCTTTTCTAATCCGATCCAACAGCAAAAAATTACCATGTAAACGCTTGAATCCGACTACTTTCTCAATCGTATTCAGAAGTCTCTCGGGCACATGCGCAGTGCAATGTTGACACGCATTACACAGTGCGCAAGTTCACGTCACGTCTTTAGTTGTAAAGATGTATGCCAACAGGCAGTGGCGTAGCTGTATCCCTTCGTCATAATATTGGAAATCTTTCTGTTTTAAAACAAGAAGGGGAGCCAATGGATATCACACAAGAAGCAACGTGCAAACTTTGCGCAGGAGTTAGCCGGTGAAAAAGTCTCAACCTCGGTCAGTATTCACTACAGAAATTGAAAGTAAAAAGTGACGGAGCTGTCTGATGCTGCATTAACAGAGCATATTCTCTCAGAGACGAATTTCAGCATAATATGCTGATAATGGTATATAACTGTCTTAATTTATTCCATTATTTCTCTTGTGGCCGTAGGCCTACACATAGTGAAACAAATGAGAATAATAGTATTTCGTGTTAAACAGGTTGTTTTTTTTAAAGTCGGTGCTTGAAGTAAAGCTGCGCTTAATTTTCATTGGTGACTGTGGTGTTAGGAAATATTATAGCCTACACTCTTAATAATTTTAATTATAGGCCTATAATTCATTGTATAGGCTAATAGACCTAAAAAAAAATGTTTAAAACATTTTCAAAGTGTAACGTGCTGGTTGTATATATATCACACAACGAAGAAGATAATACACAAATAAGTCTTTACTTGATAATCCAACAGGAGAATACAGAATACAGGCAGGAACGGAAAAAAAACACAAGTAATTACGAGACCCCACAATGAACTAACGGAAGACAGGAACTTATATACACTGATGATTAACTCAAATGACAGACAGCTGTGATGATTTGTGCAGTGTCCATGGTGACTGATTGTGGCGGGAAAACAGAACAAAGGAGCACAGGTGACAGAATGAAAACCAAAACAAACAGAACATGACGGTGACCGTGACACAAAGATAGCCTAGTCTTTTATTATCCTCACAATAATTATAATATTAATTTAATAATAAAAGAAGCCGAACCTAATAGTTATAATAATAGACTAGAAGAATGTAACAGGCCTACATTAATTACCAAATTCTCTTAATAGGCCTATTGCCAAGATTCAATGCTTTTGACAGTATCTCTGGCTATCGTCAATACATGATCATCGTCTGTTGACGCAACCCGGGTTACCGCAAGTGTGATTGATATGACATCACACGCAGAGCGTGTGCACAGAAGTTTTAATCGGAATGTATATAAAACACATATAAAGGGATATTTGAATTAGATTACAATGTTTAGAGTACATGTAAACAGATCTGCAATCGGATTAAATTCATTCGGATTGACAAAAATTGGTGCATGTAAACGTAGTCAGTGTGACATCAATAAGTAAAAGTATAATTTCATAGATATTGTCAATAATAGTTGTTCATATTAAAGTATGTATAAACTAAATACATGACCTAGATTATTTATTTATCAAAATTGTGTCCTTTAAATTTAATGTAATATTTATTAATTAAAAATTGTTGCTGCTCCAATTTAATCTCAGTGTGCTCCCTTTAAGCTCATCCACATTAAACGTCTATGTAAATACTTCATAAACAGGCTTTAAATATTAACTGATGCCACTTTAAGTTAATCTTTATAAAATGATTATTAACTTATTTTCACAGCCTTAAAAGGTTGGTTCACCCAAAAATAAAAATTACCCCATGATTTACTCACAATCAAGCTATCCTCAGACTAGTACAATCGGAGTTATATTAACAATTTTGGTATTAAATAATGTCCTGGCTCTTCCAAGCTAATGACAGTAAATAGAGGATGAGATTTTGAAGCCCAAAAAAGTGCAACCATCCATAATAAAAGATATCCACAAGGCTGCAGGGGGTTAATAAGGGCCCTCTGAAGTGAAGCAATGCATTTGTGTAAGAAAAATATCCATATTTAAAACTTTAAAAACTAAAATAACTAGCTTCCGACAGACGGCCGTACACATCAGTTTACGGCGAAAGAGTGAAGTTTGACCTGACGCATGACAATGACGAATGCGGAAGCACAGAGGATAGAGCAAAACAAAACACCGGTCATGAATTAGAATATATAACTGATCAAATTTAATGCCTTGTTGCTTGATTTTAGTGTTGTTTTTTTGTTTTTTTTTGTGATTGACTCTATACCTTCAAAAAAAAAAAAAAAAAAAATCAGTTCTTGTTTAAAATAAACAAGAATTTTTAATAAAACGTGAGCTTAATGGCAACAGGGTGTGCTTAAAGGGTACAAAAATGTACCCATTTAGCACAGCCAGACTTTTTGCATTTAATGATGTACATCTTAATTATAATGCTTTTGTCATTTAAAATAAAATTACATATAGTTGTGTGAGAGATTAATATTTTATTTTATCATAACTTCTTGTACTGAAATCAATATCCTGTGCACTAAAAATGTCTCAATATAGATTTTGGTGAGCTTAATAGGTACGTTTACCCTTTTTGTCCAAAAAATTTGTGTGGTGTCATGATTATTTAACTGCTCCTGATCTCAAACTGCAAATATCAAACATGTTTAATATTTATGACTTTTTATCGGGCTGCCTCTGACATCAATAGCCAATGACAGTGAGCAAGTGTCACCTACCGGATGTTGCATGCTTCTTTAGCTGAAAGTTGACAGCCACAAACATGCCACGAATGTGGAGTATTGAGAAAGAAGATCACCCATATACTTTTTTTTCTATTTTGTTTTTCACTGTAAAGCAGGTGATAACGTTGATTGTCCTCAATTTGTTTTTCTTCTCAAGTCATGTTTCATCTAGCGAGTCTCCATGAGATCTCATATCACTGTGAAATCGTTCCTGCAGTCAACAGGTGTGTAGTCTCATGGTCCAGCCGAATCATCTAGTGTGTGTGTTCAGAGGATTATAATGCTAAAAATCGGTTGAAACTGTCATTATGTCTGTGGTCTCCCACTTTTAAAATTGGTTAAGTTTTGAAAATCATCTAGTATGTCCCAGGCCTAAACCAGCACACATCAGTTGACGTTTGTCTGGTCTTGTCGTTCAACCTGAACACTTACCTAGGTACTACTTACCTAAATGACACTTACCTGTGTGATCCTCTTCTCAACTCATCAGTTTATAGTTTTCTGTCGTCTGCTACTAGCTTCAGTCGTCCAGTCCATCATCTTAAGTCTTCATCATCAGAAACAGATAAGAACTATCATCCACTGCCAGCATTATCGCAATGACCGTGACAGAAGACCAGACCTAACAGACCAGACCCAACATGCAACATGAAGCAGATCCAAGCAATGTCAGCAATCCACCACTGGAACCCTTTGCCGATTTAATTCAAGCCATCCGTCATGCACTCCAAACACCTGTCACCACTTCTTCGCCATCTGCCTCTGCCTCTGCCAGTCCCATGGCTCAACTAGTGACATACTCAGGTGAGGCGGGGGAATGCAGTGGGAAATGTTACAATGCTCTCTCTTCTTTGAAATGCAGCTGTAGCTGTTCCCCAATGACTGTGCGAAGATCGCATACATCATCTTGCTGCTGACAGGACGTGCACAGTCCATGTGGGACGCTAATGGTCCGGTCACTAACTCGCTGAAGGCCTTCACCATGCACTTTAAGGAGGTCTTTGGTCAAACAGCCAGTTCAATCTCCCTGCATGACCAACTGTACAGGCTTTGTCAAGGGAGATCCACAGTCAATGATTATGCTCTCCAGTTCCGCGCTCTGGCTGCCGTCAGCGGGTGGAATGAGACCGCCCGGATTACAGCATTTCGTCAGGGGCTTAATTTCAACATATGTCAACAGATGGTGATCTGTGATAATGTGATTGGACTAGAGAGCTTCATTCAACGTTCCATCAGAATCTCACAATGACTCACTGCATGCATCCTTGACCAACCCACGCTGCATCCTCCATCCGCCTCTCCATCTGTCACCCCTCCGCACCTGAGCCCATGCAAATAGACTCAACCCACCTGTCTAATGCAGAGCGTCAACAAAGAATCCACAAACGTTTGTGCCTATAGTGTGGTGCAGAGGGACTTCTTCTTCCTGCCTGTCCAGTCAGACCACCATGCCCAGAAGTGAGTACCATCCATATGCCTCCTTCAATTTCCTCTCTGGCACGCACTGATGTTATAGTGATGACTCCCCATCATTCCATTTCAGCGAAAGCCCTCATAGACTCTAGATCTGCCAGCAACTCTCCTTTTTATTGCTGGAACACCAGTGAGGTTCAACAGTGGAGTGAATGCTGCTTTGAGAACTGCTTATGACCTGTCAAGAAAACCTCAGTCAGATCCAACACCCAGAAACCGACTTCTTCCAGCCAAGCAACAAGAGATTCCCCTCGAATACCGGTTGTTCCAGAATGTCTTCAGCAAGCAGCTAGTGACCAAACTTTCTTCTCACTGGCCATGGGATTGTGTGATCGGCCTGCTGCCTGGGGCCACATTACCAACGGGTAACGTAATGTGGCCCCAGGATGGACAGTGGGTAACTGTCCATCCTGGAATAGAAGGCTATGAAGAAAGTACATCAAGGAGGCCCTTAAGCAAGAATTAATCTGTCCATCCACTTCCACTGCTGCTTCGAGCTTCTTCTTTGTTGGGAAAAAGGACGGAGGCTTGAGCCCCTTCATCCACTACCGAGCTCTCAACTCTCAAACAGTCAAGTTTCTGTTCCCTCTTCCTCTGGTCCCAGCAGCCCTGGAGCAGTTACATGGAGCTCACATTTTCACTAATTTGGACCTGTGGAGCACCTCTAACTTCGTCCGGATATGTGAGGGTGATGAATGGAAAATGGCATTCCTCACCCCATCAGGCCACTACGAGTACCTCATTATGCCGTATTATGCCACCAGGGTAGGAGCTTTGCTATCTCAGTGGCATGGTGAGCCTCCCAAACTCCATCAATGCACCTTCTATTTTAAGAAGCTGTCCCCGGCAGAGCGCAACTACGACATAGGCAACCGCAAACTGCTGTCTATCAAACTGGCATTAGAAGAATAGCAGTACTGGCTGGAGGGAGCCAAAAACCCATTTGAAGTCACCATGGACCATCTTAATCTAGACCTATGCTCAGTCTGTGCCATATTAAAAGTCCCACATCATCTTCTTGAAGGTAAATTGGAACCCCTACTTGTCCCGAGTAGACCCTGGTCCCACATCGGAATTGATTTCATCACGGATGTACCACCTTCCGACTTCCACACCTATGTCCTCGTCATTGTACACCGCTTCTCTAAAGCGTGTAAATTGATTCATCTGAAAGTACTACCCACAGCCCTCAAAAAGGTCGAAACCCTCTTCCAGCAACAAGATATCGTCTCCGACCGTGGTCCCCAATTTAGTATAGCACGCCTTCCTCCAACTTTTCAGAGTCACAGTAACCTTGTCATCTGGATACCATCCACAGTCCAATGGCCAGACTGAGCAGAAGATACAAGATATCGTGAAATAATGCGGACATATTGTTTTGATCGCCAAGAAAGCTGGAGCTGTTTCCTCCCATGGGCCGAGTCTGCAGAGTCCTGTGGTGGCTTGATGCAGAGTCACTTTTCCAGTGCATACTCGGCTACCAACCACCCCTGTTTCCCTGGTCAGGTGAGACTTCCGACATTCCAGCTGTCCATCATTGGTTTCAAGAGAGCGAGAGGGTCTGGGACTCAGCTAACATCCATCTGCAGAGGGCAGTTCGGAGACACAAGAGCCAGGCCAATGCTAGAAGAGCTGCGACACCCCAATACCAACCGTCTGGCTCTCAACCAGGGACATCCATCTTTGACTGCCCTGTCACAAGCTGGGTCCCTGCTATGTCGGTCCCTTCACCATCCAGAGACAGATAAATTATGTCACCTACAGGTTAAACCTTCCTCCTCACTACCGTATTTCATCTTCATTTCATGTCTTCATTTTATTTCATGACTATACCTTGTCGACTGGGAGGGGTTCGGCCCAGAGAAAAGATCTTGGGTTGCCCATAACAACATTCTGGACCCATCACTGTTACTCAGTTTCCATGCCAATCATCCCAATCATCTGGCACGGAGATCTTCATTGTCGTCGTCTGCCTGTGGTCATCAGGAGCTGCCCGTGGGGGGGGACTGTCACAGAGTCAACAACATCACATTTGTCTTGTCTCGTCGCTCAAACTGAACACTTACCTGACTGAGTTACCTGTCTGATCTTCTTCTCAACTCGTCAGTCTTCTGTCGTCTGCGACTAGCTTCAGTCATCCGGTCAACCATTTCAAGTCTTCATCATCTGAAACAGATAAGAACTGTTATCCACTGCCAGCATTACTCCATATTCTAAGTTACTCACCTGCTCTCATCGCTTGTATACTGACATTGTGTCAACAAACCTCTTGTTTGGATATTACATTTGTTGCATTCTTCTGTTCTATGACAAGTGCATCCCTATTTCTTTAATTTCAGGCAGTTCAAGTTGTCAAGTTGAGATCTATAAATCTCACCATATACCTGCAGTGTTTGCTTCATAAGCAGTGTTTTTTTCATATGAGAGGATTCCATAACGAGAACGCCTTTCAATATTGATGTAGTATCAATATGCCATACAAATACTTCAATTCATGATTTTAGATATATTTTCATCAGCCAGCTTCTGAAACCACTGATGCAACTAATTATGTATTTGGTAAGACACAAGCTAATAAGATGAATCAGCTGCAGTCACTGAGGTAAATACCTGAAGGACACCAAATCCTTGAGGATAAATTAGTTCTTTACAAACATTTCCATCATCTTGTGACCTGAGCTAAGTGACTGGAATGATAATGGAAATATTGTTTTTATAAAATCTGTTCTACATTGGAGAATCCTACATACTACTCTGGCCTATGGCTGTTTTATTTTTTCCCCGCTCCAGGTCAGTTTTAAGAGGTTCTGGTTTTCTCAAAACAATATGCACATCATTATAAACTGCATAGCCACAATGTTTTGTTTTTGCAATGCAAAATATTTCTCAGGATATGCAGGATATGGTAATGGGTTCCCACTACAGGTTCAGCCTCAAAAAAGGTTATTGGAAATATAAACATTTATCTTAATGTGTAAATTGTGGATGGTGCTGCTAACTACTGCATAAATCCACATAAAATTGTCACCTACAATGTATCAAGGACTTTGCAAACAAGTCTGAATTTGAATGTTGAGCCAATCTCACCAGATAAAGACATTCATTACAGAAAAAAGTTATTATGAAAACAGCTGATTTTGTCTTTTGGTTCATTTCAAAACCTTTTCTCATTTACTGTCCTGTAAAATGCCAACAGGCTACTTAAAATCCACATATATCATTCATTTTTTTCTATTGCTCTCAACTAATTTAACTCAAGTGAACACAAATTAAAGAGGTAAAATGAGGATCCAAATCATGGGTCCTAAAGTTTCAATCGACGGCTTCTGAATTTGTAATTCATAAGCTCCTATAAATGGATGGATCTCACTTTTCTGCTACAGTTTTGCCACTAATTGTTCATAAGGGGATCTATCCATGGAGACCATCATGTAGCAGTGGACTAGACTGAATGTATAAATTAGTAGCTGCATCATGTTTACTCAACTGAAAGGCTAGTGGGGGCAGAGCCAGAGTGTGTATCCGCCAATGTTCCCTCATGAGAAAAATTATGCTTTCTATGCAAGTGACAGCGAGTGGAGAGTGAATTTGTAGGTACTGGTGGTTACCTTAGCGACAACACTGACTGCAAACACACATATAGACTATTGCTCAACTGTGGTCTAACAGGTTGTGTTTGGAAGAGCTATCAATTTAATGTTAATTTAGTGCAATTAATTTTCTATTTAAAAAGCAGGCTAAATTAACACATTTAACCATGACCTGTATGCTATTACAGGTAGTTCACCTTATTAAAGCACACATGCCAAGATCAGGAATCACATAATGAGTGGAACTGTTCAGACAAGAGTTGGGCTGTTTTATAAAGACTCACCGTCTTAATGCTGCTGCGCCCATTGTGCAAGATGCTTGAAAAAACTGTGAAGCATAAATCTAGCATAGAATACTGGCTTGTAATATCCCTTCTATTGCAGTGTTTTAGTACTACATTAAATAAAGAATAACATATTAATGTTTTGAGAATAAATTCATTACAAGATTTAACTGGTAGAATTAAGATTAAAGTTGAAAATAAAGTTGTAAGGAAAGTGTCATTGTTTTGGCAGTAAATTGAGTTTACGACAAGAAATGTTAGGTTTGGTTCTTTCTGATTCTTTTTCATTTTATTTTATTCTCGTAATTATAACTTTATTCTCAGTCTTATTTTTTATTTAATGTGGCACTAAAAATGCTGTTATAATGTCTTGTTTTATTTTTTTCTTTCTTTCTTTCTTTTACTTCAAATATTAAAGGTGCTGTATGTACCAAAGCACAAAAATACCATATGTTTGCAGAGATTTGCAAACATGCTAAGTTCACATACATGTTTCTCCATAAAACAAAGTTACTAGGGTTGTAATGGTATGAGATTTTCATTGTATGAAAATATGGTTTCACAGTATATGGTATTAAACAATCAGTTATTATTATTATGATTATCAGTCAAAATGACTATTAAATATATGAAAACAGTTTTTTTTTTCAAATGCTTTATTATAACAAACTTTAAGGTTTTGTTTATTTAATTTTTGCTAATCAGAAACAAGTCTAATCAAATAATTTAATAATTGATTATGGATTAGGTTAACAGCTTATTTTTTATCATTAATAATTTAATTATAATATAGGCAAACATTTTAGATGTATTTCCTCTTTTTGCAGCCACTTTGCATCCACAGTTTTTGCAAATTGGATATCTATCCTTGAGAACAACTACACGTTCATTTTTTCTAAAGTAGTTCTGTACTGGAAATTTTAACTTCCAGTAAGGAAGGGGATAGAGATTAGAGATAACAGCCTCTGTTTCTGACATTTTTTTCCGCTGTACGTGTGTGGGTGGAGCAAGTTGAGAGTCTAAGCAGTCAAGTAGAAAGTTGTTTATGCACAAGTGAGATTCTCAGTCTTATTTATTTTTTTTCCAATACTGTAGATAAGTAAATGTGCACGATATGATAATCATACGTAATCATACCATGATACATCATCACATCGGTATACCGTTACAACACTAAATGCTATAGCCAGTTATTTTACTTTGAAATGTGCATTCCGTGTCAGAATGTCTGTTTTTGTTTTGGTCTCTGTGATCCGACTCACTGTCAATTTACACAGTAGTATTTCGACACTCTGAGTTGCCAGTTGGTGAAAAACAAAGCGTATTGCAGCCATGGAAGCCAGCAAACAAACTAGGTAAGAGATCACAGATTCTGCCTGAACTAAAAAGCCTCAGCATCCATCTAAAAAGATCTATGTCCAGAGGCATACTAAACCACGGGTAAATTAACTCATCAACCTGGTGTAAGGCTTGTCGCCTTCCATGTCCATTGCACTCATTCCTGCTGCGTGTTCTCAAACCGGCAACCAGCATGAGCGTCGAGGCTGAGGAGGAGGGGGCGGGGCAAAAAACTCTCTCTTATATTTTAAATTTGACTTGCAGTACCTATTTCAGCCACTAGCTGTCAATATTACATACTGCATCTTTAATCTGTGAATTATTTGTGACTGCTTTGATAGATTATTCAGCAGATGCAATTAAATTTTTTTTAGTCAATTTGACAGTCCTAGTGTTTGGAATTGTATTCTCACTTTTCATGCCCTAAACAAATGCTGGAGCCTTACCAATGCTATTTTGTGACCTACCTCAAAAATTACAGCACAAGTCTTTTGGTATGCAGTGCAGCCTCATTCTTAATGCAGGAAATGGTAATGGATTTCATTTCTCAAGTGTATTCCTACAGACTTCCCTCAACAAGTGTGCTGTACTATGGCCAATTTATTTTATTTCACGTGTGCAGGGTTTTTGTGTGTTCGTTCCCGTGTACGTGCACAGCAATCTCTTCTTCATTCAAGTCATGTCACAGGCTAGACACTCCATTGTCAAAAGATGCTTTCATCTATTGGCTTCAAATATGGCTGTCATCCAGTCC
The DNA here is from genome assembly GCA_037950675.1 of Hypophthalmichthys molitrix. Lineage (NCBI taxonomy): Eukaryota > Metazoa > Chordata > Actinopteri > Cypriniformes > Xenocyprididae > Hypophthalmichthys > Hypophthalmichthys molitrix. The sequence goes on from CM075515.1 coordinate 20,445,609, forward strand.
AATTATACACAGAGAAATAGGTACCGTTACGCCTAAAGGATTGATTGAAAACCGAATAGAAAGGGAAGAAAGGAATGCCGACATTGATTCAAGGACACACACAGCTAAGGAAAATCAAGTGTCTCTACAAAAGTCCAAATTTGTTTGGGAATTTAGGGCATATCTACATTTCTAAATTGATATGACTATCAATTGAAGGACTTTTACTTCGGCTCATTTCCAGAACCTTTAATGCAAGGAATCCACAGATGACAATAAGCACTTGTGTAACTATGTTTGAAAGCAAATAGTGTATTGGATTGGTATGTTAATACAGGTTCTACTGCTACATGTACCAGAGGAATGGATTTTGGATGAATACAGTTCGAAATACAGCATATTTCATACAGTTTGTATTCATGCATAGAATATGCACCTACATTTAAACTCGTTTATCACGATCTTATTCCTAAATAACAACAATTCAGCTGTGTCTATTAAACCTTTGACAAGTGCGATCACAGGAAACATTCAAATCTGTGTTTGTGCTACTGAAGCATGTGAAGTCTTTTAGTGAGTGAGTCAATGAATCATTCATTCAAACTAATAAAAAAATTCTAATTAAATATTTTTAAATAGACTTTAGCAATTAACATTTTGTCAGAACCTTGAATAAATTACATGTTATTTTGTTTGGTTTATTTAGAATTGTGGAGAATCGTGACCTCTATATACACTACCAGTCAAAAGTTTGGACACACCCTCTCATTTAATGTTTTTTCTTTATTTTCATGACTATTTACATTGTAGATTCTCACTGAAGACATCAAAACTATGAATGAACACATATGGAATTATGTAGTAAACAAAAAGTGTAAAATAGCTGAAATTTTTTTTTATATTTTACATTCTTCAAACTAGCCACCCTTTGCTTTGATTACTGCTTTGCACACTCTTGGCATTCTCTCGATGAGTTTCAAACCTGAAATGGTTTTCCAACAGTCTTGAAGGAGTTCCCAGAGATGCTGAGCACTTGTTGGCCCTTTTGCCTTCACTCTGCGGTCCATCTCATCCCAAACCATCTCGATTGGGTTTAGGTCAGGTGACTATGGAGGCCAGGTCATCTGGCGCAGCACTCCATCACTCCCCTTCTTGGACAAATAGCCCTAACACAGCCTTTAGGTGTGTTTGGGGTCATTGTCCTGTTGAAAAATAAATTATGGTCCAACTAAATGCAAACCGGATGGGATGGCATCTCGCTGCAGGATGCTGTGGTAGCCATGCTGGTTCAGTGTGCCTTCAGTTTTGAATAAATCCCCAACAGTGTCAACAGCAAAGCACCCCCACACCATCACACCTCCTCCTCCATGCTTCACAGTGGGAACCATGCATGTAGAGGCCATCCGTTCACCTTTTCTGCGTCGCACAAAGACACGGCGGGTGGAACCAAAGATCTCAAATTTGGACTCATCAGACCAAAGCACAGATTTCCACTTGTCTAATGTCCATTCCTTGTGTTTCTTGGCCCAAACAAATCTCTTCTGCTTGTTGCTTTTCCTTAGTAGTGTTTTTTTTAGCAGCTATTTGACCATAAAGGCCTGATTCGCACAGTCTCCTCTGAACAGCTGATGTAGAGATGCGTCTGCTACTAGAACTCTGGTGGCATTATGGGCTCTAATCGGAGGTGCTGTTAACTTGCGATTTCTGAGGCTGGTGACTCAGATGAACTTATCCTCAGCAGCAGAGGTGACTCTTGGTCTTCCTTTCCTGGGGCGGTCCTCATGTGAGCCAGTTTCGTTGTAGTGCTTGATGGTTTTTGCAACTGCACTTGGGGACACATTCAAAGTTTTTGCAATTTTCTGGACTGACTGACCTTCAGTTCTTAAAGTAATGATGGACTGTCGTTTCTCTTTACTTAGCTGATTGGTTCTTGCCATAATATGAATTCTAACAGTTGTCAAATAGAGCTGTCATCTGTGTACCAACCTGACTTCTGCACAACACAACTGATGGTCCCAACCCCATTAAGAAGGCAAGAAATTCCATAAATGAACCCTGACAAGGCACACCTGTAAAGTGAAAATCATTTCAGGTGACTACATCATGAAGCTTATTGAGAGAAGGCCAAGGGTTTGCAGCGCTGTCAACAAAGCAAAGGGTGGCTACTTTGAGGAATCTATTATTATTTCACATTTTTTTGTTTACTACATAATTCCATATGTGTTCATTCATAGTTTTGATGTCTTCAGTGAGAATCTACAATGTAAATAGTCATGAAAACAAAGAAAAAACATTAAATGAGAGGGTGTGTCCAAACTTTTGACTGGTAGTGCATATATATATATATATATATATATATATATATATATATATATATATATATATATATACACAGGTGCTGGTCATATAATTAGAATATCATCAAAAAGTTGATTTATTTCACTAATTCCATTCAAAAAGTGAAACTTGTATATTATATTCATTCATTACACACAGACTGATATATTTCAAATGTTTATTTCTTTTAATTTCAATGATTATAACTGACAACTAAGGAAAATCCCAAATTCAGTATCTCAGAAAATTAGAATATTGTGAAAAGGTTCAATATTGAAGACACCTGGTGACAGGTCACAGGTCAAAAGGAGTGGACTAATCAGCTAATTAACTCAAAACACCTGCAAAGGCCTTTAAATGGTCTCTCAGTCTAGTTCTGTAGGCTACACAATCATGGGGAAGACTGCTGACTTGACAGTTGTCCAAAAGACGGCCATTGACACCTTGCACAAGGAGGGCAAGACACAAAAGGTCATTGCAAAAGAGGCTGGCTGTTCACAGAGCTCTGTGTCCAAGCACATTAATAGAGAGGCGAAGGGAAGGAAAAGATGTGGTAGAAAAAAGTGTACAAGCAATAGGGATAACCGCACCCTGGAGAGGATTGTGAAACAAAACCCATTGAAAAATGTGGGGGAGATTCACAAAGAGTGGACTGCAGCTGGAGTCAGTGCTTCAAGAACCACTACGCACAGACGTATGCAAGACATGGGTTTCAGCTGTTGCATTCCTTGTGTCAAGCCACTCTTGAACAACAGACAGTGTCAGAAGCGTTAAAGATAAAAAAGGACTGGACTGCTCTTGAGTGGTCCAAAGTTATGTTCTCTGATGAAAGTAGATTTTGCATTTCCTTTGGAAATCAGGGTCCCAGAGTCTGGAGGAAGAGAGGAGAGGCACACAATCCATGTTGCTTGAGGTCCAGTGTAAAGTTTCCACAGTCAGTGATGGTTTGGGGTGCCATGTCATCTGCTGGTGTTGGTCCACTGTGTTTTCAGAGGTCCAAGGTCAACGCAGCCGTATACCAGGAAGTTTTAGAGCACTTCATGCTTCCTGCTGCTGACCAACTTTATGGAGATGCAGATTTAATTTTCCAACAGGACTTGGCACCTGCACACAGTGCCAAAGCTACCAGTACCTGGTTTAAGGACCATGGTATCCCTGTTCTTAATTGGCCAGCAAACTCGCCTGACCTTAACCCCATAGAAAATCTATGGGGTATTGTGAAGAGGAAGATGCGATATGCCAGACCCAATAATGCAGAAGAGCTGAAGGCCACTATCAGAGTAACATGGGCTCTTATAACACCTGAGCAGTGCCACAGACTGATCGACTCCATGCCACGCCGCATTGCTGCAGTAATTCAGGCAAAAGGAGCCCCAACTAAGTATTGAGTGCTGTACATGCTCATACTTTTCATGTTCATACTTTTCAGTTGGCCAAGATTTCTAAAAATCCTTTCTTTGTATTGGTCTTAAGTAATATTCTAATTTTCTGAGATACTGAATTTGGGATTTTCCTTAGTTGTCAGTTATAATCATCAAAATTAAAAGAAATAAACATTTGAAATATATCAGTCTGTGTGTAATGAATGAATATAATATACAAGTTTCACTTTTTGAATGGAATTAGTGAAATAAATCAACTTTTTGACGATATTCTAATTAAATGACCAGCACCTGTATAAGATTTTCAATTTATTCAGAATCGTGCAGCTCTAGACTGAGGTAAAAATAATCTAGTATTCCTGTAAAAAGTAACTATCATAAATCAACACATTATGCTGGGCTTAATAAACAACCCAATATGCTAATTCAAAATAACCCATGGTTAGGTTTGTCCATATAGGTGCATCTCAATAAATTAGAATATCATGAAAAAGTTTTTTTTTTTTTTTCTGTAATTTAATTCAAAAAGTAAAACTTAAATATATTCTAGATTTATTAGACATAAAGTAAGATATTTCCAGACTTTTTTGTTTTCATTTTGATGATTACAGCTTGCTGCTCATCAAAATCAAGAAATCAGTATCTCAAATTAATAGAATATTTAATTTAAAGTTCTATTAAATTACCGTTCTCAGGGTATAAATACTGGGTTAAGGTCAGTAATCCCAACAGCAGTCATGGGGAAGTCTGCTGACTTGACAGTTGTCCAGAAGACAATCATCAAGACCCTCTACAATGAGGGTAAGCCACAGAGGGTCATTGCTGAAAGAGCTGGCTCTTCGCAGAGTGCTGTGCCAAACCATATTCATGGAAAGTTGACTGGAAGGAAAAAGTGTGGTAGGAAAAGGTGTACAAGTGAAAGGAATGACCGCAGGCTTGAGAAGATTGTCAGGCAAAGCCGATTTAAGAATTTAGGAGAGCTTCAAAAGGAGTGGACTGAAGCTGGAGTCAGTGCATCAAGAGCCACCGCACACAGACGTCTTCAGGAAATGGGCTACAACTGTCACATTCCACGTACCAAGCCACTTCTGAAACAAAGACAACGTCAGAAGCTTTTTATCTGGGCTAAGGAGAAAAAGAACTGGACTGTTGCTCAGTGGTCCAAAGTCCTCTTTTCAGATGAAAGTAAATTTTGCATTTCATTTTGAAATCAAGGTCCCAGAGTCTGGAGGAAGAGTGGAAAGGCACAGAAACCATGTTGCTTGAAGTCCAGTGTGAAGTTTCCACAGTCAGTGATGATTTGGGCTGCCATGTCATCTGCTGGTGTTGGTCCACTGTGTTTTCTGAAGTCCACAGTCAACGCAGCTATCTACCAGGAAATTTAAGAGCACTTCATGCTTCCTTCTGCTGACAAGCTTTATGGAGATGCTGATTTCATTTTCCAGCAGGATTTGGCACCTGCCCACACTGCCAAAGGTACCAAAAGCTAGTTCAATGACCATGGTGTTACTGTGCTTGATTGGCCAGCAAACTCGCCTGACCTGAACCCCATAGAGAATCTTTTCAGAAGCCTGACATTTCAGTTTAAAATATAATTTTTTTTTTTATTGATCTTATGAAGTATTCTAATTCATTGAAGAATTGGTGGGTTTTTATTAAATGTGAGCCAAAATCATCACAATTAATGGAACTTAATGCAACTTAAAGTACTTCAGTCTGTGTGCATTGAATTTATTTAATACACAAGTTGAGTTGAATTACTGAAATAAATGAACTTTTCCATAACACTCTAATATATTGAGATGCACCTGTATTTGACCCAGTGGTTTTTAGAGTGTAGGCTAGTGTTATTTTTTTTTTTGTGATATTGAAATTGAGAATTATGACATTTAAATGGTATCAAAAATGTTAATATCATAAAAACCTTATTTAAAGCATATTATATTATATCTATATTGTGATATAAGATTTGGGGGATATCAAACACACCCCTAGTACTATGTTTGAAACAAAATACTATATTTCTTCTCTTATTTCTGTGGTAAATAGTATGCATACTCTGCACCTTATGTGAAATAGTTGGATGATATTCTGCACTTCACAGAATACATTATCCCACAATGCAATGCTCAAAACTTTTTTTTTGGACTTGTTGATTGGTATGTTAGTTTTTTTCACCAAATAGGTTGTTTTTTTTTTCCCTAAAATCAAACTAGACGGCACTTGCTAAATAAAGCAACATACATAATTTTGAGACATTTATTGATACATAATGCATTGTTTCACATGCTATTTCTTTAAAAAAAAGTACTTGTCTACAGCATGTACTGTGCAGTATTCAGCAAGTAATTAGCCTCAAGTAAATAGATCCAGCTTTAGAGGCTTAACAGAGAGTGTCTTATATTGAACTATGAATCATTTAATGACAACAGAAGATGCACTATACTCATCACTTGTGGCCATTTATAATCATCGCAGGCACGTCACTCGCTGGATTTAGCTTGTAATTGGCATGAAACAAACCCATTTGAGCTGATTTAGTGATGTGGCATGAAAGAACAAATCCATTCATAAAGTCTTCATCAAAAAACCCAGCATTTCTATCCTTGACATCATTAGACCTTCTTGTTTGTCTTGCAGTGATTGAGTACTTCCATCTACCACCCACTGGTCTGGATAGCAGACACTTTTGGGTTTGTAATAGGTTTGCGTTTTCTGCTGAGATCTACATTGATTGCAGAGGTGGGGACTCCAGTTACATGACTTGACTTGAGTTGCAAATTTAAGGACTTGATTGACTAAATTAAGAAAATTTTTACTTTTGATGACTCAAGACCCAATTTAGACTTTAACCGCATGATTTGACAATGACTTTAGTAGACCTTTATTAGATAATACTAGCCTACGCTTCAGTGTTTTTTTCAGGGTTGGAGCTAAACTCTGCAGGACAATGGCCCTCCAGGATCAACCACCCCTGCTTTAAAGGGTACATAACTGCCAATCTCAAGTTAATCTTGAGTACCTATAGAGTAGTACTACATCCTTCATATCTCTGAAAAGTCTTTAGTTTTATCATATTTATAAAAGATAGATACGACTCTTTACGAAAAAAGCCGAGCTCCTGGAGACGTGGGCAGAGCGAGAGTCTCGAGCGCGCACAGTTTTTGTGTAGCGATCGTCTGCAAGCTGCAACATTATTATAAATAAAAAGGGAACAGAAACGTTCAATTTGTTTACATTATATGCACTTGCGTGCTGATTGGCAACAAAACACAGACATTTGATGCAGTTTTACTCGTCCCCCGCGATCTGCAAATCCAGCGTCGAACTGGGACTTGTTTACAAAACATTCATCACCGAAATTCCAGGAACAAACAAACATATGTGCACAACTCCGTTGCTGTCCCGGGAAAACAAACTGCATTTACTGTTCCCTTAACGCTGGCTTCTTTGGGAAGCTGAAAAAGGTAATCTTTCCCTCACAACCAAAAACACACTTCTTTGGTGGCATTGTTGAAAAATCTCTCGGCTTCCGTAAACCGAACAAAGCACGTTGATGGCCGTGCTCTTGCTCTCGCTCTGGGTAATGTGTGCGCACGCTTATCAGGGAGAAGTGCCCATACATACAAATTTGCATGTTTAGAATGAGAATCCAGCTCTTAACAGTGTAAATAAGTCAGAATGCATGAAATAGCCTTTAAGATGAAAAATAATAACAAAGACTACCATTTCATTTTAATTGAATGTGTGTAACATGAGCCCAGGTTTTTATTCATTTTTTAACTTTTAAGTTGCTTAGCATTTCTCTGTTTAGCATTTCCCCCCTCAGATCTTTATGGCACAGCACATTAATAATGAATTGAGTTTTACCCCTAGGCTTTACACTTTTCAGCTGATCTTTTTGTGTGAGCAATTTAAGAGCTCATCATTAGACCTTCTTGTTTGACTGAGGTGATCGAGCACTTCCATCTACCACCCACTGGTCTGGGTAGCAGATAATAGGTTTGCAGTTTCCACTGAGAGAGGAAGTTGAAGCGACAATGTGCGTGTTTCTTTATACTACAGTATTTCATGCCATAATGCTTTACAGATCCAATTTAAATTGTTTGGTGGATGGCGTTGAAAAGTGTGCATTTCTGTTTTTTTTTTTTTTTTGATGTGGCTTTTATCAGTCAGGTCGTAATTATGCAGATTTTACAGGGTGATTTAATTATGCCCTAAGATGGAAAATAATAGTAACAGCCTGTTAATGAACAGCGTTTAATTGTACACACAGTAATTAACACCAGCGAACACTCCTCGCTGCAAAACGTCTATCCACAGCAACGCATAGTGCACATGCTTATACAAAGGAGGAAAAAGTGTCACTATGGAAACAAGAGAAGGAATTCTGAATGCAAGTCTCCTGAGAAACTGAAGTGGAGATAAAAACACAACCAAAAAAAACAAAAACAAAAAAAAAAAACAGGCCAAGCTTAGTTGTGTCTGCCACACTGGCAGGGTAATTTACAATGTCATCTTCATTTCTGGCTCTGCCTGTCACATAAACAACTGGAGAAAACACACCAAGCTGGCTGTCATATTTTTCTCCATTTAATTCCTTTCTGGGGATACTGATGCATCCATATGTTTATAGCACATGTGTCTATATTTACAGTATACAAAATTCAGGCAGCCGTATATTCGGCTCTCAACGCAACCCGCATTACAGCGTTTTAGCAGAGGCAATCTATTTTAATAACAGCTGCCACAGTCTTACCTTACAATGATAAATGAAAATCTAAATGACTTGGGACAGGAAAATTCCAGCGGGAGGGAGAGGTGATAGAGATAAGTGCGTGTTCGCGTGTGCTTGCGCATTTGCAAACGTGGCGAGATTCTTTCTGAAAGAGTGTCTCCCGGTCGCCGGTCTCTAATAACCTCTGGCAGAAGCGTGGATGGCACGCTCCCCGGTGCATGTAACCACCTCACACTTTGAGTTCTCAAACCTGTGGCTGCAGGGAACATGCTAATGCTACTTGATCCCACTGCACACGACTTTGAATATAAAGCAGATTTGCGATGCAAACAGCTGAGGCGAATTCGATCCTTATTTTCTGTAACCAATGTGTTTCGTTTATGAGGAAGGGCTCTGTGATGACACAAGTAGGGGTGTGGGGGGGAAATGGAGAGAAAGAGAGGGGGAGAGAGAGAGAGAGAGAGAGAGGGAGAGAGAGAGAGAGGCTACGGGAGGGGTAAACCTGCGCTCTTGTAAGGATGATGTCAGTTTCTGCAGCTGAGCCCCAATCTGTACCTCACTGAGCCGAAGACTCACCAACTCATTCCTCATCTCAGATGGAGAGAGAGAGTGAAGGAGAGAGAGAGAGAGGGGGGATGAAAGACAGAGGAAAGACACAGATGGAAGGCGAGTGGTGATGGTGGATGGCACAGGTGTGTATCAAAGGTCCCTTTTTTACTTCTCAATGAGTTGATGCTGTAATGTAAGTCAGTGACTAGATGTAATTCATGTTTTTTTTTTTAGTGTTGTCTGTTCTGAATCTTTTATGTCAGCAGGTGGTTGAGGTCCTTAATATTTATTTCCAAACATAATCAGGTTATTTATTTAATCAGGTATCACAAATAATGCTAAGTATACTATAAATGTCTGTAGTTTCAGTGTGTTGTCCTGTTGAGTGAGTACTGTATTTGTGGATGTGTGAAACTATCAGTGATGTAATATGGTTTTAGTAAGTTGCTGTTGCTGTTTTTGGTATAGTTAATGGTAATATAGTGACACTACATCTGATACTACTGGTTAAACAGAAAGGCCATGTTTTAATAGGCAAGAGCTTTTATATTGGAAAAAAAAAAATATATATATATATGTATGTTAAGGGATGTCCAGCAATGTCTTGAGAAATGTGCACTCCAGTTATCTCACTGGAGTATAGAGACAAGATCAACATGCAAACAATGAATGTAATTTATTTGTAACTGAGCTGGGTGTCATATTTCTATATTTTATATACAGCCTGCAGTCAGACAGTGACTAGCCCCCAGCATGCTAACAGGATTGAACAGTAAAATCTTAAAAAAAACAAAAAAAAACAAAAAAAAAAACATGGAATATTGCTATATATAACACATACATGTTATAATAATAGTAATAATAATAATAATTATTATTATATAATTTAATACATTTTAAATATATGTATATTTTTAATTTTTAAATGTTTAATATATATAAAATACATACATTTTAAATAAATATATATATGTCATATATGTATATAATCATGTATTTTATATATTTTTTATGTATTTATCGATTTTTAAGATTTATAATAAACTAATACATGCGTTATTAAAATTATATACATTCAAATATATAGATCTTTTCATACATTTTAATTGTTCATGTATATTATTTTTAATACATAAAATACATTTAAAACTAATATAGCTAATACATATGTGATATTGAAATTATATAACTTTATATATATATATGTTCCCCCCCATTTTTTAAGTCTAGAAAAAGTAAAAAGATTGATGTTTATCTAGCATGTCGAATTCGTTGCTAATCTGAGCCAGCGGTGTTTGTTCATCAATAGCTGCTCATTCACTCTAACACTCTAAATTTTGTAATTGATGTAATTAAAAGTCAGCCTGTATTTTGACGTGTACTCTGAATCACATCGCTAATCTGGTGAGTCACAACCAGCACTGGGATTTACCATCAAATATGCCACCGCCACGGCCCGTGTCACTTCTGAGCTGCCTGACAGTTGGATTCCCTGACATTTTAAGTTGTCTGTTAGCGGGCTGTACCCTTGTCAGTTGCGATCTCTCACACTTGCACACACACACTTTCACACTCAGATACATGCAATGCTAGTGCAAACCACTCTACAGCTATTCATACTGGGGGAAAAACGCCTTAGGGGAATGACAGTTAAGGAGAGGATGTAGCAGTGGTGAAACACGAATAGTTGCACTGTTTCAGGCTATGTCTATTAAGAATTAATGAAGTATGAGATATTACCTCTGGGAAGAGAATAAACCGCACTGCTAACAAGCCAAAAATGTATGATGGCTCTAAACGGCCATTTCTCCAATTGCAAATTAATCTTGTGCCTCTATAACTCTCACAAACCTTTCAAATTGAGTTTTTAATTGTATCCCAAATCACGAGAACCCAAGCAGAGGTATTATTTTAGCTTTGAGGTGTTTAGCATTTCCCTTAGAGTCTTATCCTGTTCTTTATGACACACCGCATTAATAATTAATTGAGTTTTACCCTCAGGCTTAAGACTTGTTTTCCACTGAACTTTTCACGAGAACAATTTGAGAGCTCATCAACTCGTACCTTGGCCAATCTAAATGCGCAACCGATGCTAGATGATGGTGTCAGGGGCGGCAGCTCATTACAGAGACGGTGCTCGCTGTCTACTTTGCAGTCACCCCAATCTCAGAGGTCACGCGGCCTGATATCCACCTGGTTTGTTTAGGGGGCAGCCGCAATCATTTCGAAATCTATGTAGAACATTAAACTAAGACCTTGAGTGAACTGTGTGCCACTACATGGTCTCTTCAACTGCATGTTTTGAAATGAATGACATGCACTCAAGTTCTCTTGCTCTGTTTCAAGAAGATCAAGGACTCCGTTTGCTTTGGTTTGTTGCAGCGAGCGCTGACAGCAGGTGGCATCTAATGCGACCTGTGAGACTACTCGAGATTTCAAAAGAACATTGTTGTTCAGACGTGCCTTTCAAAGCTCTGTGATGCATACACAGCTTCTCAAAGTTTTAAGGAATCACTGAGGAATAGTTTGACTGCGCAGGCTGTTGAGGGACCATCACTTTTGTTGTCTTTACCGCACATATGTTTCGTGTCTTTAAAGTGTTTTCCTCATGCTGACAGGTGAATCTAAAACTCATAAAGCACGGCGGATCAGATAGGTAGGGCTGTTACATGGAGCTTTGCAAACAATCTTTGATCACACTTTCTATGAAGACTGTACACATGCAACCCCAGATGGGATAATATTAATTGTATTTGTATCGCAATAAAATTGCAATAAAAGCATAAATGTATTTTTTTTTAAAAAAGAAATAAGAGGAAATAATTAAATACAATGGCTATAAAGAATTAATATTAGTGCTACAGGTGTTTTTTAGTGTAATTCAATGTTAAATGAACACCACAAAAAAATGATTTCATAGCACCTTCATACATTTCTGAATTTCATTCAGTGCTTTAAAAACGAAAAATGTTTTGAAGACAAAAATGTTTTGAAGCATTATACTGTTTTAAGGTATAACTATAATTTTATTTATGGACACTTAAAATATACGGTAAACCACCATAATAATACAGGTGGTAAAACAATTAATCTTAAGTGGCCTGTCAATAAAATTATATTGTTAAATGTTATATTGAATTAACACATTATGATGACTTTTTAATGATACTGACATACAGCTGTCAGTATCATTAAAAAGTCTTCATAATGTGTTCATACTTACTATTAATTATACACTACTTAAGCACTAATTATAATGGTCTGTTTTAAATTTTAAAGTGAGCATTGCATTAAAATGTTATATTAATTTTAGGAATTTAGTTTCACTTGCCATCATTAAATTATTAGATATAAATATTTATATTATAGCATTATCCATTGGGGAAAAAATGGGTTGTATGTATTATAATGGACTATTACTGGGTTAATTTACCAGAACATGCAACTGATTAAATACATTATTAGACATTATTGTAAAGCATTAAGAATACTTTTCTATTGCATTGTTATATAAATGTATACAGGCATCATAAAAAGTGTTATCCAATTCCTTTTTGTTTCATATTCATAAAACAGTAATGGGCTGGAAATAAAAACCCACTTAAATGCTGAAGTGGGACTGATTTAGATTTTTAAGGCTGCCCTTTGTTTGGTATTATGATGAAGTGCTGGGGGCTTGCAGTGATGTCTTTTCATTCATGCCTTGATACTGAGAAAACCCGATCATAACTCATGCTGGTTTACACATGGGCCTCCTCCATTGAAGGCATTACCTGTGTTGCATTTCCTATTTTCCAGCACCGAGGACCCTTCTCATCAAATCATCTTTAACCGTTACTCTTGTAAATGGATGACAGCCTGGTATTATCCCCCAAATGAGCCATAAATTAGCAGCAAAATGACTTTTTTTTTTCCCGATTAAATATTGTGTTGTGGCACAGGGAGCTGAAAGCTCTCCCCAAACTAAATAGTCACATTTATCACCTTTTCTCCCGCTGTCACTCTCCATCTCTGACATCGGGGCAATGTGATGGAATTCCCAGTAATTTTCCATCAGTGACAAAAGCTGTGAGTGGCACTATACGCTGCTGAATAGGGACTGGGGGTTGCTGGGATTGAAAGGTGAGATTGAAGATGGCCTCTGTTCCCTTTAGACTCCATGTCATTACCGCTGACCAGTCGCCCATTTCTATCTGGCCCTGATCTTCAGCCCTCTGTGAGTGGCAGTATGGCGAAACTGATGCTATTTTCAGGGCCAGCCAGTGATAATGTCACTCCACTTCAAAGAGCAAAGCTGTCCTGTCTCCCAGGAGATTTTGCTCAAAGATGAAATGATCAGAACAGCGCTGACAAGGAGATGAACAATTATTGCTCGGCACCAACAAACACCACTGAGAGAAAATGCAATGAAATGTTTTTTTCTTGAGTGATTGTCAATAATGCAAATCAGCCACCCTGACCATTTGTGACAATTTTTTCTACATATAAATTCACCCCATTAGTAATCGGTTACTGTAGTTTGAGAACCTTGCATTGTGGTAAAATTTGCTCAGAATAATTGAACTAATCACTGTTTGCATAATTAAATTAACATTTAATCATGAGTTTCGCAGCATATTTGCTTAAAACCAAAAGAGTAATCAGTGGCAATTACAAGATTCACTGCTACAGAAGCTTTTTTTGTGTATCGCATGGTATGATTGATTAATGCATTAGACCACACAGAAATGTAGCTGTCTTGGAAATGCCTCGCTCTTGACGCCTACTGTGACACATTATGAACGCCTCTATGATAGCTGAGATCATAATATCAATTTCACACTATAATATCTATCTTTCTGCCTGCTTAGCTTTGTCATCTCCTTTTCAAAGTTATCAATCCTTCTCTTTCCTCTTTCTTTCTTCTACCAGGTGCCTCCAATATGGGCCCCTACATCTTTGTTGAAAGCCAGGGAGTTCCCTCACTGCGGTGCTCCCATTACAGCTGTTGTGTCTTATGGCTTTTTATTCCTATGTGAAGGTGAATAAGGCTCATGTAGGGATACAAGCCACTAAACACACAGTGATAAATCAGCTTGAAATGACTTGTCTGTTAGTCCCTTTCTGAACAACAAATAAGTAAAGTAACAGCCAAACTTTATTTTCTGTTGTTTGTGATGTGCATTTGCATAAACAGTAGAAGCTCTTATTTGGGTAATTATTGTGCCATTGTGTATGAATGATTGTGGAATGATGTGCCATTGTTTTTGAGCAAAGTCATTACTGTTTACTCTAGACAGAAAATAAAGTTATTCAGAAAAAGTTATTGTCATTAGATTATAGTGTGGAGTTACTGGAGGGAAAACTAATCAAAGCGAATTAATAGCTTTAGGAATTGTAATTTGTATAAATACAGTGGGGGTCAGAAGTCAGAGACCATACTGAAAAATCAGGAATCAAAATCTAATTTAAACTTGAAAATAATCAAGGTTTAGGATTTTGAGATATTTTACAAAAAAAGAGTGAAACAAATATGTGTGAATTTGTGACATTTGAGCACTTCCACTGAAGTACAAGATACTACTTAGAATATTCTCAAATCATGCTGGATAACATGATCATCAGGTTTTACACAACTTACGCTGTTCATCTAAGCTTGTTTATATAAGCAAAGGGGGGTCAAACCAAATACTTAGAAATACATGTTAACTTTCAATTAAACTTTTCACTCTAATTATGATTGTGGTATCATTTGAAACTTACAGGAGCATTTTTACTAGTGGTCTACATTTTGGACCCAATATATGTTTACATTTGTTACACAATTGCTTTTGAAGACGTTATGTCTGTTTCTGGATCAAAGCTGTCTTATCCCTATGAAAAACAAGTTGTCAACCCTTGATGTCTCTATGATCTTCAACTTTTCATTGTGACTGTCAAAGTGATCATTAAATGTGAATTCAAAGGATACAGTGCAGTTCTTGACTGATTAAAACAAACCTATACTCTCTATTTCTTATTGCACACTTCACTTTTTCACATTGTATTGTGAGAAGTTTCTACACTGTAAGTAATCATAAGCACATGGTTTCATTTTGACAGATCCACAGCATGAAATAAGGAACCCATCAGAATGACAAAGAAACAAAAGACTTGATGCAAAAAAAAAAAAAAAAATTTAATTACCAAGTTTATATGATGCACTTTGTGATCCACTCATAAGCCTTCAGTAGGCTTTGTATTTTGCTTTCCTTTTTTATCTTCATCTTTTGCACATTATTAAAATAGAACTTTGACATTATGCATTGCACTGGAAATAATCAACCTACAATATTATACAATATAAGATACATATAAACATGACAAAGCACCTTTTGTTCTAGTAAATAGTAATAATTAAAGAACTGGGGGACATATAGGTGATCATGTGTGGGGTTTGTGTATGGTAACATCAGTGCATGGGAAGAATTCTTAAGGGTTTCATGCGCAATAATAGCACCTGAGTTCATATTATAGATGAAATCAAACTAAATACAGTTTTGGAAAAGGCTTTTCCCTTGCCCTCCTCTGAACAAATTAGGACACAAATGAACCCTTTCTTTTTGATTGATCTTACACAGTATTTTTGTGTAATTTCCTCTAAAAACTGAGTACCAGCAATGATTTGATGAGTGTAATTGCTACATGTTCCCTTCAGTAATAAGACATTGTGTTCACATTACACAAATAATAATAATAATTATAAAATAACATAGCACCAATTAGTGATGATACAAAAGCTAATACTAATGAGTGTCTCCGCAATACAGTAAAGTACAAGAGTATAAGGAGTAATTCTCTGAAGCATATAAAATAAAGCACATTGACATGATCCAGACTTAGGATGTCTTTTGGTCCTGCTGCTAGGAAAACATCTAAGAACATGTAATGTTAAAGTGTCATGCATTATTTGGAAAACAAATATTCTCAGTTCATTTTCAAGTAAATTCTTTTCCAAAAACCTTTCTTTGTTGTTGATGAAATACAGTCTCTTAGAGATAATGCTCCACTATAAAATAGAGAAAATAAATTTGTAACCAACATATTCATCCTATATTCATACATTTTGTTGTTGGTCTTCACATATATGTAAATACACATTTACAAAAGGAATGCAATAAAGTGACTAAACAAGGAGTTAAATGATTTCACAGAGGAGGGCCATACAATCCTAGTCTCATGAATAAACTGCCTTAATCACATGCCTAGTGGATCACTTAATTACCTCCTCATTAATAGCGTTCATTTAATCCTTAATTGATTCAGAAGTGTCCTTTCTTAAAGGAATTTTAAAGCTAGTTAGTCTTTGGCCAAACAGCTGGCTGAGGAGGTTGTTTTGTGACTCTGCAGTACGGTATGAGTGAGTCTCTATAGATCTGACCCCTGGTTTGGACCGCGATTTGTTAAATGAATTGTTCAGTGTGGAGATCCTGGAAGAAGGGGAATGGATGGGTCCCCTAGGAATGCTCTTTTTCCCTTTGCAATCTCCGGTGAAGTGACGTACAATCTCAACCTTTTTTGGTGAGAAACTATCTACAGAACCTTTCTTTAGGTGAAGACCCAGATTAGACGACCCTATTTTATGCTTGGAGATTATTTTGTTACTGACTGTGTCATCCTTTACGGATGTAAGCACTGGATAGTCATTGGGAAGTTCGTTTTTTCTTGGTCCATCAATATTTTCACACCTGCTGGGTCTGAACTTCTTTTTGGCCCTTGGGTCAATCCCCAAATTTTCCCTTGCAGTTGGAGATTGTGTTCTCTGAGAGCTGTGAGGTGTCTTAAGATCTTTCTTCCTCTTCTGTTGCTTGGTTGAGTCCTTGTCTTCACATGTATTAGAGCTGTTGGTGTGACGTGCTGAATCAGTGGTACTAAGACACCTTAGGTTATTTTCAAGACTTTGTTTTATAGTTTCCTCAGATGTGACCATAGTTATGTGTTTAGCCATAGCAGTAGTCAGCTGTTCACTGTTATGAGCAAGAACATCTTGTTTATTCTCATTTCTCTTGGAGAATAAAGCCTCAGTTGTTTGATCCTGCTTCAAATAGCCTGTATCGTTTGAAGACTGCTTCACAGATGAGAGTTCAGAGTCATTGCAAGATGAGAGCCCTTGCATTCCTTGTTTTGGTAAACTTATGTCTGTTTGACCGCACAATTGAATGGTGCATTGATTCGAGTACCTTATTTCCTCTTGTTCACTTGCATTTTCAAGGCTTATTGAAGGGTTTGTCTCCACCCTGTCTTCGTTATGTTTGGTAATGCTTGAAATGTCAATCTCAGAAACTAACAATGTTGTTGGAATTGTGCAACAGTCATCTTCTATTTTAACTTCACAAATCTCTGTCAGAGCTCCCTTGTCAGTGACTTCCATGGGCTCATCTGCCTGGATTCCATAAGATGGAGAAGAGCTTTCATTTTCTTCCTTCAGCTCTGTTGATGGAAGACTCTGTTCCGCAGAATCTGTTTGCACTGTACTCTCAATAATATCCCTGGCAATTTCAGGGAAGTCCTCAGCTTCATCTTCAATTTTCACACTGGTATTGTTTGTTTTTGTAGAATGTTCCTCAGCACTGTTCTGTACAGTGTCATCTATGATGGGCAACACTGATTTGATGCCTTGCATTTGTGATGCTGTGATGTCTAAGCTGCTCTCAGTTGCTTTCCTTCTCTTGCTTGGTGGTGTGTCAGATTTTTCATCTTTTGAATTAAAAGGCTTGCAAGGTCTCACGACTCCCCTGAACTTGAAGATCTTGTTCCCTCCAGCAAGGTGTTTCTCCATGTGACGATCAAACTGTTCCTTTTTTGAAAATGTGTAGTTGCAGGTACTGCAGATGAAGGACTTCTTTATTACATGCATGACATCAGCACAGAGTTCACAAGTATATAGTGTGGTGTGCTTTGAGTCTGGCTCATCAGTCTCCTCATGTTCATTTTTAAGGTGGTCTTTAAACTCCTTTGCCTCTTGGTAGGACACTGGACATTTGTGACAAAGGAAAATCTTTTGCAAGCTGTGGACCACTAAATGACGCTGGAGCTTAAAAGGCTTTGGAAACTGCTTGCCACAGTGGTGACAGTCCCTTGAAGGGTCTTTGCAGTTCGGATGCATGTCAACATTTTTGGAAGAAGTCTCTGCTTTAGGTAGAACCTCAAGTGCGCAATGTTTACTTCCTCCCCCAATACTTGTTTTAGTCTTCGGGCTTGTGGAATCAAACTCCTCTGGAATCTTTGGCTCTTGTCCACTAACATCAAAAGATGTTCTTCTCTCTTCCTTAGATGATGGTTTAACATAGTCTCTTACAGGTCTGCTGGGTCGATGCTGCATTATTGAAGATATGAAGTTCTTCACAGCATTCTCCTGCATGAAACACCCAGGCATGTCCAAGAGGGAACTTTGAGACTGCCCTCTTCGTGCAAACTGTGTGGCATGCTCACGCAAGTGTTCATTGTACATCCAGACATCTGAAATTTCTTTTAAACACATGCCACAAGTCCAAACGCCTGCTTTGTTTTTGGCGTGTTTCTCCCTGAGATGGTCCCTAAGCTGTTCCCGGGAGCTAAACTTGCGCTGGACACACATATAGCAAGTTGGGGGAGGTGATGGATTGTGAGAGAGCTTATGGAAGTCGAGCTCACCTAAGGTGAGAAACCATGTGAAACACACCTTGCATTTGTACTGCTTATCCTTTGGTTTGAGTCCAGGTTCTATTCGTTTCCTACATTTCCGCTCCCTAGGCTTTTTGCAAGGTCTTACAGGGTCTTTCAGTTCTGTGCTTGCAATGGTCACAACCAAAGGCATCTCAGTGCTTGGTGAACAAGAGGCATTTTCTTGAACACAGGCCAGTCGGAGAGGGCAAGCTGTAGCAGGAACCTCTGGTTTACAATCTTCCTGAGGAATTGATGACACTATGTTTTCTGGCACAGTGCAATCATGTGAATCATCTTTGTGTTCTAAGGATTGTCTAATTGTGCCTTCATTCTCACATAGGAATTCTTTAATGCCAGTTTCTACACTTTCCTCATAACCAGACTGGTGATCTATTAGGTCATCTTTTGAATGACAAGTGTTCTCTATAGAACTCTTGACTAAGCTTTTGGGAGTCGTCACATGCATTTTATCATTGTCGATTGATATGGGTTCGTATTCACAAGGGTCATTTGTGCCATTGGTGAACATGTGTCCCAACTGGTTTTCTTTAGACTTCTCATACTTATCAATAAAGGCGCCAGTGGGAGGATACTCCAAAACTAAACAGGACAGTTGTTTTTGCTTTTTGTTGCTTTTACCATAGACCCTTGCACATTTCTTTCTTTTCCTGTCATCATTTCTTGGGAATAACTCAGAAAAAGTACTTTCATCATCAAAGAAAGCCTTGAGATCAGGTCCTATTCCTAAAGTACCAGTAAGCATGTGACTGTCTTCTGTGGGAGAACAGGTGTTCTCATGCTTAATATCCACAGTTGAATCCCCAAGTGGATAGTGGATGTTTTCTGTCTGAACATATTTTGGGTTAATATCACAATACTTTACAACATCATCAATGTCATATGTATCACTTTTCTTATGCAAAATGGAAGGCTCTGTGGAAGTTGTTTCTTCCTTTTGCACTTCAGTGCTGATAGTTACCATGCTCTTCTGTTCCTCTCTCACATTGACTTCATGATAGCTGTAACTGCTACTTGGGATCTGTTTTTCAGGTGACTTAGGCGAGTTTTGTTGCACCATTGAGGGGGAATCTGGAGAGAGAGACTGCAAAATATCTGTTTTAAGAGTACTGAGTATTTCATCTGAAATAGTGTCTTGCTTTACCAATTCTGGAGCAAATATTTCACTGCTGATGTTCATGGTGGTAATACTGTTATTTGATTTTTCATTAACAAGAGTTGTCTGATCAGTATCACAACTTTCTGGGATTTTTGACATATCAGAATCACTTGCAATCCCTTTAAAGATCAAATGTACATCTGCTTGCTGTCCTTGTCCATCTGAGATTTCACTTCTGTTTGAATGTGAAAGAACTGATGGACCCATAACATCCATGCTATCTTTCAGTGCTTTTTCTGTTGGGTGTGGCATATTATAAATGGGCATGAACACTTGACTACTCATATTTACATTTTCAATGGGTGAAATCCCTTCAGTCTTTACCACATGCTTCATGGCTTTATGTCTTTTAAGTCCAGGTTGTGTACGAAAAAACATTGCACATATTTCACACTGAAATTTTCCTTGAATTGCATTCTGTGTACCACTCTTTTTAGGTGAGGATTTTGTTTCGCTTGACTTTAAACTCTGTCCTTCATTTTGGACAGATGTGCATGCAAGACCCATGGATACTGCTTTTTCACAAGGTATCAGATGTTTAGATGTCTCCTTAACATCTAACATGGTGGACCTCTGCATTGAATCATGCTCATTGGTGATCATCTGATTGTCCATCTTCTCAGAATCTACTTTCTTCAGAAGTGTGAGTTGCTGATCCATGTAATCAACAGTTTCATGTGGAACATGACTACCATTCATGTCACTCTGGTTAAGTTTTGAGACTTGTTCAGAGTCAATTGTAATGACATCCTCAATGTAATTACTGCAGGAAGCTGAGACATTTGAAAATTTAATGTCATTTTGGATGTTGTCATTTATAGAGTTTTCAGGTATATCAAGTCCAGTCATGTGGACCTGGATATTTGGCTCTGGTTCATTTGCATTATACGGTAGTCTGGATGACAATGGTTTGTCAAGAGAGAAAGCACAGGCATTGAGAATGTAATTGTCTGTGGAGTTTGATTTTACATCAGACTGGTCATTTTCTTTGTTAAAACATTTAGAGGTGAAGTTGTAGTCATTGAAGAATGTTTCACTGTAATTCAGGGGGCTGAGTTTCGAATCATATAGTGCACCTGTATCCTGAGTGCCATTCAATGCCCCAGAATGCTGAGAAGTCTCACCAAAAGTTTGATTTAAGATGCTGTCCTCCACAGCCAGCAGTGTTCCAGAGCTAGAAATGTTACTCTCTGTGATATTTGCTAAATCTTGATGGGGTACAAATGAATTATCTAATTCTGGTGATGCTGAATCAGAAGTATCTTCTGACCTGCCAATATTTATGTGATCTGAGTTTTTGTCTTCCAGGACTTGTCTGTTTTTGCTCAGTGCAGGGGTAACTGTGCCTGGTAGTGAACCATTATCTCTCAGTTCACAAGGGCTTTGTATAGAGTTGTGAGAAAACTGTGGTGCCTGAGTCACAGTATAAAGTTGAGGACTTTGCTCAATGTTCCTTTTTTGATTCTCTTCACATTTTGATTGCACAGAAAATGTCATATCAGGCATGGCTCTCTCCACACTGTCTGTACAGTCATGTTCATCTTGAACTACAGGAAGATGTTCAGGAGAAACATGTGTATTAGTGTGTATTAGTGTATTATTTAATTGTGAATGGGTTGACAAGTTGTCTTGACAAAGAGGAGACCTGATATTTGAAAGAGGTGGTTGGATGTTTGTATCAGACGGACAGTCTGTTGATCCACCTGTTTTGTCAGATGCCAGCCTGTTGCCTTCAGAAATGATTTCTGGCTTTGCAATTAGAGCTGAATCTCCATCACATTTCTGTGTTTTTTCAATAAACAGGGTGTTTTTGTCTTTTGGTATGGCTGGGGATGTTGAAAAGTGTGATATTTTGGAGAAGTCTTGACTTTGCATAGTATACACTGAGTCTTTTACATCAAACTGTGTATCACACTCCGCGTTCTCAGTTTGGCTGACAGAAGACTCATGCTTGTGTTCATACCTAGAGACTGAAGAGTTCTCTAAGTCAATATCATTTGAGTTCACACAGCATGCACTTGGTGGAGTCTTAAAGCAGCTCTCAGCAAGCTGTTGTTCATTAACTACTAATTCTTTATTATGAAGAGTTTCATTACTAGTCTCATTTAGGCTGGCTTTTGTTTCATTTTCTGAGATGTCACTGATTTTCTCTTCTAGTTTATCTGAAAATGTGTTTGTCTCCACTGGGAACTTTGTGAGCTCTGTTTCTGTATTTCTAAATTCCACATGTTCAGACTCGATGTGTTCTGAGTGTTCATTGTCTTGTTTTTCATGTTCCTCAGGAACCACACACTCTTGATTAGGAGATGACTGAGGTGAAGTAAAACCTGAAGACAAAGAATCTGAGATTACTTCCAAGCTCTTCATCAGATTTTCTGTGTAAATTTCATGTTCAAGCATCTCTTCTGACTTGTCCAAGCACTCATTATTTTCTGTTTTATCTTCTAGGTGCAGAGGTGAACTGTTTGTGTTCAAATCAGTGAGCCCCATGCTGCACTTTATATCCAAATGTTCATGTCCTGAATCAGTTGGTGTGTTGATGGTAGAGGAATGTGTTGGTGTATGAAGACCTTGCTGTCCACACATCAGTCCAAATGGGAGTGGACTAGACCATGGTAAGTCAGGTTCTGAGAACAGTGCTGAATGTGAGTCTACTGGTCTGGCAATTTCCAAGTTCTCTGAGGAACAGTTTATCTGCAAGCTACTGTCCTCATCTTCACTTTCAGGGTCAAGTCTCAGTGGAGAGAATTTGCTCATGGTAAGCTGTTTTGGCAGCTCACTGTCTAATGGTGGAGGGCTGCTGAGCTTGGCTGTTTGCAGCTGACTCTCAAGCTCTGTAACAATTCTTTTTATTTCCAGATCATCAACTGACACGTTGTTGAGATTTGGAGTGTAGTCGATTAATTTCTCTGACAAAGCAAATGGTACATGGTTAAAATTGGTCTTATTCTCATTTGAATCAGAGTCCTCTTTGTACTGAGAAATCTCTTCTGGTAGCACAGGACTAACATCAACCATCAGATTCCAGTCTCTCTGCTCTAAGAATGGTGAGAATGATGACTCAAAAAGTTCCTTCTTATCTGTTGTGGTTTCCAGAGGACTAAAGCTCTCTTTGGCAAGGTGAATATCTGGATAAAGATTGTTCTCAAAACCTCCCACAGAAAGGTCGCCAAACATTGACGTTGTGTCAAAAGAAAGGGGTGACTTTATAAGACTTTGATCATGTTCCGAAGGATAGGAAATGAGACATTGCACATCCTTTTGTGCTGCAGCATCATGGACTTTTGAAGGTGATAAGCAGACTTTGTCCACAAGTGAAGTGCAAAAAGGTGGGGGTTCAGGGAATAGATAATTTGAGCTTCTGTTGGCTTCTTCAATTGATGTTTTGTTATTGCTGACTTTCTCAAAAATGGGTGCTGAAAATTCAGAACTGTTTGTTCTCTTGTGGGATTTACCCTTTGACGCAACAGCATCTTTTTTGAGTGTAAAAGCATGGTTAGAATCTCTATTGTTTGTGGTTTCCACTGGATTCAGTGTCATACCTGACCCTCTTGGTGATGTAATATTTTTGGTGTAATCTTTTTTGAATGGCTCTTCTGTTGTTGCAAGAATTCCTGCTTCGAAACCATAGTGGTCCCCTTTTTCCTCTATTTCCACTCTGGTGGTTTTGAATCTTGCGAGGCTGACAGTACTTTTAGTCATTGTACGTTCCGATGCAGTCTCTTCAGTCTTACAGATAATGCTTGAACATTTTGAAGTAGTGAATCGATCCTTGTGCTCAGTGAGTAGTATCTTATCAGTGCTGTACCTTTTTGTATTTTTTGTGAAGGTCAAAGCAAGTGATGTGCTAGACTCTTTCCGTATCCTTGGTGGGGATTCCTCGTACACATTTTGCTCAAGAGAGTCTTGATCTTTCCTCTGCACTTCTGTTCGTTTCTCAGAGTCTGAATCTGTATGATCAATACTTTTTGGGCTGCTAATGCTATCGCTACAAATACTTATTGATGTGCTGAGTTCACTGCTTGTGGAAGACCTACTGCTCCGTCTTCGTAGCCTTTGGTGACCAGGGTTGTCTTTCATCAAGGATGGAGAGACATCCAAATCTTTCTTGGGATCAAAGCATTCATTTTTGTTTTGTTTCCATGAACTTTCCCGACTCTTGTCAGCACGAATCCTCCCCTTACACTCTTTAGTGTATGTGTACTTGCAGCGAATGCTCTGGCTGAGACGTCCCTGACTGGCAATCTTCACAGGCTCACAGTCGTCATCTGAGTCAGAAACATAGTCATATTCCCTGAAAGTAGGGTTCTGCACTGCGGGGGTCACTCTCTCCATGACAAGTGAAAACTGCATGTTTTTGGTGCCCTTTACATGGAGTTTATGCAACTTGTTCTTTTGTTGAACAATTTTGTGAATAAGCTCTTTACTCCAGCTTCCACCACCTGTCCTTTTCCTTTTTCCTTCTGTTGATATTGGTTTCTGAGCTGTTGGACTTTTGTTGGCACAGATGGATCTGGGACATGTTGTTTTAACTAATGCTGTGCTGCTTTGCAAGCTTTTAAGCCCACATCTTGCAGAAAACTTGCTTGATAAAAGAAACTTAGAACTGTAATCATTTTCGTGTTCTGTTTGTTCTGATTTTTTAGCTTCCCACTCAATTTGTGTGCAATTTGACTCCTGTGCCTGGGACTCTGTTGGAGAGGATTCTGCTTTGAGGCCTTCCTTTTGTATCAACTTTTGTTGGCTTTCTTTGTAAGGGCTGTCTGTGTGTTTGCTGTCTGAACTAAGGCTGTCTAAGTCTGAGTCAAAAGGATATTTGCAGTGAGCCTGAGATCTCTCACTGGATGTTGATTCATTATTAGTTCTACCTTCAAATATTGTGGAGTCTTTGGTGGTCAAAGTCTGTCTTGTTGTACACTTAGTAGTGGTGAGGTCATCATCAACAAATGCATCAATAAAGCTGCTATCAATTTCTGCGTTGTCTGACTGATAGCCTAGTCCATTCAGAGCCTCTGTGATAAGGCTATCCAATTTGGGATCTTCCATTTCTAAATCTGGCAGGGGTGCAGATGGTAGCATCAGTTTCATTGAATCATCTTTTATATCTCCTTTGGTTTCATTATCTGGCACTATTTCCCCATTCTTATTCAGTCCAAGCAGAGACAGATGCAAATCTGAAGAACTCCGCAAAATTGCATAACTGGATCCAGATGACATGGCTTTTGTGTGGTCTGTCTGAAACTTCCTTATGTCTTCCACTTTTGGCACATCTTTTAAGTCATTTTGTGCAAAAGTATGCTGTCCACAGTATTGCTTATGGTCAAGAAAAGAGACAAGGTTATTAAAATTCTGATCACATTGCTTGCATGTCAGGAGCACATCCAGTTGGTCAAGGTTTGCGGAGACTAATGATGTGGCGAGTTGGTGGGCAGAGTATGGAGGTGGGGGATGGTTGTCTGTTCTGTAGGTCTCCAAACAACCTTTCCCATTGTCCATGTTGGACTTTGAGTGCCTGTTATGTGGCATGAAACTTGCCGTGTTCTCTTTGGCTCTTTCTTGTTTATAGTGCAAGCCTCTGGATGCTTCTGAATGATAGAGATGCTGATTAGTGTTCATGCTATTGGATGATATCAATACTTTATCCTGTTGCTGCTGATAAAACTGAGGGGACAGAACCTTTGAAATTTGGCTGTCATCAGAGTTACTGTTGACAGAGTTTGTGGAGGCTGGGGAGAGTGATGAACACGTACTGCTAGATGCTGGATTTTGAGTAGGTGAATGTGAAGGAGAGTCATATGGTGACACCATCTTCAGCCCTAAGGGTGCTACATGTAATGGAGGGTAGCTACAGTTTCTTGATGTCACTGGCACTGGGTGGTTAATACCAAAGTATAACGACTTATTTTTGGCATCACCCACCTGGAGTTGATTTGTATCAACCTTGTTTGTAAAATGACAGGGTGGAATTGTGTTGCAGCCTTGCTTGACACTGTCCTGCTTTTGGTTTGAGAAGCTCTCATTTTTCTTTTTGTTGAGAAAGTTGTTAGAATCTTTATGGTTACTGTTTTTGTGTGGCTTACTGTCATCTTGCCAGTCTGATGTGCCTATCAAAAAAGTAAGCTGCTGATTGCTCAATTGCCTGGAGAGATCAATCCTGTTTTGGTTTGGCATGGCAGTTGTAAAGCGTATTTGCTGCCAAGGCATACAGCCATTAATGCCAGTGTTTTGTCTTTGTTCTGGTGCAGGTTGGTACTGAAAGGGGTAAGGTGTGGAGGTCTGGTCTATGAGTGGTGGTGGAAAGTTTTTGTTTGGTCCTTCCCATGGGTGTGATACCCTGCTGTGGTGTTTACTGGCACATTTGTCAAGAGGCCCTGGGCTGATGTGAATACCATTATGTGGGGGGCTAATTACATGTATTTGTGAACTTGAACCTTGTGCAATATTTCTAATATGATGAACACTGCCTTGAATAAGAACTCTCTGGCTGGTGGTGCCATTTTTAAGATGGCTGCCTCTCTTGCCCACTACTGCGAAGCCTGTGTCTCTGCTGTCTATTGGACTAAAAGACTCAGATTTATCTGGAACACTCTTACTCTGCTCTGTTTGGTGAGTGCTTGATGCTGTGCTCTCGTCATTGCTGGGAACAGAAGATGACATACCATGTGGTGTCTGCATGTACTGGGGTGGTTTAGGGTGTAACTGGTATGACTGCCTGTCCTCTACCTGGTCATTACCAAACTGTGCACTAGTTTGCATGGCCTCATGGCCCTCTGAAGAGGATGGAAAGGAGAATGAATTATGGGAAACCTGGTTAGGGGTAAGAGAAATATCAATGTAGTCTTGAGACTGTGTATTCCGTTCACTGGGAAAGGAATCAGAGGCTGACTCCTCTAACAATGGATATCCATACTGAAATGGCATAGGCATAAAACTACCATTGGTCTTGTTCAAGTCCACAAGGTTGTTTGGCTTTTGTGAAGTAAGGCCAAAACTAGTGTTTCTGAAAGTCCTATCTGGAGACTGCCACGTGTCTGTTTCACTCAGCTGAAAGTCAGGAAATAAGGTTTCATTGGCAGGTTGTGTACTGTTGCTCTCGATTGGGCTGGGCTTCTTTTGCGGAGTAGATGGTGGATTCTGGTGAGCAGGTCCTCCAGAGGTGGCGCCAACAGCCTGTGAGGTATAACTTTGGGAAGTAAGGTTAGGCGAGCCCTCATGGAAGCACCTGAACTGTAGTTCTTCCTGCTGTAGTTCGGCTTCTCGCTCTGGAATACTTGGCACATGGAAGCGGTAGCTGCCTGAGACAGGACCTCTGTTGGACTCAAGCTTCTTTGGAGGTGAGACTTTCTGCTGGGGATAGGCTATCCCAATTGTGGGATTTGAGCGTGGGTTTGTAATACTCAGTCTGTACAACTGCTGTGGGTTGCCACGCTCTTTCCCTGACTTTCTACTCTTGTCTCTATTGCGACTCTTTCCACTAGGTGACTGAGGGCTGTCCTTGCTGCTAGGCCATGTCCTGTTGCTATTGAACGAATGATTCTGCAGTGACTTAAAATCAATCTTTCCAGCCTGCTGTGGCCGAATCACAGCCTCACGTTGCTGCGTGTTGTCTCTCTCTTTTTCTGCAAACTTAGCAATATTGTTCACAGCCTGTGGCTCCAGACTCACATTTTGAAAGTGCTCAGGGGACTCTGTTAAGCTTTTGTGCTCCACAGCCCCCTTATCCTGTTTTTTGGACTCATTATCCAGCTCTTTGGCAGCCAAGGACTGTTTAGTTTCTTCAGTCATGATGCCGGTGTGGCTAGTTCAGCACGCTGGTCCTTATCTGCACAAGCTGTGACATGGACACATTGTGTTCCAGTCAGAATCAATAGGCCTGCAGTAACAAAAGCTCGAAGCTCAGGATTATTTTCTTCTCTTATCTCTTCATTTCCCTGATGATGGAATGTTCATGTCATTTTTGTGATCTGAAAACAGAAGAGAAATGATAAGAAAATGTTATTCTTGCTATAATTTTTACTTTAGGTAATATTAGGTAATAATACATATAATGCTACAGAGCAATAACAAAATGTCATTAACAAAAATGTTATACAATTCAATCATGAATAAAAGTGAACTGTAATTGCATATAAAAGCAGAAATCACTCAGGTGGTAAGATATTTATTTTGTAGCATTGGAATATAGACTGAGACAAGCAATTCCGCTTCTCACCTGAAGAGGGCAGAACTGCATCAGTTTTGGCACACACAGTAGGTCTACACCTCATTCACATAAATCAACAAGAATTGCGATTTAAAACATGAAACTGTACACAAAATGTACTGCACTAGATACTACTTCATAAAAGCATCAGTTAAAAGACTTTTAATTGTGTATGACCTTCTGTGGGTGCTCTAGACATTGCTTATATTCAGGTTTACTTTGGCTAAGAGTGTTTTAGTTGTGGCCAGACTATAAGCAGCTGAGAGTTTGGCAGCAAAGTGTCATTTCTCTGCTTGGAAAATCTGTGC
The DNA here is from genome assembly GCA_037950675.1 of Hypophthalmichthys molitrix. Lineage (NCBI taxonomy): Eukaryota > Metazoa > Chordata > Actinopteri > Cypriniformes > Xenocyprididae > Hypophthalmichthys > Hypophthalmichthys molitrix. The sequence continues at coordinate 20,473,945 of CM075515.1, forward strand.
ATAAGGTGCTTTTCAACTGCGCACTTTCAGCAGCTGACCCTAGAAAAAAAGTTACAAGACCAGAGAAACTAGAAGTGCTTTTTGGGGATGGAGGGATAGATAATCACATGTCAATGCTTGGCTTTCTTTCTCTCTCTTAAACATCCACAAAAGTAGTCAAAATAAGATCACAGATGTGGCAATTGAGGAAAGTATTCTATATATTTATTAGATTTTTTTCTGTAATCTCTTAGAGGCAACAAATTCTGAACTAAAACCCACAACCTGGTTATGTGATTCTTTCTCCTGTGCACCCAGCATTCATAATCGCATGGTACAGGGATGTCACGGTGAGGAAATTTTCACACAGGTATATCGTATATAGTATATCGCTTTTCATTTTCACTTTTGAATTTGTGATCATGCGGTACTCTTTCTATAGGCCAATAACTTGCAGACATCAGGGAGCCGCTATCTATATGTGGGGTATTGAAATCGCTTTTGAATGTGCGCTTGCTTTTCACTCAAATTTGCAATTACGAGTACTCTGTTTATAGGAAGCAGCGTAACTGACTGCAGATGAGATATGTCAATGACGTTCAGGATCTGTTGCGCACCAAATCCTCCGCCATCGTCCTGTCAGTCATCTCATCTCTCTTTACTCTTATTGCAAAATAAGTGAAATCTGACTTCTGCTGCGACTATGCAGCTTGTGCTGTATGGAGCAGAGCAGACGCTTTCAGTTTATAATTGTAGAGTCTGTTGTCCAACTGAGCTAAATGGTTTTTATTTAATATGAAAAGCCAAATGGCAGTTTGGGTGGTGGGTGTACTCTGTAATCTGTGTACAGTCGAACACCGTGTAACACTGACTTCTACAGCAAGCCTAGAACAGGCCCAAATTTAAAGAGCATGAACAATACATCTGCATCATATATATATATATATATATATATATATATATATATATATATATATATATATATATATATATATATATATATATATATACATACATATAACTGGGAAATGTTGGTTGCGCCCTAACCTTTCATCTCATTCATACCTCCCACAAATGTGTGCACTGCTGTATACAATTAAGAGATGTAATATAACTTACATAAGGCAAAAAAAGGAACTTTAAGGAACTGTGTTATATCTTGACATCTATTTACTTCCATCATCTTAGATGGCAGTACATTACCTTTGGCCTCTCACACAAAGTTCTTCCACAATCACTGTTTTTCTTGTCAAATTTAATATGGTCTGTATATGCAGTGCAATCAACTTCTGTTTCCTTGACATTCCTTGACATATATATATATATATATATATATATATATATATATATATATATATATATATAAAATGTAATTATAATAAATATAAGTAGGCTATAATAAATAAAAATATCAGTATTCTTTAAAAAATAAGTTGAAATTGTACAAACTGATGACTTTAACAAACGCACTGACTATCGATTAACATCCTCTGATAGGCCTAGTTACAATAGGACTATCTTAAACAAGTTTTGACAAGTTTTCATAAAAAAATTCTCTATGGAGAAAATGAAATACTATGAAAATAGTTTTAGTTATATTTTTTTCTCCATTTGGCTAAGTGTAGTTAGTTTTGTATCAAATACAATGTGATTTTCCTTGATCGAGATCTTGGGCGAGCTGTCCGCTCATTGCTTATCCTGCCCATGAAAACTCCCATAGACCAGCAAACCAATGAGAACGTGGGACGATGACGCTCCATAACAAAAGCACGAAGGCGCAAAAGCTGCTGTAGATCAGCTTACCCGGAAGTCTCGGTAACTGGCAGATTTAAAGAAAATTACCGTCGTTTGGCAAATAAATAAATTACGGACAGTTATATACGCATTACCAATTATGTAGGCTTTATGGTACACCTCAAACAAGGGATTTAATTGTAATTTATAATGTTAATATTAGTTGCCGAGTCCAGGAATGGCTTGGGTATGCAGAGCATTCACAGCTTATATGGACCGCACACCACTGATGTTTCTTGAGCATCAAATCATCATATTAGAATGATTTCTGAAGGATCATGTGACACTGAAGACTGGAGTAATGATTCTGAAAATTCAGCTTTGCCAACACAAAAATAAATTACATTTTAAAATATTTTCAAATAGAACACAGTTATTTTAAATTGTAATAATATTTCACAATATTACTGTTTTACTGTATTTTCAATTAAATAAATGCAGCCTTGGTGAGCAGATGAAACTTTTAAAACATTAAAAAATCTTACCGTTTCCAAACTTTTGACTGGTAGTGTATATATATATAGAGAGAGAGAAAGAAAGAAAGATAGATAGATAGATAGAGAGAGAGAGAGAGAGAGAGAGAGAGATAGACAGACAGACAGACATGGATATAGATATACACCTGCTCACACATTGACTCCCAACACTGATCTTAGTATCTCATTGGCAGAGAAGCAAACCAATCTCCACTGTTTCACCCCTGAGAAAGGACATTATAGATGGTTGCTCTTGCCTAAGCATATTAGTCTCTTACGTTTCATAAATAATAAGCCCATTTTAAAAAATTGAAGATGGTAAAAGAGTGAAGCTGTACAAATAAGAGGCAGCTGCAAATTCTTGAAACAACTGGAACTGTGACTATTCAGCCATTCTGGCTGCTTCAGGACTTGAGGCTTAATAGCTCAAAAGTAACATACCTATTTCTTTTCTTTCTTTCTTTTTTTTTTGCTCAAGAAAGGATAAACGTCCGTCTTAATATTTCAAGCCGTTGATTTTGGAAGGAATGCATTTTAGGATTCAACTAAATTCTTCTTTTACAAATCCTATCTGATTGTATCTAAACTCTGAAATTGATCCAATTAGTTCAAAACCTTGTTTCAGATATGTCCTGTGACAGTGCATCAAATGTCTGGTAAAGGAAAAAAAGCAAAACAGTTGAAAGAATGAATCTCAGAACTATTCTATGAACTATTCCTTTAAGGCCGCTGTTAAACTCAACAGCTACATTTTCCTCAAGGTCTCTGCATTCAGTGTCACGCTTCTCAAAGGCTCTATCTCTTCTATCCTGTCGTCCACCTGGCTCTGGTATTTAGCAGGTTGGTCTGGAGTCCAAGCATTGCCTGGGTTTGGATAGGACTGTGAAAAGTCACATCCCCCCTCCAGCTCCTGCCATAGTCAAAGCTAGTGTCTGCTCATTTCCCTGCAGCCTGAAGGATGACTCAACTCAACTCAAATGCTGGGAGCACCCTGCAGAGGCTAAGCTTGATCTGGCTTGGAGCCATACATCACGTCTCCCTTGGTGTTTGCCCAGGCCGGCCAGCCCCCTGGAACGGCCACAGAGGGGAACACAAGCTGACTGTGACAACAAAGACCACAGTTGCAGGAATCACAGGGGCCTACTAGAAGTATCACCAAAGCCAGAGCTGTCAGCGTACAAAGAATGCAGGGTCATTTATATCCTTACAACTGTCAGTTTGACTTCCCCACCCTATCTCCATTCTTCCTGTAAGTCAGTCCTCGCCACACGCAGACCATGAATTAATGGCCTTATCCATACGCTATTTAAAGTGCATATTTAGTGAAACTTTATCTCTCTGGTTAGCCAACCTTTTTTTTCTTTTTACTCATGAAAGATTAAAGTTTATGAGAACTTGGCCAGGAAATAAAGAGTGCCCATCACACATTTCATTGCAAACTATGACTTGATATGAAATCCCGTGAGAGTTGTCTGAAAATGGCTCCATAAAACAGCATTTTAGGCAGTTTTATAAGTCAATTAAGGCAAGCTTGTGTGTTCCACAGCCCGGGTGTCAAATCCGCCTGCCCACACACTACCAAAAGCTCCATATGGTTGAACCACATGCAGCTCAGGGCAGAGGGAGGGTTCTGTTTGTTAGTGTGTCAGATTGAAAGCATAAATATCTCTTGGCACATGAACACAATCTCAAATGTTAAAGTTTCGGTATGTCTTAGCTAAACAGGTTAAATGTCTGTGAGAAAACCTTAATTTCCTGGGATATCTTTTTTCCACCCTTGCAGGATGTACTGGTCTGAGCCACAATAAAACACTCCATTTACACCTCTGAGAAAATATCCTGTCAGATATCATCTCCAATTAAACCTCCATTAGTTCTCTTCTGTCTTTTTCCGCTGGCAATCCTTCTATTTATTACGGCATATGGCACCCAAGCAATTACCTGTCCATTACTTAGGCGTAAATGAATTATAAATCAGCTTTATAACCTTGAGGTGTGAACTCCTGGGACCTGGAATGATTTGTTTGTTACTCATGGTATTGATTTTACTCCTCTGTGTGTAACTTAGACTAAATTCTGATAAATGTACACATGATTCACACCTGATACAGTGCACCCGGACTTCCCAGCCAGCACTTATGAACAATATGCTACAGGAAGCCAAAACTATCATTTCCTTTCCACTGAGAAGGAAAACACTGGCATTAGCCAAAGCCCCACACAAAAGAGAAAGAAACTGACATATTAAACAAAAACCCTGTAGTAAAGATGTCCATCTTTTATGCTGTCAAACATGCACATTGTAGACTTATTTCCACAGAGAAGTACCTCCACACAAAACCTAGTGTGCTGCCTACATAGACAGATTTGACATGCTCTACAAAGGTAACAAATCGGTGCGTCATACTTGACATAAATAGCTCTCTTCACGTGAAGCACGTGATAGACTCAACACTGATATGCTAATTATGCAACGCACTAATAATTCAGCATTTCATTTCTTTCAGTGAGCTCTATGCAATGCATTATGGAATATTCTGTAAAGAATACATGTGTAAATTTGACCTGGTGGTTGTATCTGCCTACCTTCAGCTTTCACAGTTGAAGTGTGCCTATGATGCCTTAAAATGCTCCCTGTGTACGTAGCACCTTGGTTTTGAATCAGAGCCATACACTCTGAGTATGTCTTTGCCATTTACAGGGTGCTCTACAGGGGTTCAACTGGAATTTGTAGGAATGGTGAGCAAGTTTCCAGACAAAGCTCCAAAAACAAAGAAGGGTCCATCTGGGACAGCTCGGCTCAAGATGGCACATCCTCTAGATCCCTGCACCTTTAAACACAAAGGCTCCTTGTATCTCCCTGTAAGCCAATAAGGAGTGTCGAGTGGCCTCCCTGACTCAGTTGGCTTTTTCCAGATGCTCACTGTGGCAAAAGATCTTCTCAAAGAGAAGAGAAGGGGAGAGACAAAGACAACAGAAAGATTCTGGCTTGGAGGATTATAACAGACCCTCATGGGATGATGGGACTGCCTCTCTTCTTATAGGTAGCAGTTAAATCGCTTTAAGTCTGCACCGCTCACGCCAAAAACACAGCGACTGGCTAACAGAGTGCCAGCTTTTACGCCCACACACCTGGTGTTCTGCCAGAGAAGGGGACTATTAACCAGACCAACCTTCAAAAGAATCAGCTCTCTTTATATTATTATTATTTATTTTTTTTAAACATCCATTATTTAAGCAATTTGCCTGTGTTTTTAGACACAGGCTAAGTCAACAATGAGAGGCGGCACTTTTCAGTATCCTGCAAGAATTCTATGAATTAACCAGTATAATTCTTCGTGACACTTAAAAATTACTCTCATTTGGTCAAATTGATGTGTTTGATATGCAGATATTAAAGAACTTTAATAGTAGCTTGGAAAGTAAACACAGCTGCAGTAGCTCACAAACCCATTTATTTTTAGCTTTTGCCATGTACGATAGCTAACGGGTACCAGAAGCGAGTCATATTTAGTTCCTCTCTTAATCAGGGAGGTTTTTTAAAGGTTATATTTCAGGATGCGATGAGATTGCTGACAGTTGTGCTAGACGGTTACCTCATAACCGTCCTTTCCAGAAATGTGCTGAGCAGTATGGAGAAGAATTTTAGATAGGATGCATGTGCATTTCTCTGTTGTGGGGGTAGACCAGAGCATAATACCAGAAGCTCCCCTTTTGCCCCCTCCAAACTTTCCCTTTCCACCCCAGACCAGACCATTTTTACTATGTAATTTCTGACCCAGTCTGTTTCCATATTGTTAACCACAGCATTCCATAAACATGATGGAATCTTTGTTGCAGGCAGTTTAAAAAGAGATTTTCCCCATTTTTGACACAATTTCCCGTAGGCCTACAAGGATATGGAACATTACTCATGAGTCGCGCAGCAAGCTAGTGAGAAAATGTCTTGCGTGAACAATAGATGGTTAAACTAATGGGACATTAATAAGTTGAGAAGGGGGTCAGGCTCCTGTTCCGTTATGAACCTGTTAACCTTGAACATTATTAGCACTAATTAAGCCCTTTAAAAAAATATAAACCTCCACTGCTCTTGAGTCTTCCAGGATTTTGGAAGAGGAAAAAGCAGTGTCACCGTTCAGAATCTGCTTTATTTTATTAACCGTAAAATGAACTTCATCAAGGACAAAGGGAGAAAATGATACATGATCGCCGCTAATGACCAAAATGTCCCCAAATGCTCTGACCTGGATACAATAACTTCACTTAGTTCAGTCACAAATGTTTAAAGGCTTCCGTTTGAGATTATATTTATTCATTAATATGTTACAGCTATTTCATTCATATATAATGTGTATATTCTCCACCTCTTCAACTCCACTTCTTAATAGACCTCTGTTTTCAGAGGAAATTCTCTTAATAGTTGATCATTTATTACACTGAAACCCTTTTCAAATAAAGCTAAAATCAGACCTCTTCATTGTGATGATTGGCTTTTAGCCTAAGATCTTGCTTAGGGAGACAGAGAGAGATTGAGGTAAAACACTGGCCAGTGGACATGACTCTAGAAGCTTCGCTGAAGCCAAAGATAAGTGAGTTCTAGAAGTTTGGCAACGACTGCCGTTTACTTCCACTTTTCTTTCATATCCTCTCAGCAGCTCTCAAAGACATAGGACAGCCCAGCGCCACATGAGCTAAACTCCCTTATTCTTCGGCTCAGTGCCTGTATCAACTGAAATGCTGTATGTTCAACTGACGTTGAGGTTCAGTTAGGGCCAAACGGAGGGAGAGTGGCAGGGCAAATCACTCAGCGCCTAAAAGGGGAATTACCTTTCCCCAAATAAAACCACAATTATAAGCAGTCACATTACATCACTGTAGAGGATGTTTTTTTTTTTTGTTTTTTTTTTTAAATCAGACTTTTTATTTGGGCTTTTCTCTCTTGACAGGTACCATTAAACAAGAGTGAAAGAAGTGGGTTGAATTACTATGTCACAGGCCAGATTTAAACCTGTATCTCCCACATGAGCACCACTGCTCAACACATCATTACAACATGTTAAATGCTACATTATGGCTTTAATACATTTTTTAGCACAGATTTCATCCTTACTATCATGAGATCATGAGAGCAAGAAAATGTGATGTCAAAATTTACAGCTGAGTTTTGTGGGTTGTTGCTTTGTGGTTGCTAAGATGTACTGTTGCTGTGTGGTTGCTTAGTGGGTTTTAACATTGTTATAAGCTAGCTAAGGTTTTTGGGGTGGCTGATGAAGGAAAAAAGGAAGCATGTCTGTAAATATTGTAGTGTTATGTGCAAACTTGTGTACGTATGCAATCACAAATGTCTTGTATAGAGATACAAAACAAAGGACTCCAGTAAAGAATGTACCTTGACATCAAAATTTGGGAGTTTGTAACTGTTTTTAAAGGGTTAGTTCAAAAATGAAACAAGCATACAAATGAAAATATATTAAAAGAAATCTGAGAGATATCTGTCCCTCAATTCACAGTCCACGCAACTACCACTTTGACGCTTCAAAAAGTTCATAAAGAGCTTGTAAAACTAAGCCATATGAATTGAGTGGTTTAGTCCAAATTTCCTGGGGGTAGGGTGTTTGTGGCTTTAGGCAGGTCAAGTTCATTATTTCCACACAGGACAGTTTAAGTACAAATCAGGATCAAAACTATGGCATGTGGCAATGTAATTTCACTTGCTGTTAAAAGTTAAATGGAAGGGGAAGGGAGTGAAGTTTAGGGTGAGGCCTGAAAGTAAAAGGTGAATGCTTGAAAAAATTGGCCGTTAAGGAGAGGGATTTAATTTTGTATAAAATTCCAGGCCTGCCACTAAAGCAGCCTCTGACTCCTTAAAATAAAGGATGGGCGTCAGTGTGACGAGAGCCTCATTCAAACACTTGTCATTATTCATTTTTTTTTTTTTTTTGTCACATTCTATTTAAATTGTTCCTGGAGGCCAAAAAACAGTAGTCGGCTAGCCAGCAGTAGAAGGGAACTCCAGGCAATGAACGGGTGAGTCAATTTGTACCCACATTTTCCTAAAGTATGCGTACTTTAAATAGTCCAAGGAAATGTCCAAATGACCTAATTACAACTCAGCCTTTTCTAAGTATACCAGTCAGTGTGTGATGCTTTATTGGAAAGAGATGACAAAAAAATAAGAGTTATGTAGCCACCTAATACAATTTATTCGAGTTAATTTTGGAATGACGGATCACTGGAAAGTTTATGAGTGCTTTTCTGTCTGAACAGTGTCTTATAGTGGTGAAAGATTTGACTTTTTGAAAGCTTTGATGGTCTTTGGACTTCTCAGTGCAAAATCTCAATGTGGGCACAGAAAAACGTAATACACACAAACTCACATGTACATATTCGATAGAAGACAGAACCACAAAGTTCCTCAGGCGAATGTTGTTAGCCGCTACTAGCAACAATAACATGCTTTAAATGGCTCAGTCATACTGCACCTACCAAGGTCATTTCTCTACTCCAGCCTTTAAAAACAATATCATTTTATTGAGCTTATATTCTGTGCTTTGGAAAATGAAGTAGTAGTCAAGTTCAGAGGAAATGACCAGAAATTGATCAACTGCTATGTGCGCTTTGCATTACACTAAGGAATTTAACAAAGTGTTGAGCTGGTGACCACTGCTAAAATCATTTCTATAGATTGATAGCTGCACAGATGCTGTATAAATACAAACAGGAAATGGAGGAGCACAGTTATGAGACTTTCAAACCAATATGTCCAGTCTGAGTAAAAGACAGACATTCAGCTTGTGACAGAATGTCATTTCTTTCTCAAAAAAGTGGTAGTTAAGCTGTATACTTTGGTGACTGAGTTTGCCAGCTCCACTGCTGAATGGCTCTCTCTCACATGTTGAGTCTTTGAGGCTGGCGGTGGGGTGCTGGTGCATGCTGGGATGTCCCTGGTGTGAGCTGCTGTTTATGTGGCTTGAGGACTGCCTGATGTGTCGCTGCGATGGAGTGAGAGACCGCTGCTGAAAAGAGTCTCTGTGCAATGCTGCAAGATCACCTTACACAGCCACTTCCTGCTTCCGCCCCCTTTCCTCACAAGCAGCCCTGTGTACCCACTTGGCCAGTGAGAAAAAAAAAGTCAAAACAGAGGGGTTCAGTACACCCGGCAGTGTAGCACAGGACCCCATTCATCTTCCTCCACTGCTCCAGGATGACTTTATTTTTCAAATTCACAAATATTTCCCTGTGAAAGCCCCTGAGGTTCAGGAGAGAGCATGTGCTTGACTTTGCTCTGTCTCTGATCTGAGGCCTCTGGGGCACTGCTTGGCTCCTCAGTGTGCGTGTTATAAAAATCCTGTCATGAGGGTGATGTGCAGTGTCAGTCACTGTGAGGGGTCTTGAAGGGGCTACAAAGGTCTATCAAGATGTCTGGGGCAAGTCAAGGAGGTTGCCTTTCCCAACTAAGTGGACTCTTGAATCAAGTCACTCCAGACCTGGTGGTCTTTTGGGGTGAATGGGTGGTCACTAAAAAGTGGGGGTGGTAGGATAGGTACATAAATGGAGTTGGGTAGAAGGAATTACAGAGCACCATATGGGCCGACCACAGCTTTAGAGACAAGACTGTGATAGTGGAGCACACCCTATTTGTGCAGAGGCCCTTGTCCAGGTGGAACCGGGAGTCAGGGGTGTTTAAGATTCCTGGGGAAATGGCAAAGTGGGTGAATAACTGGGAACACAAACAAACCTAGGGGCATTAATGACGAGGCTGGCGAGAGCCTGGATGTTTTTTCTTCTCTACTTGCTCATCTAATGAGAGTAGGAGAGAAAGTGGGGGCGTTGAGAAAGAAACACATTTTTTTTCTCCTTCACTACAGTTGCCACACTCTCTGTCAATGGACACAGCTTAGATTTCTTAAAGCTTAAGACACATTTACACAAAACAGCACCCGATACGGCTGCTCCTGATGGGGGGGATAGGAAAATATTCACCCGGCACTGCTGGCTTCCTCCCTGGGCTACCCCTTGGATGTCAGCCCCACATCACTGAGAGAAGAATGACGCTCTGTACAGTGGCTGCATGGGGCCATTCATAGCTGTGAGTCTGGCCACAGACACCATGTACGACCAACTGAGATCTTCTGGAACAGAACTGGTACTGATCCACTCTCTGTAGCACAGAACTGGTATTGATGGTCCACTCAACACAGACAGACCCAGTAGTCATTCTTACACACTGCTCTAGGGTCAGCAGGGTCCAAGTTTGCCGGCAGAGGCCTCATTCAGGTGGGCTGTGCTGGGGTCAGTCATGAGTGGACCTGTTTATTGACAGAGTGACTGGATTGATCAGATCCCATTAAAACTCCCATCATTCTTAGTTCCCTGTTTGGCTTAACCAAATATTTATTTCCATTATGCTAATAGCATGAAGTACTATGAATGTAAAAATACTCTCTTGTGAAGAAGTCCAATGTAGCAATACTCTCCTGTAATGTGTAGATTTGTTGTGGTTCAAAAATGCAGCAAACTAAATAGACCAATCAATCAAAACAGAATGTTCAAATGCTAATCACCTCACCACAATTCAATAGGTTAAACTGTCTAGACCAGGGATGAGCAACTTCAGTCATGGAGGGCCACTTTTCTGCAGAGTTTAGCTCCATAACTAATCAAACACACCTGCCTGCAATTTTTAAGCAATCCTGAAGACTTTGGTTAGATTTATCTGTTGTGTTTAATTAGGGATGGAGCTAAACTCTGTGGAATAGTGGCCCTCCAGGACTGGAGTTGCATATCCCTGTGTTAGACACAATACAATGGGCTAGTTAAGCATAGAAGCTAATGCTCAAGGCTGAAGGCTGCTGGGTCAAAGCCTGTAAGAAGTGAGACATGGGCATTACCATGGTCCTTGATCAAGACACTTCAGGGGAATGATCCCTTTTTTAAGTGTACTGTATGTGGTTTCAGATAAAAGCCTCTTGTAAAGAGTTACTTGCTAAACATGTCCAACTTTAAAGAAATGTCATGCTAATTCATCAGATCTGTGTTACTTTTCCTCCTCATATTAGAACAACTTTCAGGCAGCATTATTTGTCCAAGCATAGTTGCCCAGAGATGAGCCTCTGTCTGTGCCTCCCTCCTGCGTGGGCAGATTTGGCTCATTTTAGGTACAGTGAGTATGAACCTGATGCCCAGCTGCAACAAGTGCCCTCTGTCTATTAGACCACTGTAGACTTTTGGTGGTTCAAGGGAAGCAGCCAAACCAAAGCAAGGCCTGGAGCTGGATTGAACGTAGAAATAGAGTGACTAATTCATAGTTTTCATGACACATGCCACAAATAGCGCATAATCTTAAGCATCACTCAACTGTTTTACCTTTTGTGGTATGATCTAGTGGTCTGTAGGGGTGGGAGAAAAAAAAAATATCATCAGATGCATCACGATTTTCTCTTCAACGATTCTAGATCGATTCTGAAAATTTCAGAATCAATTCTGAGTTTAGTTTTTAACTGCAAATGCACAATGGCACTATTTGTGCTTTAGAAACAGCCTATAGTCTCCTTACTTTCAATTCCACACACATACACAAACACAAAAACCCTTGAACCATCCATAAATAGTCTTCCATAAAGTTCAAAAAGGTATGAGTGAATTACAAGGGCAATTGCGGGCTTTATTGCATAGGATATAGGGATGTGCATCTCCATAAATGAGGCCAATACGATATGCATCTCGATACATTAAAGATGCATATAAAGCAGCTACCGATGCAATGCGATACGATTCACCCCTATTACGATGCGGAGCGATCCGACTTCGATTCGATTCAACACAATGCAATATAATGCAATGGAAACAAAATATGATGCTATGCAATTCAATATGTAGGGCTCTATGAAATACTTATTTTTTCTTAAAATCTGTTTTCTGTTTTCATTTTTAATGGATTCAATTTTATTGGTTTAATCAAAAACATGTCTAATTAATTGAATTAATAAAAAGCAACTTTATTAATTTGTTTACAATAATAGTAACAATAATAACTATGATTTTTTTTTTTCTTCCAGAAATTCTGTTCTGTGTATTTTAATTTTTCTGGTAGTCAAATGAAATCATAAAACTTTGAATCAAATTAAATTTAACCCTTTCATTTTTTGGCAAAGTGCTGCCAAAAAATTAATAGCACAACATGTTTACTGTTTCTGTGAAATTGATTTATTCCTTCAAAAATAAAGTCTTAATAATTGTATTATTATTATTACAAGTAGTAATATTTTTACATTGTCATTAAGAAATTATACCGTACAATATTAATACAATAGTAGTACATAGAAATATAGGGTTATATTTCTGTCACAAGTTAAACCGAACTTTTATTTTGACGGGTTGCTGTGATCTTGAAGTTTTTGTGTGTGTATTTGATATAACAAGTAGTTTTTCTCAAATTAAATGGTAAAATGCTCACAAAGTGACTCTCAGAACAGCTCTGGAGATTAATTTTTCGCTCATGTCATCATATAGTAAGATAGCAGATACTGGAAAAAACATTGCAAGCGTCATGCTTGCTTCAGGATGTGTAGTAAACGTATTTGCATGTCTGCGACATTCATCATACAGAGACACGCAGAACATGCAGGATTCATATTCATATAGTCTTTTTGCGGTTTAATATTCACAGGCACTAGTCCATATCACAATTTGATGTAAGTGTACCCCCCTACTTTTGATTTATTCATCCAAAATTTGACAAATTGACATTCCACGTCATACAGTAAACTCCGTTTTTATGAATTGATTCCACGATTCCGTCTGTGTTTTCTGCATTGCGGAAATCATAGGGCCCTAAAATATGGTACAGATAGTTCGCTTTTATTTCTTTAGTTGAGACAGAAAGCAAATCATAAATTAACTTAAGTGCCTTCTGACTTCTAACGCATGGCCCTTTCACAAACAGGCCTTTGTAGTGCCATGTTAATCTATATTCTATAACTCTCGACACTCCTCGATCTCCGTAGTGTTCTGATATGTCATATTCACGTAGCAGCAGTGGTGATGAGAGAACGTGCTTGGGGAACAGCTTAGAGAGGAGAAATCAATCTACATATAAAACATATATGACAAATATGTTTGAAACGATCCATAACGATACAAATGCCAACTTGTAACCGAAACACACTTTTTTAAATCGATGCATCGAATCGTTCATTTTTATGCCAATGCGAATCGATGAATCTTACCATTCCTAATAGTAAATATGCGTTGTGAGAAACACGCACTTTGCTTGATGTTACACTTACAATGTGTGGTCTCGCCCGCCGGTATTCCAGTGTTTTCAATTTCCAAAAGCTCTACGAAGGCATCATTTATGCCGTTTGGAATGCAGTAAGCCTATTTCAATACACAAAACTCACTGACAGTCAGCTGCTTTCAAAAGTTCACATCAAAAGTGCATCTTGAGACAAAAACAATGCCAGTGCAAACCCTCTTTAGGCAATAAAAATGCATATGCATGCTGCATATGCATTTGTAGGAGTTTCCCTTTCAGACGCAAAATTTATGGGAGGAGAGTATTTAAATGAATCACGCAACGCAATTTACTAATGTAACGCTAATTTGCACTGCTCTTGGTAGATTGCACTGGTCATTATGTAAATGATTTGACTGTGTTTATGTTCTTTAATTTCCGCATTAGCAGTAGATCACGCACAGAACTTGCCACTCTCATCGGCGCATTTGTGGAATTGGTCATCTGGCCAAAAGAATAGTGTTAGAATCGGATCTTGACTCCCAAAATTGGGATTTGCTAGTGTTGTCAGCAATGCTATTTACCTAATCTCCAGCGAAGGGCCTCTGCACACACAAAGCCCTGCATGAACAAACAGCGTAATGAAGCGAGTGGCTTTTCCTGATGGATCTTATAGCTATAAGAAGGATTTCTGTGTGAGAGGTTACAAATGTTGGTTCCTTTTCTACGTGCGTTTCTCAAAAATGCACTTGACATGAATGCGTAAGTACGCATCACTCATCACTGTTACCTAAATACGTTCAATACCTTTGGCATAATGTTATTTACCTGACAGATAGGTGATTAAAGTTTATTTTAATCCATGGTGACGGTGCTTGTTGAAATGTTAGGCAAAAATGGAGCAGCTGAGTCTAAATGCGGAAGCAACCGTCTGTAGAGCCCATTGCATGCGGATTCAGAGAGTACTTAGAAAAAGTGAGATAACGTTGTCATAGAATGAAATTTTATTAAATGCCAGCCATAGTTTAAAAAAATTTGGGTCTTCTCGGGTCCATTCGGAAAAAGCACATTTATTTTAAATTACCCAAGACCCAAGACCACTAATACCGAACCCGACCCGTGTCCAAGGCACTCATTGAAGTTTTGGACCCGAACCCGCTCAGGTCTCGGGGTTTTCGGATCCCAGTGAACTCATGAAGACCTCTAGTTTACAAGGCATTATTTTTTACCATTCCAGAAAACAATGAACAAAGCACAAAAGAATAATCATAAAAACGCTTTTACCAATTGATTAATACTGCCACAATTACAAAACCTACTTATTCACAAGCCTGGAAGTAACATTTAGTTTCCATGCAAGAATGAGAAGTAGTCCAGGCAGTTGTTTGCTGATAAGGACTCTAGGGCCTCAGGTGAGAGTCGAGAGACCCTTCTTACAACAAAAAGATCTGCACAGCAGGTTGTAATCCTGTTCCACAGCACATTATTCATACTTTCCCTTTCTTTTTATGCCTGTTTTTATAGCTGGACACTACACTAATCTGTTCAAGCCCTTGACTCCAGTGGATATCAAGGGAAGGTTTTGTAACTTCCCATTTTCTTCCCTCATAGTCCAGACCAGCTGGCCATAATGACAAAATCAAAGTTACTCCTACCTACACCTACAGCTGGTTAAATGCTTCCATATATGAGTAAAAGTACATTTGGGGGAAAACAATTATCTACTACTTAAATAAAAATACAAAGTCTTAAGTCAAGATATTTACAGCCAGAACTGATATGTTGATGAACTGTTGGATAAATGTTGCCTGTCAGACTCCCAAGCTCCCTACTCTTACCCCTATTCTTACCAGCCTACCTGTCTTTCAAATCTATTGAAAGACATTTTATCTAGAAAGTATCAGTTAATCAACAACACATACTCCTTTATATATATATATATATATATATATATATATATATATATATATATATATATATATATATATATATATATGAGATACTAATGCTAATAGACCTAATGTTTATAACCAGGCAGTAGTATCTTTACATTCTTTCTCAATCTCTCCATCTACTGCATCGCACCAGAACAAAGAAATAGAAAGGTATAAAGAAAAGCAAGCATGTTGAAAATGTTATCCAATGCAAAAAAAATGAGAGGTCAGGATGGGGTCGTGAGGTTAAAGGGCTGGCTTAAAAAACATAAACATACAATGTTTACAGTAAAAAAGCTGTAAACATCACAAAGACATATGGATTTCAACAAGTTAGTTGACAATCTTTATTATTCTATTTATTTAATCATAACTAGTTATTATGGTCAGGCTCAACTTTGTTATTAGAACTCTGCAATGTTCTTGCTATGTTAAGTTTTATGTGCAGGTTACTTACGAAATAAATCTTCTGAAAGACAAACAGATCAGCTATCCATCCAATCAGAAGTGAAGAATGCAGGGCGTAATTTATGTATCACCTCTCCGTGTGAGCAAAGCATGCGGCGGTCGCACCCTGGAGCGCCGCTAATGAATAAACCATTTGCCTTGAGGACCAATGAGGAAACGCTGTCACAGGCCATTACAGGCCTCAGCAGCAAGGACAAACTAGGGTCTGTGATTCCGCTGCTCTCACTCTCCCTTCTTCATGTGTATCCCTGCTTCTCCATCCAGGTCAAGAAGTCACCCTTATCCTGCAAGCTGCTTTTGTGCCTCTCTCTTTAGCTTCTACCCACGTTCTCTCATTCCCTAAGTCTGCTATAGCATTGGCAGGATCAGAATCCCACAGCAATAAAGTTGTATACCAACTACAGTTAATTGGTTGAGGGTGGGGCCAGTGCTGGGCCAGCTAAAGGCCAACAGTCAGGCCCAAATCCAGAATAGATCCTTTTCATGTCTCTACCCCTCAAATTTTCTACATTTTTCCTTACCTCAGTTGGACAAACAACTTTAAACTTCACACGGAAATATAGTTGCAGTCTGGGTACAGTAAGAAGTACACTACTAATTCTGACCTCTTGTTCAAAGCTAATTTGACGTGTGTATTTGTTGATGAGACATGAAAAAGTGCAAAACAGTGTCTATTTTTTGTACTCATTTTAAAAAGGGAGTAATATGAGAAAAAAGCTTTAAAGAATCCAATTCTAGGGGAGTTACCCAACTGAAGTCTCAGTTCTCTATCAGGCTCTCTAACTCCAAATGGGAAGGTAATTAAAATGATATACTAGCTCGTAAAATTTTTTGAGAGGTTTCTGAAATGTTAAAAGTGTCCAGCCACCCTGCAGTAAGAATAAAAGGAGTATCTTCCCAAAGGCTCCTAAAAAGGGACAGGAAAACTACTTCATAAGACACTGGTATGAGCTTTTATCTCTGCTGTGGGGTTAGGGTGGTTTGCAGGGGGTTGTTTATATTCGGTAAAACAAAATTCACTTTGGTTTGATGGATGTTACTACACATAGTCTTTAAAAAGCTGGCCCTGGATCTGTTCTCTGCATCTTTGTCAAGGAATTTGTGAAACTGCGTCTGAGCAAGTCATTCACTGCCAGTCAGCTCCGTAATTCCTCCCCACCTGTGATGCGGTTGCTCCGTTCGGATGGTATTACGTTTTAAAAAAAACCCAGATTCTTATGGTGGGAAGAATTACACTCCACCGTTATGAAAGTTCCACCTATGACCTGAGCGTCTGGAAGACAAGGAGTGTTAGCATAGCACACGTACTTTGCGTTAATGCCATTAAACACATTTATCAGCTAAGCAATGCTATGTTAGGCTAAGTCAGGCTATGCACGGTAATTGCATCCTCTGTAATCGAGTCCTTGGCAGGCGATGCACTGCTCTTTAAGTCTAAGCAGACGTCTGAGGCCAATGTAATTGCTGGCAATTGCAACACCGCATAGAGGACAGTGAGGAGGGGGAAAAGAGAGAGAGAGAGTGAGGAAATGAGGAGTCCTCACCTCAGCAGCTCCTGTTGAGGCTGGAATGTTGGGCTTGGTGCAAGAGGGGCTGCCAGCACTGCTATGCAGGTCAGTGGGAAGGAGAGGGAGGGAGAAACCTGGGTAGATCCAATGTTCCTTCTCTCAAAATTTCTTTCCATTCTCTGTCTTTCTCTGTGTCCCTCTCAAAATAGAGTCAACAAAGTTTGATTGGTGTATTACTGGAATATAGTGCTACTCAAGGTACTTGTGAAGTACAAATCTACTATATGAAAATAAATAAATAAATAAATGAATGATGGGGATATTACAGAAATAAAGTTTGGATATACTAGTGATATGCTTCTAAAACAATATATATATATATATATATTTTTTTTTTTTTCATTTTGTACATTTTCAAGAAAAATGACCACAAATAGTTTTTTGATTGCTTAGTCTCTAAATGGTCATGATTTGTCTTACCCTGGTATTTCCAATTGTTATGAGATACTTTTCCAATTAATCTCCTCATTTTAGGCTCCAGCAGAACTTAAAACTGTTTTGGTTTCATTTCCCTGTGTTCCATGTGCTTCTAGGTAGTTTCAGGGCTCCCGACTGTGACTAAATGGTATATTATTAGCAAATTTTATTAGATTTTTAATGTAGGCATTTGTATTAAACGTGTTAAAGGTGCAATATGTAATATTTTCTGTCCGCTAGAGGTCGCTAGAGGCCTAATCAAAACAAAGGCGTAGCTTGATGATGCCAAGTTTGAGCGTGGAAACTTGGGACATGTGGTCTTCACCTCAATGGCCGGTGGAAAACAATTGGGATAGGACTCGGGAAGAAATCATGTTTGTGGATGCATTTAGTAACGTTACTGTAGCATGAAGCAGAGCAGGACCGAGTGTTTGTGGGAGCTGACACACGCCACGAGCAGCGGAACTTTTATTATGCCACAATCGCCGGTGCTGCTTCTGCTTTTCCGGTCATGAGTATGCGGTAATGCAGCTCTGTTTATCATATTAGATTCATTTGACTGTGTTTAAAATGATGTTATCACGTTACTCAGTGCGTTCGCTCGGCAGCTGCTATGAGACACTTGTTGTGCACTGCAGTAAGATAGATCGATTTTAGAATATCATATTAAACGGTGGATGGCTTGTGTTGATAAATGGCATGCAATTAATTTAAAAACGTATTGTATGATGGAGAAAATGCTGTATTACTGTTACTAAAAATAAAGCTGCATCTGATTATGCCATGTTAGCTACTTCAAAAAATAGTGTTTTTCTCTGAGGCATGGTAAAGCATGAAATGCTTTAAACGCAAAAAAATCAAGAAAATTCGATTTAAACAATAAGACTAAACGTGCTGAGCTATATAACAATAATTAGTTTTCTGTCTATATATCAAAATGGAAACTGAGGGAAAAGCAGGTATGACGCAATTGACAGGCGACTCCTCACACGTCCCAGAGCCTTGGTAAAATTGCAATTTTCATTCAAAAAAAACATTTGGGATATTGTAAGTACTCAAGTGAACAAAATATATAACACTGGCCTAGTGTTTTACTGCAAACTTCTTACATATTGCACCTTTAAAGAAGTAATGGAATATAATTAGTTTTTTTTTTTTTTTTTTTTAAGCTATAGTAGTTTTTGTACATTTGTATTTATAATAAATGTTTTTAGGCTACTGTTTTTCATAACAAATAGCATAGAATCAATATATTTTTACCATGGTAATGAGGTGCCATTCATAGTTTTACCTGTGGTTATCATGGTCTACAAATGTATGCTGCTATGGCAGACCAATTTTAATAAGAGTCCTTAGTCAGCAGATTTAAATTTTACCCAATAAAAATGAGGTTGTTAATATTTTTACAGATGTTACTGTATTTATTAATGAAAATACATTTACATCCACATCCCAGCTCAAGCTACTGCTACCCTTGCCACCCCAGTGATACCAAATCAGGTGCTGGTGCCACCATCTGTAGAACTTGGTGGCACCAGTGCCACTTCTCTCAAATGTTAGTCTAGAGCCCTGTAGTTTGATTGTGTGGTTGATAGTTGTGCCTGATTCATCGGTAGTTCTAGTAGGATACTGATTTGTATTTAAAACCATGTTGTAGCAGTGTGACTGAAGGGTCTCTTTCTATTCTCCCTAGTCTCTTTTGTCTTATTGAAACATTTTGTATAGGCTGGAAAAATGAGTTCTTGACTCCTCCAGAGGTCAGGAAAATTGATAGATTTTAAAGCCCAAATTAATCAGCATCTATGCCATGCTATTTTTAAGCATATCATGTTTGATGTCATTGGGGCCATAGGCTTTTTTGTGTCTGTTTTGTGACAGTTCTTGATGGGTAATGGGAAAATGAGTTCTGGCTGCTCTTACAGAGTATTCTGAGCAGCTGCAGTTTTTGTATGATGTGGTCATGGTTAGAATTGAAGTCTTTCATGGGATCTGATTAAATTGGTTTTCAATGTGCCTTTTTTAGATATCGTTATTTTGGATCAACAAGACTTGTAGTGCATTTATGTCCCCTCCAGGCTTTTTTTAACTAGCCTGACCAGCAGGACTTTCATAGTCAACTAACTTCATAAGAAAGACAGTGCTGGCTGATCATGGCTATTACAGCAGGATCAGCACCTAACCAGGACTAACTAGCTTAAACTAGCATCTGTTTCACTTTACAGCTGATGGGTGAAGGTCTTCACTCTTTCACTCACCACTTCAATTCAATGCCACCGCTTATGCTTAGAGTGTCTGGTTTTTTGTTCTGGAACTTTTCTCAGTTTGTTGACAGAGTTGGTCTCCCTCTATAATGGGGTTGCCTGGTATACTGACACTAAATATAAAAGAAAAAAAAGAAAAAAGAGGACTGTAACAACGTCAAAATGTTGGTATCGATCCAACCCTACTCTAAATCATCTTTGAGCTACTGGACAGAAGTGGAGGTGGTGAGAAGTTTAAGCTTGGGGAAGAAGATCAGATTACCTTTCATTCTTTCGCCATTTACGTATAGTGTGCAAAAAGAATATCTCTGGATTTGCAATTACATATTCTTAATGCCTGCTTGCTCTTGCTGGAAACTCAACTTCCTGGAATTATTCTAAGGCCCTGGTCTTAGTGGCAAAATGCTTGTTTCATGAGAGATATGCTAGATAAAACTAGGCCCAACTAACCTAATTCATAACTTACAAATCCAAAACTTACAGAGATTTTCTGGCTTAATTTAGACCATTAAACTTTGAAGATGCTGATGGTTGCTGCTTGGCAGCTGCTAGTTTATTAGCCACACAAGCCTAATAAAATCTTTGTGATCTTTAATCAAAATGAAATAATTTGCTCTTTCTCTAAAAGCATTTTACTTTTCTGTTGACATCACTTAGACTGTGCAGGCTAATTATTTAGCCACCGTTACCCAATATCCTGTTCCATTGCAAATACATCATATTGCGGAATTAAAATTTTGCAAAGTTAGCAATTCAATAGAAATTCACTTTGACCTTACAACTAATTAGTCAACTAATCATTTAGCCAACCCACTGACTAGCTGAGTCTAAAGTCTAAAGTCTATTATTGTGCTTTAATAAGCTACAATCAAGGTAGCACTTCATCTCACTTTACGGTCAAAATGTCATGCAGATCATTATCTTGTTGTCTGCTATTTTCCTCTCTCTGTTGCTTCTCTTTTTCTTCTCCTGTCTCTGTTTTTCTTTCTATCTGTCTTTATCTTCCCCCAGATACTAGCCCTGGGGGCCTGCCATGTTTATGTCTGTACAGGGTCCTGAGCTTTTGGACGCGTGACCTCAGATTTTCACAAAGGTCTATGAGTCCATTCAATGCTTAAAATGCTTGGCTAGAGGGCAGAAACAATGCGACATGGATTCCAAAGGTGTTCTTCAGTATCTTAAAGGCTGTGAAAATTGTTGGTGGGGAGTGAAAGAAAGAGTAAACAGGGGAGGAGAAAGAAAAGAGACACATGGCTTGTAGTAAATGGAGGGAACGGAGGGAAAACCGAGTGGCCTAAGATTCACAGCTACTTAGGGAGGTAAGAAATGGGAGGTTGAGGGAGATAGAGAGAAAAACGGCCATGCCATTGGGTCTAATAAAACTCTGTCTGTTATTGCAGATTTCTAAGCACTAGGTGCTTTTACAAGAGTATAAAGACTCACAAAAATTCAGGTCAAAAGTAATGGTGACTAATAATGATAACAACTAATAGTTGGTTACAATCCATCAAGCTTTGAATCTACACTACCTGAAATTCATGAAATGACAACCCTGGCATTTGATCAAAAAATCAGATGACACTGAGAACAAAATAAGTTAGCTTTGTTAATATACTGCATATCTTTTTAAAGATACAAATGTCACCAATAAAAATTATTAGAGTAAATAATTTGAATAAATATTATTTGTATATTATGAGATTATACGTTTAAGTGAACATGTTTGATTATTACTTGCTGTAAATGTGTAGTAAAATAATGTAAAAATTGCTTGTTGGAGAAAGTAGCAATGCTACTAGAATAGGTACACCGTTTTGAAAAAAAGCTAAGCCACTGTCATGCTAATAAAAAACGTTTGTATCGTCACTACTTTTAGTTAGCTGGCACACAGACATTATATATACGCTCAATCAGAGAGACCAGACTTTAATAGGCATGCCAGTGGGCAGCTGGCACAGAGCAGGATGTCTATTTTTAGACTGAATGGAGATTAAAAGTGGAATTTACTTAAGAAAATAACTCCTTTCTTTCTTTCTTTCTTTCTCATTCACTCTGTCTGTTTCTGCCTTTGTGATCAGGGCCTCTGTGGTGGTTCTCACGTTTCCCTTCTTTCTTTCTGCCTCTGTCTCTCACTTTCTTTCCATATTTTCCACACATTCCTGTTTTCCTCCCTCTCTCTCCTTACTCAGCCCCTTTAAATCTGATGTAATGCTTACCCCCAGATACCCTCAAACTCCGCTCGGAGCAAACCAACTGCCAAGACCCCTGCTTGCATTTGTCGAGTGAGCTGTATCCCTTCTGCGTCACTCATATCACGAACGAGAGAGAAATTAATCTCTTAGGTGGTCAGAATATCCATAACTAGATTTTACATTTTTTGAGGAAAATGTTTTGCTCAGGCAAAACTTGCCTCTACAGTTCAAGGTTGTTATGAGTGTTTTATAACACTGCTATGGTGTGCTGGCCAGTTGCCAGGGCATTGCTATGGTGTTCTGAGTGGCTCCTCGGTAATTACTCACTGTTGTGACCCTTAGGTAGGGGTGGGCAATATGACCAAAATCTTATATCACGATAACGATATATATCTTAAGTTATTTTTGCTTTAAATAAGGTTTTTATTTCATCAACATTTTTGATACAATTGAAATTTCATAATTCTTGTCACCAATATCAATATCACAAAAAATCACTGTTGACATAGTAAAACAGTGCAGTGCTTCCAGGTTCTATGTCACGATGCCGGCTCAATATTGGCCGACACTTTACACAAGAGCAGCACAACGCATGCGTGTGATGCTGACGCAGGAGCTGGCCAATAATGAGCTGGCGTTCTGGCGTAGAACCTGGAAACGCTGCACTGTGTCTACAACGTCAACAGTGTAGGAGAATTACAGGAAAGAGAACAAATTGCTGAATAATGTTGTTATTTTTGTTTTTGCGCACAAAAACTATTCTCGTCACTTCATAACAATAAGGTTGAACCACTGTAGTCACATGAACTATTGTTGTCTTTACTACCTTTCTGGGCCTTGAAAGTGGAAATGACATCCGACCCAGGGAGATCAGAAACCTCTCAGATTTCATCAAAAATATCTTAATTTGTGTTTGGAAGATGAACGAAGGTCTTACGGGTTTGGAACGACATGAGGGTGAGTACTTAATGACAGAAATTTATCAGGCTACTGTCAATTTACAGATACACAGATCCTTTATACTGTTACAGCCCAATTAGGTGGCAAAAAGAACACAGTTCAGTCCTAACGTGCTCTATGAGACAGCGCGCACATATAGTGAAATTAGTTCCCTTTTCACTGCTTATTTTTTCTGAAGTGCTTAAAAACGCATGCAAAAGATAAGCTTTTGTACAGCAACATCCCGTGAGTGTATCAAAAATCTCTACCGGTTGTGTCTATTTGTCTACCAGTATATCGCCCACCCCCTAAGGATGGCTTAAAAAATGTCTACTTTGGCCTCAAATGACCTATTGTTAAAAAAACAACAAAAATGGTGTACTAATCAAAACATACAGGACCCTAGTAACAGGACGAGTACAATTTTAAAGCTATAGAACATTATACTTTGTTTGTGCAAGCTTAGGCCTGCTCATATTGCCATACGCTACACTAAGAACAGAAAGTGATGACGAAGCTGACTTCAGCATTCACACACATGCATTACTGCTGCCATCATCTCACAAAACTCCTGTCCCAGGTGCTGCAACAGGGGAAACACGCTCCTTTGCCTTTTACAGGGCTCTTTCAACCTGACCCGTGACACTTTATTGGGACACAGACTGCAGCTACTGTAGCAGTGCTTACTGGTTCAGACTAGAGCCCGAGCGAGCTGCCCTATGATTCACAACCGCCAACGATAACCTGCCAATCACAGTCAACTTCTGCAGGAAAAGTAGGGGTCGAAACTCAATGCAAATAATTGAAAGCACATGTTGTCATTTTTTTTTTTTTTTTTTACCACTGCAATTATTTGGGAATGAGCCGCAATATTTTGCTGAGTGCAACACACAGAGCTCCCTACTCCCCAGGAGAGAGTGGAAAACTCCGCCTCAGCAGTACCGGTGAATATCTCTTATAATGATAGGGGCAGGATAAAATAGACGACTGCTAGCATGCTATTTAATAATCAGAGGGAGGATAGAGTCAGGGGCGTAGCAGCCATTATAACTGAACCCCCCCCCACCCCCCACTCCGTTCAGTTTTTCTTTGCTGCAGTGCAAATAATAAACTAGGTGGCAACTTAAAATGATAGCTTTCAGACTAAGCAGACATCTCTGTCAACTGGTTGCATTGGCAGTCGATCAAACAAACAATCACTAAGCGATAATTCTGACGGCCACTTACTTTGCAAGCACTGTGCAAAAGTTATGCCATCTAAGTAATATTAATGTGCCATGCTTCTAAGTTTTATAATGTATCCCCCCTATGTAAAGCCTAATATGGGTTCCTGAAGCATGTTCTGAAGGAACTGGCTTTGTCATAGCAGCAGTAGAGAAACCTAAATGGACCTTTCTTCCTGTGTTACCACCATCTTTTAGTCTGTCACATAGACTGAGTATTGAAGTGCATTTGGGGCTTTAAAGTAATGGAGGGCAAAGGAAACAGATGACGAGAGATCTCTCTGTGTGACATCAAACCTACTCTGTGTGTGTACTGTGTGGGTGTCAGATAAAAATGAAAGACCCACCCCTGCTCAGGTGCATCATGAAAGCTGTCACAACACTAAACCTTTTAAGCATGCCTAAACATTCCTATTAGAGGCACCACATATAGAGCCATTTGTGAACAAAACACTTCCATTGTCGAGGGAACTATGTCTAAGTTTCACCTTTCTAGCTGCTTTTAAAGCACTTATGTAGTTAGCATTCTTGGAGCTCTGTTTCACACATAACATACAGGTGCTGGTCATATAATTAGAATATCATCAAAAAGTTGATTTATTTCACTAATTCCATTCAAAAAGTGAAACTTGTATATTATATTCGTTCATTACACACAGACTGATATATTTCAAATGTTTATTTCTTTTAATTTTGATGATTATAACTGACAAATAAGGAAAATCCCAAATTCAGTATCTCAGAAAATTAGAATATTGTGAAAAGGTTCAATATTGAAGACACCTGGTGCCACACTCTAATCAGCTAATTAACTCAAAACACCTGCAAAGGCCTTTAAATGGTCTCTCAGTCTAGTTCTGTAGGCTACGCAATCATGGGGAAGACTGCTGACTTGACAGTTGTCCAAAAGATGACCATTGACACATTGCACAAGGAGGGCAAGACACAAAAAGTCATTGCAAAAGAGGCTGGCTGTTCACAGAGCTCTGTGTCCAAGCACATTAATAGAGAGGCGAAGGGAAGGAAAAGATGTGGTAGAAAAAAGTGTACAAGCAATAGGGATAACCGCACCCTGGAGAGGATTGTGAAACAAAACCCATTCAAAAATGTGGGGGAGATTCACAAAGAGTGGACTGCAGCTGGAGTCAGTGCTTCAAGAACCACTACGCACAGACGTATGCAAGACATGGGTTTCAGCTGTCGCATTCCTTGTGTCAAGCCACTCTTGAACAACAGACAGCATCAGAAGCATCTCGCCTGGGCTAAAGACAAAAAGGACTGGACTGCTGCTGAGTGGTCCAAAGTTATGTTCTCTGATGAAAGTAAATTTTGCATTTCCTTTGGAAATCAGGGTCCCAGAGTCTGGAGGAAGAGAGGAAAGGCACACAATCCACGTTGCTTGAGGTCCAGTGTAAAGTTTCCACAGTCAGTGATGGTTTGGGGTGCCATGTTATCTGCTGGTGTTGGTCCACTGTGTTTTCTGAGGTCCAAGGTCAACGCAGCCGTATACCAGGAAGTTTTAGTGCACTTCATGCTTCCTGCTGCTGACCAACTTTATGGAGATGCAGGTTTTCATTTTCCAACAGGACTTGGCACCTGCACACAGTGCCAAAACTACCAGTACCTGGTTTAAGGACCATGGTATTCCTGTTCTTAATTGGCCAGCAAACTCGCCTGACCTTAACCCCATAGAAAATCTATGGGGTATTGTGAAGAGGAAGATGCGATATGCCAGACCCAACAATGCAGAAGAGCTGAACTGCTCTTATAACACCTGAGCAGTGCCACAGACTGATCGACTCCATGCCACGCTGCATTGCTGCAGTAATTCAGGCAAAAGGAGCCCCAACTAAGTATTGAGTGCTGTACATGCTCATACTTTTCATGTTCATACTTTTCAGTTGGCCAAGATTTCTAAAAATCCTTTCTTTGTATTGGTCTTAAGTAATATTCTAATTTTCTGAGATACTGAATTTGGGATTTTCCTTAGTTGTCAGTTATAATTATCAAAATTAAAAGAAATAAACATCTGAAATATATCAGTCTGTGTGTAATGAATGAATATAATATACAAGTTTCACTTTTTGAATGGAATTAGTGAAATAAATCAACTTTTTGATGATATTCTAATTATATGACCAGCACCTGTATGCTACCTTTAAAAGTTATGAAGAGTTCTCATATGCTACTTTTTTCCTTTGATTTAAATTTTATGACAAATACGGCTTAATGCAAGAGCAAAGATCTCATATGAGTTCTGGAAAAATTCAATGGTCAACAAATATGATAATGCTGTTCAAATGAGATGATTTCATTACAGTAGGCAAACATCTTCCCTTCCGAGGGCCTCACTAACACACCAAATCCAAAATAAGTAACCATAAATGGTCATCTTAGCAATGTGTCTTTGGGACTAATCTTAATGTCCTGTCTCAGAGAACAGCCAAAGGCAAACACACTCCACTCACACGGACACCCACATACACAAGATTGTGGGACAACCGCAATCATCAGCTGTCAAAAGACCAAAGTGTAGATTGATGTCTGATCAGATGTTGAGGTTTCACAAATTAAAGTGTTTATTCTGTGGCAGAACCCTTTAGATAGCTATTAAGTTTTCATACCAGCATCACGTGATGGGGAGGTTTTGATGCCCATGTGTGTCCGGAAGCATCCCGTTCTTTTATCCTGAGCCATCTGCGTTGAGAAGTCACAGATGGTTCATATAACAAAGGCTTTTCCCCCCATATCCTTGGTTATTTAGAGCCACACATTTGATAGGAAATCAGACTTCTAGGGATTGTATGGAGATTGGACATTAAAAGGTCTTGTGCCTATACAGCTTAGCCAAAAGACAAGATGATGCTAAATGGCAAAGATTTTCATTACAGATCACAGATAGAATCATCCTGGTATAGGATGTACAATACTGGGATGGGAAGCCTAAAATTTTAACTTTGAAAGTTTGAATGAACGTTGAGGCCAGAAAGATACTCTACACAAGAATGCAAACTCAGATATGAATGTTGCAAGTTCTTTGCCATGGCAATAGTTGACCTGAAAGCGAACTGACCATAGGGAAAGATGTCCACTATATCTGCACTTGTGGCAGAGCTGAGAATGTAATATTTTTCTCTAATTTTTGTACAATGTAATGGCTACTTTTAATCATGACCACCCTCCTGAATGACTGTCCTTAATAAATCGCCTCAGAAAACCTTGAATAAAAGTAAATAGAAGAAAGCCTACTAAAACTACTGGAATTGATTGATTATTGTCCTGCCCTCATACCGGCAAACACATCATCAGAGAAGAGATGTTGCAAGGGGAGGGAAGTTATTTTGATTAAAGTTTTTACATGCTTTTTTTATTTAAAAAAAATTATGATGTGCACAGCTAAATCATTTATAATAAACACTGCTATGTTCCATAAAGAATAAGAATTGTCCATTTTGATTTCATTGTGAGTTTGAGCAAGAAGAATCACACTCCTTGACCTCATGACCTGGTCAGCCCACCTCAGGGCACTTTAAATATGAGGGCTTTTCCAAGGAAGAACCTGTTAGTACTTGTCATAAATGCATCTATGTAGGGTTGCACATTAGCCTGAGGTAAAAGAGAAAGTGACCCATGTGGCCGCCCCTCCCTCCCTCTGTTGTTAACCTTCCCTTTTACAATTTCACCCCTCCCTCCCCTGGTATTCTAACCCATCAGACCTGTTTGCTTTGTCCCTCTCCTCTTTTTTCTTTTTCTCCCACCACCTGTTCCTGCTCTTCTACACCTGCAATGTCATAAAAACAGCTATGTAAACTTGTTTTCTTTCCATGCCTTTTCTTTCAGCTTGCACACAGCTGGAGCATCTCCAGTTGCATCTTCATGTCATAAATGTCCTTAACACAATCCAGATCCCGGATCTGTTCCACCCATTGGGCGGCAAATGTTGTCAGCCAGTAACTGTTTTCTATAAAACACTAAGTTCATCAAGTGGGTCCTTGGTGGCTTACAAATCCCAATCCCTCATTAAGCCATATTCTGATTTCAGGATGTTTTGTGCTACGTGGAGGCATTTGTTTTTGACTGAGCCTGGTTTCTCCCAAGGTTTTTTCTCCATTCTGTTAAGCTGTAAAGCTGCTTTGAAACAATCTGTATTGTAAAAAGCACTATGTAAATAAAGGTGACTTGACTTGAAGTGTAATATAAGTTGAAATATGTCAATATTTACCTGACATACAAATAGTAGGAAAGAAACTTCTTTCCATTGAATTGAAAATAAGTAATGAAGCTGCTGGAAGCAATTTCTGCACCACTAGTGGGATGAACAGGTAATCCAACCCTAATCAAAAAATTTAACCAGCTAATCAAAGTCTTTAGGATTACTGGAACTTCCAGACAGGTGTGTTGGAGCAGAATTGGACACCCCTAGTCTACAGTGCACACATAGGACAGGTGGATGCATAAATAAAAGTAGTGATGGACAGATGAAACAGCATTGAGATGGAGGTGCAAAAACAGAGTTGAAAGAAGAGGGAAGTCCGGGATTGAGTCTTTCCCGCAAAATCACTGGCGCTGATGTATGAAGCATGCTACACTGACGCTCCAAATCTATCACCTAAGTCATAGACACATGATTCACTTCAGCCAAGAATCTGCATTTATGAATGATTGAATTGTGTGATTGTTAGAATGTACCTCTCTGCACACAAGTATCTCAGAAAGCCTCTGGATAGTCTGATCTCATGTGAGTGAGTCTTGCGTATTCAGACAATTAACTTTAAGTGTGGTCCACATTGCAGTGTATTCTGACCAGAAAACAATCACTTGACACACTATGTAAAGTGACAATCACATTTTGTTTATTTCTGCAATATTTAATCTGAGCCATCTGAATCTACATTTATGCTCAAGGACATCTCATTAACTTGCTAGTGAATGTCTCATATAACATTTGGACAACCCAGTGTCAAAATTCGGTGTGTAACTTGTACTGCACATCAAACCACATGGCTTGTTGAGGAGTCTGCAATTGCTTTTCTAAGCAATCAGATATGAATGCTGCAAGTTGCCCATATGCAAGTTCTTTGCCATGGCAATAGTTGACCTGAAAGCGAACTGACCATAGAGAAAGATGTCCACTATATCTCCACTTGTGGCAGAGCTGAGAATGTAATGATGTATGTACTGAATATCAAAGACTTTGGGATGGGCTTGTTTTGACTTGAGCCGGTAAGTAAAGCACCAAAACTCAGTAACCACTTAGACCACCTTAGCAATTGCATAGTCCAACACACGTGGCAGTGTGTTCTTAACAGGCAAATATCATTGTTTTCTTCAAAAAAAGTAAAAATCTAGTTCTAATAATTCTATAATACAGCTACTGGCATTTGTAGACAGCCTTTGATTCCTTGTGGGAACAGAATCAAAGTGGTGGTTCGCTATGCATCAAGGGACATTTTCAAAGATTTTGTCCACACACACCCCGTGCTTCCTCGCGGACTGTGTGAATGTTTATGAATGAGAGCTGCTCTAGGGTGTGTACAGGATTTGCCAAAATGGCTATGTGGTACACATTTGTCTCGTTTGGTGTGCGCCAGTGTTTACACAGCCTCATAAAACAAAGACGACCAGCCGGAAGTGCTCAGCATAGATGCGCCTGACCTCGTTCACCAGCTGACTGAGCTGTTAAGAGCACATGCTATCTTTATCCCAACTGATGCCAGTCTCTGTATGTGTGGCGTTGATGCTGAGGAGATGGTGGTAAATAAAAAAGCTGGTTGTGCCTCTGTCACAACCAGCTGTCTGATACATATCAGCACCATTAAGATCAAGAAGACCACATACATAGTGCACATCAGATAAACCAACTTGTTTATCTAAACTAGACATACTCCATTTGCTTTTGACAAACAATATACACAAATGTATTACAATTCTTGAGCACACTTTGAAAAAGATACGCAAATAAAAACTGATGACATAGCTTGTACTGTCAAATTAGACACATTTGCTTTTTCTGATGCTCAAGGTCAAGAATGTGATATGGGCTTCTGGATCAAAGACAGAAAGCTAACTAGCTATCAACATTTAGACCAAATACAATATAATTTATAATAACAAACAATATAAAAATATTGATCTGTGCATAGAAAAAAAGTTTACCATTTCCCACGGATCACTCCTGAATAAGCCACTTGAACCTGTGATGCTTACTATGACCCAGCAAACATGCGTGTTTGGGGCACAAACACTGCAGCGTCTGGGCGCACCCATGGGGAATGTGACATCAGGGCCTGACTATAGCAGCTGGGCTCAAGCAGCATTTACAGGTTAAAGCTGTGCCGCAGTGGTTTCCACAGACATCTAAGAATTGCCTTGGTGGCACAGACAAGGCCAGATTCAGGTCACTGAACAGGACAGAGACACTATAATGGATGCAAGTGTGGATACATCCAAAAAACATATA
The DNA here is from genome assembly GCA_037950675.1 of Hypophthalmichthys molitrix. Lineage (NCBI taxonomy): Eukaryota > Metazoa > Chordata > Actinopteri > Cypriniformes > Xenocyprididae > Hypophthalmichthys > Hypophthalmichthys molitrix. The sequence continues at coordinate 20,504,892 of CM075515.1, forward strand.
TAAACTCTGTTCCAAAACTTAGTGACCTGCCACACACACTTTTGTGTGTGTGTGTTCCACAGAAGTAAGTCATTCAGGTTTGTAATGACATGAGGGTGAGTAAATGATAACAGTTTTCATTTTGGGGAAACAAACTCTCAAACTCTACATACTCTACATAAAAAGCACTTTTCAGGTGAAAGGCACAAAATAGTCTGATTTTAGCATGTTTATTACCTAGTTCTGGCATGAAACTCTAGATTGCGCAGCCTGATAGGTATTTTTATTATCTGGTAGCGATCACAGCATTATCTACATAGCACAGCTAATTGGTTGCTGTTGCATCAGTGGCCAATGAGCTACGGCTCAACATTCAAACACCGGTAGTGTTGCTGTTAGCAGTCTGCAGCCTGCTTTTAGAAACCTCCACCTTCCCCAGCTCCACCTGTATAGATCTGCTACGGGGGTTAATTCATGAATGTTACATGTGCAGCAGCAGTATGTCTTACATGCTCACAGCAATGTCTGTGAATGCACTGGCAGTAGCAAGTCTCGGTACTTGCTCTGCAGCAGCAGCAGCATAGCAGATCTATTCCACCAAGACCAAATACATTAACATTGCCATATCCATTACCATACCAGTATCCCGAGAGCTGTCATGACAGAACTAATCTATCAAGTCAAGCACAATATACAGTACATAGCAAATGTTGGGTGAAAGAATTAATTTTAAATGAGATAAAACAATTTTCTCTTAATACTGAATAGGGATATTCCCGAAGAAAGTGAGCAATGGTGTCCCTTAACGAAAAGCCCTTTCACAAAGCTAGCTTAACCAAATGTACAGATGATGGTCATTTTGCCATAACAATCATATTATCCTGAAATATTTTTTTCTCAAAATCTTTTGTGATATTTTAAAACATTTAATTGTGTGATATCAGGTTTAACCAAATGATATCAGCGGACAATATTCCATAATTATGTTCATTTTTACCACACGAACAGAGTATGCAAGATAAAATAAGTAGGGTTGATAGGTGATGCTCACCTTCATATGGAATTTGACAAAGTGTGTTTGTCACAATGCATTCTGTGATGCCTTATACATGAAGGATACATGTCATTTTGGCCAAATTTTTAAGGCAGTATCAAAAGACAAAAATTTACTACAGCTAAGAGATAGAGAGAGACAGAGAAAAAAAAGTAAAAAGTAGCTATGAACTATGAAGTATGTAGCACAAAGAATGCCAAAGATTTTTTAGACTAAATATAAATATACGCTTATGCAATCTAACAAACAAGTGTTCTCCAAGAAATATGAAGGAATGTGCAAACAAATCATTCAATACTGAATTAAGCGTTTGCATAGTCTGTACAAACACACACATCCATTCAAACTAAACCACATTCCTCTGCAGTGTGAGTTGTTGGGCTCAGTACAGTACAGCGGTTTAAGACAGTTAGGTAAAGTGACTCATAGTACAGGTATTACAGTTACAGTCCTTACTATCTTTGTCAAAGCCACAAAGGTGAGAGCTCATGGATTTGCCTCTTGTGGGTTTGAATCTTTAATCTTCCAGCCACAAGCTCAGATCTATGCAACATATTCATTTAGCCAATCAGAATTGCTCATCAACCATTTCCACAGGTCTGCTGGTCTTCAAAAAGAAAGACAAGACTGTGAGTACTCTTAAGAGCTCATGGTGTTTTTCTTCTTTAAATAGAGCATGACATCAGCTTTGGGCAGGTCAGCTGTCTGCCTGAGCAAAACAAACGTGTCTAAACAATGCCACATCTGGAGATGTAGAAGGGTGATTGAGAGAGAGCAACAAAAAGAAGAAAGTATGGAAAAGAAAAAAAACAGGGGGAGGGAGAGAAAGTAGAGGAGGAATGTGGCGGAAGAGAGTGGAAATGAAAAAAAGGGGAAGCAGCCAGCTGTTTTGGACAAGTGCCAGAGTGTCTGGGGATGTGCAACGCTCTAGTTTACGGGAGATTCCCTCAAACAGGCCTTTCTGAATGTTGAAACCCCCAGCCATGTGCCTGAAAGAAAGAAACAGCATCTCATCTACCTCACTCTCTTAGTCAACATTAACACACTGCAAACACTAACAAACATACACACAACTAAATGACCTCAAACGTTCAGATTTTGACATCCCACTTTTCTGGCACTTTAGTACAAATCTACAAACTCACACTTATCTGTTCATCAAAATCTGAACTTTAAGCCACTATGATCTTTTTGCAAAGAAAACAAAACAGATTTTCTGAAGAATAACCTCTCGTCATGAGTTGCTTAGCAGGTTCTGTATGTTTGCTAGATGATTGATAGTGGTTACTTACTGGTCCAAGTCAAAAGAGTCCATCTCCAAGTCTAGATATGGCTCAGGTCCATTTTCAGTCTATGTTTATAGGATTCTTTTAACTATTTTATAATTTAGCCATTTTGAATGCTTAGAAAAGTAATAAAACACTCCTCCTCAATAAGCTACACCATTTTAAATTTAATTCATGTATGTAGCACAAACAGCGCAGGATGGGTGACAGTGATGTCTCAGCAAACACTACTAATTCATTACGAGTTAGTCATTAAGCTGACACATTTTTCAAAGCAGCCCCCTCTGATGTGAAAATATAGTTGTGTTTATATTTCTGCTTGAGTTTAAATGTGGCAGCATATGGAACTGCAGGCACAGTTCTCTCTCTGTGTATATGTGTGTGGATTAGGTATTCCCTATGTTAAAGATGGCATGACCAGAAACCTTTGACCTTGTGGGGACATTTATTGGTCCCTATGAGGAAAACAGCTTATAAATCATATTAAATGATGTTTTTTGAAAATGTAAAAACGCAGCAAGTTTTCTGTGATAAGTAGGTTTAGGGTAAAGAATATACAGACTGTACAGTATACAAATCATTGTCTATGGAAAGTCCCCATAAAACATGGAAACCCAATGTGTGTGTGTGTGTCTGAGGGAGAGAGAAAGACAGAGATCTTTGTGCTTTTATGTGTCCTTTCATTTATAATTGCTGGTAAGTGTTGTACTAAATATAAATGATCTGCAAATGTACTCTTTGGCATAACTGAGCGAAACTAGTACCACAACTTTCACACGTCCACACACAAATACACTCAGCTAGAGTGCCAAATCCATGAACTGTATTTTTATCATGTGCACACTATTCTAAACACACATCCCTGATTATAATGCCCTGTTAAGCATTTGGAAAGCAGTTTTCCCATAATGCTTTTCTACAATGTCACAACAAATGTCTTGGGCAAAATCATCTACAAAACCAAATACACTTCAAAGGCATATATCAGGAATCAATCAACTTCAGACATGTATCCAAGTAATACAAGAAAAAGAAGTGGATTTCTCTCAGACATCTCCCCAACAAGTCGTATCATTCAAGTCTGTAGCAAAGTTGTTGTTTTTTTACTTTGGATGACAAGTTCCTTTGCAAAGCATAATACTTAGAGTTAAGAGTTTGTTCAAATCACTACCCGTAAGTATGAACAGTCATAATGATAATAATGCTCGCCTTCATGACACAAACCAAATGCGCAAACTGTTTCTTTGGAAGGTTTTCTAATCACATTTAATCAAGACCGGTTTTATAAGGCTCACCACTTGAGTTAATAGAGGATAAAATACTATTAGAACCTAATGTTTTCCAAATTCTAATAGGGAGCATGCTATTTTTATTTGTTTTAAGGGAATGATGCATTGGTAACTGCTGATCTCCTGAGCAGTTAAAGTTAAGAGCTCTGCTGCTGATTCCATTACAGCTCAGAGTTTGTATGTGTGTGAGTGTGTTTGTATGTGTTTGCACGTGCACACATGCAATGGCTTCAGGAATCCACACTTGATAGGTTTAGAGTTACACACCGTCAGGCAGTGGTCAAAAGGTCAGACTAGATTGTTACGCTGTAGACCCCCGGTAACAGTGTTAACAAGGAATGTGTGAAACAAACAATCATATCCACCAGGAATACAGACAGAGAACAGCAGACACTGTTGGACACGGTCTCCCTAACCCCCCCTGTTGTTTTGTTTGGTACGATGCTCTATATAGATTTCAACAAAACAGAATGGGAGACAAAGAATCTCTGTTGGATGTAGCCCAAGAGACTGCTTGGCATTTTTCAGCTAAGATAGCGCAAATCCTATATAAGCCTATGGAAGACGCTGGACCGTGTCTGGACAGGCTCGTCCTGGATGTTCTGCATTGCAGTGACCTGGCCTTTGGGGCCATTGGGAAGTCGGAAGTACTTGATGGTGTGGATGGGCGGATTGACTCCAGAAAGATTTTACTAGAGTTTTTACTGGTATCTAGTGGGGCTTAGTAACCAAATACCACTTCCTTTGCTCCAGTGTCCAGGACAGGAACTTCTTTAGTTGATGAAGACACATTATCCAGACTATAGTGAGTTTCTCTCAGCTGCTGTCAGTAAGACAGTTAGGCAGGAGACACCGGGACAGAAAGAACCAGCTATGGTTAATGCTTTCATGCTACATCCCTGGGTCCATATGTCCCTTTATCTCTCAGATTTTTTGTCACTCAGTACTTGAGTCCTTCTGTCTATTATGTCCATGCATCCCTTTATCCTTGCATCTCCATGTCCCTGTCCATATGTACCAAAACTTTACCAGCCAAACACAACCATGAAACTCTCCCTCTCTCTCTCCACCTCCACTGCCAGCTCTGGAAAGTTCATTTGTGACAGTAGGTCCGTCTCCTTCACTCTGCACGTGTTTTTTCAATTAGCCGAGGCTCCTGTACACTATTCAGAAGAACATTTGGGAAACCATAATTCTCATAGCCCCGCACAAAAACTAATGGAAACTCACTTAAGATTTTTCCGGGGGAGGTTTCAAAAAGAGCCATTACCCCAAGAGGGGAGCAGGGGGTTTGTTGTATTCATCCCAAAGCTGAAGGGATGAATTGGCCAGAAGATGAGACAGACAAACGGATGGCTGGAGTGATGGACAGATAGATGACGAGTGTGAGGTCAAGCTGGCCTTTCTAAGGTAAAAAGTGGTTGGACAGACAAAGAGATACTCAGAATAGAGGTGAGTGGGGGAGATGAAGGAGTGCACGGATGGAGAGATTTTCCTCAGAATGCGGATGAAAGCGGGCCGGTCCGGATCTGGAGCGGGCCGCAGGGAGAAGGGACATGTCCAGAGGACTCAGATCAAAGGAGAGAGGCGGCTGAGAGACAGATGACGGACCGTCCCCTCCCCTCCATCCCAGAGTCTCTATTTACACAGATGAGTTTGAAAAGCCTTCAGCAAGATTCTGGCCATCAGCGCAGCAAATAAACACACACACACATACACACACTTATATAAACATGCTAATGCAAATTCATTCACACACACCTGATGGTGTATCAGTACTCACAAATGTTTACATGTGCACGTGTGTATACACACTCATTCACTTTAATATAATTCACATTTTGTGTACACACACACCTAAAATTGACACATCATATATACATTTGTACACTTCAAGTTAGCTAAAACTTTTTTAGACATACAATTGTACACACATACTTCTCTCTACTAAAATCCTTTACATAAAGTAAACCTCAGCATTGATACATGCAAATCAATTTCTTCTCTAGACTGTCATAACCATAAATACATCATTAGTATTGCTCCTATTTTTATAGATCTTGGCATAAAATAGACAGTTTTGTAAGGAAAAGGAGTTTAAAAGGCTGCCTACAAGTGCATATTTTGAGTCAGTATGTGTATTAATGTGTGTGCTAGAATGAGGACACAGACCCCCCCATACTGACAGACATCCAGACAGCCAGACAGACAAATGCCTACTTTCAATAATAACATTAACATTGGCATTACAATGACAGCAGCAGCTCTTACCTACATGCTTGTGAAGTCTGGGAAAGTGAGAGGTTCATATCTGCCGCTGCAGTTCCTGCGCTGCACGTTTAGACCCAGAAGAGAGAGAGAGAGAGATAGAGAGAGAGAAAAAGAGAGAGAAAGAGTGCAATGGAGCAGTGCAGCCCCCAGTCCCGGCACTCCAATTCTACGTTCTGAGGATGAAAAGAGAAGTCTTCATTACCAGCTGGAGACCACGCCTCCACCTCTCCCCTCTTCCCTCCCCGCCGCTTCCCTCTCCCTCCCAGCCAGTAGCAGGACGCAAAGTTTGTCCCAGCCAAGAGAAGGCCAGTGATCTGCCAAAGCAAACCTTCAACCACAACCAACTGCCAGTACAGTAAGAGAGAACGCTATGACAGATCTAGTCGAAGGAAGCACAATAAAGGGGCTAGACGCACTTTTTGATCAGTGTTGTTGAACTCAGTTTAATTAAGGCTTGCTGTAGGAAACGGGACATCAAACGGACTGTCAGTTTATGGGAAGGAACAGCTCGGAGCGCATACACATTTGCGTATGTGCCAATGTCTTCTTCCATGCAGCACCAGTGCGAAAAAAAGAGGATATTTTGCATTACTTATGAGTCAACTTTGAGTTTCCCCTCTCCCTCTTGTCATCTGTCTCTTGCTTTCCACTGTTGCCAATGTGAATGTTATCCATGGCAGTCAAGAAAATCACTCTTTTTAGGAGAGCTGCATGCCGTCTGTAATTATAAGTGGGGTTGGGCATGAAGTCTGCCTACAATCCCAGCTCCGATGCCACAACACACACACACATACACACACACACACACACACATACACGCCCTAATAGGAGCGTGAGCCAAACCAGGCCAGTATGCTTGCACTCCTCCACTCTGAGGCACAGCATGACAGTTGAGACTATATTTTTAGCATATACAAAACCTATTTTATTCATATTGAAATTTTAATAGGAGAAATTACATTTTCCTTGAAAAGACACAATCAATGACAGCATTCATGGCAAACTGAATAAAAAAAAAAAAAAAAAAAAAACTCGCAGACGCTCCCTTTCCCACTTATTTCTGTGTGCATATTACAGGGCTATTTTAAAGTGAACGTTAAACTCCTGGGATTATCCTAATTGAGTTACCGGTATGTAAATGAAGTCTGGGGTTGACATGAAAGCAAATGTTCTGCTACCGTGATGTGTCAGTGCTGTGGCTTTGCCTTGCAAAATGCTCTTTTCATCCTAAATACACGCAAGTGTTTGTTTGCATCGCTGTCATGGAAATGCAAATTGAATCAAATCGTATAACTTTATGGAACAAAAGAGAGACATGAATTCGATCCAATATGAAGAGAGAGATATAATTATAATTTATGTTGTGTTTTATTATCTAAAAGATTTGACAGTGTTCTGTTTATAGTTGTGGCGCATACAGTGAAATTTAAATGAGAAGAACAAAAACCACAGAATGTTGGTAGGCAGTCGAAAATTGACGAAAAAATGCATTAATGTTCTATTTAACACTTTAAATAAAGAATAAGAAACATGGAGAGAATTAACAGGATAGAGGAGTACAAGTTTAACTAAGCTTTGCAATATAAAAGTGGAATAACTTCTTATGTCTGTACTTCCTGTAATACAGCAAGAATACTGCATGTAATTCCTCTCCTCACCACAAGAGGACCCCTTGAGCAGCTTGTGCATTTATTATCCTGTAGGAAAGTCTTTCAGTCAGACTGTTTGCAGTGCAAGTTTCAGAGATGGCAATGAAAGATAAAACAAACCAAATAAACAAAAAGATTAAAGATTACCAAACTGTCTCTGTCGACCAAAAAATGTTTGCAAAATGAAAAAGCTATATATACTTATCACATTTATGTTTCATCATTTATGTTTACATGATAAATTATAAGCACTGCAAAATAACTTGCAGAGATAAAATTCTTCCAAGGTTCCAGTATCTGAATTCTTGATTCTGGCTTGAACATTTGTAACTTAAGTGTGAAGTCTGGTCTTTAAATTAATAGCCTTGATTTTGCTTGGATTTGCCTTTTTGAGCATAATTGACAGTAACTGACAGCTAACTGACAGTGTTGGGGGTACTAATGTAAGAAACGTAATAAGATTTTTTTTTTTTCTTTTTTTAAATAACTAGTAAGGTAACACATTACTTTTAAATTTACAGCAAATATCTGAGTTACTTTTTCAAGTAAGTAGCACTAGTTACTCTGTTTTTCCATTTATTAACTAACAGCTCTTCTGTCCCCATGTTAAGAGAAATCGTGAGTAAGTGCAGAGGCGTTGTGTAAACATGATGGTTATTGTAGATCTAGACTAAATGTGAGCTAAATGTGACTCATCTCACTTGCACAAACACAGATTCAGTATTTCTCAAGATGAATAAAAACTGAAATGCAAACTAGTTTTGTCAAAAGCACCAACTTTAAAAATGTGACGATACCAGCATTTCCACCTATCATTTTGAGCGCTGTTGAGCAGATTATTAAACACCTCTGATTGGCCATTGTGTCCACGCGCTCAACAGATACGTCTGTGATTTAGTACAATGATCAGCGCTTCAATAACATATTGTAAATAGACATCTTAGATGCTCTTCACCAAGCGCTTACACAGATACACACGGGAGCGTTTGAAAGCAGGCTTCTATCAGCGGATCCCTAATATATCCAGTAATAGATCCGCTGATAGACGACTGCTTTCAAATGCTCCTGTGTGTATCTGTGTAAGCACTCCATGAAGAGCGTCAAAGATGTCTGGTATCGTCATATTTTTAAAATTTTAGTACCGACTTGGTACCAAAGTCGGTACTTTTGACAACACTATTGCAAACTCAGAATATTATGCAAACCTGCAATAATTAAATGTTAAATTACACAAATATACCTTATGTATTTAATCTCACTTTCTTAACCAATTTCTTAGCTGCTGACCTTCGATGACACAATTCAATCATACTAATTAGCACAAAACATCACGTTTATCTACAGGGCCTTTACATTTACCAAAAATAGAACTCTTTTTTTTGTTGCTACAGTATTATAAACCTTGCCAAGATGAGAAAAAGTAATATAACATTACTTTCAGTAAAATGTAACTAGGTAACAGAATTGGTTACTTTTTTAATGGAGTAATGCATTATTTTTAAAAGTAACTTTACCTAACACTGCTAACTGATATGAGAGCTGGAGTGATGGTAAGTTTTTCTGAAACAGACGGATGTAGACAGAAACACTAGTGGTTGATTTATGCGGTTATAAACTGTGATTGAGGTGAATTGTGACATTTTCCCCTCTAACGCCACTGACTTTTAAGAGAATGATGATTTGACCATGTGTGCTGCATGACTCATGCCAGATCTCTAAAGCAGTGTGCACGTGTGTACAGTGTGTAAAAGAAAAACAAAGATGTAATTAAGTCCAGCAAGGCTCACGTGTGACAAAAAGCCATCAACACATTTGGAGTTGCAGTTTACAAATTTCTGCAGTTTTATCAACATCTGGGCCAGTCCTTCAAAGAAGGATAAGTGTGTGCATCATGTGACTGATTTCCTGTGCATTAAGTCTGCTATAGTGCATATAAACAGATGATAGTGAGTTATGGATGGTGCTGGAGGTATAGAGATTAAACTAAGGCCCTGTCCCAAAAGGCACACTTCATACGCACTTACGGTCTAGTGGACTTAAAATGGCCGCTGCGTGCGCATGATTATGAAGTCCAGAAAATCGTAGGGTGTCCCTTTTGTCATTTTAAGTTTCAGAAGGGCGCTCGCAAGTGCCCCCTTTGCGGTCGATATGCACACTTTTGCAGAGTCCACACTGAAGCAAGCGCTGCAGCAGACTTCTACTCAACAGTCAAATCAGCGTTACGTCAAAATGCGGACTCGTAGGAAGGCCGTCATTGTTTAGGGTGCCATTTGGGACAGGGCCTAAGTGTTATGATAGTCTGAACTATGCCCTGAGGAAAGCCATAACTAAGCTGCCATTTTTTAGGGGTTTCAGAGTCAGGGAGGCCACTGGCCAAGTGAGGAAGAGATTGCCCATTTCTGAACCCTGAGGGGATGTATTTTCCCTCAAGGATGCTCAAAGGGTGGTATAAGACATGCTAAGTGTGAAAAATCTGGGGAGTTGTGTCAAAACAAACATTTTAATTTGTTGTTTAGCTGACACTGTTATACATGTAACCAAGTACAATCACTCTAGGGCATAAACTTTTGGTTTCCAGCCATGATCTTTAACCATTAGCTTTCACCAAGATCAGTCATTAGCTTAAAATGCACGGATAATAGGCACTTATTTGACCTGGTCTTGACTGTAGTGAACTGCAACTTGACTACCAACTAAATATGGTAAAAACTGCTGCACATCACATCACAAAGAACTAGTAAAAGCTGTGTCACCAATGCTGAACACTGGAGACCATGCTAGAGTTTCTGCAAAGGGACTGCAGACAACTGCTATAAAAATGTTTAAATATTCCTGTTCATAAGCCAGGCACTCTGTACGATTTGTTTTCTCTTGTTTGTGCACTGTGCGACATCAAGGGTTTTTATGCCAGATTGTAAGATACACATCACAGCCTTGACTTTGATCCCAGTTTTCCTGTTGAAAGCTGGTAGGAGGAGTCACAATGCATGACTGTGACGCCAAATTTTGGATACTGTCAGAACTAGTCTGTAGCCTAAAGGCCCAGGTATATATCTATTTTTCATGTTCCACTCAGTGTCTGCACAGATTTCAAAGTATACTCAACCGCGGATGGACATGTTTGACACATGCAGAGTACAATTGCTTTTTTGTACTCTACCAGATGTTAGAGGGCAGCACTGAGTCATATCATTTAAAGAAGTATAGTATAATTAATCTGGTGCAACTTCACATGCTCAACAAGGTGCATGGTATAAAAACAAAACTATTCACGGACAATACCAGCAACACTTGTGGCGTCGAGGGGTCAACATAAACCATATCATTTAAAGGACATTTGCTTGGAAGGACAAAACAAGAAAAGTAGCGGATCCGCCATTGCATGCAAAGTTTAGAACAAGAACCAAAACAAAAATGATGGAGAAGGATATACTGTTTTGTATCACGTGCGGCACCTCTCAGCCTATCATGTCGCCATTCAAAACTCCTCCCTGTGTACTGCCAGTTAGCATTAGCCGTTATGCTTTTTTGGCTAAAGGTTGCAGGCTTGCCTTCCAGTGGCTTTAGTATCGTTCTTTACCCACATTTTTCTTTGACAACTGTGCAGTATATCACAACTGTGCCACCTAGTGGATGTCCACAGACCCTCCCTATGACGAAAATTACGTTACACTAAGAATGCAGATTTTGCCCTATGACAGAAAATGTTTTAGGATCCCTGAAATTTGTATCTGATGCAATACTGTTGCCAAAACTTACAATGTGAACCCAACTTTAACAAGGTGTCAGGGTTTCAGGTGATGAAAGGAGCGAGGACTTTATTTAATATAAAAAACAAAAGAAAAACAAACAAAAACTACCCCAAAGGGGAAAACAAGACATGACTTGACTTGACATTGAATTGACTTGACTAGGAAATGAGGAAACATTCAACAACGATCCAGCACAGGACTGCAAACACTAGGAGAATAAATAGGAGAGGAAACAAGGCAGGTAATGAGGGAGGACAGGTGGGGCAAATGAACCAATAATCAGGTAACAAGATGGGCGGGGTTAGACAATCGACAGGAGAGCACATGGCACAAGGAACCACATGACAAGCCATGTGCTCACACCAAACATGACAAAAACACAAGCAAATGGCCAATGAAAACAAATCACAAGCCATGTGCTCACACAAAACAAGACATGAACACACAACTATGAGAAACTCATAAGCTGCGTGTTCACACAAAACATAACACGAACACGCAGCCAGTGAGCACACTCACAGGCTGCGTGTTCACACAAAACACGACATGAAAGCACGCGGCAGATGTAAAACAAACCAGGTACTATACAGAACACGACAACACATGCGGACAGAGTGCACAAACTCGAAACCGAATGCTCACGCAACAGGACAAAGCGCACGAGAACCAGCGAATGCTCATTCCGTGCGCACACAAGAGACAAACACACGGAGCATGAATGTCCGAATCCCAGCACAAAACCGAAACCAAATTAGACCGAAGTGCCGGGATCTGAACACCACGCCCCACACACAAGACAACTCATAAGGACAGAAGAGCATACGGCCCGAGCGAACAGGTACCTTCTTAAGTGCGGCACTTACACACTGAAGCCACCATTAAATGTGTTGCTAGGCTTCTTAGAACAATGCAGCACATTACTTAATTATTCCTTAGAATTGCCCTTTGTCCTGAGGCTTTGAAAAGTAAACAAAAGCTGTTGGGGATCCTAACAAACAAGCCCACGAACACTGTAAGTAGTAGGTACTTTTGTCTTGCAAGGAAAGTGGCCCTGATATTTGCCCAGTACCCCCAAATCAATGCAAGTTGTAACCAGTATAATGTCAAGAGAAAAGAATCTCTTTCAGCAGGTCATTACTCACTGCATGAACAAACCTAAGGGGACACTCATGACATCATCAGAGACACCCTGATGTGAGAGAGATTATGAGCACAATACACAATACACTAACAATATGCTGGTGGATATTCTTTTGAATTCTTGTATAAGCTACAGTTCAAAATGTTATTTCACAAGTACAATAATAGTTGAGCCTATCTTGACAACGTTACACTGGCTGCCTATAAAAGCTAATATAAACGACAATTCTGTTGCTAGGTAGTTGCAAAACCCTAATAACCTACTGTCACAACATCCGAGAGATCTTTCAAAGCTCTGTTGTCCATAACATCATCTGCACTCACAGGATCCAAATCTATTATTCCAAGTACAAATTGGATGAAAAACATTTTGAAACAAAATGAAAGAATTCCAATATGCAGAAATCAGAAACACTCTTAAAATTTAAGCCAAAATGAATAACTTTTCCTGCGTTTGGTTAATGTGACTCTTACACAACTGTAATTACTCTCTACACTCAGAGAAGAACAGCTGTATTAGAATCCAAAGAAACAAACTGTCAACCTGACCCTTACTCAAGTTTGTTAACCGTGTTATGGTGGGTTGCTATGGTCTCAGGGAGTTGCCCCCTGCCTCAAATATTTGCTGGCCTGACATAATTAGGTCTGCTGAAGTTGTCCTGGTGCACGGCTGGAGACCCAAACTAATTAATTGTCTTGCAGTGTAATTACCTAAATATCACATCACATCTCCTCCCTTGCCTTTGGGGAACTTGCCCTTGAGGTCCATCCAACCTCACAGAGCTGGCTGCGCCTGCAGTAACATCAAGTGTGTTTGAGTTTACTTCTTTATGCCAGCACCCCACACATGGACTTGCTAGCTAGTTCACTCGATATTGCACCATCTGCAGCTACCAAACTCTACATAAATAGACTAAATAGCAAATGGCCTGACAAAGTTATTCATACAATGAACTGTAAATAAAACCCCAAATCCATTTACTTTATAACCAATGACCCTTAAACTAGCTATAATTAAAGGGGTGATGAACTGAGAAATCAAATTTTCCTTGAGCTTTTAACATTTAAGAGGTCATCATACTATAAGAATATCCTGTACGTTTCAGAGCTGAAAACTTCCTTGTTAGTCCAATAAAAGCTTTTATTGACACCAGACCCAGCAAAGTGGGGATCTATGACGTCAAAGGGCAGCAAGCACTGGCTCCGCAGAAGAAGATCAACGCCTACTTCATCACTGCCTGTTTAGCCCCGCCCACCGATTCACGCATGATATGCAATAAAATAGGTAGCCTAAGTAACATTGGCCTATATGGGGCTAAACTGGATCGAGCTACCAAGCAATAAACATGCCGTTGAGGATTACAAAATATTGTGCAGTGCCTCAATTCGACAGTAATGGGACAACATGTAAGTAACTGTGTTAATTCTAATGCCTGATCTGACATGTAATGATTCATACAGTCAGATGTTCTTTGTCTGTGTTTGTCAGTAAATCAAACCCGTGAATAACATCAACTTGCGTTGTTTCTCTTAGTAGGATGAAAACAATCTGTTATTTAACGGTGATTAAATTATATAAAGAAAGACAGCGCAAGTTTAGTGACTGACACGCAAAACTCCTGTTTAATTCAACAAATCTCTTAGTTATATCGTGCTTGCACTGTTAGTGAAGATGAAAGCGTTTGTTAGTGTACAGAAATTGAGGTGCAATGACGAGATCACTGCTTTCATGTGCTCAGCAACATGTCTGTGATTGGCTTCAGTGTTCATCTCTGCAACCTTTCATGCCATGATCTAAATATAATGCCATAGATCTAAATGTAATGCAACACTTTTCACAATTAGTTAACCTTGAGAGCAGTAATAGTAAAAACGCGCTAAAAGACAATAGCCAATCACAGCAGTGGGCGTTTACACTTAAGTCTCACAGCAGACACGCCCCTTAAAACAGAGCGTTCAAACCAGAGGGCTAAAATCAGGGTAGGAAAAATGCCTTTTATTTATAAATTATGATAATTTTGGATGTAAAAAGCATACTAACATAAGTGCACCCCAGGAAACATTATAACAATAAAACAACGCAGTTCATGACCCCTTTAAAATGTAAGGAATACTGTACACTCCACTTATTGTGACTTAAATGGGACCTGTTATCCTGTTTTGCATGCTGGTACTCAGCATGGGAAGTGGGAGAGCTGGTGGAGCTCAGTTTTGCTTGAGAACAGCATGACTATGTTAGTCCACCAGCTTGACCAGCACTATACCAGCTCTAATCAACATAAACCAGAATTAATGCTGGTTTATGCTGGATTTTTCAGCCGGGATACTCATATTGTAGATGATCCTTACCCCAAATTGTTGTGAACTTTTAAAAGTGCATTTACCACATAATACAGGTGAACTCCAGGCTAACAGACATGAGCTAAAAGTATCTAATTTTGCTTTTCTGGGGTTTTTAAGAATACCTTACAAATTATACACACAGGCCTCATTAAATCCAAATGAGTAATAGTATAAAGAAAGGTGAAGCTTTATTGACATTCTAGAGGCCCTTCGTAGGCGTATTGGCATGAAAAAAATCAAAACAAGATTGAAGAGAGAATGATCCTGTGCACATACAGATACTAATACTGAAATTCCACTGTAATCTCCATCTAAAGTTTGAGAAGGTTTTACCTAACCCACTAAAACAAACAGTCCGCTAATGCACCACAACATGTGGACTTTCTTTTGAAGCATTTTTTTTTTTTTTTTATGATAATAAGAAGTTAAGAGCTGACATAGGATTCATTGATTATGCAGTTGAAGCACAGGTACAATAATTCTGCACATTTTACTTCCTCACATTAATGGAACTCTGACGCTTCAGTTTAATTTCAATTTTGCTCAAATGTAACGCATTCAAGTGGGAAACCAGGACCTCTAATACGCAGTAATGATTTGGTTTGGCCAGTGCCAAAACTGCCCAGCTTGTTTTGGCAAGAGTTGATGCAAACTAAATGCATTTTAACATTATTGATGCAGTCCAAATAAAATCAATTTTAAAGTTAATAAGCCATGAATTTTGCTTTATTAAAGGGATTACTCTGGATTTTCATTTATTAGGTATAAACCACTGGACGTCTTGACATGCATCATTTAAACCTAACCAGGGCATTTCCATTCCACAACAGTACAGTGTTTTTTGGGGTTATTTACATGTTAGCATATGGTACAGAGTTGGTGAGACTGAGAAAGACAGAGAGAGAGAGAGTCAGGGAAGGGTGTTGAGTCAACACTGCCCCCTCTAAAAGAGCCCATTCATGACAGACCATCTTGCATTCTGCTGCTATTTACAACAGTCCAGGGTTTCTTTTAACTCCTGTCTTCACTGGCGTTTTCATAGTAACCTCACCCGACAGCAAACTCACTCCAGAGCACTCCGCACACACACACACACTGCACTATTTCCATACAGGTTCAGTTTAGTCTCAGCAGTGTGGATATTAGACTTAACCAAACCATAATGTCAATAATGCTGAGAGGAGACAGACCCACTCTCTTTACTACCCATAATTCCAGCACATTATTGGAAATTTTTCACTCAAGCGTGACTCAAATAAGAGCAGATCCGGAACACTCTCTATGAAGCCTGTATATTTAATGCATTCTAAAGGTGTTCTTAGTGAATAGACATTGCTGTCTGTTGTAATACTCACTTATTCTTGGCTAAACACTTTAAGATTATAATTAATTTTAACGTGATATAATGCAAATAGTTAGGCGAGTTTACGTCACAGCTAGGAATCAACATTTACAACTAATTGGCGGCTGAGCTATTAGGGGGAGGGACATTTCATTCTAGGCAGCATTTGCTTGGATGGCAATTTAGACACGCCCATGAGTGCAGGATGAGTCAACCTAGGATTTAAATGCATATAAATGATAAAAGAAATGTAAAGTTTTAGGAGTACACTGGCATACAGATCTTAAAGCTAATACACATGGACAAAAAACTACAAAATCAATGCATTATATATACAATACAGGTTCCATAAAAACGCTTACTATTTTCACTCGCAAATAAAAAGACTATATGGAAAGGTGGATCTAATTCATTTTTCAAAATTCTGAAGGCCTTTTCATGTTTCCAATTCCTAAAAAATATCAAGGTACAGCAGTGGCTTGCAGGCCAAGCATTGTAACACGTCATTCATACTTATTAATTTCCAGTTTAACCATATGACCTTTCAAATTGCAACCAATGATTACTGGACGGTTTACATGATGTACCATTTCGTGATCAGTAAATAATGAAAAGCAGCAAATTTTTTGTTTTGGTTGAACTATTCTTTTAAGAACTGGATTTTTTCATACTGGTGATTCTCTAAGATTATTACATTGACTGAATGGGGCTCTCGGCATGAAAAACATACATCCATACCTTTTTCTCTTTACTAACTGTCCATGACAATAAAAATGAACAACAATGCATTCTTTAACTCTTTCAGTCTCGTTTAATAGAGCCCATCTGTGTAAAACAATAACTACTTGAGATTTCAAGACAATTTTAAGCAGTTTCGTTCCTATTTTGGGCTTGTAAAAGCTGCTAATCTTAGCTCTGTAAACTCCAGATGTGTGTGTGGCCTAAACATGCAAAGAGAAAGAAAGGGATTTGGGAGCAAAAAGCCAGGAGAATGTTAACCTTTGGATCTGTTTCAAGTTTTTTGGGATTTATTAGAGCCCATGGAAATAATAGACACACAGTAGGTCTTTGAATACCACCACACCCACTGCAGTCAAATCAAGAGGGTGCCTTCACAAGAGGAAAAAAAAAAAAATCTGAATGACAGACAAGTACATACACACACCCAAATATATATACCCCAAAAATTTATTGAGCCAATTTGGCATCTGCTGTACTCACAAGTCAGTGGGTGAAAAGAAATAGCCTGTTGTTGGGACTGAGCTTATGGACAAGACAAGAGACCCATTCAACAATTAAACACTGCAAATGTGTAAGTGCAAAAAGATTGCTTTTTTAAACTTTAAATAAATATATTCAACTTGCTTAAAAAAAATTGCTTACTGAATTTGCTCGACGATATTTGTGTATATACTGTGACATCACATCTGGTGACATCATTGTGACATCATCAGACATCATGCTCCCCAAAAGCTACACAAACCATAGATATGTGCTCTCAATGTCCATATGTCTCCCAGAATCATACAGGATGTGTATGAACTCACACACCGCCTCCAGTAGGTCTGTGTGTGGGTATGTGGTAACAATGGTCTGTGGGTTACTGCCGGCAGCTTTACCTCGTCATCCATATAAACCTTTAATATGAGACCTTTAAGCTGCAATCCACCATCTGAAGTCAGTGCACCCTGTAATTGACCTTAAAAATACTTTCTGAAGAGGTCGGAGGCAATGTCATTGGCCAAAGGCCCATGCAGTGGCTGCCTTGCCAGAGCCCAGAGGAGGCCTGGGAAGGCATAGGAGTGTATATTTAGTGCCCTGTCCTTTGAATGGGAACAAGAGCAGTACAAATAATGCCCGTTTATGCATAAAACCGCCTGTGTTCTTCCTGAATTGTCCCGTACGGAGGCACGCTTGTGTTTCTCCCAGGGGGCACCACGTCTGTTAGAGTTAAATTCATCAAATCGTTGAACGTGGCCTCGGGTTATCATAAGTCAGCCCTTCATTTCAATAGGCGACTATTCATTTCTCACGGGCACTGGAGGAAAAGTAAAGGTCAGTTCAAGTCTCATATCTCTTTCGTGGCATGTGTGAACGCGACACCTCATATTTGTGAAAGACAAAAAGGTCTTTAACTTTCCATTCGAGCAAGAAAGGCTTTAAACCACACCTTAAATTCCACAACTTCTCTGTCAGGCCGTTAAATTATTCTCCATTACATAATTTGTGGAACAGCTTATAAATTTAAAATTGAAAGCACATCACTGTGTAAAAGCAGAATTTAATAACCGGGTGAATCTCACGAAACCTGTCAAGTAAGCAGGCCTGGGTCATATTTCACACCCAAATTAAATGACTGAAGAAATTACTTAAATATATATATATATATATATATATATATATTTTTTTTTTTTTTTTTTAAGAAAATTAATCTCCTTTACAGCCCCCAAGTCAAAACACTACTGGCAAAACCATTGCTTTTTTAAATGCACTGGCCAATTTTGAGAATTTGTGCCATTTTTCTTAAGTATAACATTTTCTTACAGACCTGTGGAAAGAAAACATTCAAAACACATATTTTAAGTGTTTATTTTATCACACTTTATCTATTTGCATCTGTAGTTTTATTCCTAAAAACACTATTATTACTATTTTATATATTTTAATAAAGCCTGCATGTAATTACATCTGTAAATAATTTCTGTTAATTACATCTATAATTACACTGTTGACCTTCCCTTACACCTTAACCCACCCTTAAACCTACCAATACCACCAAACCTGTCTCTAACCTTACCCGTATCCCACCTTAATAACAGCAAAAGTGTTTTGCAATACAACATAAACACAATAAGTACATTGTACCTAACAATTGTTTATTGTTTTGTGTAAGTACATAGTAGTTAAAGACACTTAATATAAAGTGTGACCTTTTTTTTTTTCATTGTATTAAACATACTCCCCTGCTTGATTTTCATTATGTCAGGATAAACCAGACTCAAAGACAGATATAAACAATCCAAACAGTTTACTGAACAGATGGCACAGTTCAGGTGAGTAAATAGCACTTAAACAGTTTCTAAATGAATGCTGGTGGAAATTTGCGTTTCTTTTTGTTGTACGTTGTGAACGGTGATGATGACGGAGAAACTTTTTATGAGAACGGTGAGAATACAGGTAAACTTAATCCACAGGTTTCAGGCAGGAAGACGAAGCAGATTGTTGGAGAGATGAAAAAGGAATACAGGCATTGACTTCCATAGTTTTTTTTTTTTTTTTTCTCCCGATGGGGCACACCAACTGTTTGGTTACCCATATTCTTCAAAATATCTTCTGTTGTGTAATTCATACAGGTTTGGAACAACTTGAGGGCGAGTAAATGATGACAGAATTTTCATTTTTGGGTGAACAAGTGGGAGAGTGAGCAATGTGTAAATACATGTCAATATAGTGTTTCTGAAGTACTTCCTTTCATTTATGATTTAATAATAAAAAAAATTTTTTTGTTTTTAATTATTTTTTTTATTACATTCATGTGAATCACCATTGAGAATGATAGACAAATAAACACATATATAAAGTTATTCTGATTTTGGGATGAAATGTGACATTTTTGTGAGATTCACCCACGCAGACTTTCAGATGTCATAATAAATAACTGACATCATGTGTAATTACTTAGTCTGCTCATAACAACAATGCCCTCATTTGATTGGGTTATAATTACGCCTCTAGCCAGGCAACAGGAAAAGTGATAGCAGATATGATTTACTTTCTGAAATCATCTGGAAAATGCCCAAGTTTCACTACCCTTGAGGCCACGTGAAACGACAACAACAAAAACTTTCTTTTCTTTGACTTTGATCCTTTCCAAAGAGGGAAAAAAATCTCAGCATTTCCCCAAGCAGTGCTGCAGGTTTTCCACGCTCTCCGGCGACAGTTTCAGTGGACCGGCACATCCTTGCCCAGATGGGCCGAATGGGGCTGTCTGCCCATCTTTAAAGGACATTGAGTTCAACTCTATAATTCGGTTCAGATGAGGTAAAGCAATATTTCTAGATTAATACAAGCCATATTCCTGTAGAAACTATTCCCTTTTTTCTCCCCTCTTCCTTGTTTTTTTCCCCTCTTCTCCGCCTTCATCTTACATGTCCAAAGACTTTCTTTGGCTCAGGATGAAAGAGAGGACAGAGATTGCGACCAAGAGAGAAAGAAAGAGAGATGAACACTGGTCTTTTTGAAGGTTACACAACACATCCTGGTCACAACTATTACTGCTCTCATCAAAATACTCTAACCATGATTATGCTACTATCTCGGTTGACAGCTAGCATTATGACATCATGCATCAATGTTAAACCATTTAAATGCAATTATGTTTTGTATCTTATCACTTTGCATTGCATCCTTGTGCGGTTATCACACAAGGAACCCATTATCTGCTCTAATAACATGTTCTGTTTAGAGACTCCAATGCCATTTTCTTTCAGTAGTTTAAAAACATACTCAAAAGTCCTATCCGGTTGGGTTAGGGTTAACTTTTCATGGAGGATGTTAGAGAAATTCGCGTTTCACGGGCGTACTTTGCGATTTTAATCCCGTCCGAATCTGCCAAGTCTGTGTTTTTCCTCACACAACCCCTTTAAAAATTCCAACGCAAATTACCTACTGTTTCTCGGCAAAGTCAATGGTCCTCTAAGAAATCTAATCCCGTCTGAATGCGAATGTCTGTGATTGCAGATATTTTATTTTATTAACGCCTCTCCTCATGTGTTTTTTGACCTGAGCTACCGTTTTTGCATCAATCTTTCACATTCTTTTAATTTCAATATTGATGGTATCTGACGATAAAATAAAATTAGGAAATTAAAGCTGCAAGCAGCGATGAAAGGGCCCTCGCACCCGGGGCCACCACCACCTTTTGGCCTTAGGAAAACAGTGAACGACATGCGTTTGAGCGAGTAAATATAAGAGAAATATGGCGAAGTCATTTTGATGTGCAACACTTCCTGCTGACCATAACTGAATGTTGCCATGTAGATGTCTTTAGGCCAGGACTATTATTAAACGTGAATTACAGTGTAAAGCATCCCATTTCCATTTGCCATCAGGTGGCGCTATGACTAACTTAATATTGGCATATAGATGTCTTCAGGTCGGGACTCATCAAACGTGTGAAGTTTGGGACAGGTCGGACATTGTATGCCTGAGTTACAACAGCTTCCTCTTTTATGGCGAAACATCAGACTTTGTCAGGCCACCATGGACAAGCCCTTCAACGAAAACTCAAGATCGTCACAATTTAACATCACTAAGGCCTTTAGATTAGACTGACAACATAAGGTGTTTATCTGGTTTAATCTCTATGAGGAGTTAATCACAGTGTAAAACAAGTCATTTCTTGTTGGCAACAGGTGGCGCTATGACTGTAACTGAATATTGCCATGTAGATGTCTTCAAGGCCAGGACTCTAATAAAGCATGTGAAGTTCAGGGCAGATCGGACATTGTATGCCAAAGTTACAACAACTTCCTGTTTTATGGCGAAACATCGAACTTCCACCACGGACACACCCTTCAGCGAAAACTCAAGATCTTCGCAATTTAACGTCACAAAGGCCTTAAGATTAGACTGACCAAATATGACGTTGATCTGATAAAATCTCTAGGAGGAGTTTGTTAAAGTACAACGTCTGGAAATGGCAAAAACTGCAGAAATTTTGCAGAGGAAATTCAAAATATCTCACTTCCTGTTGGGTTTTCAGATTTTGCACCCATGGATTTTTTTGTAGATATTGGGCTGTTACATCTTTCTACTGAATTTCATACTTGTCCGTGAAATGTAGCGTGAAGGGCGCTTATTTGAAATTTTGTAGGTGGCGCTATCGAGCCATTTTGCCACACCTAATTCTGAAACCCATATCAGATGTAAATTTTCACCACTTCTGATGCGTGTGCAAAGTTTCATGTGTTTTCAAGCATGTTTAGCCCCTCAAAAATGCGATTCATTTCAGAGAAGAAGAAGAATTGACCGAGCGATTACAATAGGGTCCTCACACCATCGGTACTCGGTCCCTAATTAATAAATAGAGCCAAATCAGTTTCAGGTAGGATGCTTGTCTAGATGTCTCTGCTCACTTATGTGGGTTTATTAAACAGTCACTTCTATAAACTCATGTGAAGTTAATTTAAATAGGGTTTTAATAAAAAATTCAAGTTATATCAATAAGTAATTCATTAAAAAAAACATGTGTCATACATGATGCACTCAAGCACAGCAGATGACCTTCTAAAGCCCCATGTCTAGAAAACACACACTCCCCCCTCTACAATAAACATGGAGATTATAGTCCAAATCGGTACATGAAATCACAGATGTCACGTGATAAGAACTGTCACTCAAACATTGTTTAGAAAACTAGTCCCGTCCGAATAGGGTGAAAGGGATAGTATAAGTTATATTTTCTCATTATTTAAAGTACTGTACAAACCCTAAAGTTGTATCAATTGAAACTTTTCATTTTGTGAACACAAAAGGAGACTGAGACTGAGACTGTCAAGTTTCAAAAGGACACTGCATCATTTAGACCGGATTTGGAAACTGGATTAAAAGATTCATAGAATCATTTGAGCTGACTCAAAAGAAACATTTGCTAACAAATCAGACATTGCATCCAATATTTGTTTTGAGTTAAGTACTCTTTGAAAATTTAAAGGTGCAATATGTAGAATTTTCTGTCCACTAGAGGTCACTAGAGGCCTATTCAAAACAAAGGTGTAGCATGATGACGCCAACTTTGAGCATGGAATCTTGGGACATGTGGTCTTCACATCATAGCCGGTGGAAACAATCGGGATAGGACTCAGGAAGAAATCATGTTCATGTGTGCGATTATTAACGTTACTGTAGTATGAAGCAGAGCAGGGCCGAGTGTTGTGGGGGCTGAATGAGGCTACTGGAGCGATTGTTTACGAGAGACGAATGCAACACACGCCGCGAGCAGCGGAACTTTTATTATTCCGCAGACGCCGGCGCTGCTTCCGCTTTTCTGGTCATGAGTATGAGGTAACGCAGCTCTGTTTATCATATTAGATACATTTGAGTGTGTTGAAAATGATGTTATAATGTTACTCTGAGCGTTCGCTCGGTGGCTGCTGTGAGACACTTGTTGCACACTGCAGTAAGCTAGACTGATTTTAGAATATCATATTAAATGCTGGATAGCTTGTGTTGATAAATGGCATGCAATTAATTTTAAAATGTATTGTATGATGGAGAAAATGCTGTATTACTGTTACTAAAAATAAAGCTGCATCTGATTATGCTATGTTAGCTACTTCACAAAATAGTGTTTTTCTCTGAGGCATGGTAAAGCATGATACTCGCAAAAAATCAAGACTAAACATGTTGAGCTATATAACAATAATTATTTTTCTGTCTATAAATATATCAAAACAGTTGTTCCCTTGTCTATTAAAACATGTAAATATTAAAGCGTCTTTGGTGTTTCCATCGTTTCTACAAAATAAAACTGGAAACCGAGGGTAACGCGGGTATGACGCAATTGACAGGCGACTCCTCACACGTCCCGGAGCCTTGGTTAAAACTGCAATTTTCTTACGATTTACAAATAGTTGGAAACATTTGGGATATTGTAAGTACTTAAGTGAACAAAATATATAACACTGACCTAGTTGTTTTTGGATATTTAACTGCAAAATTCTTACATATTGCACCTTTAAGAATGAGGTTTATTTTGTGACTTCTAATCTTATGAGAATTAGATTTCAGATTTTTATCTGTTATAACAAAAGGTTAAAAAAAAAGTTGCACTGGGGTCACTGGTTTCCCAATTATAAATTAAGTAAAATTAATCAGCACACGAGGGTTAGTTTAGCCTCATATTTGTAAATTACTTGTTTACTGTTTAATCTAAAAGGCAGATGCTATTGATGTAGTTCAGAAAGAACTATTTGTTGTGGTTTCTCTTGGCCTGTAATGAAAGCGTGAATGCGAGCAGTGTTGAGAATCAATTGGCCAAACGAAAGTAATAATTGAATCCACTGCTTAGCTTGACATGATCTTTTCTGACTGATACGGCATGTGACATTTTCTCGGATTGTGTATCAATTGTTTCTTATGAGTTACTGGAAGGACAAAATATGCCACATAAATCATTTTTTTGGAAAAAATATAAGCTTGATAGAGCTCAAGTTGGCCTAGCAGTTAGCGCATAGGCTACGGCACACTGAACTCATGTGGGCCATGCGATTTTGAATAGTTCCCTGATCCTGCATCTTTCTACAAAGATTTGTCTCTAGTGTTCAAGTCAGGTTTGGAAAGACATGACGGTGAGTAAATACTGACAGAATTTTGTCATTGGGTGATTTATCCCCTTAAACGGCGCACACTTTGTACCTCTGAGGACAAAATAGCTCCATGTTCCATGTTAAATAGTCCTTAAAAAATGCATTTGCCTTCAAGTCTGTAGCGCAAGAGCCATGTTGAGCTAACTGCGAGAGCGTCTTTCCTTCTGCCCCGTCAGCACGGTCTTGGGCCAGACCCCGAGCTGTCCATTCATCTGCCCGAGATAAACGAATATAAAAAGAATTTTCCTATTGCCCCTCGTATTTTCACTGGTGCTCCATCAACTTGTAGCATATTTTTTCTGGATCCGTCCAACCCCATAGCAGGGCTGTGACGTCAGGTTCGGGTCTCCTCATTGGATTAGGTCTCTCACCCACAACTCGAACTGCAACCAACAGAACTTTGTCTTTTAAATGGGAACATGAAATTAGAGGTGAATCAGCACTGGCAACCATGTTATTATATACTTTTCTTCCCCCTTTTCACCAAAATGATTTCAATTGATCTACATTTCCATGAAATCAAACCAAAGACTGGAATATATTGCTCCACATCTTAAAGACAGGATATCTAACTTACCATCTAACAAAATTTGAGGCCTCAGGTTTTTTTTCCCAGTCTGTCTCTCTTTGGTGGTAAAGCTGTAATTTTTCAGATGCACATCCCACAAAATTGCATGGAGAGATGTTCCCATTTTTTGGTCCGTTGGAGAGACATATTAAGCATTAGACTTCTAAAAACATCTAAAAGACGGACATAAAGTTCATGCTGACTTGTACATTAGATGTGACCTAGAAGATGTAACATTTGTCCGCTTATTCCAGCTGAGATTTGAAAACAATAAAGCATTTGTTCACGCTAAATTTGCAGAGTCTTGTCATACTGTAGATAACATTTTACAGATGGCCTGCAGACTTGTTCAACTATCTATTCATCTGAACCTCAGCCTTTGCCAAAACAATTTGGTTTCTGACTTAAACATTCAAAATCATTTAAAAATATTTAGAGTTAGAGATCGTGATTTGCTGTGTCATTGTCTTTCAGTTCAGCTCTCCGTTACTGCGAACAAAACATTGTTTTATAGTTCATTTCAGTTGAATCCTCAATAGACATTGCCTAACTACAGAGTCCAGAGGGAAAATCACTCCATGTCATTTAACTTGCAAAATTTGAGCATTAATGGTTTGAAAGTTGAATCTCAATGGCAGTTTCTTGGTATAAAACTTAAAATCTTCCATCTTTTATCATCAGAAGTTCTTGAACCAAT
Source organism: Hypophthalmichthys molitrix (assembly GCA_037950675.1). Taxonomy (NCBI): domain Eukaryota; kingdom Metazoa; phylum Chordata; class Actinopteri; order Cypriniformes; family Xenocyprididae; genus Hypophthalmichthys; species Hypophthalmichthys molitrix. The sequence goes on from CM075515.1 coordinate 20,530,631, forward strand.
CACCTAAATCATTTAACCATGTGACTAATTAGTCCAGAACCACAGGAAAATGGCATCATGACATCTCCGATTGTCCAAAGAATACCCCAAATCCTTTACTGCATCAAAGGCCCCAGAAAAATAACTACATTTCACGCTTTTAAAAGCCCTACACAAAAACTTATAATTTAATGAATTACTTGTGAACAGACAGATATTTCTGAAAGTCCTTCAAACAAATTTGCATGGAACATTTCTGAATGTTGGTATACAATTAATGTACACCTGCTTCAACACAGAGACAATAACATCACATAAGTTTTTCAGAATATAAAGAGTAAGAAAAGACCTTGACTGAATCAGACTTGTTAGAAGATAAAGACAGCATCATTGGCAGAACTGAAGACTCATGTTAACAGTTGTGCTGTTGACTCAGTGTACTAACATAATGCTTTCAACATAATCCTCTTTTAAACTGCATAATCACTGCTTAATCTCATCGGGAATCAAACCCACAAACTGCTTCGCTTTAACTTGTTTGATTGTGCCTTGTTTTTTTTTTTTTTTTTTTTTTTTTTGTTTTTTATACAGTAGTTGTCTTTTTTTCTCTGCAAATGTCTGCAGTTAATTTAGATGTTAATAAAGCCTTTAAAGTATATTTGAACTTGATTTTTTAATAAAATTTCAGCATCACACCATGTACTAACCACTAGGGCAGAGAGCGATTCTTCGAGAAGGCCGTTTACACAACACCGTTTTTAGCGTAAAACTTTTTATGCGTTTTGGCCGTTCATTTACATGACAACGGCGTTTTGGGGGCCTGAAAATGCAAACTTTTGAAAACGGGTTTCAAAGTGCAAGTTTTTGAAAATGATTCCCTTATCGTCTCTATGTAAACAACAAAAACTTGAATTTGTGAAAACGGTGATGTCATGCACATGCATATTACGTGTTCAGTCTATAGGCGCGTAGTGTTTCTTTACAAAGTGACATCGCCAACTACTGGCCTGGCAGCAGAACAGGCTTCACTGAAAAGCCTAAAATAATCATGTGTGACCTTGTCCATTTCTTTGATTTCCAAATTACTATACATTCCAGAAAAGCCTTGAGAGCTGGTTATTTAGTATTATTTATGTACTTTAATAGTGTTTATTAATATTTTTAGTTTTTTAGTATTTTCATTTGAATTTTTTTTTTGCAATTTTGTTGTGTGTTTTAATATATATTTTTTATATATATATATTTTAATTTAGGTTATTTAGGTTTCATTTATTTTTATTACAGTTTTAGTTATTTATTTATTTTCAGTTAGTAATTTTAGTGCTTATCAAAAAAAAAAAATTAAGCTTTATTTAAATTGAAAAATTGGGTGAGTGTCAACCATTCATTCAACAGATCCATTCAAAAGAGTTAATTGCATTTTATATTGCATTGTTTATCATTTCACTTCATGTTTTTTTTTTTTTTTTTTTTTTTTAATTCAAGAATCGATTTTATTCTGAACTGACTCTGTCGAATCTGAAAATATGGAATTGTAGTCGATTCTTAAAATTCTAGCCGTAACTAACCAGGCATCTCCAAATGCGATGCTAAGTGCTTTTTGCTAATTTCAGCCTGATGCAATTATCATTTTCACGTTCAGCGCCACGTTGTTTAAATAGCAAATGCATTGTGTTCAGGTGTGTTCAAGCGCATTGTTGGCACGTTACTATTTTGAGGCAACTGAAAACAACTGCGCATAACACGCGTACACTCTGCTTATTACGCACACAGGGATGTGCAGCAGCACACAAACATGCCAAATATTAAACATAAAAGGATTACAATGTAAAAGATTATTGTTGTGTGCATAAAGATAAAAATGCTTTGGTGGAATCCGACTTGCCCCGTAGATGGTTTGCTCACATTCTTTAAGCTCGCTCACTTTAAGCTAGAGAAGCGTTCAGTTTTTCCACTTGCAAATTCCGCCACATATCCGGCTTTTAAAGGGAATGGGAGATGAGACTCTGATTGGTTTATTGCACGTTAGGCCCAAAACACACCCATTACTCATTAAGAGAATAGGGACAACACTTTTAGACCATGCGCTGACCATTTTTCCCATCGTTAAACTAGCAAAAGTGGATTTGGACACACCCAAGTGCACTTGCAACATGCGCTTAGATCGTTAAAATAGGGCCCAATGATTTCCTTAAACATTCCCCAAGTCTTTCATTGGTTGAACAAATCCCGCCTAAAGCTCTAATGATTTAATTACAATTGTCTCTGCATTGTAAACTATAAGAAAAGCTATTTGAAAAACTTTTTTTTTCCATCAGGATAATGTTGCTACCTTGGAAAGCAAAAGATCTTACCGGTTTGGTTGCAGGATGTGGAACACGGCCAGTGTGTCTATTTCAATTAACCGATTACAATCACCAACACAGATCCATCTTAAGATAGTGATCTACAATACAAAGGAACTGGGAAACCACTGCAGAATAAAGCTCAGGCATGATTTGTGGCCTGCACGGCAGCATTGATGCACAGCCGCATATGTGCGCACATGCTCGCAGGAATCTGCTGGCACGCTGTCATTATGGCTGGATATGTGTGTAAACATGTGGCAGCAGGGAGAGTGTCAGTACGGGCAGGAACATCTGAGCTGTCAACAGAGGCTCCCGATCACTGAGAGCGAGATAGAGAGAGAAACAAAACAGCTGGCATTATTACGGCATTGTCAAAACAGAAGTGCTCGAGGGAGGACTGCCAGCAGCCATCAGTGCGCTACAGGAAAACCCAAATCATCCGCACACTCTCGCTGGAGGAAAGGGTGATGACCTTTTTGACCCCGGGCCTGTGTGCGGGGCAGGAGGAGGGTGGATCGCTTCGAATGTATACAGTGTGGCAGAGCAACAGGGGTTATGAGTTATTACTACACTGCCAAAACAGTTTTTGGAGAATGTGAGTAGGGGAAAGAAATTAAAAAATAAATAAACAAAGGAATTCAATTAAAATCAAAATTGGATTTAAGAATCGTTTGATGTTCCACAAAGAACTTTTTATCCTCTAGTTTTTCAGAAATGAAAACAGCCATATACTAATATATAGTATACTCAAAAAACAGAGACCAAAACACTGATCTGAAGAAACTATAATGTGACTTATAATAGACAACTAGACCTTTACACAGGAAAACAAGACCAAATATACATAAGACCAAAAATAAATATAATCCATTTCATTTTTCCATTCAAAAGTTTGGGGTCAGTTACATTTTTTTAAATGTTGTTGAAAGAAGTCTCTTATGTTCACCAAGGATGCATTTATTTGACCAAAAGTACAGTAAAAACAATAGTAATATTGCAAAAATATATTAGAGTTTAAAATAAGTTTTTTGTGTGTGTGTGTGTGTGTGTGTGTGTGTGTGTATATATATATATATATATATATATATATATATATATATATATATATATATATATAAATGCAGTTTATTCCTGATACAAAAGCTGAATTTTCAGCATCATTACTCCAGTCTTTAGTGTCACTGAAGATCCTTCATAAATCATTCATATATATGCGGCTCAAGAAACATTTCTTATTATTATCATCAATGTTGACACAACGCTTAATATTTTTCAAGATCATTTGATGCATAGAAAGTTCAAAAGAACAGAATTTATTTTGTAACATAAATATCCTTACTGTCACTTTTGATCAATGTCCTTGCTGAAAAGTATTACTTTCTTAAAATAATAATAATAATAATAAAACACTTACTCACTCCAAACTATATATATATTTATAGCAATCTACAATATAAAAGTAAAGGGAAATAACTTTTAGTATACAGAGCACACTATATTATTATTTTTGTTGTTTATATTTATTGTCTGACTGATCTTAGTGCATAATTAGGTATATTGGTAAACCTGAGCACTGACATTAAGATCGCTTCTGAAACACTGGGAGACACGTGTGAGATGACTTGAGCATTTTTCTCAGGAGATAAATCCAAGTAGACAACTTCATTAAAAGATCTAATTAGTGATTATTCTGTGCTGGGAGTACAAACGAGTAAAGCACATTTGTGGTGAGGTACCCTTGCACGTTTTAGACCAGCGGAATGTGACCTTGCATTGTTGAGCGCATCTGAGATTTATGGAGCTGCTGCAGGGGTTTGCATGTGGCAAACAGATGGGGGCATCGTGATCATCTTCTTTCCTCCTCTCTTTCTCACACGGTCTCTCTTTTGGCAATTTTGGATTCTAAGCCACCAGTTCACCTCCCCCAACAAAACATGTCACTCAGCTACAGTATCAACACACACACTTGATCCAGCAGTCGTCACTCAACCCTCCTTTTGTCTATTAAACAGCACCTTCCATCAGCACTACCCTCGGTGAACTTTTTAAACAATCCCTGTCACCTTCTCGCTCTCCAGTGGCTCATCCAACCACGCCACACACTGTGTAACCTTTCAGTCAACCTCTCAACATCTCCCAGAAGTCCATTTCGCACTGATCCTGCGTCAGTTTCCAGTTTTCTCAGCCATTTCAAACAAACAATCACTGATCTACAGAAAACTGAGCAAATTTGACGGTGACTGTCTAAAACGCTTCCTTCCTGTGCATATCTCCAGTAATTGTCCATGATCGGGTTTGACATTTGTTTAACGACACAAAGTGAGACGAGTCGTTTGTGGTCGTGCAAATCAGGCTGTTCAGGCATCAGTGCTTTTGGTTACTTAAATATCTGTTATCTTTACAGTGAGTCTAAGTGCTGAAGATGGACAGACCCACCCAAATGCATCCAGAGCGCCTTCTGATTCCAATTTAGCGCCGTTCTTTTCCCATTAGACACGGCGACCTAAAGGCTAAGACGTGCGGCACGCACTCAGGCACATGTGTGCACACACACACACACAATTAAATGGTCCAGCATATTTATATTCCTTTTATTATTTTGGCAATTTCTTAAAAAGTTAAATATTTCACTTGATTTTCAGGTGTTTTTGGAACTGGGGGTTTCTTTTTCTGTTCATTAATTATAGTGGCACAGTTAATTGAAATGAAACCAAAATTGCGATATTGCTTAGTGCAGTTATCAAATTGCAAAGTCTGTGATTTAATTAAATAAATAAGTGCAACAGTTTTACTTGAGTTCAACATAAAGACTTGATGGAACATTTAAGAAATTAAAGGGATAGTTCACCAAAAAATTTAAATTTTGTCATTATTTACTGGCCCTCAAGTTATTCTAAACCTGTATAAATTTATTTGTTCTGCTGAAAACAAAGGAAGATATTTTGAAGAATGTGGGGCACCATTGACTTTCAAAGTATGAGGGAAAAGGAAAGTCAATGGGGTCCATCAACTGTATGGTTACTATTCTTAAAAACATCTTCCTTTGTTTTCAGCAGAAAAAAGAAATTTATACAAGTTTGGAACAACTTGAGGGTCAGTAAATGATGACAGAATTTAATTTTTGGGTGAACTATCCCTTTAAGGCAGCCATAAACATTAGTATTGTAATTTTTGTAATTTTACAGTTGTACTATTTTTTTCTCTCAATTTTTACATTTTAGAGTGAAATATCAAAATAAAAATTCTTTAATATCTTTGTTTTATTTTTTGTAATAATACTAATTATTATAATTATTATTATTTATTGATATATAATCTCAAATATTTTGGCCAAATTGTGCACCACTACTTTTTTTTCTTTTTCTTTTTTTTTACCGCAAGTTACATTGCAATTTTAGCAGAAAAATCACATTTAGGTTTTTCCCTAAATCATGCAGCCCTAACATCAATCACTTATTTTAATTTAAAGTTCAATTAATTTTAATGCTATTATTATAATTATTGATTTAAGTAATATTGATATATAATCACACGTTTTGGCTAAATTGTGCAGCCCTGCATCAAATTTTAAATTGCAATTTCTATCAGAAAAATCACAATTCACCCCCTCCCCAAAATCAAGCAGCCCTAACATCAATGATCAGATGAAGTGCATTTTGTGCCTCTAGTGGCACCAAACAGAACTGCAAAAATAATGATTGGTACTTTAAAGCACAAAACCATTAAATGTTACAGCTTTTTGAGAATAAATGCTTTTCTAAGTGATCAGATTTCACAGTTTTCACCTGCAAGGCAATAAAATAGCCAGAGAAAACATTAATTCATTCACCCATTTAAACCCTGGCCATATCTAGATGCCAGAATGTCATCAAGACTTGCTTTTTTGGTGTGTGTGCAGTAAGAAACTACCCAGAACACCTTAGCGCTCCAATTACTTTCAGAAAAGATAAAGATCTGGTTTATTATTAAAAATTCAAACACACACACACAGCCTATATTTAAAGTAAATATGGTTCTAACCAGAGACTCTCAAGCGCAACGATTTTGAAAAAAGAAAGGATGAAGACAGACAAAACAGAGCATAATCTCTCCATCTGCGCACCAAGCATCGCAGAATTACAGAGGGTCACTCAGGCCAGACCAAAATGGAAACAAGACCGGTACAGGCTGGAAAACATTACATTAGCCGTTCTCCATGGCGACCGCACTCTGCCGAGTGAAGCTGTCTGCCCATCAAAGGTAACGCCGTGGGATCAGGGTACAGTATTCTATACGTCTAAACCTGACAGATCCTTGACATGTTTAGAAGTAAGCAGATTCAATCTGGACTGAATTCAGATAAAGACACAAAGTTCCTCATGAGCGCACACGGAAAGCACATCCCAGATGGAACCATGAGCCATTTCCATTTTCTCTCATAGCTTAAGTGTCAGAGAGGTTAGTGGGTAGCAAAGCGGCGAGGCTGGGAAATGAGTGGACCTTGGTGAAAAAGAGTGGACCTCAATGCCTACTCTCAAATTTGTGATTTATGGTCAGCCAACAGTTTCATGAAAACAACAAAATCCATTTATAAATAAAATAACCAATGAACAGAATAAGAACAATAAGCAAAGGTATTAAGATGGAGTGTGTGCAAGGCCCTGATATACTTCTTTTTCGTTCTTCGTTTAGGGGTAAAATGAAGTTCGAAATACTTGAGCAGCGATATACTGTTACTGAACATCTGACGCCGCCCACACTGCTGAGAGCGACGTTTAGATGAATATGTAAATATGTGCTGCGCGCTTTCCTCTCAGTAACAAAATAAACACACAAAAAGGAGAAAACAGCAAGCATTTTTTATAGAAAGCATAAGAAAAGCATCTGATCATAGCAACATGGGTATGTTAGCACAAGCTCTGCAAAATAGCACTTCAGTAAGTCACGTCACGTTTATTTATATGGCATTACAATGTGTTTTTGCAGCGTTGAGCTATGTAGCCAATCACAGACATATCTGTTGAGATCTTGAATGCAGTGTCCAATCAGAGGTGTTTAAGTTAGAATCCACTCACCCCTCAAATCCAGAGTTCTGCATGCTTGCAAATCCTCTCAATAAAACTGGCATTATGTAAATAAGACCGTCACTGTCCAGTGTATACAGCTTCATCGATTATTGTATGTCTCATTTGATTGGGTGGATCAAATGAGACACTGGCATAGTATCAAAATAACTTTCAAGGCAAGTCAGTTCACTCAGTGGCCATCTTAGGCAGTATAGCTAATAATTAATTGAATGGGATATACTGAAATCTCAAAAACTCAACACATTTCAAATAAGCAATACAATATTACATGAAAGTTAACAAAATCAAATAATGCTAAAAAACTGTACATTTCAGGTTGGTTCAGCAAATATGCATGCTCAGCATAGAGCAACACCAGCAACTTTCAGCTGTTTCTAAGACATATCAAGAAGAACTGAAGAACATAACGACCAACAGCTAGTGATGGGTGCTTTCAAACCACACATTGTGAAGTTTAGAAACCTTTGCAAATCATTTGTTTTCGAACCAGTGATTCGGAGCGTGGATCAAACTGCCAAATTCACGTGATTTCAGTAAACGAGGCTTTGTTACGTCATGACTGTTTCGTAATTTCAATGGTTCCACTAGAGGGCGATGATCTCTGCATGAACTAGTGTCTTACCAGATCAATTTTATAAATCTGTACACATTGACACATTTGTATAATAAAAAAAAGCATCGTAGTTAAAAGTCTCTTTTCGACCTGATTAACCAAACTCTCCATAAAACAAGCTCTACAATTTAATAAAATAACCGATATTATACAGACAATTTATATTTAATGGTATTAGATGATTTGTTAATTGCATTTAATAGATTACAGTTTCAACAGAATATTTGCAATGGGTTTGTAAAAGGTGTTTTTTTGTTTTATGTTATGTTTTGGCTTTTTCGTTGCATTTGCACTGTTCTGACCAACAGACATAACCAGCATGTGGTGTTTTGAGCGCTTCAAAACAGTGAATCATTTTGCGAAGCAATTGGTTCAATTGATTTAAAGTTTCAAAAATCTTCATTTCTCCCATCACTAGCAACAGCTGACTTTGCCAATTGGTGTTTGGCTGTTTTATTTGGAAGGTGAGACTAGAAAGAACTAAAAAGAACTTAAAATAAATGATAACGTAAATAAATTAAAATATAAAATACCTTAACTTTTCTATTTCAGCTAGTTGCCAAAGCAATGTTTCTCATTTTCATTTAGGTTAACTTGATGCATGAAAATAGCTAAAACTGAAATAAAAATAAATAAAAACTATACTATAAAGTTAAAAACGAAAAATATTTAATTACTAATGCTGCGGTTTTCAATTTCGCCCATTCAATGTAATACAAGTGGCCCGTCTTTGCTATATACTGCCTCTGGTAACACTTGGTTGGTCATGTGATCTCAAAATGGCAGCCCCCATGAGGGAAGAGACCCTCTTCCATGTGAAATAAAACTGATAGTTTATGTAAATGCATCATTTCAAACATTCAATTTTATGATTTACACAATTCTGAATTGGATGCTAAAATCTTGCATGAAAATATACGGCACCATCATTAGTGAATCCCCCTCAGTGTCTGGAATATGGGATGTGTGTGTGATTTTGTGTGCGTATGTGTGAGACACACTGGGCGTGCAGCCATGGGGAATCACCTTGAGGTGATGGAGGGGGAGACCTGCTCTGTCTGGATACATCACATACGCACAGAAGACGTTTATAGCCGTTCGCAGGACCATCACCGCCAAGCCTCTGCACCATGACATCTCATTTTCCATACTGTAATGCCTTCATTATACAGACCTGAAATGTGTTTTGCATTTTCTATTCAAGTGGATTTAAAAATGGGAAAACTGGACTCTTGATCTCGATTCGCTTATTACGCCTGATAGTGTGAGTGCGTGAATCAAACTGTTTGGCTGACCGTTTGAGCGCACTGGATGAAACCCAGATTAACTGTTCATATTAAAGCCTCTAAGAGTGAGTCATTAATCATTATTCTGGCTGTAATAATAGCAGTACTGCTAAGTCAAGCAATATTATTATTGCTCATATGCTTGGGGTTAGAGGTTTCATTCATAATGATCTGAATTACAATGCTTTGCATGCAGGGTCCAGGCTAGCATTTCTCGGTTTTATTAGAAAAAAGTTTTTATATTTTTTAAAATAGTCACTGTGAGAAATGCTACAAGCAGAGTGATACAAATGCTGAAAAGGTTCCCGGAAACATTTATCAATATGTATAATTATATATATATATATATATATATATATATATATATATATATATATATATATATATATATATATATATAACATTTTGGCTGAGAGCCTTTTCCAGCCATGCGATATTCTACCAGTATCACCATGGGTTTTCACAGTGAGTGTCATGGCGGACGAGCAACTCCACCATAATTTTACAAATGCTACTTTCGTCGTGTCACGGAATGTAGTTTTAAGAGTTTTTAGCTGTCAACAATGTTATTTATGTTATTTAAACCTCAAATATGTGACTTATAAATATAGCGCCTATTTGTTTAGACGTTTTCAGCGATGTGAGCTCCAGGCCATCAGCTTAGTCAATCTCTCTCTCATAATACTGTACTCTACATAATACAATAAGCTTCAATGAAGTGACTCAGCGTTCCTTTGTTGGTCACAACTGGTAAGCTGTCAACTTGAGATTTGAATCCATGGCAGAAGGAAGTAGCTTTTCAGTCTGCACAAAAGAGGGTTTTTAGAAACTCTGTTGTTGTTTCTTATTTATTTACATGCTTTTGTTGGAAAAAGATAGGCATACGATCTAAAACATTACTAACTTGTTTGTAGTTAGGGTTCTCTGATGCTTTCAAGACCAACACAAGTCATTTTTGCAATTTCAACAAAACCTGATCTATTCTAACCAATTAGATACCATTACCTTGGTCATAAATCAGTAGAATTTGCAACAACGTACAAGCAAAAGGACGTACAAAGTCAGTGAATTGCAACACAGAACTAGCCCAAAATAATAAATGACTGTTGTGTCAACTGGCCCAAAACGCTCTCACGATGCTCTGGGCCAGCGGGCCATTCTTGCTGTTGGTCTCTATGCGAGGACATTAGGAAGAGGCGTAACGTAACTACATGCGTGTCTTTGTTGATGTTCTGCAATCTCCACCCTCAAAAACTACAAAGGTAATGCATAACCAGAAGTTATTCCACCTAAAATAGCAGTCCCACCTCCAAAGGATGATTTAGTCAACTACAGCATACTACTCATTTTTAGTGATTCATGAAACAGCTTAACATAAATACACCCTTCACATTTCTGCTTATAATCCTTTTGGCCCATTTGCTTCCTAAGCTTCCATTATGAGTCTATTTACTGTAAACATGTTGCCTCTTCTGAGAGTAATCAACAGCACACCACAGATACAGTGTATACACATTAAGTTGATAAAACCCTGAGATATTTCTTCAAAATCTTCAGAATTTTGGACCAAAAAAAGCACCAGATCCACAGTCTGCGATTTCTCAATTATAACCTCCACAATACACAAACAAATACTGCAGCTGCATTTAGGCCTAGAGTGTGTATGAATGTGTACGTAACGGTGCCCATATTTGTGTTTTTTTTTCACATGCCCTCCACTGCGCCTTATGATCTTGGCAGGAGGGCATTTAATTTGGGTGAGGATGCAGTCTGGAGCCAATCTAGCAGCTCTCTCCTTCCTTATTTCTCCTTCCTCTTGCTCCCCTCGGAGCAGGGCGGGGCTCGTATAGTTTTACTGCTATCATAATAAACATACAATTGATACAGGAGGTGGGCCGGACGAAGCTTGATGCTGTAAAGTCAAGTGCCTACAGCAAGCAACAACCGTAGCAATCACAAAACCCCTCCATCCCTCCCCCAACATCCTCTTCTCTGGTATAGAAGGAACAACTACTGTCTGAGCATATAGACAAACCAGACGTGAGCTTTATGTTTAACACCTTTCCCCTGGAGTGAGCGGCGCAAAAAAAGCGATTAAACATTTCCGTTATCAGCCAGGCGTGGCCAAACAAACCTACATGCAAACACTCACACATGTCTCGAAATGTATATCTGCAGGCAAGATCTGGAGCCAGATACACTCAAAGGGCGTCATTTATGAAACATGAGCAGGATGAAATGTTCTTACATAAACTGACACATTGAATTTAACTATTTATGTAACAATGGCTTTAAGAAAGATTTAGAAAGAAATTTGTTCTGCTTGTGTTGCATTAATGAGACCCACAAAGGGTTTGCATACCATATATGAAAAGGACATACTGTGTTGGCATTGTTTAAAATTGTCACAGGTCAAATTTTACTCAAATTGTTAACTCTTTCTGGTACTAAAGTCTGGAGCTAGACTCACTGCAGAACGTTGATTGGTTGACAGAGAATCGTCACTAGCGCCTGCTACAAGGGAAATGACAACACAAGAGGCGCCATTTTTTAATAAAGTTGAAACACAATACCGTTTCTTCTTGTGACAAACAGCCACATGCCGGAAAACTAGAACAAGATATGTAGTATGTCCTCCATTGTTGTTTACTGTGTTGCTTTCTTCTTTGCATAAGAATGACATCAATCGCTAATTTCTGGCATACACCATGTCTATCAAGTAAGGGTTCTGTTGGTGGTGGAAACGCAAGCTGGATCAGAGTTTACCATCCCGAATCATACTGAACTGTACTGTCCTGTCCTGTACTGCTCAGTGAAAATGAGGCTTTAGTGGAAGCAGTGCCACTGCTCTCAAATGTTAGTCTGGAGCTCTGGATGCATCAACGCAATATAATGTGGGTAAGTTTCATAAAAAAAAAGCAACATTATGAGCAAAAAAGCTGATAAAAACACGTTTTTGTCAAAGACCACGTCTGGATTGGATTCACAACGATGATCAAAACATAGATGGAGTAGATCAAGTCCATCAACACCCCAAAAGCTTCACAGTCCAACAGCTCATCCTGGGCAATTTCATTCGGTAACATTAGGCAGTTTGATTTATATGCTGTTTAATGTTGATGATCACGTTATTTTACATATGCATCTGCTTACATATGCCATCACTTGTTTTTGTTTCTTCTTTACCTGTGTTTTGATCAGAATATTTAGTACTCTTATATAAGAGTGAAAGCAGGAAAATTCCGTCAATGGTGGGGAAATAGTTGAAGTATTAAAGCTATGAACTACTTTAGTATTGGGAGATACTACCATGAGCAGAACAAATTTTGGTGTAAATTGTTCGCAAAACCATTTTTACGTTAATTGACGCACGATTTATGCAGACATTTGTTCTGCTTTTAATGACGATGAAAGGCTGTGGCTTCATGCTAGTTTGTATATTTGATATGTAAAATTTAAAGTATGTTTTAAATAAGAACACTAGTACTGGTACTTACTACCATAAACAGATTTGTTTGCATTCTTATATAAATCACCATTCACACAGAATTTTTTTCTGCTTGACCTCCAATAATGAGCTCCAAATATATGACAATTTTCTCATGTCTATGACAATTATAAGGACATACAGTGTTGTTAGTTGCTAATTGTTAGTGTCACTAGTTGTTAAAGAATGCTTTAAATCTATATCGTAGTAGTCCACCACCTGGACACCTTTGAGGTCTTGTTTTCAATGTACTATGATTTGGGACTCATATCCTAATCTAATCCCTACTTTAGAATGCATACAGGATTCAGCATGGGTCTGGTGAAGCATTATATAAGATTTTACCAACGGCTGATGCTAACATGCAAAACAAGAATGCAATCAATTTACCATCTACTGTACAATGACAAGGACAATCTACAATATTCACAAAGGAAACCAACAGCCCAGACATGAATGACACTCAGACTAAAAATTGGACTATAAACGGTTCATTCAGCTCTGTTACCACAACAAATCTAAAATTACTGGAGACAAACTCCAACTGAGCGTGCATGTGCTTACTGGTGAACTTCAAAACAAAAAACATCCAAAAATAAAGTCTGTATATAATCCATACAACACCGAAATTTGAACCAGACTGACTGTCTTGGAAATAGTTTAAAAGGATGGACGGCATTGAGCTTTGTTATTTATTACTTTGTTACTCCCCAAAAAAATCAGTGGACATACGCTGAACTCTGACATCATCTGTGCTAATTGACATGGGAATCTTGTCTGTGTACAATTTAAGGGGATTACAATGTTTGGTTGTTGGTGCAACATTACAATCTGCGGGCCTGATAACAACTACCGATTCCCCTGAAAGCATCCAACTGCATTCAGAGCAATCCATCAGTCTAATTGCTGTACTTTTCATTGATGAAAAAAGGTATACAAATGATCAGTGGCTTTGGTCTAAAAGCTCATGCAGCGTCCCGCTAACGTTGAGCCAAGAAATCAGCTACAAATGACCCCAAACTAGTGATGAAATCTCACCAAAAACACTTTCTTTACTCCTGCTTATGTGTTCGTCACAATTACTCAAGTAGTCCTCAGGGCAGAATTAAAGTTTATTGGCCAATGCTAATTTATTATTATGTATTGCCCCAATTTTTTCCATAAATAACATGAGACAAAAAGCAGACTGCTCTTTTTTGAAAGCCATAGAGTTCATTACAGAACTCAAAGAGAAAAATAAATAATCCTAGTTAAAAAACAAATACAAATCTGCACACTCAAGCCAAATGAGTTGGAAGTAGCATGTTAACCTTTGGAGGGGATGGCCTATAACAGTTTATAAAAGCAGTTTGCACAACACAGCCTCTGCATGTCACACACCTCATTTATTTTGGTGGTACCTAAACGTCTAGTGGATTATCTTAATTAAATGTTCCAACATTATGTGGATGGGCTATCAGCCATTTGCTTGACACAAAAATTTGCATGGAAACTTGGTTTTGCCTTAAGCCTAACTGCAGTTATAGGTATGCTGATGGAATTCTCACTCCCACAAGACACGTCATGCCAAGTTAAACATTGGTTCATGTGTCTTGATTGATCGCGATGCATTTGAATGTTTTAAAGGATTAGTTCACTTTCAAATAAAAGTTACCCCAAGCTTTACTCACACTCAAGCCATCTTAGGTGTATATGACTTTATTTTTTCACATGAACACAATCAGAGTTATATCCTGACACATCTAAGCTTTATAATGGCAGTGAATGGGACCAACGAGTATAAAGCTCAAGAAAGTGCATCCATCCAAAGCAAAACATACTCCACATGGCCCCCATAGCGTAAGCAAAGCGCTTATGCTATGTCCTACGCCTTCCGTATTCAACTTACGAAAAAAGCTTAACTGATGCAACGTCAGTTACGCTTTCTTCCTAAGTTGAATATCGAAGGTGGTCTGGCGGAAGCTACATATTTTACTTTATAACTTGTTAAATATGGATATTTTTCTTACACAAATGCATCGCTTTGCTTCAGAAGGCCTTTATTAATTGGATTAGAGAGCAAGAATAAATGCCAATATTTCTGCTCATAAAAGAAATTTCATTCTGTTCATCACAAAACTACAGAATTCTATGGCTTCAAAAGACTTGGAATACAGCACATGAGTTATATGGACTATTTTTATTCTACATTTACGTTGATTTTTGTGGAGCTAAACAGTGTGTTCATTGTATTTTCAATGTATGGAAAAGAGCAGCTTGAACAATCTACAAAAAAATCTCTTTCTGTGTTCTACGAAAGGAAAAAAAAAAAATTGTGTTGCTTGCTCATCTGACAGTTGATGTCATAATGCCAGGGTGTTGCTATGTGTTTGCTAAAGTTTTCTGGGTGGTTAGTGCATTGAAGCGATGCATTTTTGTAAGAAAAATATCCATACTTAAAACTTTATAAACTAAAATAACTAGCTTCCGGCAGATGGCCAACACAAATTGACGTGCGCCAAAAGAGTAACTTCTGATGTGACGTATGATGTAGGATGTAGAAGTAGCGTAAGCTTAGACGCCTCTTGTGATTCAAACAAATAGGGCTGTTCGGTCTTTTTAGTGAGGCAAAGTAGTTTAATTCCAATTAAACTTTTATCTGACTCCATTTTATTATGACCTCAAATTTAGGGTTGAATGTCAATTTATTATTGACTATTTATATGATAATTTATCTAGACATTTGATTATTCTATTTAACTCTTTACTCTTATTGTACTCGTTCATTCAGATTCCCATAATGCTTTGAGTCTCGCACCGGCATACAATCTCATACTCACAATCTCGTCAGTCTTGGTCATTAGACAGAGGCAATGACTAATATTCTAGAGGCCGTACCCACTTTGCTCATTCTTTATTTAGTCCCTTACAGATATGAACACACTGAATTAAGGTAAGATTACTTTTAACCAGAGGCCATGACCATTACCATAAAATCAGGCTGACCAATTTAGCTTCCTCTAATGGTAACTTTACATAATCACACAGTGGTTTACCCACAGACACTTAGTTAGAATAATCTTACCATAATCAGAGGTTGAGGCCCACCCTGTTTAGATTGGTCTAGCAACACTCTGTTGCTCTAAAAGGAAAAACCCATTATTAGCCTACACAGTCTAAGTATACATAACTAATGCCAATGTGTTAGTCGGAACTCTAAAATATCAGTTGGTGTGCCCCACTGCTCCACCTAAACTGTACTTTAGTCCGTTACTAACCTGAGCGTAGATTTGTGGGGTTATGGACTTAATGTAATCTACTAGAGTCAATAATTTCAGAGTAAAGTCAATAAAGTCAGAATAAAATCAAATGTAACAATTTATTAGTCAGGTAAATGTATCATGCCAATTACATAATCAATTCAAAGATGATCAATACAAAACATCAAATGCTCAGAAATAGAGTAAAAGATGAATACCTGACATTAGAAAAAGGACACTCAGCAATGTGGGCAGATCTGATTACAGAATCGCGCCCTGAGCCTCCTGCAGCATCTCTTTAAATACCAAGACAGAAACTTCTTTCAAATGGAAACATGAGTTCACAATGGGAATTTGCATTAATCAATTCGGTCCTAGACTGAGTAGTTTACACCTTTTGGGGACAAAATTCCATTTGCATGAAAGACCCTGTGAAGGTGGACACACCCATTACAGAGAGCAAAATATCTCTAAAATCTTAAAACCTTTATTACCTTCTGGTTTACTTCTGTGGGACTGAGACCTTTGTACCAGTCGCACTGAGACATTTCAAATGATACCAAACATGTATAATGTTGTATGATAACTGTTTACATTAAACCATATAGATTTTGGTTGAATTTCAGGTCATCTCTGCATGTAGAGAGAAGAGATGGGGGAAGAGGGGGTGAAGGAAAGGAAATGTAGATTAAGGCAATGCTGAGGTGTGATTGACTCGGTGTGATTGCGTCTCGGATGGGGATGCTAATTTAGCAAGAGAGAGTTCAAATGTTAATTTTCTTTGTTTTCTCAAACAGTAGCCCTCTCTTGGTCTAGACAGTCCAGGATCAGTCTTACATAAGTGAACTATCCATTTAAATATACATTTATGGGGTTTGTGTCACAATTTATCGTCCACTTGGAATGAGTTACTGACCCAAGTTAAATTAACTAAAACAATATTCCTGCTAGATATGGCTTGTGGTTCCTCCTTAAATATATATGGTAAAGGGAGTTGTTGCACATTTTATCATCTACTGGGGAAATATCACAAGACCCATCACTCCTAATACAGGCCACATGGTTTGAGGTATCATTCACGCCCATTCATGCCCAAGTTACCCATTACTACGAGTTATTTGAGTATACTATTTCAGTCTTTTTACTTTCTAAATTTCATGTTAAATTCAATGTTACTTGCTGTTTCTATGTAATTATTTGTGCAATTTAGCAATTTCTGAGTGAAAGCAGAAATTGCTGCAAAAGAAAAAACTTCTTAGTTGTTGCTGAGAATTCTGGGAGTTTGAAGGTCTGATTCCAGTGTTACATCATTGTGTGTTTGTGTGTGTGTGTGTGTGTGTGTGAGAGAGAGAGAGAGTTTAAAGGGGCAGCAGTGAAAACAAAAAGGAAACAAGCAAAATCTGAGAGGGCAGATGACACGCTGTGATGAGTTCAGTCCAGAGCCGTTATTAGAGTAATGAGAACTACACAGGGGAAATATTGGCGCAGACCCAGACAGCTGAATGAGAGAGAGAAAGAGAGAGAGAGAGAGAGAGAGAAAGCTGAGGTGAGAGGTTACATAAGGAAACAAGACTGTCTGGACACAGATTTCCTTCCATACACTATTTAAAGGGCCATCTGGTGGCCACAATCTCAATCTCCTCTTCATATCTGCTCTTCATTCTCTACCCTCATTCTTTCTTTCCTCATTTGTTCCTAAAGTATATTATCTCTAAACACTCTTTACATGTAGTAGCAATCCAAATCATCAAATAATACTTGCAATCTCCCAGCACCACTACACCCATCCCTGTTAAAACACGGCATACTCCTCAACCACATTTATTCAGTGATTAACTTCAGCCTCTGATGTGACACTTCCAACTTTTATGCCATGAGATATTATTATAGGATGTGCTCCAAGACTCTTCTCCAGGTGGCTTTGTTTAGTAATGCCTATTTTTTTCTGTCTTTTATTCTTGGCCTTTTTAGTCATTTTACATGGCTCAGAGAATTTGTTTATATAAATCTGTTTACGTATGCATAACCACTGTTGACAAGACACACATGGTGTCCTAAATACATGTCTTTAATGGGATTTATACTAATATGATGAATGTGTAATTGCAAGCAAAAATGACTTACATACATACATAAACAAGTTTAAAATACTCTACAAGTTGGGGTGACTTTAAACATGGAAAAACATACAGACAGTGTGCTGTGAGAATTGGTGGTTTTGATGCTAGAAATGTAATACTCATATAAAGTTCAGCAATTAACTGCCTTCTATTTATGCAATTATGGATTACATCAAGACATGTAATTATACACTTCTGTACAACTTCTGCAGCCACAAAATTCATGTATGTTCTGCAGGAGGTTTCGATATGTTTCATCTGGTTTGATTTAAAAAAAAAAAAACATACTCACTGCCTGAGAAAATATACTACTATAACAGTTACTATGATAAATGTAATAGAAATGTTCACCCCTTCCTTTTTAAAGCTGGGTATCAATTTATAAAACCTCTTAAATATTACATCAATATTCCACATAATTCAGTAACAGAGATGCCTAGATATACACACACATCCTCTTAGAGAAAAATCAGCTAGCTTCTGGTAAACAGAAACTATATCACTGATAAAAAAAATAAATAAAAAAAAACAGCGTGGGCATGGTTGTAACCTAGCACTGCCAACTGTTTACTTTCCTGGAATATCCATACTAGCTTTCAATGACAGGACTGAGCACGCATTAATGGAAAGTGCCACAGGGGAGAGCAGAGGAAAAGATGGGAGGGGAGGACGCAGAGGAAAAGATGGGAGGGGAGGACGCAGGTTGCCAGTGAAGAATATCTGAGATTCCAGTACCTGACCTGACCTCTGTGAGTGACCTCCCAACGTGACTTACCTGGGAGGCTTCCTTTATGAGCAACCAGGGGACAGTAAATCTATGAATAAAAGCTTAAAACTGGCTCAGTGTCATGTACAGGAATTCTGGTCTCTGACAACTTTACAGCTGCACAGCTGAGGTGTGTATAGTGTAATGAGCTGCAGAAATTATGGGAGCATGCCAGCATCATGATATAGATCCTGAATAAAACTCTTCAATGCATACATTAAACATACATTGGCATGACTATGACTATATATATATATATATACTCTCAGTATAATATAATAAAGAAATAACATTAAAAATAAATTAAAACATTTTACCTAAATATGACAGTTTGAAATAAATCAATACATCATTTGCCATTTCAAATTCTCTAGTTGATTAAAAAAAAAAAAAAAAAAAAAACTTGCAAGGTTTGATACATAAAAAATAAATAAAAAAGCAAGAAATGTCAATACTTTTATGAAGTACCAACTAAGTCAAACAATACTCTGCTAGTGGTATCATCCCATTATCACACTTGTACACTATGCAAACTTAAAGAAACTTCAAACTTGTTCAAACTTGCATATGTAACAGTACATACACATTTAATATTGCACTTCTCTCTGACAGTAAATGTCAGCCCTTTAATGATGTATGCATGGATAAAAGTGCTAACATAGTTACAAGTGTACAGACAACATCTTCAGACACAACTGTAAGCTGTCTGTGTAAATTGTGATTAAGTACAACAGCCATGTCCATAATAATTCATGCACAGAAGCATCAAGTGGATAGATTGGACCCTCACCTTGCAAGCAGCGCTGAAACTCCCAGCAGCTCAGTGTGTGTGTGTGTTCTTGTCCTGCTCCTCTCACTCTTACAAACTGACGCCTCTCATCCACAACTCAACGCATGGCTCTTATTACACTCATATGCAAGGAGAGGGCGAAAGAGAGAAGAGAAAGAACTAGTGAAGAGAGAGAGAACTTAGCCCAGCCCAGAAAGATAAGTGAAGCTGGCAAGACTGTCCGGAGCTTTTTAGGGTTACTCATTTCTACCTTCATTTCAGACTGTCTGCTGACAATTCCATTAATGATTCTTCCCTCCAGTCCAAAGCCTCAAAACATCTAGTGCTTCCACCTCTCAATCTATCAGTTCTCTGGAGCAGCTTTCCTCTGCAAAGTCCTTCTGTGTCTAGCCTTCACTCTCCACTCCTGTACACACGTTCTCTCTCTCAGCAGCTGGAAAAGGGAAACACACCTGCCCGACTCTTATTAAAGGAGGTGTTGACTCCCTATGAGGAGAACTTGCTGAAATCCTCTTCCTTTTTTCCTTTTCTTTTCACGAAAACTGATGACAGATTCTCATTAGCTTGTCCTAGGGAAAATTGTTCTCTCTGTATCACTGTTGTTCATCTTCCTTTCCTTACTTTAGTTTCTTTTTGGATTTTTATCACATTTAATTTAGACACAGATTGGGACACAAAGAAAACCGGATTTGAGGACCGTGCCTAAATGATTATATTCCTACAGATAAGCATTACATTACCTGACAGATATTAAGAACCTTGAAATCATTTTAACTGATGTATCCAAAATTAGCACTTTTGCACTTTTTCAACAAATCCTCATCCATTTCATCCAGCTAAAACGTTACCTTGGTGGCATATTTCCGTAAGCACAATTTGCAACAATGCTTATTACACCACAATAATCAAATCTTTATGTCAGCAAGTCATAAAATCAAGCATATGATCAACAAATACAAAACTAAAGAGGGTCAAGAACTGAACCCTGGGGGACACCTTGATTTGAGGAATAGTTGATTTGTAATTCTGAATAGGGATTAACATTTCCTGCCTATTAGCTAAGATGTAAACCAGCAGAGAGCTGTACCAGTGTTTCCAATAAAAAAATATAGCAGCCCTATACTACTAGGGGTAACGGAATACACAGAATCTGCTATTGAGCCATCTCAGTATATTGTGCATTTGTCTAGAAATAGGAGGAAGTGTATATATGAAGCAAAAACTCTTTCCAGTATTGGTCTATAATTACAGAAATTTAATGGGTCTAAGCCAGATTTCTTGAGAAATACTACTGAAAAATATAATAGACAACACTTACTACATAGAAACACTGGGGAAGAGATCTAATGTGAACGAACTTTGGGAAAGTTGGATATAATTAATTGTAAAACTCTGAGGAAAGGGGTGTTCAGACTTTTCAGAGGCGGAGATAGCATGAAGAGGGGTCTGGGTGAGCCTAAGGACAGTATGAAGCAAAAACTCTTTCCAGGGGGTATGGCCAGGAAGGAGAGATTAAATATTGGTCTATAATTACAGAACTTGAATGGGTCTAAGCCAGATTTCTTTAGAAATACAGCATTTTTTTTTTTTAATTCTACTTAAAGTGTAAAAAAAGCAAGACGGTTTATCAAGTAAAAACTAACAGACACTTACTAGACACAAACAGAGCAGTTCGGGAAAAGATCTAATGTGAATGAACATTGGAGTAAAGTTAAAAACAATTAATTTTATCTGTAAAATTCTGAGGAAAGGAGTGTTTGAACTTTTAAGAGAGAGAAAGCAAAAACAGGGTTCAGGGAGAGCCTATGGACAGTAAGGTAGCTGTAGGAGATGTTTAATGACAGAAGGTTATCATGACTCATGATATTTCCATCCAGAGTAGAGAATGAGAATTATTAGCTGGAGTTATTGCAATATGATTTTAGAGAATCAAAACTTACTGAGCAACTGTGTTGAATAGATAGTGAGCAGATAAGGTGAGCAGGATCTTTTGGCAATATGTAAAATCCAAGTCTGGCTAATGATTAGTTCCAGAAAATGCAATTAGTGGAAGGTACACAGACAAATTCAAAAACAAAACAGTATGCAAACCAACAGCACCAGTGAGAAGCAGCAGCTGCCACTTCGGGATGCTCACATAAATGGGTGTTTCTTCAACTATCTTCAATGGGCTCTTTTGGTCTTGTAGATGTGAATACACTTTTTAGTCATTTAATTTGTCAACTCACAGCTATTTTTACAGCTATTTTCGACTCTACTACTACTATAATAGTTTAAATAATAATTTATATATTTATTATGGATAGATCACCTTTTTAATTAAACAGGACAGTTGGAGAGTAGACTAGAAACAAAGTGGTGAGAGAGAGAGAGAGAGAGAGAGAGGGGTGGGATCAGATAGGACCATGAAGCTCAACCACACCATGTGTAGGAGTGTGGCCCATGAGGCTACTACTCAAGACACTTACTTGTAACTTGAGGGTTAACCCTAACTTCATGGGAACAATAAGTGTGTTGTAAGTTGATTGAAAGTTGGATAAAAGTGTAAGCTAAACTAGGACTGGATGGGCTTATGCATTGGGGAGCAGGTCCAGAGGAGCAAGGCCAGCCGGTCATCATCCAGAGGTACACTCAGCTTCCTGGAACATGCATGTGTGATCCAGGTTAAGCAAGTGAGAGATGCAGTGGTGGGCTCATGGCAGCAGTGACTTGGTGTGCAATAAGCTCCATATGTGCCTAAGCACTCGCTGCCAAAAGAGCTGTTTTCTCTTGGTCACATGCTCCTGCTGGGATCTTGGACAAGGGCCGATGATAAGAGGGATGGGACTACAATAATTGAAGTGTACACAGTCCCTTCATCAGACAATGTAGTGTTTAAAAGTGTTCATTTTTAGAAAAATATTTTGATTATCACATCCATCAGTAATGCACAAAGCATTAAAAATAAGTGTTTATAGACACTTTGAGTGATCTGAAGGTCTGGTAATCAAAAAATAAACACATTATTGCCACATAGATAAATATGCTTTTCGGAAACGCTAACTTGAATAAAAAGTTTCTTGCATTTAACTCAAGTTGAACTTGTTTCAGGAACAGGGGGTCTGTTTTCGATCTCAATTTCAATCTCTCTCTTTTTTTTTCCAAGTTAAATGCTCGATTTTTATCCAGTGTTTTTCTTATTTCATTCTTTCCAATGTTTTGAACTTTGTGGAGTGCTAAAACATAAATGGATGAGATACTGTCAAATGGAAGGCACATGGCGTAGTTCTGGAAAACAAATTAATTATTGTTTTACAAATCTGAAGCCAGGTTGGTAAAACTCAATCATATGCAATTCTGCTTGGCTGCCCATAACAGATTTCTTGTTTAAATCCGTATAATCCAGTTTTAACATCCATTACAAAGACAGCTTTTATCAGTCGGTTCTCTCGCGGTTCTCATTTCCACTCGCTATCTTGACTATTTTTGCTGGAATTAAAGTAGCAGTGATTGTTCAAGAAACAAAGCCATGACATAAACTAAAGCAGAACTTGCAATGGTTTTGGCTGTGAGACGGGCTTCATGATCACATAGTCATAGAATGTTAATAACAGGAATCGAGAATATTTTTTACTGTTTCATTGTATAATGGTCTTTTAAAAAAGTCCTCAATCACAATTAAACTTTATTTTACGCAAGAGAGTATGAAATTTTAGTTGAACTTCCAAATGAATTTCAAATTCATGAAATATAATATTAAAGGTAACTTTTGTAACTTTTACTCACTTATTTCCAGTTTTAAAGGGTTAGATCACCCAAAAATGAAAATTCTGTTATCAATTACTCACCTTCATGTCATTCCAAACTCATAATACTTTCGTTAATCTTCGGAACACAAATGAAGATATTTTTGATGAAATCTGAGAACTTTCTGTCCCTCCATAGATAGTCTACACAACTACCACTTTGATGCTTCAAAAAGTTCATAGAGAGATCGTAAAACTAAGCTATATGAATTGAGTGGTTTAGTCCAAATTTTCTGAAGAGACTCCATTGCTTTATATGATTAACCGATTGAATTTAGGCTTTTATTCAAGTATAACATTCATCACGCACACATCAGTTGTGGTAAACATGCATGTTTGCTTGACATGTGCGAGAACCAATGAGGTTCATTCTCTTGTGTTACGCAGCATGTTTGAGCTTCTAGAAGAGGTTTGTTCTCATGGGTCAAGCAGGTTTGGTTGATCGCTGATCAATGTTCATATGTGAATAAAAGTATAAATTAAATCAGGTTTATCATATAAAGTGATCGAGTCTCTTCAGAAAATCTGGACTAAACCGCTCAATTCAATTATTTTTACAATCTCTTTATGAACTTTTTGAAGCGTCAAACTGTCAGTTTCGTAGCTGTCTATGGTGGGAAAGAAAGCTCTCAGATTTCATCAAAAAGATCTTCCATTGTGTTCTGAAGATGAATGAGAGAATTACGGAATTGGAATGACATGAGGGTGAGTAATTAATGACAGAATTTTCATTTTTGGGTGAACTAACCCTTTAATGTAAATGGACAAATATAATCAGGAGTATAACAGAAAATAACTTTACACAGAAATGGTCAGCAAATAATCTTTTCAGAGTAAAATCACGTTTTCACACATACCGTTTATGTGGCTATATTATTGAAAAAATTACTCCAACTCTAGACCCTCAGCTGTGTGTAGCGTCTGGACCAATCAGACACACAATTATTCATTATATTTAATGAATTATCCAGAAACTCTCTCTATCAAAGTTCTGTGAAACCATCCCCCTAAAACTGCAACTAGCATCTCAAATGTAGCTAACACACACGCAGAACTAGGTGTCCTGTTACAGGACACAGGAAAACTGATAAGAACTTTTTACAATCAGAAAGAATTTTGCAGAGACTAGTGACTCTGACTTCATTCTTTCTGAGAAGGACAAATAAACCCTCTTAATCCTATATATTCTATATATAACCACTTGAGAAATGTATAAACGTATCCAATTTTCCCATCTCATGACTTTCCTTTTATAGGGTTTATTCCATGCATTAATTCTCTCTTTTGAACTATTTTGTTATTAATGTTTCAGAGTTGAAAATTTATGGTTAACTAAAATCACATGGGTAGCATGTTTGGTATCTACGGACTCCAACTTTCGTTTTCAATTTGGTAATTCATGTTACATGTTACTAACTCTGTGACACATTAGTATTATAAGAATCTAGAAGGTTCTTCTTTCAAACATCCAATCCAATGCTAATATCTTGCTACAGGACAAAGACTTGTAAAAGTTTCCCTCCGAGGGGAAAACTCCTTATTGGTTCAGTCACCCCAAGAGGGTGTGACATCTTCACCCTTTAAAATCACTGATCACAAGATCAAACTCTCTCTTCTTCTCTTTTACTGAGAAATGATGATGTGAAGATGATGCTAAGAAGCTAGAAGCTTCTAAGGGACCCCAAGCTTGTGCCAGGCTTTGGCCTAGTCCTTCCATTCACCAAAGATCCTCTGAATCCAACTGGTTCTCTTTCATCATGACAATATCACCAAAGATTCAACGGGAGCCTCCACAAATTGCATCAGGACAGTTTAATTCAAATGGGCGAGACATGCAAGTATCAAACTTAGTCTCATTATTCGATACATTAAGTATCCTTACCCCTTTTAAAGAAGGGCATGTTAGAACTAAACTGATGGTTTGCTCAAGGCTGTTGATATGCTGAATTTCAAACAATGCTGTAACTTCTTGCTTTCCTGTATTCTGCTTCAGCTCTCTCTTTATCTTGGTAAACTGTATGCATGTATGTGTGTGAATGTTAGAGTAGTTAAGTGTTTAGTCTAGTTAATAAAGTCTTGTCCATGTCACACATAAAGTTGTCCGTGTTTCATGCCCATACTGGAGTCCCTATTCATGCAGATCCTGACTACATGCTCTGAGTAGTACTGTACATAAGATTGTTATTTCCCATAACCTGGAAATTAACATTTCTTAGAATTAATAAACAATTAACACTGCGTGTTCATTGGACAACAGGTTAATTGATTGTAACATTAATTTTATTACATTAATTTTATTAACTGATCCAAATATTTATAATTAATTATAACTAGTTATGATTAATTATTCATATTTCTTTTGAGCTAATTTGCTACATGTGCTTCCTTCCTGCAAACCTGAGGTGCTCATGCATAGCTTGAGACTACAGACTGACTGGATATAGTTGGATATAGTGTGATTAAATCTTTAGCAGGTGTATATGCAGATGTTGCCCAACAATCTGAACTCAAGCAATAGTGTTACGGAAAAAGATTCTCTGCTCAGATGCATAAGGAACATGTGACAGATGAAGTCACCATCATTCAAAGCTGTCACTTATGGGAATGGACGTGATATGATATGATGTGGAAAGATGGTCTTCTTTGGCCCTCAAATCCAGACTTAATGCTTGAACACCTCAAACTGTCTCAGGAGGTGGTTTAAGATGCATAAAACACATGACTTGGCCAAATGTAAATGCAACGCTACTCCTCCCAAGTGGAACTATGTCAGCATACAGAAGTTTACGAGCCCTACAGAAATGAGCAAGCTACCACGGATGATACACATGGATAGAAAAACCTCAAAAGCCAAACACTAATTACCATATGGGATGGAGAGATATACACAGAGAGTGACAGAACATAAAAGACATAAAAGAACAGAGACAGACAGAAAGGGGCATTTTCTCAGAGGAGGCAAGGGAGGCAGTGCCTCCTCAAAAAATTGGATGAGAAAAGCCCATATTACAAAAATGAAACAACGGAAATTTGACAAAATGTAGAGTATAAATCACAGGTTTTTCTAAAGTAACAATGTCCAACAGCGACACCAGCAGGTAAAGTTAAAGAGGGAGGCCATGTCTCTCTTGCCTCCCTTGAGCCCATTGAGTTTTAACAGACCCCCTAAAGAATGCGCTGGGTTTGTGGGGGGTAATTGAGAATGAATGGGTGAAAGTCACGTGACAGGAGGCAATGCCTCCATTGCACTATGATTGGTTTGTGCGATAAATCCCGCCTCTTCATGTGCGTACCTCATTCGTGAATCAGTCTGAATGAACAAAATGATTGCGTTAATGTGAAGACTAATTAAAAAGTAAGGAAACAACTTCGATATCACCGCTTTTTTGTCACGTCAAACTCAAACTTGAAATGGCCTGAAAACATGATGACTGTGGGGGTTTTAGTGAACAACCAGACAGGCAAACAGATTTATAACACAGTTTATACCTAATATGGGGTAAGTTGTTGGACCACTTTTGTTTGACATACTATGTACTATCTAGTATTGAGCAAAAACAAAAATGGCAGTTTACCCTCCTCTTCCCTATTTTATGGAAGCAGTTGCTCATTTCAGTAGCGGCGTTATAGTTATAACCAATTCATGATGCGATTGCTGTGGTTGGTAATCAAAGCCGAGATGGTCGTTATTGTTTATTAAGGCCTTTGACTTATGGACTGTGGCTTCATATGGTGGGTTCCTGCACAGTTCAGCTCTCACAATCAGTCTTGTGCCCCCGGTACTCGACATCATCACAGATCCTAATTAAAAGCAGACAGAGGGCTGCATTGTCTGCTGTAGAAAACAGTGGCTCTAGCACAAGACGTGAAGAGCGCGGTGGGACCTTTATACTGTTTATTGCCCTTTATAGAGCTAAATATCTGGATTTATTCTCTCTTGCACACTGTTCTCTCTCTCTTTCCTGAAGAAGCATGTGCTGTCCATGTGCGTGCACACACACACACACACACACACTATACAGTCTGCTGTGCATTAGATAGGCAGATGGGACTGTTAGTCAGCCAGGTGGGTATTAAAGGTGTTTGTCGGTATGTCAGAGTGCATCAAAGCTCTGCACATTCCAGCAGTGCACATTAAACGTAGACAGAGCTTATCTTCACTTAGACTGGAATAGAAAAGGGCTAGGAATCCATCAGTTCAAAGAAAAATTTGATGCAAACATTTGGGGTTTTGGCAACACTGAAAACATAATGAAAAGTAAAAGTTTAATGTTTAAAGAGATCGTATTATGAGAAATCAAATAATTTGAAATAAAATGTATTAATGTCCTATGAAAACGTACTGTAACTTTCAGAACTCAAAGCTTCCTTCCTGGTGATAAACAACCTGCAATTGTGAAAGGAAAAAAAAAAGAGAGAGAAAAAATATATTTTTCTCCAATCTTCCTAACATAATTAACTATTAAAACATTTAATATTTAAATATTGTGTTTAATCTCAATCTTGTTTTGTTTTTTAATGCATACTGTTTTATTTTACAAAGAGAAAGTCAAATAAATGCTATATATACAGTGCCTTGCTGAAGTATTCATACCCCTTCATTTTTTTTCCACATTTTGTTATGTTGCAGACTTGTGCTAAACTGTTTTAAATGACTTTTTTCACATAAATCTACACTCCATACAGCATACTGACAAAGCAATGAAGCATTCCAATTTTGCTTGTAGATGTTACTACACTTTGAGTGGAGTTAACCTGTGGCACATTCAATTTAATGGGCATGATTTGGAAAAGCATATCAGAGCAAAAACCAGGTCATGAGGTCAAAAGAACTCCCTGTAGAGACACAGGATTGTGTCGAGATGGAGATCTGGGGAAGACTACAAAAAAAAAAAAAAAAAAAATCAGCTCCATTGAAGGTTTATTTCATAATCCATAATGGAATTAGTTTAGAACGACCAGGACTCTTCCTAGAGCTAGCCTCCTGGCAAAACCTAGCAATCGATGGAGAAGGAATGCAAAAGCAAAAGCATTGCAATGTCATTTTTGCATTGTCAATGCAAAAGCATTGACATTTCGATTGCTCGATTTCGACTGCTCGATTTCGACTGCTCGATTTCGACTGCTCGATTTCGACTGCTCGATTGCTCCTGTCTGCTCCTGTCTGCCTCACTGCTCAGAGTGGTTTGCGTCTGTAACTCCGTATAGCTTTGTTTTGAATCTCTTATTTTTGTTCATTGTTGCTTATATTATCATTACCTTATATAATATTGCCTACCACATTAATATGACGTCGCTAGCTTGTAATCTTTGAATCTAAATCGCTGTTACAACGCGTTTGCATCTCGCTAGCTTGTTAACTTGTCATCAGTCTCTCGCGCGCTCCTTTTTCAACGCGTTCATCAAACAGCTGTGGTAACTCGGATCAGTCTACAAACACGGTGAGTCATGTCCTCCTCTCCTCGTATTGTGTCAGTATAGCTCTCTCTGTCAGTGATGAGGGATTTACATGTCATAAATGTAGGGAATTAGTCAGGCTGACAGAGAGAATCTCAGAATTAGAGACACGCATCCAAGCGTTAATCGAGGATAGTAAGAATGCAAGGGCTTCAGATACTGTTTTGGATGCGACTAGCTTAGTGAACTCTGTACATTGTTCGGTTCCGGCCGTAGAGCCCGCGCAGCAGGGCACTTGGGTAACGGTGAGGTGGCCTAGCCGCGGAAAACGCCACTCTTCCGTTCCAATAAGAACATCAAACAGGTTCTCCCCACTCAGTGTCGCACCCACTGAGAATCCTGTTGAAAGTGCCCTAGTTACTGGCGATTCTATTACACGGAACGTGAAAATAGAGACACCAGCCACCATAGTCACATGTTTGCCGGGAGCCAGAGCACCTGACATCAAAGCAAATTTAAAAATGCTGGCTAATGCTAATCGTAAATACTCTAAAATTATTATTCACGTCGGCACTAATGATGTTCGACTTCGGCAGTCGGAGATCACTAAAATTAACATTAAAGAGGTGTGTGAACTTGCAAGTACAATGTCAGAAGAAGTAATTTGCTCTGGCCCTCTTCCTGTTCGTCGGAGTGATGAGATAGCAGATTATCATCACTCAATGGCTGGCTGTCTAAGTGGTGTCCGCAGAATAATATAGGTTTCATAGACAATTGGAAATGTTTTTGGGGCAGACCTGACCTGTTGAAAAGAGATGGTATTCATCCCTCCCAGGATGGTGCTGCTCTTCTGTCTAGTAATATGGCACATAGTCTAACTAAAACATGACAAACTGGGGTCCAGGTCAGGAAGCAGACAGACTGGCTAAACCGACCGTCTGCTAGCTGCCTCACATTGCAGAAGTCAGATAATTCCCAACACATAGAAACTCTTACACCTAGATATTATCACATAGAGACTGTGTCTGTACCCCGAATTAGTAAAAACAAAAAACTTCCAAACCCATTTAATGGTAAAAATTTAATTGATGTTCAACAAATAAAAAATAGAGATAATAATGATAAACAAATGATAAAGCTTGGGTTGTTAAATATTAGATCCCTTTCTTCAAAAGCACTTATTGTAAATGATATTATCACAGACAATAATCTAGATGTGCTGTGTTTGACAGAAACTTGGCTAAAACCAGACGATTACATTACTTTAAATGAGTCTAGCCCTCAAGGTTATGATTATCAACACAATCCTCGTCAGAAAGGCAAAGGGGGAGGTGTTGCTGTAATTTATAGTAATATTTACAGTATTAGTCAAAAGTCTTCCAAATATAATTCCTTTGAAGTGATGGTGCTTTACGTAACATTATGTAAGTTGACATTTGTGCTGGCTACTGTATACAGGCCACCAGGGCACCATACTGACTTTATCAAAGAATTTGCTGCTTTTCTTTCAGAGTTAGTACTAACTGCAGATAAAGTCCTTGTTGTTGGTGATTTTAATATCCATGTAGATAATAAAAAAGACTCATTGGGATTGGCATTTACAGACATTCTAAACTCTATTGGTGTTAGACAACACGTGTCAGGACCCACTCATTGTCGTAATCATACTTTAGATCTAATATTGTCACATGGAATCGATATTGATGCCGTTGAAATTCTGCAGCAGAGTGACGACATCTCAGATCATTATTTAGTCTCGTGTATACTACATTTAGTCAAGGCAGCTAAACTGCCTCCCTGCCATAAATATGGTAGAACCATCACTTCTACCACTAAAGATCGCTTTCTAAATAATCTTCCTGATCAGTTTCATCGCCTTAGCATACCAGATAGCTTAGAAGACCTCGATGTTGAAACAGAAACTATTGCCTCTGTCTTTTCCAGCACATTAGACTCGGTTGCTCCTTTGCGTTTAAAAAAGATTAAGGAAATTAATCCAACGCCGTGGTACGATGAGCACACCCGGGCCCTAAAGGTAGCAGCCAGAAAAATGGAGCGCAGCTGGAAGAAAACAAAACTAGAAGTTTTTCGCATCTCGTGGAGAGAGAGAATGATTGAGTACAGAAAGGCCTTAAAAACTGCTAGATCTGCCTATTTTTCAAAACTTTTAGAAGAAAATAAGCACAACCCTAGGTATTTATTTGATAAAGTGGCTAAATTAACAAGAAATAAAGCTTCAACTTCTGATGTTTCCAAAGAGCACAGCAGTAATGACTTTATGAACTTCTTTACTTGTAAGATTGATAATATTAGAGAAAAAATTATAACCATGCAACAGTCTACTACAGTATCGCGTCAGACAGTGCATTGTAGTGTCCCTGAGGAAAAATTAAATTCATTTACTGCTTTAGGAAAGGAAGAATTGTCTAAACTTATTAAATCATCAAAATCAACAACATGTATGTTAGACCCTATACCGACTAAACTATTGAAAGAGATGCTTCCAGAGATCATAGATCCTCTTCTTAATATCATCAATTCATCTTTATCACTAGGATACGTACCAAAAAGTTTTAAGCTGGCTATTATTAAACCTCTTATTAAAAAACCACAACTTGATCCTAGAGAATTAGTCAATTACAGGCCGATCTCAAATCTCACTTTTCTGTCAAAAATACTAGAAAAGGCAGTATCATCACAACTATGTTCCTTTTTAGACAGAAATAGTATCTGTGAGGATTTCCAGTCAGGTTTTAGACCGTACCATAGTACTGAGACTGCTCTCATTAGAGTTACTAATGATTTGCTCTTATCATCAGATCATGGTTGTATCTCTCTATTAGTGTTACTGGATCTTAGTGCTGCATTTGACACTATCGATCACAACATTCTTTTAAATAGACTCGAAAATTATGTTGGCATTAGTGGAACTGCATTGTCATGGTTCAAATCATACTTATCTGACCGTTATCAGTTTGTAGTAGTAAACGAAGAGAGGTCATATCGATCACAGGTTCAATATGGAGTACCGCAAGGCTCAGTACTAGGACCGTTGCTTTTCACTCTGTACATGCTACCCTTGGGAGATATCATTAGGAAGCATGGCGTTAGTTTTCACTGTTACGCTGATGATACTCAGCTCTATATTTCTTCGCGCCCTGACGAAACTTACCAACTCACAAAATTAACAGAATGCATAGCTGATATAAAAAATTGGATGACCAGTAATTTCCTACTTCTAAATTCAGAAAAAACAGAGATTCTAATTTTTGGACCAAAAACCTCTTCACGTAATAACCTAGAATACTGTCTAACACTTGATGGCTGCTCTGTTAAGTCTTCGTCGTCCGTTAGGAACCTGGGTGTGCTCTTTGATACCAATCTTTCATTTGAAGGCCATGTTACTAGCATCTGTAAAACCGCATTCTTCCATCTTAAAAATATATCTAAACTACGACATATGCTCTCAATGAAAAATGCAGAACAGTTAGTTCATGCGTTCATGACCTCAAGGCTAGATTACTGTAACGCTCTACTGGGTGGTTGTTCCGCTCGCCTGATAAATAAACTACAGCTCGTACAAAATGCAGCAGCTAGAGTTCTTACTAGAACTAGGAAGTATGACCATATTAGCCCAGTTCTGTCAACACTGCATTGGCTTCCTGTTAAACATCGTATAGATTTTAAAATCTTGCTAATTACTTACAAAGCACTAAATGGTTTAGCTCCCCAGTACCTGAGCGAGCTCTTAAAGCATTATAGTCCTTCACGTCTATTGCGATCTCAGGATTCAGGCCAGCTGATAATACCTAGAATATCAAAATCAACCGCAGGTGGTAGATCCTTCTCCTATCTGGCACCTAAACTCTGGAACAATCTTCCAAGCATTGTTCGGGAGGCAGACACACTCTTGTCAGTTTAAATCTAGACTAAAAACGCATCTCTTTAACCTGGCATACACATAACACATTATCAATTTATATTTTCCGGGAACACTTCCTATAACACCAGATGTACTCGTTACATCAGAAGAAGAATGGCATCTACGCTAATATTAGTCTTTCTGTTTATCCCGAGGTCTACCGTAGTCAACCAGATCCGGGCCGTATCCAGGTGAGACCGAGGACCGGCGCCTTGACACGACCACAACGTAGCCCTGAAGTATCAGCAGAGATTGAGTCAACTAGATCATCCATTGTGAAGGCCTCATCGACACAACAGCCAGTGCCACAGCTCCTCAACAAACCGTCCATACCGGTGTGATGAATACGATCCTCAACTGGACTGAACTGGAATAAATACTTGAATGTTGCGATCCTATCAGACATAAGATAGCAACCTGAATCGTAACAAAGCACTGTTTGCCAGAGGAGAACTGGCCCCCCGACTAAGCCTGGTTTCTCCCAAGGTTTTTTTCTCCATTTTAACACAGAAGTCTATTTGCCACCTGTTTGCCATCTGATGTCACCTGTTGGAGTTTGGGTTCCTTGCCGCTGTCGCCTTTGGCTTGCTTAGTTGGGGACACTTGACATTTGATATTCAACAGTGCTTTGATCTGCCGACATTGACACTATTCTTTAGGAGCTGCTGTGCAGCCAAAATTATATACCAGTTATCAATGTTAAGCTGCTTTGACACAATCTGCATTGTAAAAAGCGCTATATAAATAAAGGTGACATGTGCCCACAGTATGGTCTACCTGTTAGGTAGAGCTTTGTACTTCCCTGCTAGGGTTGTCTTGTAATAGTGCTTAGCTCCCTAAGCTGATCATTGGTTGAAGGCTTCCATGAGGCCTCCTCCTTAGGATCAGCCCTAGGCTGGTTTGTGCTCCCCTCCTTAACAGGGTTTCTAGCGCACAGCCTCCTCAGTGCAAATAATCAAGCACTGAGTAGATCCTAGGATGAGCGGATTTTACTCCCTTCAATACGAGGGTTTATAACACTCAGCTGAGTTCTGCTCTCCAGGATGCCCGTCTCTAAACGTGGGTTTGAGTTGCTTACTGCCCTTTTTGCAGTCGCTTTTACCTGCTCTCTTCTCTGAAGAATGCGTTATAGAGATTCTGTATTCAGACAGGGTTGGCAAGACTAAATTTGTCCGTTATCAAACCAGGTCGGCCTCCCTGGTGTCATTGGGGGTGACTTCGTTCCCCTCTAGTGACTGGCCGGGGCTCCTTTCGGTTCCCTGTCCACATTCCCTTTAAGGGACCATTTTTCCCCGGAAAATTTGGTCCCAGATGCCTTGAGCGGCCTTGGTAGGCTTTCTACGGAAGGCCTCTTTGAGGCTCAGCTTGGGCTGTTGGCCGTAGGGAATGCTGTCACTGACAGCCTGGTGTGACCCGAGGGTGAGTTGCTATCTGGCGTTTCTTTCGAAACTGCTTGACATTTGTCTAAGCCATTTTGGCATGCACTCTCCTCAAGCATGACGGCGTGGGTATATCGTTCCCCAAAGCATCTTCGAACGCAGAGTTGAGTTCCCTTTCGAAAGGGAACTTCTCAGGTTACGTATGTAACCATGGTTCCCTGAGAACAGGGAACGAGACTCTGCGTTGCCATGCCATGCCTGCTGAACAGTCCCTCAAGACGATAAGGTACTGACTGTTTTTCTAGGCGCTCCTTATATACTTCCGGGTCACGCCATATTACGTCATAGGCTGTTGCCGGCCAATAGGATTTGAGTTTTTGATACTTGGCTTTCAGACATTGGCTCACGTGTGATGTTCCCCAAAGCGTCTTCGAACGCAGTCTCGTTCCCTGTTCTCAGGGAACCATGGTTACATACGTAACCTGAGACGTTTTCATTCATTTTAACATTTCACTATTATTACGACATTTTTGCCCCCTTATCTTGCCCCAAGCCCTGTTAATTTCCGACCCTGGGTGATCAACATTTAATTAATGACCTTTACTCTCTTCATCATCTCTCTGGCAAAAAGTCGGGTTACAGTTGCATTTTACACCCCTCCTGAAATTGACCATTCATTAGCCTATGCAAATTTGCCAGCTAGTTTAAACAAACTTAAAGAGATAGTTCACCCAAAAATTAAAATCATCCCATGATCTACTCAGCCTCAAGCCAAATTCCCTACAGCTTACCGCAAATTCCCTACAGCTTACCTTTCACATGGCTCAAAAGCACATTCACGCATGGTGAAAAGCTGCACATCTTTTTTGCAGGTTTTACAGGAGGCTACTCGAGGATTTGGTCTTCACAATTTGTATTTTTTTTTTTCTTGTTCTTAAGCCAACGCACATAGAAACAGCAACCTCCCGGCATGTTATCTCCCACTCTGATCTATCAGAGGGTGCACAATATGGATTACATGGATTTTTTTTCTCAATTTTAGCCTTTAATTACAGCCATTTAATATTACAGTATAATTAAAAGCTATTTAATTATTAAAAAAAAGCTAAACATTTAATAGGCTTTTAAAAATGTAAAAACTTTTAATTTAAATGAACTTAAAACAATCTTCACAACTGTTAACAGTGCTTTAAGATTTTCAGGTCCTACAGGTAAATATACAGAAAATGAATAATTTCTTGAATAATTTCAGTCTTCACTGCATAAATTATAAATTGAATATAGATTAATCCTTATATTAAAGAGCAGTGAGTGATTTTCTCTGCCTTTTGTTCTTTCATTAACATTAATGACACAGGCAGCAGCAGGTTTATTAGGCTGCTATCACTTAAAGATCTGACATGGATCTGACACATCCTATTTCTCACAGCTCTTTAAGATCATTTAACACTTTTTAACTAATTTAAGACTGTGCTTAGACAAAATGGGAATTTTGACATTGTCTTCTTATTGCGCATGAATGGTTTAATACTCGAATGAATGAGAGTGCGAT
Organism: Hypophthalmichthys molitrix; assembly: GCA_037950675.1. NCBI lineage: Eukaryota > Metazoa > Chordata > Actinopteri > Cypriniformes > Xenocyprididae > Hypophthalmichthys > Hypophthalmichthys molitrix. The sequence continues at coordinate 20,566,360 of CM075515.1, forward strand.
CATATACTGTAGTGCAGCCAAAGGATGACAGACAAGATGGATGCTGTGTTAATTGCGTTAAATATTTGTAATGTGTTAAACTGAAAAAAAAAAATATTGCATGCTTTAATGTGTTAATTTTGACAGCCCTATATATATATATATATATATATATATATATATATATATATATATATATATATATATATATATATATTCACACACTTATAAACATTAAATTAATTTGTTTACACATTACATATTATTATTATTATTTTATTGAATGACACCTATTTGCTGTTGCAGACTAACTAATGGAAAATGCTCATGAGAAACTACATTATGGCTGTTTTGATAATATTACTAACATTATAAGTGGACTTCAATAAAGTAAAATGATAAAATATTGCAAGAAAAAAAAAAAAAAACGTTTTAAACACTAGACAAAATGTAAGATCCATGCCAAAATAGGAAGGACAATGACTTCAGGTTACAGCTTGAGCCATATATCAACTGTGCAAATAAAAAAACATCTGACATGTCAAAATTGTCATAGTATTATGTTAAATATTCAGCTTCATATTTGCAGATTTCCCTGTAAGGGGCCCGTACTGTAAGTTTGATTGACAGGTTGAAGATTAGATCAGTGATTGGCTGAGAACAGCTATATAGAGGGTTCTCCTGAGGGTCAATGTTTCAAATCACACCTGCTTCCCTTAAATTGTTGCTCACGGCAAAAGCAAGCCAGTCCAGACAAGCAATAAATGAACCTGAATTGTTATTCACAGCCCTCTGCACATTCACAGAAAGACTTTTTTTAGGTAGATGAACACTTGATGTTATTTATATTTTCCTTTGGAAAAAAAACAAAACAAAACAAAAAAAAAAAACAAATGGTAGAGAAGAAAAAGAGTATTAAAAGGCTTCTAGTCCATAATGGCTATGGCGAAGAATTGCTGGGGTTTACTTTCAAAAAAACTTTTTTTGAAGAAATGCAGCAATGTTGGACTTGCAATGAACATGCACAGCTGGCGTTTTTCAAATACAACAAGAGCTGACGTGGCTAACATGTTGACTAATAGCTTTGTCCTTGATGCATTATCACGTTTTGAACTTTCTTTTAGGGGTTTTGCGGATCGGAAACTTGAAGATGGAGTACCAGGTGGGGTTGAGTGTGGAATGCCATGCATGAATCTTCATTCTAAATGTCATTCGTAGTATGCATCAGTTCAACGCAGGTGCTACTTATGAGGTTATAGCATGCTTATGTAATGCAGAACAACGCGCTTGAAATGTATTACGAATCCAGAGGTATTTGAATTTCATGTATAAACCAGTTCTAGATGGGCCTTGACCTTTATCAGTCATATAATGGCAGTATTTTAAGTAAAATGGACAGAAAACAATTCGAAACATCTCATATTTTGCAGCTGTAGGGATTGAGTTTCAAGCAGATTATGGGTATCATCTGTCCTGACCTTTTGGCAACGGCAAAAAGGAAACGGGCTGTCGTAGGCTACTTTGGTTTGTTTGCAGTCTAAAATGAACTTGCGATAATGAACTTCAGATGCCATTGGAAAGCTAGGTGTGCTGGCACTGCCAGGATGCTGAGGTGGCGTTTTTTTCTGAGCAACACATATCTACTTACTGAACTTTGCTTTCCACAGCCTGTTTGGGAAACCAGAGAGAAAAACCATCATCTGCATCTCAGTATGCCTCGGCATCAGACACAACGAGAACAATAAAACAGAGACATGTGACCAATCTGCTTCCATTTAGAAGAGAGCATTTGGCCTGGAGATAAAGCACTCCAATATGACTTGTTCTCTTCTGCTTTAAAGTTATTAATTGGAAGCGAGTCAATTGATTGTGATGTTCCAAGCGCTGTTGGTCGCTGATGTTAGAGCGAGTGAGGAGAGGAGAGAATTGCTGTGCTTAGGTCTACTAACACCTAAGTTTTAGAATTTTCCACACGAAAAACAAGCATGTTAAGTTACTTAACAAAACAATGAGTTCTCACTGAGTCTGGAATATTTTACAATTTTTTTTTTTTTTTTTGGAAGCTAGTTTTTTATTTTTTTGAAAAAAATATCATACAGGCATCCAAACATTTGTACATACAATATCAGACGACGTGTTAAAAGTTTCTTTTTTTCTTTTTTTTTTTTTTTTTACACAAAACAAATATTTTATACTTTTGTATCATTTAGATGAATCTGACTTTTTATTTACAATCGTTCATTTAGAACACGTTTTATATATTGAAATTTACAAAAAGCAATTCAATTAAAGAAGGCAATAATATAAGAAGTGCTAAATATTTGAAATATAAAGTTGGGTTATCAACAGGATTCAGTCAAGTATGCATGGAAAAGATTAGTTTTTCTGCATTTCTTGAATATTGTAAGGGACTCGGTTGTCCGAGTAGGATCATGCATGGGAAGATCATTCCAATAGAGCGAAACAGTGAACGTGAATGTTTCGGAAAGTGAAGTTGAGCTTCTGGAGGAGCTGCACAAACAATACAATTTGAAAAATAATTGTCAATTAGTTGACTGGTTTAACATGTAGTCTAAAACCATATTTAGTATCCGAATGGCAAAAATTTGGCATCTAACAAAAAAAAAAGGGAAAAAGAAATATTTCATTACGCAAGTCTAAATATAGGATTACCTAACTTCCATTTCCATACTAAAAGTAGCAAAAATGTTATTATATTTGTTAAAAATATTAGATAACAGATTCAGCTAAAACTGCATTATATAAGTTTCTTTCTAGAGACTGGTTAAAAATATGGCTTCTGACTTAAAGAGAATAGGTTTCGTACCAAATTGTAAAAATACGTAATACTTTTGTCGTTTAGTCACATGAGGTTTGGTACAAACAGGTCGTCAGGAGCTCTACTAACTACTGAATGGAGTACCAACAAATTAAAAGATGAGAAATAATGAATATTGATTATTTAACCCTTTAAAACCTACGGCGCCCACGCTACTGTTTGCGTGTCTCTGTTTAAGAGCCAATAGAAACTGAAGCCAAATAGGTAGCACAAAAATAGTTTTTGCATACAAAATCAGAGATGTTACACATTAAGATCAAGCCTCCAACATGCTCCTGCTGCATTGTTTTCAACATCTAATGAGTCTACACAAATTGCGTAATATGCATTTACAACAAAAATGCACAGGTGCTAACTGAAAATATATATTTATATCTCATGTGCTGTTTTTGCTCATAACTTTATGAAACATGCAGATCATAAAAAAAGGCACCTAGCAACAAAAAAAGTAATTATATTTTGCAAAACTACTGCCTTGATCAACACAAAATAGGTGTCATTTGAAAGCTTAGAGTCTGAACTTTACAATGCATGTACCCACTCCTAAGTAGTGCTGAGTTATTTGCTGATAGATAGAATTTTTTTTTCATAATTTATGAAATAATTTTTTGTACTATATACTGCAATGTGTCAAAAACATCGTAATGTGTCATTTGTCTTTTGAAAGGTCTCACGGAGTAGATTACAACAAGCATAGTTGTTTAGGTCTTTGACTAAACTTGAGCGAGTTTTTGTACTTGAAGCCCCGCAAGACTCGTATGCAAATAATGTACGGATGCAGCATTTATGTCACGTTTAACTTCACATAACTTCATGAAACATGCTCTGATTGTGGAAAATAATTCTCAAGATTAAAATGAGCCCAACATAATCCTTTACGACAATCACAAGACATTCCTCATGGAGTTAAGAAACATAAAACTCCACTGGCGCTAACTAAATAAAACTAGATTTCAAGTGGCATTTTCGCTTATAACTTCATGAAACATGCACAGATCATAGAAAACAGCATTATTTACAGCAGATTCTCGTGATTAAAATGAGCCCAAAATCAAAATCATTTTAAAAATGCCCATTAGGGGGTGTCAAGGGCTAAACAAAAAGGCTACCTTGGTTACAAATGCTGTAACTTTTGATTACTTTATGCTATCACCACAAAATTTGATCACATGGAGAGCTTCACCAAAAAAGATTTTTCCTCCTATGGTATTTCCTTCCTGAATTATTGCATGTCAAATAAAAAAGATATGTAAAATTATAATAAAAATTATTTATTTTTTTGTATTTTATCAGCAGTTTCTCAGCATGAGGATGCCCAAATGTAATGTAATTTATATTTTCTAAAAATTTAAAAAGTGTTCTATTAAACAATATATACCTTCTGACTCTCCTTGCTATAGTTTTGGAGTCCTTACTTTTGTCTATGTCACTCAGAAAAAACAACTCTAAACAACTCTAAAAATGCCTTCAGGTGTTAAAGGGTTAATTATGTAGTCTAAAATGCCAAATAGGAAATCAGTCAAACAATTAACTCCGTTATTCAAACTTTTTCAGACAATGTCAAATTACAAAACTGCAGTGCGCTTATAACAAACAGAATATTATTGTGCATTGGTGTGGGCCTAAGAGTAATTGTTCTTGGTGTGAATGGGCCTTAAAACTTCATATGAAAATACCTTTAGAATTTTAAATTAGGATGTAATACCCTAACCTTCACAAAACACAAGAAAAACAAATGTTGACAGGATAAAAATAAATAAATAAATAAAATAACAGCACAATAAATAATTCATAACATTTGTTCACTGCAATTCTTTTGAAAAGACACCACAATACCCCGACTTCACTTTTTCCCACTCTTCCACATAAATAATTTGATTTGGTCTCTTTCAGTGATCAGATGATCCATTCATCACACAGCTCAACTCCTGCAAACACACAAACACACACACACACACACACACACTGCAGCGGCTGATTTATTACCATTATCCCCCCCTTAAGTACATTAAATATTTCATGAATTAACTTTGCAATATATTTTTCAGCTCTATAGACACCGAAGCACCCAAGAAACCAATTGCACACAGAACTAGAATATAATTTTGGCGAATACACTGGGTATTATATTGGTAAAGTGCAAGCAATTCTATAGGAATAGCGAAGGAGTGGGACAGATTTGGACAGTGGAGACAGTGCTCCTAAATGTGGATCCTGCCACATAGATACCCTGGCCACATAGAGACAGAGAATGGACCACAGACCACAGAAACATACAATTATCCCAAACAAGGAGGACTGGCCAAGCTCTTCCCACTGCAATGGACAACAACAGCACACATACATGAGCGCAAACACACACACACATAAACACACTTAACATACAAGAGCAGCCACTTGACTTAAGCTCTAAATCATCACCTCTATAAATGGCTTTCATAACTATAAACAAACAAACGAATGCATGCCCTAAAACTTCACGACCACAGTACAAAAATGATCACACAAAAGTAAACAAAATCATAAAGAATGAAATGAATTTGAATGCATCATATGTTCTATGTATTATTATGTAATTAATCAAAAAACTTATCACATCAAAATAATAAGACATGGGCCCTATCATACACCCGGCACAATGTAGTGCCAGGCACGACGCTAGTTTCAGCCCGATGCAGTTATCATTTTCATATATATATATATATATATATATATATATATATATATATATATATATATATATATTTATTTATTTATTTATTTATTAATTAATTAATTAATTAAGGGTGTAACGGTACACATATTCGTACCAAACTGTTTCGGTACAGGACTTTTGGTACGGTGCACTGTTTGGGAACACTTCATTTCCTGGTGAATTACGACAATGGACAAAGATAGGTGGATAAGACGAAAGCAGTACATGATGAATACAGCGTTATAGCCTAACCACCATTAACCACCAAAAATCACAATAAGCTCTGCATTTTGTTACTTTCGATAAGAAACAAAGTGTGATCTTTCAAATTTTGTCAATTTTATCAAGAAATTCAAACAGAAAATTCCGTTTTAACACGCTTTGATGTGGCGTGACAGATCTCTGTTCAGGCGCCTCAATGGAAGCACTGAGCGCGAGGGAACACGATCATCTCTTCTTTGTTAATACTAGTTACAGAATAAACATGAATGAACATCTGAAGGTATGTTGAAAGATACAGAGAAATTTACTGAAACGTATAATATCTCTTGTAATCGCTCAATCAGTGTTTCAATGGCAGAAAGACTTCAATAAAACAGCTTGTTAACAATGTCATGTAGCATTTAGCTACCTCAAAAAAGCCAGTGTCCACAGCTTGTTAGTTCGAAATGAACTCTTTCGCTTAATATATGCACTATATTAGCCTTTACATTCATTATATTTTACTTAACCTGTTAGTGATGTCTTGATTATTTAATGTATGTTTAAAAAAATAATTAGATTTAGAAGTTAATGCAAAAAACTGCTTACATGTTTGCATACAATGTTATTTGAGTGTTGATTATTATATCTAAAAAATAACAATTGAATTTAGGCTAATAGTTTGGGCTCTGTAAAACTTAAGAAACTTTTAGTTGTAATTTAATTTATTTAAAGACAGAGAAACAATTTGTTCAGTAGAAATAGAAATTTTGTCCAGCAAATTTTTGTCCAGACCAGCACCAATTAAGTTTTCGTGCACTATATTCAAAGACATCTGAAGCAATTCCATAGCTTCATGTGAGGGACAGAAGTACATCGAAGTACAAATATGTACACCGTTAAATTTAAGTTCCTGCAAACTCGTCTTCTCTCCACTGCAGCTGTCAATAATTCTCTGTTCAGCACTCAAACAGCGCGTCACGTTCGGTAACGACAGTCAGCATGGTAAAACTCTCCAATATGATATATTCCCATTATAATACTTGATATGTAGATAAAGGGCTGTGGATTTGCATAAAATGACTTTATCTTGCTGGAGTTTATTGCTGTTTCTGAATGATGTCATCATACTGGCTACAGGGTGTCTGTTAGATCGTACAACACAAGGACAATGAATTGGCGTCACACACACAACAACTGGAATTTAAAAGTGAGAAACTTATGATTAATATACTGTTAGATGTAGATATGCAAAGGGATTGTCTTTGTGCCGTGAACTTTTCAATGCGCAGCGCAACTGCGCGCTGTGACTCCATATTGCTTTAAGCACATCATTCTGCACCCGGGATGCGCATAAGCGGTTTGTGCTGCTGTTTTGAAGCGTTTCATATTATCATGGTTTTGCACACTTAAAGATTATTAATAGCCTATTTTGTTCTATAGTATCTATCATATTTTGTTGCCCCATTAAAAAGCTGCGCAATACATTTAAAATAAATGTCTTTTAATGTTACATTATTATAAATTCATTTAAATCTTTATTTTAAACTTTTTATTAACATTTAGATTTTATAAAATGACTGTGCAAAGTTTTTTTTTTTAAGAATTAGGCTAGCATACTTTTTGCTGCTGAATTATAAACTCACCTTTATTTATTTATTTTTTTTTATTTTTTTATTTTTTTTGGTCAACTTATGATTATACATTTTTATTCATTTTTTATTTTTCTCTACAATGAAGTAGTGTGTTTAGTGCATTCTGGATTGTTTAACAAATCAAAGAGTGGCCATTAGTTCCACAAATACAGATGTATAGATACAGGCCCCAACTAATTATTCTAGAAATAAATTAATTCAACAAAGGTAACCTCTTTTGCTACATATTTTAATGGTTTAAATGTATACTCTACATCAGTGGTTCCCAAACCTGTCCTGGAGGACCCCCAGCCCTGCATATTTTGTATGTCTCCCACATATATCACACCTGATTCAACTCATGTGCTTATTAGTAGAGACAGCAAGACCTGAAATGGGTGTGTCAGAAATAGGGAGACAAAATGTGCAGGGCTGGGGGTCCTCCAGGACAGGTTTGGGAACCACTGCACTACATGTTTGACCACTTATGAACAATCATTTAGCCTACTTAATGTTGTGTACGTGACTAATGTGGCCTACCATCACCAATATATAAATTACTGTTTACAAATTTCAAATTTCTTCATTGATCTAGACACTTAATTTTGCTCACAGAATGCACCAGATTTATGCATTCAAATTTAAAATGTACAAAATTTTCCTACGGGGGACCATGCCCCCGGACCCCCCTAGAGGAACCAATGTCCACCCACCACAGTCTCACAAAATCCTGTGGGAAACACTGTGTACACTTCTCAATATTCATCAACAAATTATTCAACAACAAATTATTATTCATTTATTATTATTATATGATTAGTTACATTAATTATTTATTGCATAATTTTTTGTAGACTCAGCATAAACTTGCTGATGTAAAATAAAATATCAAAAACAACAATAACTGTATCATTGTAATACAAGTCAAAAATAATATTAATAACTTCAATATTCATCATCGTAAAGCTTAGAAAAGTCTATTTATTTTGTTATCCTTAATGCACGTTTATATAATTAACAGCATTTTATTACTTGCACATAGATTTTTTTTTCTTGCTGTCCATTGCCCTATCAGAAAAATACAAACATAATGTCTCTCCGACAACTTAGCAAACGTCCCACTTCGGCAACACCTCCTGCAGCAGACATACAGAAACTCTCACTTGCGGACAGTTTTTTTGCGGACAGTTTTTTTGCGGACATATGCCTGCGAGCATATGTAGTCATTCCTGACATACCTGCAGCAGTAACTGAGTGCCTCTCACCTTTGAGGTGTGTGTTTGCATTTCGGCATGACATACTGTGCGCTTAGATGCTGAGGATTACCGAGGTATGTTTCATCAGCCCTGGATGAGGTCCAGTAATATCTGCCGCAGCTGCTTTTTTTCACAAGGGCTCGCTCAGAGACAAGTTAAGTGATCAAAGAGGAGAGAGGGACTTTGTTTTTTTTTATCGAGGCCCACATGTTTCAAATAAGAGTGTCTGTCTGCAAGCTGGACACTAGCACATTAGCTGAAGAGGCCAAATAAGTTTCACCATTACGCTCTCCTTTCGTTATATTTATATCCATCGATGTATGATTTTGTCTTTATTTCAACACGTATCAGTGCTGTATTACCATGTCATGGGTCGGTGTACTGATGTTTTTTTTTTCTTCTTTTTTTACATTTTATTGTTACAGCATGGAAGTATGATGTATTTAACTGACAAGTTGAAAATGGCCTAAAAATAAAATCAGTCAAGTCAAGTCACCTTTATTTATATAGCGCTTTTAACAATGCAGATTGTGTCAAAGCAGCTTTACAGTGATAACTGGTATATAATTTTGGCTGCACAGCAGCTCTTAAAGAAAATGGTGTCATTATCCATCTTAAGTAAATTCAGTATTGATTCATTCCGATGTAAGAATTAAAAGGTGACAGTGGCAAGGAACCCAAAATCCAACAGGTAACATCAGGTGGCAAACAGGTGTTAAAATGGAGAAAAAAAACCTTGGGCTCAGTCGGGGGGCCAGTTCTCCTCTGGCGAACAGTGCTTTATTATGATTCAGGCAGCTATCATAAGTCCGATGGGATCGCAATAGTCAAAGTATTTATTCCAGTTCCATCCAGTTGAGGATCGTATTCCTCAGGGCTTTGCTAGTTTTTAAAAAATTACTTGAATTAAAAACCTATTGTAATTTTATTTCAGCTTCAAAATTACTAAAAACTATACAGAATATTCATATTTTTAAATATCTAAAACTAATTATGACTAAAACCAAAATCTATTTTGGAAATATTAATATATAAAATATACTATCTTAAAGGGTTAGTTCACCCAAAAATGAAAATTATCCAATAATTTACGCACCCTCAAGCCATCCTATGTCTTTATGACTTTATTCTTTCAGACAAATACAATCGGAGTTGTATTAAAAAATATCATGCCTCTTCTAAGCTTTATTAATGGGAGTGAATAGTAACCAAGATTTTGAAGCTCAAAAAAGTCCATCCATCCATCATAAAAGTAATCAATACGGCTCCAGGGGGTTAAAAAAAAAAGGCCTTCTGAAGTGAAGTGATGCATTTTTGTATAAAAAAATCCGTAATTATAACTTTATAAACTTATAAACTGTAATCACTAGCTTCCAGTAACATCCGTCCGCGTGTTCACGAGATAATCGAGTTCCGGCATATGATGTAGGACGCAGGCGTAACGTAAGCTTAGGTGAGAGTAGATGCCACTTGTGGTTCAAACAAATAGGGCTGGGCAACAAACTCAAGCTTCTCTGACATTTCTCTTTAAAAATTTTCATTTTAGACTAATTTGTGACCGGTGTTTTGTTTTACTCTATCCTCTGCGCTTCCACGTTCATCAATACGTCATGTGTCAGGTCAAAGTTCACTCTTTCACTGGAATCTACTCGCGTACGGAAGCAAGTGATTATAGTCTATAAAGTTATAAATATGGATTTGCATTGCTTTACTTCAGAAGGCCTTTATTAACCCACTGGAGCCGTATGAATTACTTTTTTATGTTGGATGGATGTGCTTTTTTGGACTTCAAAATATTTGTTACCATTCACTCCCATTATAAAGCTTGGAAGAGCCAGAATATTTTTAATATAACTCAGATTGTGTTTGACTGAAAAGAAGAAAGTCACATACACCTAGGATAGCTTGAGGGCGAGTTAATTATGGGATAATTTTCATTTTTGAGTGAACTAACCCTTTAATGATATTAAAATAATAATTAAGTAAATTAAAAAAAAAATAATAATAATAATAATAATAAAAAGAAATCAAACAAAGAAATCAACCCACAGGCTAAAAATCTAAATTTGGCAACACTGGTGATATAAATGACCAAAAAATATACAAATGATACAAATAACACTGTAAAATATGGACATGTGGACTGGGATTTTGGACCAGTGAGATTTCTCTGTGGGTGAAGCTACCAAGTGATGTAACAAAAATAGTAACCAAGTGACTAACAAAATGTTGCTAGTCACACACTAAAGGCCAAATTAACATTACAAATTTTGATTTTTTGATTGTTGCTTCATGTTGTGTTGGTGACAGGTTGCCATGAACCAAAAATTAAAAAAATAAAATTTAACGTACAAGTACTGGCTTACAACTGATGTCTTTTCAACAAAAGCTATCATCATCACCTTCTTCCATTCTAGGTAGATTTATTGAATGCACGTGTCATTGACACTGCACAGTTCCTGTAAAATAGGACTAAAACATAAAACTAAATTTAACTATTGTAAGCCACTTTTACTATGTTATCACAGCGCTTCTCGCTTGGACACAATGTCCTGAGCTCTGGTGGACAGCCAGTTCTGTACAGAATCACAATTGTTCTACCATTTCTCACCTTTTTAATGACAGACTTTAAAAGGTATAACTTTCCTTTGAGCATTCAATGTGTCTTCAATTACTTCAATTTGCTGCCATCTTTGAGGAAAACAGTGTTAGAACATATGCTGATGAGTGGAAGCAGAAATTTTATATTTTAATGTTTTAATCGACATTTTAACAAATAAAGTAAATAAAATGTCATTTTTTTCTGAAAAAAATTCTGATGGGGGTGGTGGAATCTCTAATGCTCACCAAGGCTGCATTTATTCAGTAAAAACAGTAATAATGTGAAATATTATTACAACATTATATTATACAACAAAATATTATTACTGTTTTCTATGTGAATATATTTATTCCTGTGATCTAAAGCTGAATTTTCAGCATCATTACTCCAGTCTTCAGTGTCACATGATCCTTCAGAAATCATTCTAATATGATGATTTGCTGCTCAAGAGACATTTCTGAAAACAGTAATAAAAAGTTAAAAAGAACAGCATTTATTTGAAATAGAAATCTTTTGTAACATTATACAATTATATAATTATAAAGTTACACTTTGTTTTAACGTGACGTTATTACAGTGTAATTACACAAACAAGTACTGAGTAATATTTATTAACTACATGTACTTACTATAGGGTTAAGGGATTGAATTAGGGTTAGTTGCTTGTAATTATGCACAATTAGTAATATGTAACTCTGTCACCTTAAAATAAAGCATTACCAAATAAAGTTCCCAAAAAAACTGACAGACTGATTGCATTACATGTCAGTAAAACAATCTTTTCCTGTCTAAATGGGCACTACTTCAACAGAATATGCTGAAATGTGGACCACACGTGATTCTACTAGTCAACATCTCAATACATGACACTATACACTGTGCCTAAAAAAAACACCCTTTACATATTTGCTCAATATAGAGCATATCCACCTTTAGCTTATCGTGTAAATATGCAGTACGTTAAACTAACTGAAAACAGATAATTCTCTTGCTGAAAGAATCTATAAAACCAAAATAATACATACTAGCTGACTAGTGACAGACATAATCAGGTCACTGTCAGTAATTCCACTGATCTAATATCAGTCTCTTTAGTTCTGCATGAATACCTGTATTAAACAGCATGTCTGAAGTATATGAATTTTCCGTTGACGTTCTTCCTGTGGAATAATACAGAGTCATGTTTCAAGTGCTGCATAAAAGCATTGAGAGTGCTTTAGATGGATCTCCACCTCCTTCCATAAAGAACTAATGACACGATCTATCTGTCAGTAGATGCAATAACAGTAGGCTGTCACTCAATACCAGGGTCCCGCCCCCTCCATGCCCCTCCACTCACCCTGGAGCCTTCTAGACCTGTCAATAACGCTTAAGAAGGGGAGGAGGGGATGGATTTCAAGAGGTGAAAGACAAATATCTCACTCAGCAAGACACTGAGCAGTGGGTTTTCCCTCATGTACTGCATGACTAGATTAAACCTCAAGACAGCATATATAATGGAGCAGCTCAGAATACAGGCCTCCAGGTTGTCAGAAACGCAAGTAAATGCCTCTGAGGCTGTTTATACAAGACTGGAATGATGGAGGTTAAAGTTCTGTAACTCGAACATGGTTGTATGTCTATCAACCACTTAGGCTAGGTTTTTTTTTGTTTGTTCGTTTGTTGAGTGGTCACAGAGCTTATTTTCTGCAATAATCCAAAAGCTAAATCTATATTTCAATGTTATTATTATCCAATTACAGTCAATAATGGTGCCATCCGAACCCTGGTGCGCACCAAACAAGCGGACCGGGACCGCTGAAAAGATGGGTCTCAGTCTGCTTCCGAATGAACTCTGTTGCCATTTGAATGATATATGTACCCAACACGGACCAAAGACATATAAACGAACCAAAAACTGGAAGATGAGACCCTAAAACGGACAGAATCTTGTCATAGTAGCGAGTTTGCCCAGCACAGGCATCAGACGCACGTCTCCATGCAGCAGATCGTTTGTGTGTGTGACGGAGGGATTCCTGCTGCTGTTTGACTCCTTAATAAATTTTATAAGCTCTTCTCGAGTTCCCAGCTGGCCAAAATACCATCATATGCAGGCTACGCACACACAACAAGCGCATTTATCTCAGCACACAGCATTGTTTTGGATGTTCGATAAGTTCCGTTTTAAAATATGCATTACGTCATCCATCAATCAGGTTGTGAACATATCCCTATGCCTTAAGGTTCGGTATCTTTTAGTTCAATCATAAAATTGCCAATCTGAATGCTAATTGGACCAATACTAAATGTTTTTTTTGTTTTTTTTGGTCCGGATCAAATGAACCGAGCTACAAGTGTGAACGCACCCTAAAAAACCAAAACATGCATAACAAAATGTCAGCGATCACAGCTCAATTTTAAGTGAATTCCCCTGAAAACTTCTCTCAAATCTCATCCCAGCACAAATATCTGCACTTAAAGTTACAATCATTTATCCTCTAACCCTCATTTCAAGATTTCTCAGACTGTCAACATGAATATACATGCTCTCCCAGCCTCTTCACCTCCCCCAAAACAGCACACATTTTATTTTCTTCCCAAGCCACAAGAGTGCGTGAATGATGTGCCCAGTAGAAAGCCTGTTTCCTTAGGTTTGATGCTAATGTCCTGCTTTGAAGCCTGTTTTCTCATAGACAAGTCAGCGACACCCTAACTAGACATGACATATTTTTGCTGAAATAGGGTCCCCAACAGGGCACAGCTTATTAATAGACATTTTTCACTTCAGCTAGTGCATTCCTCAAACACAAAGCTTCACTTTGAAGAGAAGATGGATTGCAGCAGATAACTTAACATATCTAACATGTGGGAGACAGATTGTGCTTTATAGGAGCGTGAAGATGTGAATGCAATTACTTGATTCCACATGATTTCAGAAGTATGTCTGATTAGGATCTGCAAACATTCAATGACACAACAAAAAGGTCCTTTTTGCAGACAGTGATGTGTGATGTTAATACATAGTAATAATGCTGTAATAATACAGTAATAACAGTCCTGTCACTGACGTCGCTGTCGGTCTGTCAGCAAAGTCTCTGTTAGTCACGCATTTCAGCTTAACCTTTGGCCTCGCTCTTTGATGAACTTACGAGGGTGTGTTCACCGTATCTCTCAACTAGTCTTTATTAAGAACTATGGAACATTTTGTACCCCAAGGCTTTTAAGGGAAGAAGGGTCCCCTATTTAAGGCTTATTCAACAAAAATGAAAGTTTTTAGCATGGAAAATACAAACGACACAACAATGACAACTTTAAACTAAACCCTAAATATTGTTCTACCATAAAAAAAATAAAAAAAGTGGATCTTTTATATGCCACTTTGGATAGGGCTTTTGACACAATAGAGAACTAGGAGTACCATTTACAAATAAAAAGAAAGAATTAATTATCAATTTATTAATTAAAAAAATGACTAATAAACAAATAGACATTTAAAACGCTTTATTTAATGTTTGCAATGCAACAGAATATTTAGTTGTTACATTTAACTATTAAAAACATGAATTAAATACAGTTTTAAATGTATTTATTTGTTAATTAAAAAACATTAATGTATTATTTTTTAATGTATTATGCTTTTAGACATCAATAAAATAAACAGTTTTAAATGTCTATTTATTCAATTTATTCATTATTATTTTACTGTTACACTGACACTGAACTAGACCTATTTTCATTTTTTTTTTTTTTTTTAGAGTTAGGGTTAAATTGCTAATTTATTACTTAATTATACCTTTAAGTGGCACACTAGTTCTTCATACTGCCATATTCCTTCTGGAAAAAAAAAACTCCAATGACCATTATATTGAGCTACATAAACATTTCATGGCAGCAGCTAGAAGGGTTAATTCCTACAGTGGCTGCAGTCTGCATCATAAAAGTAGATCCTTTGAACTTGCCACGGCCGGAATAAAATATGTAAATAAATGTAAAACACATAATCTTTATTTATCAAAGCAATGCCAGACAGATGGATCGGCCCACCTGGGAATCCTGCCGGCTCTCCAGATGTCCAGTCCTTTTCGATCTGTAGGCCAGATCCGAATGAAAAGGACCATGAGCGTCTCCTTAAAAATAGAACCTAAATTAATATTTTTCTCCATTAATCAGTCGGACATCATAACAGCAGTACGAGGCAGATTGCCACTCTGATTTGAAAATCCTCATTAGTATTTACAGATACTCTATAGCCGCTTTTCCACCGTCAGGCCAAAGTGTTTTCTTTGCTTAACCGTTCCATTCCGTGCCGATCAGGCCAAGCCGGTACGGATATGGTTTTATTTTCCACTCTGGGGTTCATAATGGAGCTCTTTGGATTGTAATACAAATGCATCAGTCTTTGCTTTGGAAACGCAAGAGTTTACATACGATATGAGATGTAAATAGCAACCGCATTATGGAGGATGATCAGATATTTCTTTTACTTTTATCATTAATTTGTGTTTAAATAGTGTGCTTAGCCAGCTACAGAGAAATTGGTAGGCAGGCAACAGACAAGAGACCAATCCTGAGTGGCGACGGATTGTACCAGCATGATTCAGCATGGTTAGACAACCATGCAGAGAATTCTGGGCCGAGAATTGTTTGTAATCGTGCCGTGCTGTACGAGGATCAGGTGGAAATAAAACTGGAACCGTTCCTTAACATTCTTAGAGCCGTTTGGCTCGATGGTGGACAAGCGGCTTTTGATTACAACCAAGTTTGGCACCAATGACCTTTGGTCATGAGAAATGCTTGAATCAAAGATTTTTCATAAAGTCACTGATGCCCAACCTGATGCAAAGCATCGAAAGATTTTCGGTTAACAACTTAAATTTCAGTCCTCACACGATGACCTGGAATATAATGCAAAAGTCTTACGGACCACCATTTAAATTATGTTTTTGTTGTTATTGTCTTCACTGGAAAAGCAGCTTAAAGATTTTTAAATTTTCTTATGTGTTAAACACAGGTATAGAATAACATGATGGTGAATAAATAATGACACCGTGAACAATTCCTTTAAAGGGTTAGTTCACCAAAAAATGAAAATTCTGTTATTTATTACTCATCCTTGTGTCGACCTTCGTTCTCTGGAACACAAACTCTTTGATGAAGTCTGAGAGGTTTCTGTCTCTCCATAGAGATCCAATGCAACGTCGCTTCATAAAATTGAGTTTAAGCCACTGGAGTCACATGGAGTACTTTAATGATGTCTTTTCCCTACCTTTCTGGACCTTGGAGTGGTAGTTGCATTGGATCTCTATGGAGAGACAGAAACCTCTCAGACTTTATCAAAAATATCTTAATTTGTTTTCCGAAGATGAACGAAGGTCCTCTGTGGAACGACACGAGGGTGAGTAATAAATAACAGAATTGTCATTTTTGGGTGAACTAACCTTTTAAGATACACGCTACTGAATGATTTTAATCTTTGTTAGATCTGCTTTACAGCCGAAATTGAATTCGTTTCATAAGTGATACGTTTTACAACATTAACAGTTCTATTTTCCTCAAGCTGCTTTGAGACAATCTTTATTATAAAAAGCACTATATAAATCAATGTGACTTGACTTGAATCTTCCTTTATGAGTAGACTATAAACAAAAATTTAGGGAAGCTATTTTTACACATATCTCGGAGATATGACCATTAAAGGGTTAATTCACCCAAAAATGAAAATTCTTTCATTAATTACTCACTCTCATGTCGTTCAACACCAGTAAGATCTTCGTTCATCTTCGGAACACAAATTAAGCTATTTTTGATTAAATCAGAATGGCTCAGTGAGGCCTGCATTGCCAGCAAGATAATTAACACTTTCAATGCCCAGAAAGCTACTAAAGACATATTTAAAACAGTTCATGTGACTACAGTGGTTCAACCTTAATAATATGAAGCGATGAGAATACTTTTTGTGCACCAAAAAAACAAAATAACTTTATTCAACAATATCTAGTGATGGGCGATTTCAAAACACTGCTTCATGAAGCTTCGAAGCTTTACGAATCTTTTGTTTCGCATCAGTGGTTCAGAGCGTGTATCAATTATCAGCAAGATAATTGTCAATAATTATCTTGCTGGTAATGGAAGCCTCACTGAGCAATCGGATTTAATAAAAAATAGCTTAATTTGTGTTCCGAAGATGAACGAAGGCCTTACGGGTGTAGAACGACATGAGGGTGAGTAATTAATGAAAGAATTTTCATTTTTGGGTGAACTAACCCTTTAAAAATTATATTTATAGCTGTAACCTTCTTTTAACTATACTAAATAATTAGTTTGACGGTGACTGCTTAAACGGTGTTTATCAATTTAATATTTGCTTTATGTGCAAGCTGTTGTAGATTACAAAAGACAATAAGGTTTCTATCTTTTTTATTTATTAAAGTATAATTTTTAACCATATGTTATGCATTATGAAGCCAATGTTTGTCTTTTGCGCCATAATGTTTTGAAACAGTAGAAGTCAGAATGTCCTTTCTGGCTCTGAAGTTTTTCAAAGTCCTTTTGTGGCTTCCAAACCCCATGTCTCTGGCCTATACTCACACTCTATTTATGCAAGAAAATGAAGTTGAACACTTGGCCCCTCCTAAATCTGTAAACTACAATTAAGCTAAATTCCAAGTTTATTTCCAAATGCCGTCCTTGTTCCAGACCATGTGAGAGGCTCGAGTCTAAAATTATAACACTTTGGGTCAGGCAGGCTTTAGGTCAGCCAATTCCACTATCATCTTTTCTTCTACGTCTGTCTGAGCATGAGAAGTGGTTAAACATATTTGTGTCATCTGTCATGGGCAGACACATTCAAGAACTTGATTTAAAATATGTATATACAGATGATGTGATTGCGTCTGGTGCCAATCCATACTGTTTTCTTTTATCAGTATGTCTTCGGGTTTTGATTGACAGGGATGTAATTGGAAATCAGTGTCAACATGTCATTTCACAGTCTTTCTTATGCGACCCATAGTCAAAACTAAGAAAACAAAATTTACATCAGACAGGGGAGGACGGGACTGTGAGGCCTACGTTATGCCTTCATCACTGTGGTTGGAGAGAACAGTTGTGTAAAGACAGTCACACTGTCTGGCACTGTAAACGACATGGATTTCAGCACATTTTTGTAATTCTGGCTAAATTATGTTACATATTACATATATATATTATGGCTATATAATAAAATAAATGTTTAATGTTTTTAAAATAAAATAATTTTATTTTACATATTATATAATATATACACAATAATATATACACATATACAGTACAGTATAATAAAGTATAATGAAGTGTGTGTGTATATATTTGACTATATATATATATATATATATATATATATATATATATATACAGTCAAACCAAAAATTATTCAGACATTTTTTTATTTTACTAGTGGGAACTATATCGTTCATTAATGTAAGTGAGGATAGCAAAATAAAAGTAAACTGTGACATATTATACCCAATAATTCTTCATACAGTGGACTACCAGTAAAACTGACCTGACCATGTTTTGCTTAAATGTTATCTGACATAATTAAGATAAATTTTTTCTGACACAGTTTAACTCTGAGATCTTGTCATATTTTATTATATTTTTTTTAAACTATTGTGAATAAACTGTATTAATGAATGAAATGTTCAAGGTGTCTGAATAAATTTTGGTTTGACTGTATATACACTACCGGTCAAAAGTTTGGAATCTGTAAGATTTTTAATGTTTTTAAACAAAGGTTCGTCTGCTCACCAAGGCTGCATTTATTTAATTAAAAATACAGTAAAAACAGTAATATTGTGAAATATTATTACAATTTAAAATAACTTTTTTCTCTTTGAATATGATCAAAGCTGAATTTTCAGCATCATTACTCCAGTCTTCAGTGTCACATGATCCTTCAGAAATCATTCTAATATGCTGATCTGCTGCATATATATATGTGTGTGTGTGTGTGTGTGTGTGTGTGTCCACGTAGTCTATATATAGATATATCGCCACCTTGGCATTATAAGGTTCTATCTGCATTCTTCTGAGCGGTTTTGAGATATTGAGCTTCAAAGTTTTTGCATTCCATACTCCTTTGTCGACAGACCCTTTTTGTTTTCTAAAAAAAAAAAAAAGTCCTAAAATGTACACAACTTAAAAAAAACAGCACATAATGTAAATAAGTTCTCATAAGAATATGTGAATAACTCAATTTTGACAAAAATGTCAGATAGAACCTTATGTAAGGTGACGATATATAGAGTTTTTATTGTTTATATATGTACAAAAAGTGAACAAACAACTGCAAATAATATGATTCAGATATATGATCTCATATCTAAATATCAAAGAACTCCCGATTCAAAGGCTTTTGAGCAACAATAGAAAACACTTTTACACTTTTTGAGGATACCACAAAAGAGTGCAAGTTTTTACAAAGTTTCCATTTAAATGTGTGATTTTATTGCTTTATTCTTTCTTTTACGATGTTTACTGTTTATTCTACATTGGCATTAAGACTCTGAACCTCCCACAAGCTCTCTTACGCCTTCCGGAAGGAATTTATGAGACCAGAGGGTCATGTGCAGCACTGTCATTCCTACAGACATGAGACTGGGACAGCAGTTGCCCTAGAGATTAATCATACCTAACCTAACAACCCAAGAGGGCACAACTTCATAGTGGGGGTCTGCTTCACTTGTGCTGTAATCCAGTTGAAATCAAAGAGCTTTGAGATCAAAAATGAAACACAGTACTTCTATGTTTCGTGCTGTAATCCACATAGTATGCAGAAAGACATGCTTAATCCCATGCAGGTTCATGACGTAAGTCACATGTGGTGCAAACCTGCACAGATCTGATGTAGGCATGATGAAGAGAGATGAAGAGACAAGTGGGAGAGAAGGAAGGAGAGACAGATAAAAGGACAGACAGGCAAAAAGACAGAAATAGAGGAAAAGAAAGCCAGAAAGATCGATAAACTGATAAGTAGACAGACAGATGGAAAGAAAAATAGACAGACAAATACACAGATGGACAGACAGAAAGACAGAGACAGACCAGCATAAGAGAGGAACAGATAGAGAAAAATAGACTGAGAAGCAGAGAGTTAGACAGACAGAGAGAAAAACAGACAGGTAAGCATAAAAACAAGACAGACAGATAAACAGAAATGTAGATAGATGAAAAGACAGACAGACAGATGAAAAGATAGACAGACAGATAGTAGGGCTGGACGATTTTGACCTAAAATCAAAACCTCGATTAATTGAACATTTTGTTTAATGTTAAACAAAATTTGATAAAATGTTCAATTAATCGAGGTTTTGATTTTAGGTCATAATCGTCCAGCCCTACTATCTGTCTGTTTATTTTATGTTATTTTGCTTTGTATGTTAGTCGATTATTTTGTTTTTGTTTTTTTTGCCCTCATAGTTCACTTACAAGGTTTGTACTGTAAATTTGCTTGACTATTAATGGTGGGATATTTTTTTCCTAATGAAAGAGTGATCTGACATAGCTCACTTTCAGCAGTTATTTTATCTATGGTTTGTAACATTTCTTACAGATTTCTGCTCGTTGTAAATCAGATACAGATAAATTAGCACAATACCAGTACATAATGAGAGTGATTGCGTGTGTGAATTAGTCATACCGTCTATTAATTGTGAAGCTGTGGGTTGTAACTTCAACTAGTTACTTCAAAAGTAGACAAATATGCTATAATAACTTCTGAGTTTCTAAACTACTTAAGTGATAAATCACAGCACAGCGCTGACAACTAGTTTCTTCGTTCCTCTCTGTGCGCGCAATCTTCACATTTTGTGCAGCTACTGTGTGTATGATTGTTCGTGCCACAACGCAGCGGCGCAAGCATGGTAGCTCGATATAATACACATCCAATCATCTAAATCGCTTGAATGTCTAAACTGGTAAACCTTAAAACACATACAACTGACAAAGTTTAGTGAAGACGCAAGGCTCACCGCTCGCGCGCTGTCTCCATGTGTTGACTCGGCTATACACGCGGTAGTATGTTTTTAAGTATTAACAGGATTAAAAAAATGAAGTAACCGACATGGGAAAATTACGTCGGTTAGAGCTTTTTGATTAATCGTCCAGCCCTAATAGATAGATAGACAGATAGAACAGATAGAAGACAGAGATAGATAAGTAGATAGACAGACAGTTTCATAACAAACTGCTGGTTGGGAATTCCTAAAATAGGACAGAAAACAAATGTATTGAAACATCCATTAGTCAGATGGATGTGTGGTACATGATTCTTTTGCAGAAAAAAAAGAAGAACAGACAATCAAAGGGGCATGTTTTTTAATGTTGGGAACAATCTGTGTCAAATTATCCAGCTATGACTAGACAATTACTGAGACTGAAACAACCACTTCAAACAAAAGAGTGCAAACAGGTTACAGGTTTTCAGACATGAATGATTTGAATCATGCATTCATTGCTGTCCTGCCAAAAATGAACACCATGCATCTCTCAACGCTTTCTGCAGGCAATTCAAGCCACACAGATGCGGTTAGATAAACTCAGCTTAATAAAAAACATACAACTGAAATTGGTCCTGATATATAACCTTGTGGTACTCCACTGACTGAAGGAACACGTGTGTCATGCTGTCTGGAATCACCCCCCTTACTGCCTTGACTCACTGATGAGTCATTCCCAGAGTAATTCCCACAAACGCAGATCGTGCGCAATACTGTGTGTGGAAGCATGAGAATTCCCAGAATTGTTTTATAACCTCAAATGTTTTAGCCTGGTTTTCTTGTTCTGGGTTTTTTTCCAATTTTTAACAAACTGACAGTGGAAACGTGGCACATAGGCTTCATTCATGGATGGTGGGTTAAAATCATGTTAGATATCATGTATACCACCTAATTAATATCCATGAGTCCACCACACAACACATTGACACCTATAGGGTTATATAAAAAGAGAAAACACACTCAAACACCAACTTGTGCCTTTCCATTCAGGAACATTTATATGCATGTTGTGCTTCTACTTGTGTGTTGACTCAGCATCAAACAGCCTCCTCCTATTCAGTCTGAATGAAAAGGCAGAGGCAGGAGACATGTGAAAGTAAACACAAACGTCTTGTGTTCGGCAGCATTGTTACACAGTGAAGGTCTAATGGTTCCACACAAAATCTAAACATATCCAAAGATAAACAGCTCAGTTTGGCCAACAATAATTGGGACAAGAAGAATCAACAAATTTGTCACATCCTGACATGTTATGATAAACCATGTCAAGCGAATAACATTTTTAAAAAAATTTTTAGCTAATTAATTACATGGTGCCGATTAATAAATCTAATAAATCACAAATGAATTGCACATCAAATTTGGCTGAGAAATGACCCTCAAAGACAAAGTCATTATTGTGTTAAATGAGAAAAGAATCAAATAGCTTAGCTTTAGAATAAAATATTTTATTTGATTCAACAGAATTTATTTCTGTCAGGATCACTATCGTCAAAGATGACTGGCAGTTAGTATACAGTTTGGATTGGTGGTATGGTCCTGTTCTGGGCAAAAACGATAGCGATAACCCCCTTAGGGTAAACAGAACAAAACCAAGTATTGCAATATCATTCATTTTCTCAATGACAATAATTAATGTAACATAATTGAAGAAATTAGTTTGATCAAAAGAAATATCAGAGGGTCAAGTCCTGACTGGACGAAGGAGGAGCTGGGGACGGAAGAGGGTAATTAGCTCCTGAGCAATGCGATAAAGCTGCTGATAATACTGAATGGACCATATATATATATGAATGTGGTGATAGGCGTCGTACTCCTATAGGTCAGTGTGAATCAGCTGAGTGTCAGCTGATGCAAGCTTGACTAACGTGACCTTCCAGAACTAACGTTATTGTTACGTGCCCTGGATCTGTGTTCTGTTTGTTCACATGAACTCCATTTCCCACAATTCCCAACCTAGGAACCAATCTTATACTCACACCTGTTTCCCATCAGTGACCCTTTATAAGCTGCACTCACACACACACACTCTTGGCTGAGTATTGTTTCTACCCAGAAGGTCTTTCCGTAAGGTGGTAGGTACGTAGATTTTACCCTCGGAAACGGAAACGGTGGCAGTGCGTATCTGGTCATCCAGGTCCCACTGAATGGGACTTACGAGTATGGCTGGAGGGAGAATGGGCTCAGGTGTAGATGGTTCTTCAGGAGCATGTATTCGGGAGAGTGAGTCGGCCTTCACATTCTTCTCTCCAGGTCGATAGGTGATGGTAAACTGAAAGCGTGTAAAGAATAGAGCCCAGCGGGCCTGGCGTGGGTTAAGTCTCATGGCTGAGCGGAGGTATTCCAGATTTTTATGGTCTGTGATGACGGTAAAAGGATGTTGAGCTCCCTCCAGCCAATGTTTTCATTCCTCCAGTGCCAGTTTGATGGCCAACAGTTGCCAATGTCGTAATTCCGCTCCACTGGGGAAAGCTTCCTGGAGAAGTATGCGCAAGGGTGGAGTTGAGGAGGCTCTCCATGCCATTGGGATAGCACTGCTCCCACACCCGTGGTGGAGGCGTCCACTTCGGCGATGAACAGGAGTTCAGGGTTGGGATGAGTGAGGATGGGAGCAGTGCAAAAGGCATCCTTCAACGTCTGGAATGTGGCTCAAACTTCTGTGGTTCAGGACAGAGACTTGGGCATATGACGAAGCATGGAAGTTAGAGGAGATGGCAGGATATTGAAGTTCTTGATGAATCTGAGGTAGAGGTTAGCGAAACCTAGGAAACGTTGGAGTTCTTTGACAGTTTGAGGGAGAGGCCAGGTTTGGATAGCTTGTATCTTCCCCTGGTCCATTTGGATACCATCTGCGCTCACGACATACCCGAGGAATTGTACCGTGGGGCGATGGAACTCACATTTCTCGATTTTCAGGTATAGATGGTGTTTCCCGAGTTGTTCAAGGACCTGCTTCACGTGGTGGCGTTGTTTGGCCAAGTTCCGGGAGTATATCAAGATATCATCAATATAGACGATAACAAAATGATGGAGGAACTCCCGGAACACCTTGTTCATGAATCCTTGGAAGATCGACGGTGAGTTGGACAGGCCATACGGTATGACCTGATATTCATAGTGGCTGGAAGGGGTGACACTGCCTGCATTGACACTATTCCTTAAGAGCTGCTGTGTAGCCAAAATTATATACCAGTTATCAATGTAAAGCTGATTTGACACAATCTGCATTGTAAAAAGCGCTATATAAATAAAGGTGACTTGACTTGACTTGATGAAGGCCGTCTTCCACTCGTCCCCCTCCCGGATACAAACGAGGTTGTAAGCACTCCGCAGATCCAATTTCGAGAATATGCGGGCCCCACGTAGTTCCTTGAGAGCGGCTGGGACCAGGGGAAGAGGACAGGGGAGTTTGACTGTTTAGGTTTCGGTAATCTATGCAGGGTCGCAAGCCTCCGTCCTTCTTCCCCACAAAGAAGAAGTTCAATGCCGCAGGAAATGTTGATGGTCGGATGAATTGTTGTTGGAGAGCCTCCTGGATGTACTCCTCCATAGCCTTGTGCTCCGGGATGGACAGGGGATATACACGTCCTTTAGGTGGAATGGCCCCAGGCAGCAGGTCAATGGCACAGTCCCATGGCCGGTGAGGTGGTAAGCTAGCTGCCTGTTTACTGAATACATCCTGGAATGCCAAATAGTCAGATGGGATCTCTGGGGTATTCTGAGTTTCAAGGCTCTCCACACGGGTGGAATGTATATGAACGGTAGACTCACATACCGGGGGTTCTGGAACTTTGGAAATGCAACTCTGAAAGCAGGCTGGACTCTATCGCAGAATCTCACTAGACTCCCATCTGACTTCCGGAGAGTGTTGAGTGAGACAGGGGCATCCCAGGATGATGTCGACGGTGGGTCCCTCCAGTACCAGAAACGAGATGAGTTAACTATGCAGACATCCTACTCGTAATGTGATGGGTGGTGACTTGACTCTGACCCTTCCACGTCCTAGCGGTTTTCCCTGAATGGTTTCCACCTTAAGTTCTTCATGACGTTGAAAAGGTAACTCCAGTCTTTTTAGTAGGTTCGATGAGATGAAGTTCCCGGAGGAGCCAGAGTCCAGGAGGGCACGTACTGAAACAACATAGCAAGGGGTGAGTAGTTGTACTTCGAGAAGTGTTAATTTAGAAATTGAGGGATCACATTGGATGGTACTCACCGCAGGACATGGAGGACGTGTGGGACATGTACGAATCAGGTGTCCAGATCCGCCATAATACAAACACAGTCCATTTGCAATACGACGTGCACGTTCTTGTTGGGAAAGACGACTGGAGTCAATCTGCATAGCTTCTGGTACTGGAGGACAGGCAGCGGGTGAGAGCGGTGAATGAGCGGTTATTTCGGGCGTACAAGCTGTAAGTTGTTTAGATATTTTCATGGCTTTCTGCATAAAGCTCTCCAATCCAACTGTGTTATCATAGATCACCATTTGGGTATGAAGCTGTGGGTTAAGACCTTGTCGATAGGCAGTGAGAAGTGCCATCTCATTCCAACCACAGGAGGCTGCTAGAGTTCGGAACTGCATTATGTAATGGCTAGCCGAGGAACTTCCTTGTCTTAGGCGGATGAGGAGCGCTCCATCTCAAGATGAAGTTGGTAAGGTCGGGTCTTCTGTCAGCAGGTAAACACGGGACACAGAGGTAAGTGAAGGTAATATGGCAGGTTTATTGTAAATAGCAAGAGATCAACACAAATGAAGGAGAATCCAGGTAAGGAAACGTATTGATGAAAAGTCTTTGATAATGTCTTATCTGTATACTGAAGTGTTTCTCTATTCCAGGGCATGAAGCAGAGCTGAAGAGGCTGAAGACGATCGCTAGCAAAGGCAGAGGGTAATCCAAGGATCAGGTGAGTATCGACCAGGTAAGGTTGAGACCTGACAGTGAGTGAAGGGGAAAAGTGCTGCTTTATAGTGCTGGTGAGTGATTGATGACAGGTGTAGGTGATTAGAAGTCGGGTGATTGGGATCTAATGATTGTGGTGGGTGGAGACGGTGGTGGCTGTGTAGATTCCCTGACATCATGTTCGTCACCAATCAACGGTATAAAATGTAAGATGATGGGCCGGGGCGAGTGCGTTAAATCACTTTATTTGCATTTTTTTTAAACTAATGGGTTAAATCGAAAGCCCTAAAATATACATAATTTTTTTTTTTTTTTTTTTTTTTACAGTTTTTTTACAAAAAAAAAAAAAGCAGCACAACTGGTTACAACATTGATAATATAAAGAAATGTTTCTTGAGCAGCAAATTAGCATATTAGAATGATTTCTGAAGGATCATGTGACACAGGAAAGACTGGAGTAATTCAGCTTTCCCATCACAGGAATAAATTACATTTTCCCCCATTTGACCAACACATGACTTTACAGGTTTTACACTTTATAAATAGCAAATTCACTCAACCCTAGGGAGAAAATTGAATCATAAATGTCAAACAAAATACAGAAATATAGTAAAACATCCAGCGACAAATGCATAAAAGCACAAGTATGTGTGTGAATGCGCCTGTTTGAAAGAGTCACTGTTGGATTGAATGCAATGCTGTTCCTCAAGTAGGCTCTAGCATAACTTAAATAGAAAAGACTGAATTACAGAGAGAGAGAGAGAGAGAGAGAGAGAGAGAGAATTACATTTTTGAGACCGAAACAGACAAAAAAGAGAAAGGGGATGAGAGGACTGGGAAACAGATGAATAAAAGATGTCTAAATCATTTTTCGGCCACAGACATAAACAAACTGAGAACAGTTGCCTGTAGCCATCCTCTCAAACCTCCAGTTCAGTTAAACAAACCTGAATCTACCTGGACAGCCATACTTTCTCACCCCATGCTAACTCAGTAGAGAAGTCCATCATAATCTTTAGCTAGATGTTACTCACCATACAATTATGGCTCCGCAGTGATCGAATAATGCAACAGCAGATTTACAGACTCATTCCAAATGTTTACAGATATGAGTAAGGCTTCAGTCATCTCTGCTGACTCACTGTCTGAGAACATTGAGCTGTCTTGTAACCTCCACCAAGCGAGATACTTTTTTCCACCCGTTTGGTACTTTGTATGTCAGTATGTCAGGGGCGGTTGGATAAAGACTGGAAAAAAAGTGCAGAACATCCAGTAAGAGATGACTGGAACAAAAACTAATAGTTGGCCAGCTTTCCAAATAGAGATCCATTATGGATTACGCATATATAAACATCTGTCTGGAAATAGAAAGGTCAGTTGAATAACTCCAGATTGTACGACTTGGATACAGCTTGTAAATTGTTGGTTACAGGCAGTGATACTAACTCTGATAAATTATACTTGCCTTTAAAATCAACATAAATTGCATTTTGCAACCCATTTTACGTTCATAAACGATCGCATTTGAATATTCTGTTTCACTCGACAAGAAAAAAGTAGGTCAAGACTTGAATTTATCCCTTGGGAATTCATTGGATTGAGAAAAGTGGGCATTATGTATCAGAATGCAGCTAGGTGACTGGAAGGAAAAAGCTGAATCTGTGACATGAACCTGAAAAGGAAACAGGGTCAATTTCATGCTCCTGTTAAAACAAATTGCTGAAATTGTGTTTGAACCAACAGGGTGAATCTTTCACGCTACATGAGGTATTCTCAATAAAAAAAGGTTATCCCAGTGAAAACAGTTGGAACTGCATATAACAGTGAGTATCTGCATATTTTGGACACATTTCCTCCTGTACTGCACACACGTGGACTGACAATCATACGCCAAATCAAAAACATCACACGCTGATTCTTTTCCAGATCACGGTTAAGGTCCATCTATCAGTGTAGCTTGTATACATGCCAATCTAAAAGCATTAAGGCTCAAAAATGTCTCTGATAAACTGTTTCCACTTATTGTTTAAAGGACAGAGGATTTCAGAGGATTCCAGAAGGATCTCAATACCCTCTGAATTGCTTTGACTTCTTTAATCTCTCTTAACTCACTGCAGAGCCTCTGAACATCGTCATCTAGCCGTGCCACTTTGAGGGACATGCATTATCCCTCACACTGCCAGTCACTCAACCCCTCAGCTTTCAGAGGATTTTTCCAAGGTCTTATCCCAAGAACTCAAACTTTTGCACTAAATCATTTTGTTTATTCATGGTCCAAGGTCCCTAGATGAAGAACGACAGGTTCGGTGGGGAATCTGAGATCGGTCAACATGATAATCTTGGACCTGGTTTTGATTAAATGAGCTGCCTACAAAGGAATCACAGGCCGTATTTCATGTGCAAATGAAAACAACACTTTGAGGGATAGATGTACAGCCCATTCAATAGCTTGTACTGTCTTAAGGCCCCAATTTTCACTGGAAAAACGAATTTGCAATGTTGTGGGGGCTGGATGATAGACAATAAGGTAAATAACAATACAGCCCTTTGAATGGACTGCATGTCTATGCCTCATTTCCTCACTCATTTGCATCTTTTATTACATAATATGCTGATTAAGGTTAATAGTTCTGGTCTCGACATGAAGCCTATTCCAAAAGTGTATGCAGCAAGATTATTTTCTAAAGGTGTGGCCACATTTACCATTGCTCTGTGAAATTTCATGAGCAAAGTCCAGTAGATTTTGCATTGGTTTTATCATGATTACCTAATTTTGGCTTCATTCATTCTATGGCATCACTGAATGCATCCTTTAAGCAGAAGGAAAATTCAGAATGCACTGTGAAAAACACAGACATAAATCCAAGATGGTGGACAAGAAAAATGTCTATTAAAAGGATTAATAGAGTGCTGCATGGATGATGTATTTTTGTAGGCCAGAACCCAAAAATGGTCAACGTGTGTTTTTTTGTTTTTTTTGTTTTTTTTAAAGATCATCATGATGAACAAAATGTTGAATCATAAACTGTTGTTGGTCTAAAGCTTTTGCTGCAATAATTCAAAAGCCAATGGAAAAATCATATTGGGTTTTTGTCAATGGAACCAGGGTGATGCTAATTCTGTGTTTATTCACTGACATGATGCTCACATTTTAAAAGGTCAATAAGTCTCTTAAAACCTCAGATAATGTGATATTTTTTTATCACAAGAAGAGGTTAATTCAGGTTGTACAATGTCATGTGGTGCAACTTCCCAAAAACTTGAATAATTCAATGAATAATTGATCAAATTGTTAAAAAGATGAGTACAATCACATGTATTCAAGGTGTAATGGAAATATGTTAATTGATTATGGTTATATCACATGACGTTTCAGCCATTAAACAAACTGTTCTTGAAAATTGTATAAAGATGTTTCAAAACCATATTAACCCTCTGGGGTCTGAGGATTTTTGGGGCCCTGGAGAAGTTTTGACATGCCCTGACATTTGTGCTTTTTTCAGTTGCTTATAAACATATTAATAAAAGTGTCATTACACTGTATTCAGCACGAACTAGGCTACTATAAAATGTGAGCAACAAGTATGTACATGATTGTATTTTTGAAAGAATAACGTTTATGGGTGGTTATAGAAAAAAGAAAAAACTTAAGTCACTGAAATTCGGCCACAAAACAAATACTAAATATGTGTTCACAAGACTTCTGGGTATTGGAGGTTGTAGACTAGAATTTTTTCTTCAAAATGAATTAAAAACATTATCCTGCCTACTCGTTCATATAAAACAATATACTGATTTAAATTTTGTAAGACACTTTTTATCAAGAAACACAGTATGCAGGAGGCATGAATCTTCATGAATAATGCTGTGATTCACACCTGAGAAAACAAAGACCGGCATAATGAGCCCTTTTAGTCAGGTAGGCTATGTGAGAGAAAACTAAAAAAATCAAAGTACAAAATTTTTTTTTTTTTTTTTGTAGTTTATTCAGAATATAGTTAACAATATAAATGAGACACATTTTGAATAAACGAGGACACATTTTAAGTATACAGTTTTACCTGGAAATAAATCCTGTTCAAAGATATAAGTGAACATCACTTAACTGGCATTTCCTGCTTCCAGTCAGTGATCTTACCATTATATTCATTCAGAATGTCCAGTGTGGGCCAATATCTGGTCACTATGATTCTCAAATCTGTGAGATAAAAGATAAAACCCTCTGTGAGCATGCTGATAACAGGATCATATCAGCTATTGTATTAACGTTAACATAATGTCCACTCTTAACAGAAAACATGATTTTTGTGATCTCATGCATGCATGTATTTTTGCACATCATGTGAAGAAATTTTTGTATAGGCATAAGTTTTAAATTACAGTACCAGTCAAAAGATTGGACACATTACTATTTATAATGTTTTTGAAAGAAGTCTCATGCTCATCAAGCCTGCATTTATTTGATCAAAAATACAGAAAAAAAAAAAAACCAGCAATACTGTAAATACTATAACAATTTAAAATAATGTTTTTCTATTTTAATATACTTATAAAAAAATGTATCTCTGTAATGCAAAGCGTCTAAACATTCATATTACCTCTATAATATTTAACATATTGTATATAGAGCCTAAATGTTAATGTGCAGTTTAACACATTGCTAACACATTTTATTTCATTATTTATTACGTATTTCAGTCGATGTAAGTTGTGTGTAGTAAACGAAACTGCACGTCGATCTGTCCCATTAATTGACAATGAAACACACGAAACTTCCAGGATTCATATTTAAACAGTCTTTTTGCAGTTTAATATTCACAGACACTATATTGTGATTAGAATAAAGAACTTAAGAATAAAAAAAAAAAAAAAACTTACCATTCACAATCATCGGCTTGATCTAGTTGATCCTCGAAATGAAAGTGAAACCAGTCATGCTCATCCTGTGAGGCAAATCCTATTAAAATTATTCCTCACCGCATCTCAAAACGATGAAAAGTACAAGAAACTGACTAAACTTGATGTGTTTTTCTGAGTTGATGCGTCACTCTGTTGCATGTATCGCCTCAGAATTTGCATCTGAATAGAGCTCGCGCTTCATAGGCGTGGCCGAATTAGTGGGTAATGAGCTGACTCGCCAACATCTGACATGTCTCTCTTTTCATACAGAGATGTGAGCAGGCCTACCTAAATCATGGCAAGGAGACGTAGTGTCTCATTCCCCTTCTCAGGGAACCATGGTTACATTTGTAACCTGAGACTTTCAAAATCTAACCAGAAAATCTGCGGGGAGCAGACTGGAATAGCTCTAAGGCAAGCAGAGAAACCTACTTAAAGACCTGAGCAGTGGTGAGGGTACTACCCTAAACTCAACCCTAAAAAACTTGCAATCCAAGGGGAGCTCACAGAGAGCTAGCTACCACCACTCGAATTGCTGTTCACTTACTGGGTGGAAAGGTCTAAGAGGAGCATAAGACCCTACTTTAGGACCCGATACTATGGGGAAGAGTTGTACTCTATATACAGGCTCGAGGACTACTAAACAATGGAAGCTAGCAAAAGGACACTAGCTACAACCACTCAAGGTTGTCCTACAAGATCTCAAGACACCAGCATTCCTAAAGGTGCCAAACAACAAAAAAAAGAGTTCACTATTCCAGGCAAAAAAAAAAAACAATCTTCACTGGGTTCTTGCAGATCCGATAGAGCTTAACCACGTTGAGCTGAGAAACCTACTTTCAGACCCTCAGCAGTGCGGGAGGGTTCTACTCTACACTCAATCCTGAAGACTCACTTACCAAGGGGAGCTGGCAGAAAACTAACTACAACCGCCTGAAATGCAGCCTTCATGCCAGACTGGAAGAGCTAACGGGGAGAAGAGGACTTTACTTTAAGACCCAAGGCCACGGGGGAGGGATTTACTATATATTAAACCTAGAGGACATCAGTTCCAAAAACATTTATCTTGGTCTCATCACTCCCGAGTACAGAGTCCCAGTAGTCTTCATCTTTGTCAGCATGGGCCCTGGCAAACTCTAGGCAGGCTTTTTTTGTGCCTGGGCTTTAGGAGAGGCTTCTTTCGTGGACGGCACCCATGCATGCCATTCCTCTGCAGTGAACGCTGTGTTGTGTCACGGGAAATAGTCACCCCAGTTTGGCTTTCTACCTCTTTAGATAACTGCAGTGAACTTGCATGCGGATTTTCTTCAACCCTTCTCATCAGAAGACGCACCTGTCGACGTGTTAACTTCCGTGGATGACCAGGACGTCTCTGTGAGATGGTTGCAGTTCCATCTTTTTTAAAGTTATGTACCACTTTTGCTACAGTATTCTGACTGATAAGTAAAGCTTTGCTGATCTTCTTGTAGCCTTTACCTTTCTGGTGTAAAGAAATTATTTTCTTTCTCAGGTCTTGTGACATTTCTCCTCCATGTGCTGCCATTGCTGACAGCATGAAATGGGAAGGGGTTTTAACACCCTTATCTAGTCAATTGTCTGCTGGACACCTGTGTTTGAATTCTTATTAAATTAGACATTTATAGTCTAAAATTTAGCTTTGCTCCAGAGACTTTCAGTGGGGTGTACTCATTTTTGCATCGCCCTAATTTGAGTAAAACTGACAATTTTGTTCTCCAAGTTATATTATTAACCTTACTTTCATGTAATAAGTTAACCCCCTCGAGTCGGCGGTCGCGCCGGCAATACCACCTTGTTTTTTTGTCTTATCACTATGAAAGAGACTCAAAATACTCCTTCACTTTTGCAAATACAATTAAGAGTTATACTCCATTTTAATCTTTGAAATATCTTCTTTTATTTGTGTACACTCAGAGTAAAAACAAAATGTTGTGCTTTTTGCAAAATAAAGAAAACTAACATGATGCGTGATCTTTCATCTCCCTCTGAACAAAGTCCATTCTGATAGTCCTCAGAAAATGAACTGTAACTTAGTGAATACTAATCACAAAAAATGAGACTTATATTCTCTGTTTATGTAATCTGTATGAAAAGAGAGAGATTCAAGTCGTTTGCGAGTCAGCTTATTATCCACTAATTTGGCCACGCCATGGAGCTCACGCTCTGTTCAGACGCAAATTCTGAGGCAATACATGTATACATTGTCACAATCGTGTATTTATTATCTTCAAAAGTGTCTATCTGCATGTTATAGCCAATGTTCCCTCTAAGCTGCGCACGTGCGTGTCACATCCACACGCCATGTGAACTGTCAGTTAGTTTGTTTTTCTTCTGTCACGTGTTTCTTTGTTTGAGTTTCCCGCCACAATCTGTTTCCATGGACATTAATCATCATCATCACAGCTGTCATTTGAGTTCATTAGTATGTGTATTTCAGTTCAGTTCTGTCAGTGTGTCTTTGTCGGGTCTCGTTTGTATGTATGAATGTGCTGGTGTATGTTCTGCTCTGAATTCAGTGTTTCTCCCTGTGGATTATTAAGTAAAGACTTATTTAACTTTACTCTTCCTTGTCGTGTGTTTGATACACCACCATTACGTAACAGTGCATGACCACGCAGAAAGAATAATTGCCGCGCAGAGGACAGACTTAGACATGAAATCATGTGTGGGGAAATCCATTTGATCGTAGTTTAAATAAGAAATAATTGCAGTGCTCTGGTCAACCGCTATAGAGTTATTGTTGCTATAGAGTTAGAACCGGTGAATGCGGTTTACAGGTTTCATAGAAAGAGAATGATTGAGCGCGTGTGAGCGGGCCTGAGCCAAATCAGTCATGGTAAGAATACTGTCATGTTTGTGGACTAAATAGCTCAATACAAGAGGCAACGCGAAACGAAAAGAAATGTGAAATAAAATGTCATGCTTTAATGAAGAAGTGGCGGAAATAACGGATGTTGGGCACAGAATGTTAACAAAACTCTGAGACATTTACAATTACACACCCACCACAGGTGTAGAGTGCAAATTCAAAATACATCAGTTATATAGGCCTACCTCAGTTTAAATAGATTATTGTGTGTGGTGGTGGTGTGGGTTTCAGGGATGTTTAGACAACTATAAAATAGTTAACATGTTCACTTTTTGTTACCTTTGTTTTGTCAAAGGTAACAACTCCGTTTTTCATATTCATAACTCCTGACACATATTAACAAATTACAGTCACTATAAGATTTTAAGAGTAAAACAGAGGTCAAAATGTGAAGCTTGAGTCTTAGATCTTTCTAATGATGTATAGTTTGTCAACTGCACATTAACATTTAGGCTATATAACAAATATAATAGCCTATATGAAATGCCATAGAGGTAACATGAATGTTCAGATGCTTTGTATCACAGAAAATACATTATATTTTAAAGTATATTAAAATAGAAAACCATTATTTTAAATTGTAATAATATTTCACAGTATTGCTGTTTTTTCTGTATTTTTGATATACAGCATGATGAGCATGAGACTTCTTTTAAAAACATTATAATAGTAATGCGTCCAATCTTTTGACTGTTACTATAATTTAAAGTATAATAGGCCTATACAAAATTTTCTTCACATGATGTGCAATAATACTTGCATGCATGAGATCACAAAAATCATGTTTTTTTTGTCAAGAGTGGCCATTATATTAACGTTAATACTGTTATCAACATGATCACAGAGGGTTTTTTCACATAGCCTACCTGACTGAAAAGGCTCATTATGCGG
The DNA here is from genome assembly GCA_037950675.1 of Hypophthalmichthys molitrix. Lineage (NCBI taxonomy): Eukaryota > Metazoa > Chordata > Actinopteri > Cypriniformes > Xenocyprididae > Hypophthalmichthys > Hypophthalmichthys molitrix. The sequence continues at coordinate 20,601,160 of CM075515.1, forward strand.
GTCATTATGCATGTCATTATGCGGGTCTTTGTCTTCTCAGGTGTGAATCACAGCATTATTCATTAAGATTCATGCCTTGAAGATTCATGTTTCTTGACAAAAAGTGTCTTAAATAATTTAAATCAATATATTGTTTTATATGAACGAGTAGGCAGGATCATTTTTACATCATTTTGAAGCAAAGATTCTAGTCTACAACGTCCAAATACCCAGAATTCTTGTGAACACATATTTTGTATTTATTTTGTGGCCTTATTTCAGTGACTTAAGTTTTTTATTTTTTCAATAACCACGCATAAACGTTATTCCTTCAAAAATACAAACATGTACATACATGTTCCTCACATATTATGGTAGCCTAGTTCGTGCTGAATACAGTGTAATGACACCTTTTCCATTAATATGTTTATGAACAACTGAAAAAGCACAAATGTCAGGTCATGTCAAAACTTCTCCAGGGCCCCAAAAATCCTCAGACCCCAGAGGGTTAAACAGATGTTATATAAAACTTAGTCTTGTCAACATTTTGGAAATCGTTTTTGTGTTCATTGAGATATTGTTTAAAATGTTACTTTTCAAAGGGGGTGTACTCATTTACGCTGAGCACTGGATACAATGTATCTCCTGGAAGTTGCTGACTAAGACTCTGAGATCAGAGCATCAAGGAAAAAGAATTTCTGTTCCTCCTTATTACAGATGCATCCCCTATGGCAACCATAGCAAACATTAACACCCAATTTCATTGGCCGTGTGCTTTGCAACATGGATGGCTAGATCTGCCAAAGGAGACAGTACAACTTTTACTTGTGTGGACAGCCGAGGCGGTAGATTTATTAATAACATCTGCCTTATCTCACTCTGCATCCAGTTGCTCAAACATTTCACCTTAATCACATGAAAATATCAGAGCTAGCAGGAAGAGTCCGAAAGGGAAAGAACCTTCTGCCAGACTCCTCCCACACTCCGCCTACAACCCTGCAATCAATCCCGCCTTGCCGTTACGGTGGCCGTGGGACTTGAACTGCAGGTTGCAGGTGCTCCCCTCTCATTTTTTCCCCCATGACAGAGTCAGACATAGTGACCACATCACAAAGCATGCATTCAACTCCCTCAAGAGCTGAACGTGCTCCGTTCAAATGCTAGATTCTTATCTCTCTAACGAGAAACAAGCAAGAGTCTACTGTCATGAATGCATCGATACGAATGCTTTCAACTCTCTTAAGAGCCGAATGCATTTGTGCAAACACTGTCTACTGTCCCTACTGTCTCGTACAAATGCTGACATAGGTGAAGCTTCTCACCGCGACCACACAAAGCATGCATTTAACTCCCTTGAGAACCAAACACACTCCTTTCAAACACTACATTCTTATCAATCTATCAAGAAACAAGCGAGACTATAGTCTGCTGCCATGGATGCATCGCTATGGGTGCCTTTAACTCCCTCGAAAGCCAAACGTGCTTGTGCAAATGCTGACTACTATCCCTAAGGTAAGAATCAAAGAACAAGTCTCTTTCAGTAGTCTCTCTGATGCATCAAAATGAGCTCATCCAGCTTGTTTGAGGAGTCAAACACGAGGAGTTATACTCACGGCACCAGTAGTGACGTCACATACTGTCATTGGCAATTTAAGATTGTCATGTTTAGACACTTGCTTCAGATGTTGGTCACGCTGATGACATTCCCCATAGCGTCTTATTCAGACGCAGTGTCTCATTCACATTCTTGGACACTGTTATTTGTGATTCATAAACATACTTCACTGAAAAATGATAAAAGGTTGTATGTCTAACATCACAATGTCAGTATGGCAGATTGCATTCATACTGCACACCTGCATACTTCTCAAGCTTTTTTAACATTTGAGAAGGAAGTTCTTCAAATTTAGTGTGTGTGTTTTGAACACAGCTACTCACTTTATAGGTTCCATGCCAGTTAGAAGGCAGCTGTCCATGTAGGCAGTAGACAGCAAGGGAGCTCACTAGGTTTTGGACCACCGCTTAAATCTGAGATGCAGACGATTGCAGTTTAAGTTCAATTGTAGTTCAATTGTAAATAAAAGGGAATGATATCACTGCAAGAGAGTATGTATTCCTTAAACGACAGAGGAGAAAAAAAATCCTGATTTACAATGAAAAGAAACCTTTCTTTTAATGACAGACCCCGTTGCGCTGACTACGCACTGGCCTACTAGTCACTCAAGCTCTGTGACCCAGATTCTCTGTTGTTGTCAAAATACTTCGTTCTCATGTAACGCTGCAAGACTGTGAGAAAGCCGGACATGTTCTGAAGGACAGAACAGATCCGGAGACTCTCACACACTGTTTAAAAAACAGCTTCTTAATCTTGAGCCAAAGAGACAGTCTGTCCAAAAATGTGCACAAGGGCAAAATTAAACATCATTGCCAGGAACTAGGTCAGAAGAGCAGCATTTTTTTTGTGAATGAAGCAACTCCACTGGGTAAAGACAGTCACCAAACACACACGACCTCCCCTGTGCCGGCTGACTCATACTATTAATGATTAAAACACTCAGGCATGGCAGAATGTACTGCATAATGCAGTCTGAGCTCACCAATTACTGATCTACTCACACTGAAGTAGTTTGGACAAAAACATTGATTGTAGATGGGTGTCACTGTGGTTCAGGATCTGAGCAGCTAACTGAAAGGTTAAAAGATTAAACTTCATTTATCAGCAAAAGATCTGGAGGCTTGCTCATCCTATCTGTCTGACATCTGCATAACTGGCATGAACTGACTTGCTCTCCTTAAAGTTGACTATTATTTATGCTATCATTTATTAAGGGGTTTGGCAGATAAACTGGAAACAGTTACGTTTTTTCAAAAGAATGATGCTTTTACCCTAAGGTCCACAGCTATTCAGTTCATCAGAGAATTTCATCTAAAATATATTCAGTATTTAGAATTTATTTAGTTGTTTATTTAGTAAATTTATTAAGTAGTAGTTGAACACACCTACTCATTTATATAATTATTTTAAAAACAATATTCCACCTTCTGGGCATTCATGCAGGCAAAACATAAAAAAAAAGAAAAAAAAAAAACACCTATGAAGATCATGCTTATAATGAATTATAGCTCCATTTATACTTATTTATAAGCAAGTATTACTATTTTATAAACATATTTATAAACATGACTTATTAAGACCTATAACACATTATAAGAACAGTTAGAGTTACATTTATATTATTTATATAATTAATTATAAGTCATGCATTTGCTTTTTCAATGCTTATGCTCATAATCCATTATACACTGATTTATAAGTATTAATTAGTCAGTCGTATGATTCCATGAATGTATTTAAAAAGATGCAACCTGCATTGCTATAATGTTATTATATTATAGTTACAATGACTTTTTAGTAATTCAGATTTATTTCTGTCAAATAAGTGAATATATTGTAATTAATAGCCGTGTTTTGTTCTTACCAATACTTATTGTGAGTAACAATAGTTACTACTCTCTATAAATGCATCATTGTTGCCTTTAAGTAAAGTGAAAACACAGGATGCAGTTTTCCTAAAGAAAATGTTAAGAAATCATGAAGATGTGCTCATTATACATTTTAAGTTGCTTACTGTAAAAGTAATTAATGAACAATAATTCCTGTAATAATAATAATAATAATAATAATAACAGAAATCATTAATACAAACAGTTGGGAAAAAAATTTATCTTTTTTAGTGTTACATACTTGCAAAACACTGCAACAATATTTTTAAAGTATTATTCCAAACTGCTATTAGCAATACCATGCATATGGCTGAGGAGATAAAAATCATGACCTCTAATGCAAACATTAGCCATTAAAGACATAATTAATAACTAATTGGTACACCAAACAAAAGTCTATGGAACTATTTTATATATGATCATTTATAAATCAGTGTATAATGGATTATGAGTATGCACATTGAAAAAGCAAATGCATGGCGTACTAGTAATTATAAAAAATAATATAAATGTATCTATAACTGTTCTTATAATGCAGTATAGGTCTTAATGAGTCTTTATAAATATATTTATAGATTAGTAATACTTACTTATAAATGGGCCTATAAATCATTATAAGCGTGGTCTTCATAGAAAGTGTTACCTTTGTTTAATATAATTAGGGGCCAAGCACCAAAGGTGCGTGAGCACCACCTATTCTAATAGTGTTCTATGTCTTCTGCTCGAGTCTATGGCAGCCCATAGAACCGTATGGTAAAAAGTTGCGAAATTAGACACACAGTTAGTGGAAAGTCTGAACATTAACCACAGCAATTTTGAAGTCTCTAACTCTATCTGACCAGTGCCACCAACGGTCTAAATTTGCACTCATGTTTATGTTAATAACTTCTGAACCGCGCCCAATGACGTCATTTTCCGTCATGAAAACTTTTCCGGAATTTAGAATTTTCTGAAAAACCTACTTTTTCTAACTCTTCCTAGACCGTTTGTCTGATTTTCATGAAAATAGAACCACATCATCTTCAGACCATGCCTACAAAAAACTAGTTGATTAGTCAAAACATTCTTGAATAATTAATTCTAGAAAGAGCATGCCAAAGTGATCATGAGGCTAAATCTCTGAAATGCTTAACTGTATTCAGAACAAACCTGGTGTGTGTTATTACAACCATGACTTAAGGTACCTGCAAAGTTTTAGCGCAGTGCCACCTAATGGTCAGGAGATATGAAAAATTGCTCTTTTTGCTTATAACTTCTTAAATAGTTTGGCCAAAAATCTCTTTTTGAGAGAAAAGTCAAAAATCTTTTTAGATTCGGCATGCCGAGTCAAACGATACCCGATTTTTTTCAGATATCCCCTCTGGCATCAGTTTTGGCAAGTACTATATATCAGCATCCTATGCCCAACTATATTCTTATATTTTCAGCAGGGAAGGGACACAATTTCTTCTTTTCACAATATTTAAAGGAATGCTACTTTGTCTTCTAATAAAGCATTAAGTTTAGTTTTATACACATTTACTTCCTGATCAGTCGATTTAGCCATGTCTCTCCAGAGTTAAAATATATAATTAGTGAGGGTGACAGTGAAGTGAGAAGCTCCACAGTACTGAGCGCTTCCATTTAAATAAAATTTACATTTCTGATTAAAACACTGAACCATGAGCTAAAGGAATTTACTGCCATTACCTTTGGAAACAGCAACCAATAATTCCACATCGAAATGAATCATATATGGCCACTAAAATATTCTTAATGGATAATTCAAACAAAACATGCAAAAATAATGTAAAAATGTTATATTTAATTTTTTTTTTTTATAAGTCTGTAAAAAATAAAAATGAATTTGAAAAGTGGGAAAAAATAAATGATAAGGCATAGAGAAAAGTTCCCAAAAGCTTTCAAAATAAAATAAAAGTTAAACAAAAATTAATTTTAAATTTAATTTATTAATTAACTTATTGAGTTAAATTTAATTTTATGTTTAATAATAATAATTTAAAAAAAGAATTCCTGGGACATAAGTGTCTAAATTCAAACTTTTTTTAGAGCATTATTTTCTCTCAGCAAGTTTAAGCAAGGATAGACAGACACTTCACAGGACAGTAGGTGAATGGCACAAAAGTGCAGCCTCAGGATTTACCACAGGCTTGAATCAGCACCTCTCTGACCCAGTCTCAACAAATACTGAGCGCCATGGACATCACAAACCTGGAATTTTTTGGCAGGGCTGTCCTTTGGAAACTGCCTGTATTCAAAGGCCAACCTGCAAAGATGTATCACCTGGTGTACGGAGAAGAAAACGCAGATCCCTGAGCAATGGAAAAAGTAATGCTGTCTAATGAGTCATCGCTCACGCTGTTTCCTTTTCTTAGACAGGTTTGTGCTTGGAGATGTGCAAAGGATACCTTTGACATAAAATTTCTTTTGCCAGCTATTGGCAGACTGAATTCTACCTCCTTTGTGTTTCAAAGAAGTATAGTGTGATAACACCCTCATGTCAAGTTCAAAACGTGAATGACAAGCTTCCAGCTGGATAGAAGCCTATGTTTTTTAGTCCAAAAGGCACTGTGAACCTATTTATCCACACAATCTTTCATATGAAGAGAATCAACACTAGAAGCAACAGATTTCAAGTATAATTAGTCAAAAATTGTTTGAAAAAAGACATCTGGGCTTGATGCAAGTTATACTATAACAGGCACATAAACAGCCAACATAGGCACATTGTAAAAACATGCCTCTACCTAAATTTTTGCAAAACTCCAAAATCATATAATTCACTGCAGTTTTTATCAGAAATGATGCATGATTTGTAAATGAATACATACTGGCCACGTTCACACTGTCAGTTTTTGGGAATGACAACCGCATTTACTTACAGGTGTGAGTCTTGAAATGTCTCGTTCACACAGCAACTTACAGTAGTGACCTGGAACACTGTCTGTATGAACGTGCAACGAGAGTCAAGCCCGTATTCTCTTACTAGTAACCATAACAACAGTGACCAACGTAATATTAAAGATGGTGACGTCCATTAAACTGAACAGTATTATCACTTTTGACATGACAAGAGACCATTTGAACCGCGAGTTCATCCATCAAAACTTCATTAACCAGCAGCAGCATGTAAACACGCTAGCCGGAGTCTTTAAGCGTTGCACTCGCTTGTCACGTCCTTTGAGATGTCTCACGCATGAAACGGCATTTGAATTTGGAAAAGAAACCCAAAACTGACGGGAGCCGCTCCGGTGGAGAACAGTGACTGGATCTAACACCTTCAGATGACACACGGCTTAGTAAGTTACTAAAAGCGAAACCACACACAAAACACCTAACTAGTTGTTTAGTCCTGTTCTGTTCACACAGCGTGAATATTCCAAGAATGCGGTTGTGAGTCCTGAAAATTTACAGGTGTGAGTTCGGTTATAGAATGCAGTTGTCACTCCCATACATAACCGTACTGTGTGTGAACATAACCGTATTAAGGACTCAAATACAGGACTGACAACCGTATTCTGCTGCTGTGTGAACGTGGCCACTAATGTTTGCATCACACAACCAGGTCCATATGTATGGACTTTTCTGACTTTTCTGATGTGGTAAACTTGCTCGGTAGCTCACCTGATACAGCATTACACTTGCGATGCGGACGCTGGGGTACGAGTCCCATGAAACACGAGTCATGATAAAAGAGCTCAAAGACTTGTAGATGCAAGTTAAAATGGCATGGTTACTTATCTCACGTTTGCTTTTGTTAACACTATCGGTTATGTTTAGGGTCGGGTTTAACGTAGGTGGTACGTTATTTTCAAATGTGATAGACCATTAACATTGTAGCGCTATGCTCAACAATTAACATAAAATTTTGCCAGAATCATGTTCATCTGTTTCAGACAAAACTGAATATGCTTTTAGCGCCACTAACTGGACATTTGACTTTGAAAGTGTCGCAAAACGTGCAAGATGGAAGTAATATCATATTGCAGTAATGTTGCCACAGGCATGTTTTTCTAAAGAGCATGGGGTGCAAACAGCTGATTCAAGACATATATTATGTTAAAATATATATTACAAAATATATTACATTATCATACTTATAATTTTGTATATTTTTATATTATTTTTGTATTATTTAATGTTATTATTATTTAATATTAAATACATTATGTATTTATTTTATTATTTATTACCACTTATTTATTTTTTTAAATCTTACCCCAAAATTTTGAATGATAAATAAATTATAACCCTCAGGTTGTGTTCGGGTCATTTTGACCCAGAGAAGATTTTCTTTTTCCCGAAAATGCTAGTTAATATTATCGCATTGGACTAAAACTTATCGACTTTACTCACCCAGGGTATATCTATTCCCCCAAGTTTTTTTGGAGAATTTTTGTAATTTTCTGTGATTGTTTTCTTACCTTGTTACACTTGTTGTGTCACCAAATATTGGATTCAATCTTTTTGTCAACTACTTTTCTTTCAATTCCTTTATGAGCTTATACACATAATTTTTATTTTATTGTTTTTACCAAAAAAAAAAAAAAAAGCATTATTTGTGGGTAATTTTGGCAATATTTAAAAAAAGAAATGTAAAAATATTCTGTACAATTTATCACACTAGTGTGCTTTAATGTTTAACCAGGAAGTTTGTTTTGTAATGCTATTATCTTGTACAAAATGGCACAAAGTCACACTTTTGGTGTTCCCGGACAAAAATGACTGGCCTACAAAAAATTGTTTATGAATCTCTCGTTATGCTATATTATCACCAAATATAGGATTCAAGCTTTTTGTCAACTTCTAATTTTTTTGGCTCATTTCTGACTACTATATTACAATTTATGACCATTGTTAAAGAAAATGCTTGCCAACCCAGAAATCTCTTTATTTACTAGTGTTGCAGTTACGCTGCTATGTGAGCAATGTGAAACAGGCCTTACTGTTAGACTATGCATTGCCCTAACCCTGACCTCAAAATCATTAAGCACCATCCAGCTCTTCTTAAAACCTTGCGGCTCTTTTATTTGGCTATCAATGCCTCACAAGCTCTGACCTCTTCAAAAAGAGTCTCAGCTTACACCCTAACCTCAAACACCATCAGGCCTTCAGACTCTGGAGAGCTTATTCTCAGTTGTCTGCACTTCTTGAGTAATGTCTGATAGTAGTAGATAGCAAAGGGCTTAAATGAGTGTTAACAGTCTCACAGTTCAAGCACACTTCCCCGCGGACATGTATCAGGGCCTGAGAGTGAGAATGAATGTGTTCAGTGGGGTAATATGCCTGCAGAGGTTAAGGATGTTAGGGATTGTGAGTCTTCGGATAGAAAGAAAGCATGTGTGTTTGTGATAGATTAAAAAAGAAAGAGAAAAAGGGTAGACAGAGAGACTAAGTTGATTTGTGAATGCTTGTGTAAGAGCACTGTAGGCTATTGAGTTATTGTAACGGCACTCTGAAAGAGTGAGTGTGGAAGCTACGCTAAACCTTTTATGCTACTCATAATTTAAAGCAGTTAAACTAGTCAAGCTCCACTTTGGTAAAAGTAGGCCTACTTTGCTACTTTAAAAACAAAACTATATATCAGATTATATATTTTTGCAATCACAGTAAAGCTGCAAGATTCTGGATAAATTGAGAATCACAAGTTTTTGGTATTAAATAGAGATCACGATTCTCCCACTATTCTGAATAAACAACTAAACATGTAATTTACTACAGATTCTGACAAAATGTTAATTGCTGCAGTCTATTTAAAACATTAATTATTTTGAATTATTTAAAAAAAAATAGGTTTGAAAGAATGATTCAATGTCTCACTCATTAAGACTTCACTTGTTTCATTACTTGATGAATCAGTATTTCCCTTTCGAAAGGGAACTCGCTCTGCGTTTGCTTACGCAATGGGGAACGTCACATGTGACCCTGTGTCTGAAAGCCAACTATCCAACAAGTCCAATCCCTATTGGCCGGTGACAGCCTATGACGTAATATGGCGCGACCCGGAAGTATAAAAGGAGCGCCTGGAGAAACATACAGTATCTTTTCGTCTTTCGGGTTTATTCTGTCTGATCGCGACTATATCGACTCTGGTAAGGGATTCTATAATATGCCTTACAAACGTTCAAGAGAGTGTGTTCATCCGTGTTCCAGCTTTTGACACTTGATATACACATTTCTGGGCGTTTTCTGTCTGGGAAAGGAGCGCGCATAGACAGTGCTTGAGGGCGCTGTCTGTGCGTTTTTCTGTTTTTTACTGTGAGCGTCCGTTCTCGTTTGGCACTCTTCTTGAGGGAAGAGGTGTCTGCATCTGTGCCTAGTGATTCTGGCCCCGTTTGTGCTGAGGCAAAACGGTGGTTGCAATCATAGGGCTTGCAGGTGAGCTCATTGGGAAGTTTGAGAAAGTTGTATTCTCTCTCAACTCCCCCGGGGCTGACGAGGATGAGTTGTTGGATGACGATGACATCCGTGTTTGACGTCATCGCGTCCGGCAGTAAGTGCTCCTCTGGATGCTGTGTAAAGGAGCTGCTGTTTTTGAGACGCACTTTTCGGCGGGCTGCAGCTGCCGTGAGAGCGCATTAAGAAAGGGGCCACGCGCGGACGGCTCGACGAACGGTTCCTTTCTGTCCTTAAGCTCTGCAGCTCCCATAAACTTTCCATTCCTTCCTGATCTCCGCGTTTGAGATTGGGAGGGCATGGAAAAACCCCTAGCTGTTCAGATTTGTATCTGAGCCCAGACAGACGGGAGGAGGAAGAAGCGAGAGTGAGATGGATGATCGATGGACGATGTTAACCCTATGTATACTATCCCTTGTCAGGTGGTATAGTTCCTAGTTCTGGCCTCCTCCCGAGGGAGTTGTTAGGCCGTATGCCCATTGTCCCCCTTGTTTATGTAGGTACAATTGGTGAGTTAACAGCTAAGGTTGTAGACTGTTTTTAGACTCCCTGGTGCTGTTTTTCTCAGGTGGTAGGCCCTTATCTTTGCGTGGATAAGTTATCAGTGTATGCTAGGCCCCACTTTCTAGAACTTTTCATGCTATGAAACATGTTTTTTCCTCTGAGCCACTTGATTTTCCATTCAAGTTTGAGTTGACAGCGCTAGTTTTTTTTTGCCTCCGTCCTCTATGGCTCAGTACAGATTTGCGAATCTGTTTGGAGAAAACGTTTATCCTTTTAGGATAGCATGTATTTCAAAGCATTGTGTTTTGCTTTGTGTTCTAGCCTTTTACCCTACATTTGTATGTGAGCTTACTTATACTGCCACAGGTTAGCACCTGTTCTCATAATAGCAGGCCTTTTTCATATGAGCCTCTATTTAGAGAGATTGGTGACTATTTTAATATTCCCCAGTTAGGGTTTATTTGTGTCACTGAGTGCATCACATGTTGGATTGCATACTCAGGGTAGTGTTAGAACCGCTTTCGCAGTCTGGTTTCTATTAGCTCCCTTTGGTGATCTTGATAACAGCTATATTGCATATAACTTGGAATGTAGGCTCTTATGTCTTTAGCCTCTTTCTAGTTAGCAGCTTGTGTTTTTCAAGTGCTGTTGTCAGGTGATCATAGTTTGCTCACATAGATTTTACACTGCCACAGGCTTTTTGCCACGTGTTGTTTAGGGTAGTAGGCCTTGGTAGGCCCCCCTTAGACCATGTAGGCATTTATTGGTTCCCTTTAGTCAATAGAAACGTAGGGTACTTTGCCTGTTGGAATGTGTAGCCATATCTCAGGTTGTAGTTAGCTTCCCACCCAGCTTTGCTGGGTTAGAGCTGGTTCCCTGTAAGCTTGGTTCCCTTATATTCACGAGCTGGCGCCACGTGTCACTGATATGGTAGGCCCTAATAGTCCTCCTTGTTAGTTTACATGTTGGCACAGTTTGTGTTTATGTTTCAAACGGGCTGAACGCCACTTGTTGCTGAACTTGGAGGCCCCATAAGGCGTCCTTTTTAGCTGACATGCTGGCAGGATGCTTGTGAATCCAGTGTCACCATCTGCTTTGAGTAGGCCTTAGGCAGGCCTCTCGTGGAGTATGGTGGCGGAATATGCATTTCCTTTTTTAGAAGATTAAAAAAATAAATAAATATCGCTGAATGCATGGCCTAATGGTTGGTATGGTTATGGTCGCCACTAGCTGATGCCACCCGTGCAGCATGTTGGAAGTTCAGTTATGTACTCCTCTCACTTTGAGAGTAAAAAGGTGCTTTTACAGAGTACTCTTCTGAGTGGCTGACCTCTCAAGAGTGAGTTTTTGTGGTAAAACCTTACTGAGGTTCGGTTTTAACTACATCAGCCTTTTAACTTACAGTCTAAATACTGTTACTAAGTCATATGTCTTGCTCCCAGCAAGACAGGTGTTCAAGGTGGCCCTCACAGCCCACCATTGAATGTCTTTCTAATATGGCGAAATGCTTTTCGCATGTGAGTCATGTTCCATATAAAGCTATTATCATGATGTAGGCCCCTTTCTGGCCTCCATGATTATGTGCCCACAGTATGCTACGTGGCCACTAGACTAACGCTGTATGTTTTACAGGTAACAGGCCCTCTGGGCCACCTTTTTGAACATACTGGTGTATGTAATAGTGTACTCCTCTCGCTGAGAGAGTTACAAGTATTTTACTGAGTACATTTCTGGTTGGCCAGGGCCCCAGGTGATAATTTAACCTCCTTATGGCTCGGTTAGTTGTCCTTCCTGCTGTTTGAAACAATGCCACGAGCTGAAGCCACGTGTCTGCTGAGGTCATAGGCCCGTCTTTGGGGCCTTCCTTAGTCTGTGATGGCGTATGTTGTACTCCTCTTGCTTTAAAGAGTAAAAAGGGTTCCTTTTACTGAGTACACTGTTTGTTGGATTGTGTTAGGTGGACTGTTATGTGGGCACTTCACAGTCTCATTTGCTGTATACTGAAGTCATGTTTCTTGCTTCTAGCAAGATAGGTGTTCAAGGTGGCCTTCGCAGGCCACCATTTAATGTCCTACTGTTGTGACAGAGTACTCTGGCTTATGCGAGTCTTACTCCACTTAGAATTACTATCATGATGTAGGCCCTTTCTGGCCTCCATGGTTATGTGCCCACAGTATGGTCTACCTGTTAGGTCGAGCTTTGTACTTCCCTGCTAGGGTTGTCTGTGTAATAGTGCTTAGCTCCCTAAGCTGGTCATTAGGTGAAGGCTTCCATGAGGCCTTCCATTGAGGATCAGCCCCAAGCTGGTTTGTGCTCCCCTGTATCAGGGTTCTCTAGCGCACAGCCTCCTCAGTGCAAATAATCAAGCGCTGAGTAGATCCTAGGATGAGCGGATTATACTCCCCTCAATACGAGGGTTCATAGCTCTCAGCTTTTGCTCTCCAGGATGCCCGTCTCTACGCATGGGTTTGAGTTGCTTACTGACATTCTTGCAGTCGCTCTTACCTGCTCTCTTCTGAAGAATGTGTTATGGAGATTCTGTATTCAGACAGGGTTGGCCAAGACTAAGTTTGTCCTATATCAGACCAGGTCGGCCTTGACTTCGTTCCCCTCTAGTGACTGGCCGGGGCTCCTTTTGGTTCCCTGGCCACATTCCCTTTAAGGGACCACTTTTCCTCTGAAACGCTGGTCCCAGGCTTAGCTTGGGCTGTTGGCCGTAGGGAATGCTGTCACTGACAGCCTGGTGTGACCCGAGGGTGAGTTGCTAAGCGTTTCCTTCGAAACTGCTCGACATTCGTCAGCCATATTATTTGGCATGCACTCTCCTTAAGCATGGCGGCGTGGGTATATCATTCCCCATTGCGTAAGCAAACGCAGAGCGAGTTCCCTTTCGAAAGGGAACGTCTCAGGTTACGTATGTAACCATAGTTCCCTGAGAACCAGGGAACGAGACTCTGCGTTTCCTTGCCATGCTTCGGTCTGCCTGCCTGCAGAACAGTCCCTCAAGACGATAGATACTGTATGTTTCTCCAGGCGCTCCTTTTATACTTCCGGGTCGTCCCATATTACGTCATAGGCTGTTGCCGGCCAATAGGGATTGGAGTTGTTGGATAGTTGGCTTTCAGACACCGGGTCACGTGTGACGTTCACACGTGGTTACACACGTAACCCGAGACGTTTTCAACAAATCTCTTGAATGAATGATTCAATGATGAATACTTTTTTTAAGTCACTTGTCACCACCTGCTGCTGTAATGATATAACTAATACAATTGTTATTTGAAGTGTGAAGTTATATGCAAAAGGTGATTTACACTATTTTGATCACTACCACAGACATAAGTGTTTATATCTGAACTATAAACTTTTATCCCAGTACTGTACAAATAATGATACTGTGTGGTTGAAAAGAGATTCATACCTGTACATGACAACTGCTCTCTCTGGCTCAGCGGCAGCGTCAACGCAGATTTGAATGTTACGCTGCCTTGATCGTACTTGTCAAAGGTTTAACAGACATAGCTGAATCATTGTCATTTAGGAATAAGATTGTGTGGGTGTTTGAACAGATATTGTGATCTATTAACAATTAATTGTGCAGCTCTAAATCACAGAAATATTTTCCAAGCACAAAAACTAGGATATAGTATGTATATAGAAAAATTTACAAAAATTCCAAAGAATAAACAAAACACAAGAAACATAGTAATCTAGAGTGACAAACATAATCTAATTAAATATTCATCTTAAAAAAAATAATAAATTGAAGAAAACACTTTGAAGTATGTTGGGAACCAAACATTGGATCCAATGAACTTTTACTGTATGGACACAAATAGCTGAAACATTCTTTAAAATACAGGTCATACAGGTCTTCAAAGACATGTAAATGATGACTGAATCATTCTGAACAGATTCCTTTATACCGTATGAACTTTAAAAACAAATCACTAAAATGAACATCTCAGTTACATATAAATCAGTGAATTTATTTTTGAACCAAACTGATTCATATCTGTAAATTATAGAGTCTGTTCACTACACGTTCACTATGTGTGTATATCAGCCATTTGACATGTTGCTCATCCAGATTTGTAATATATTACTGTTTTAAATCTTTTGTAAAGTTTTATATAACTTACATTTTGGCAATCAAGTTCATAAGAAAACATAGGAAAAAAGAAAATCAAATCATCTCTGTGTTTCATTCTTGGTCTTTTCGTGAATGATTCAACAGTGCACAAAAGTTGCCCTGTGTATCACCAACTTCAAACATTAAATTCATATTAACAGGTTGTTTATTATTGTATGCTATCTAACCACTAAATATGAGTCACACAGGCGATACAACATACCGTACAAACTTAAGTTTAGCATATAACACAATGGAAGAGACAGGCTTGGTTGCAGTCTTGCATGGCAGCAGAGAAAGTTATAAAAAAGGAAGAATGATTAGGTATGCACAATTGAAATGAATCAAGGATTTTCAGATAAATATCTCTGTGACATCTGACTGCCCTGGAATAATTGAGCTGACAGGGAAGTTCACACCTTTCAAACTAAACACTGTTCTGCTGCAGACCCACGTCCTCAAATTACCAATCTCACTCCAGACACACACACACAGCTCTCTCATAAACATTGGATCAACAGAAATGCACTTCTTTCTGTTACACAAGAATGTGAGTCCAGAAAAGGTGAAGAAAAATATAAGACAGAAGAGAAGATCCTGGCACAGAATATTTTGAATATTTATGTTACCAACAAACAAATAAGTAAGAAATAAGAGTCATTTTCCCTTTTTCATTTTGGAAAATGATTTTATCAAAAGATGGTTTAATTATTCAGCTTAGCAGTACATGTGCTCCCTGGGAATTGAACCCATGACCTTTGCTCTCTGATAACACCATTACCTACCAATTGAGATAAAAGTAGTCAGAACTAGAACAAGACAAAAACAAGCACTATAGAAAATAAAATACAAATAAAACTTACAAACAGTGGTGACTGTTTTCAACTTTAAGCAGCTCAAGAGTTCATTTTCAGCCAATGTATTTTCCCTGTCTGTCAAAAATAAAATAATATTATTTACAAATTTTACAAATACAAATGTTTTCACATCAAAAGTAACCTGTGAAATCAGAAAAAGACTTAAATAACTTTAGATTTTTTGATGTTTTCAAAACTCATAACACTCATAAACAAAGTCTGTTATTTGATAAATGCGCTTTGCTTCTATTCTATCTCATTGGCTTGCCGCTATGCACTTGACCGACAAAGCATTTTAGTCTTTTTGCAGTCAAATTGGTGAGCATAAGAGACTTCTTTCAAAAACATTAAAAAGTTGTAATGTTTTCAAACTTTTGACAGGTACTGTATATTATAAAAATAAAAAATGAGATAAAAGATTGCCCAGCAATTGACTGGACAACCATTGTGACCTTCGAATGCTTCGAATGTTGGGGTTAATATGAGTATTAATGAATGTGTGGATGGCCGTGTGTGTGCCTGAGCTGTGTCCACAATATAACAGAGCGTAGACAGCAGGCTACTTGTTATCATTTCAAATATTTTTCTTCCACATACCCAGGTCTAACTCAAACAAATGGCTTCAAATTAGATTAAATGAGGCTAATGACATTGATAGCTCACGGAAAAGAGGAGAACAGTGATGCCGTCCAGCACTTGAAAAGTGAGAGGTTAAAGATTTTATAACCGCACTGAGTCATCATATTGAATACAATACAAAATCCTCAATAAGATACAGATACTCTAATAGGGAAGGGGACTAGATTTGAACTCTTGTCCTGGTGGAAAAAGGACACTATGCAGCGATGAGTCATGTACAATATAACAACCCAGGCTCATTGGAAAAACGTGCCTGTGGCGACATTTCTGCAAAATGATATATGTCTCATACATTTCACAACACTTTCAATGCAAAATTTTCAGTGAGTGCTGCTAAAAGTGTGTTCAGATTTATCTCAAACAGATGAACGTGAATCTGGCAACGTTTTATTACTTTGGTTGTTGTATGTATTGTGGCATGAAATTTCCGGTAAGAGGTGCTAAAAGGTTAATGAACTATCACGGACCATTTGCTGTACACTAAACCTAACAGAATCCTGTGTTAACAGAAGCAATTGCTAAAGCAACCATGCTATTTTAGCTTGCTTCTTCAAGTCGTTGAGCTCTTTTATTAGGGCCCGAGCACCAATGGTGTGAGGACACTATTGTAATTGCTCAGTCAATTCTTCTTCTTCTCAGAAATGAATCGCATTTTTGTGGGCTAAACATGCTCGAAAACTCATGAAACTTTGCACACGTGTCAGAAGTGTTGAAAATTTACATCTGATATGGGTTTCAGAATTAGGTGTGGCAAAATGACTCAATAGCACCACCTACAATATTTCAATTAAGCGCCCTTCGCACTACGTTTCACATACAAGTATGAAATTCAGTAGACACACGTAACAGCCAAATACACCCTTCGTACTATGTTTCACATACAAGTATGAAATTCAGTAGACACATGTAACAGCCCAATACCTATAAAAAGTCCCAAGGTGCAAAATCTGAAATCCCAACAGGAAGTAAGATATTTTGAATTTTCTCTGCAAAATCTTTGCAGTTTTTGCAATTTCCAGACGTTGTACTTTAACAAATTCCTCCTAGAGCTCAACATCATATTTGGTTAGTCTAATCTAAAAGCCTTTGCATCGTTAAATTGCGAAGATCTTGAGTTTTCGATGAAGGGCGTGTCTCTGGTGGCCTGACAAAATTCGATGTTTCACCATGAAAGAGGAAGTTGTTGTAACTCGGGCATACAATGTCTGATCTGACTCAAACTTCACGTTTTATTAGAGTCCTGGCCTGAAGACATCTACAGTATCTCACAGAAGTGAGTACCCTCCTAACATTTTTGTAAATATTTTATTATATCTTTTCATGTGACAACACTGAAGAAATGGCACTTTGCTACAATGTAAAGTAGTGAATGTACAGCTTGTATAACAGTGTAAATTTGCTGTCCCCTCAAAATAACTCAACACACAGCCATTAATGTCTAAACCACAGGCCACAAAAGTGAGTACACCCCTAAGTGAAAATGTCCAAATTGGGCCCAAAGTGTCAAAATTTTGTGGGGCCACCATTATTTTCCAGTACTGCCTTAACCTTCTTGGGCATGGAGTTCAGCAGAGCTTCACAGGTTGCCACTGGAGTCCTATTCCACTCCTCCATGACGACATCACAGAGCTGGTGGATGTTAGAGACCTTGCGCTCCTCCACCTTCCATTTGAGGAGGCCCCACAGATGCTCAATAGGGTTTAGGTCTTGAGACATGCTTGGCCAGTCCATCACCTTTACTCTCAGCTTCTTTAGCAAGGCAGCAGTCGTCCTGGAGGTGTGTTTGGGGTCGTTATCATGTTGGAATACTGTCCTGCGGCCTACTCTCCGAAGGGAGGGGATCATGTTTCGCTCATTCATGGTTCCGTAGTGAATTAACTCAAAGGGGAAATATTAATAATTATTCATAACTCATAATTATTAATTATGATTAATTATGAATATGTGAATCAGTTAATCAGATTAACTTGATGTAGCTACATTAAAATGAATATTACAATCAGTTACCTTGTTCGTCCAGTGAATACTCAGTGTTAATTGTATATTAATTCTAAGAAATGTTCATTTCCAGGTTATGGGAAACAACATTCTTATTGTACAGTACTACTCAGAGCATGTAGTCAAGATCTAAATCATTTAAGAGGCAATTTATTAGCAGATGGAGTCAGAACCAAACATGTACAAGAACCAAGCTTTATTAACTAAATCACAAACACATAACTAAATTAACAAACACATAACATACACGCAGGTCACACACATACGTAGGTAAAAATGAGCAATGATAGAGTTGAACCGGGAGTTGGACCAGAAATGGAGCTATGGGGAAAAAGTCAAAGACAATCTGGAAAAAAAATCATCAGTTTCCTCAGTAATAAAGCACCTTTTCTGACACAGGTGGTTTACAAATTAATACTAAATCGCTGTTTAGTGATCAAATGTACGATACTTGGAAAATGCCTTTAGGCTGAGGAGCATCGGATCTGCAGGCTGAGGAGAAATAAGTAGTGTTCAAGGACCTCTCTTACTAGTGTTAGAAGCTCCTGCAGGTCCGACGCAGGCATGTCCAGTTGTCGTTGTGCAGCCTCAGGATTGCTGCTGTGTGAAGGACATAGAGGTTGTTGCTAGAGGTCTCTGAATGTCACTTCATGTGCCATTTCAGGGTTCATCTGAATTAATCCTTCTCCTTCTGGGGCTGCAGAGGATTTTGGGAAATGGGCAGATAAGGCGTCAAGCAGAAGGCTTTGGCTCCCCCCTTTGTACCCCTGTGCTTGGCTGGGGGAGGCTCTTCTGCTGATTCCGTGTGGGGGAGTGAGATGTCTCTCCTGCTGTAGTTCTTTCTGTAGCAGGTAAGAGTATCTCAGTTCTCTTTGGACTATGTCAAGTTCATCTGTTGTGTTGTCCAGCTGCTGGGTCAGAGCTTCAATCCCAGATCTGGACACATTCAGGTGACCTTCACAGGCCTCGATTCTGGCGTCTTTGTCCAAGAGTTCAGAATTTGCAGTTTTTAACAGCAACTCTTTGTGAAATAATTCTTTTTTTTTCTTCAGGTCCTCTCTGGCTGTCTTTTCAGCTGTCAGAGCCTTTTGAAGTCTGTGGATTTTCTTCTATGACTCCACTCTGCCAGGAACCTTGTGTCTGTCCTGAGCTTCCATTTCTAGCTGGTCTATGCAGCTTTTAGCATGTGTCAGCTCCTTTTGAGATTCTGTGATCTGGAGTTTGAGGTTGTTTACCTCCTGTTTCAAACCTTTGAGGTTGTGGGCCAGGAAGATGTTGACCTCAGTCAGGTCTTTGTGATCATACCTCTGGTTTAAGTCATCTGCCTTTACTTCTCTTCCATTTTGTCCAGTTGCTTTTGGCTCTGGTGCTGCAAGTGATCAGCAGCCCTGGTTAGGAGGGTGTTCCTCACGACACCTAGCCAGTCCTTTGGTCTGCCATCTGGGCAGTTAGGCTGAGCATTCTGCAACATTTTGGCACACTTGTGGTGAGAGTAAGGGCAAGAGACTAATGCAAGATCAAACCAAATTTGGAGCTGAAGGCATAGTGGGCAGCTAGGTGTATAGAGTACAGCTAGGTTTAATAAATGACTTAAGATGGATCTTATGGTCAAATTATTTCTCAGAACTTACTGATGGCTCACAACAGGCTTGATCTTTGAACAATGGAAAAGAGAAAGAAAAGGGAAGAGGAGAGCTTTCCTATTAGATTGGGTTTATTAGTGATGCTCAAAATTATGCCATAGCAATCATTTAGATTACTTTTGTAACTGGCTCATAAAATTGAAGCAACTGTTGTAAATAAACAAAATCAAGAAGGAAAGTATGCCTAGTTACTTGTGGTTCTATTGGGAAATTAAACCACACGAGAACAAAAAGGAAAATGTAAGTAAATCAAATAGATGAAAGAAATAATACTAATAAAAACAAATAGCTGACTGCTATTATGATTAAAATAAAATAACAAGATTTAAAGAAGTGATTAAAACGGCAAAATGACCTGGTATTGGGAATAATCAATAGCACTAGTGATTAACAATTAGATTAGCTTTGGAAATCACTATATAGTTGGTCACAGCTGCAGCGTGTTTAGGACCACACCCTGTGTGTGTCCCTCCATGAAGTTTAGTCAGCGTGCTATTGAAAACTCTCAATAAATCCAAGAATTCTTCTTTAGCTAAACAAATTTAGATTTAATTAAACTAGTAACTGCAAATTTAGCTGAACAGCATTCAGGAAGAAATGCACCTAAGTGCACGTGAAAGTAGCCGAGAAGAATTAGAGTCAAGACAAGAGAAAGTGAGAAAAAACAAAACAAAAAAAAAACCAGTAATGTGGTAAAAGGAAATTGGCGCTTATACTTTCAGATTTTCAAAACTTGATATTACATTCAGTAAAATGCAAATATGTTTTGGCATTTGCGAATTTCATGCATGTAAACTCTTCTCTCTACTTTAAACAACTTCTTGTACTTGTTTACAGTGTAATTACATATTTTTGCTGAAAGTCACAGCTTGTTTAAGCATACACAGTTACATCCGCCTCGTGCATGAATACTGGCGTTCCTTTCAGCAAGTGAAACACAGTTTTGGTCACTAGGTAGCTATGCTTGTAGATGCAGCCAAAGTTTAGATGAATAACATCAATCTAGCTATAATTTCTAAGGCCGTTACACTGTAGAAAGGGGGGCCTCACCCAAATCTATAATTATATATCACTGCACTGAGATTTGTTAATCAGCAACAGGTTAAGCGATATTGCCATTGGGATTTCTTCAACCAAAGCAGAGTAATCAATTTTGGCACAGTTTACATGCTGCTGAGCTGAGATTCCTTTCGTCAAACAGACTTACGCTTTAATGCTGAGATTAGGGTCTCTTCGCTAAAAATCATATTAACTTTAATGATACCATTTGAACATATGCTAAAATGTAACAAGACTCTTTCAGTTACAGCAGAGATTTCAATTCAAGCTCTTGTTTTATCTGCATCTAACAAGCCAGCCACTAGCAATCTACATGCAAATCGAATGTTGTATCAAATGTCATGTCGGAATTATCAAAGGCCCACTTTCAAGTGGGCGGTGGTTTAAACGAATGGCGCGAGGCCATGCTAGCATAACCAGCTCCATCTGGTGTCACTGTGACATATGCGCTATCTGGAGTTAGCGTTTCCTTTCATAAGTCGTTGTCATGGAAACCAATACGCTGCCGTGCCAAGTCAAATAGTGTATATCAAATGTCTGCATGTTTCAACATATCCGTGCGTAGTCATAGACTGTCATGGGCATTTGAGGCTTACACATTCATTCAAGATTTTCTTTCAATCAGTAAAATTCATATTTTACTAATGCAGACTCCTGCTTTTCTGTGAACACAAGTTTTCACCTACTTTAATAGCCTCATGACCTATGCTGACTAGGAAACTTTGTAGAAGCTATGTGGAAGGCACTGTGTTTGCCGTTCAGAGTCACTGGGGTCTTAAGAAACCCTTCTGAGGGGCCTTGGATGATACAGGCCTTCTGTGTCAAGTCACATGAATGGCATTGTTTGAGGGCAGGCTGTGCTGCCCAAAAGGTGACCAGCTGGTGTAGGAGGCAAAGGTCCTATTATTGTCCTCCTTTCATTCCAGAGTCTGTGGCAGTAACATTGGGACTTTCAGATCTGCCCTGCTTGGTGTCGAGGGCAGCACTCCATCCGCGTTCAGACTTCTGGGTCCTTTATGCCATCTGGTTTCTGACTGCTGAGTCAGAAAATGTTGCGATTCTGTCTGGATGTGCTCCCGAACAGAGATTCTGTCTTGGTGGATCACGCCACTCAAAGACTTCAGGTGAAAATTAATGTCTCATACGTTGGCATGGACATTGCGGTCTGCTAAGCAGCGGGCTCTGGCCCCTCCCCCCTTTGTGCAGGGCTGGGGGAGCTGCGCTGTGAAGTTCATCAGGGTGCATTCTCCTTGTGGGGTCCATTTGCTGTTGGTCGGACTGTTTCAGTTCTTTTGGACCACAACGAGTTTGTCTCCAACGCTGCCGAATTGCTGAGTCAGTGTTTGGATTTCAGCTCTGCATGCGGATGGCCTTCAAGGGCCTTAGTTTTAGTGTCTCTTTAAATTCAAACAGTTCTTTACATTCTTTAAGTGGAAAGTTCTTTTTCAGGTCTTGTTTGATGGCATTTTCCAGCTGCTCTCTGTGCTCAGCAGCTGTCAAAGCCTGGTGATCTCCCTCAGTTTCTCCACTCTGTCAGGGTCCTTGCATCTGTCCTGTGCCTTCTCATGCTGAGTGGGTTGGTTCTCTGTGGAACTCTGTGACTTGCAGCATTCGTTCATTTACCTCCTGTTGGAAGCCCATATGAGCATGGGCTAAGGGGAAGATGAAGCTCTTTGTGGCTCAGGCTGGGTGTCGAGTGTCCGCTTGTGTTGCCAATCTTGCCGTTCCTTTCTCTGCGGTTGCAGGTTGTTGACTGCTTTGGCTGAAGGATATCCATCACACTGTTCCGCTGGGTCTCCAGGGGGTCCTGGATGGCAGGGCTGGATGTCCTAGGCAAACTGGCATGCTTGTGGGGACATGAGAGAGAGAGATGGCACAGGCAAATGCAAGTTCGTACAGAACGGGGGAAGCTAGTATGTGACTTAGTGTTGAACACAACTAAGGCGTTTGAGTATCTTTGTTGACAGCTGTAAGCTGTGTCGACTGATGACTGGGCTGGTAGATGTTGTCAAACCATTACTCAGAATACTGATGTTTTTTTTTTTTTTTTTCACAGGTTGTCACCATGAGGGTGACAAATAAACGAAACTGAAATTAAACAAAATGAAATCAGAAAAGGAAAGGTGGGAAGAGGGTTTTACCTATTTAGTTTTTCTATGAGAAATGGCTAAGCAGGCGTCACTTGTTCAAGTAATTGCTGCCATGAGCTCAAGACAGCAAACACCTCAAGATCAAAACGAAAAGAAACAATGGGAAGTGTTTCTAGTCCTTTCTGGGGCCAACAGTGCATTGGACGGTGGCCGTACTTCATGTACTCAGCCTGGCACTAAAGAGTGAGGAGGAGTAGTGAAGAGATAGGAATTAGGATATTAATAACCTATAACTTAAATTATACCTCATTACGGATACAACAGTTTCTAGAACTACTGTAATCCTATAAAGAGAGGGAAGATGGTGATGGTAATGTCACGATCACCGTCAGTACCTGTCTGTTCCCGGACTACAGTTCCCATAATCCTCCTTGCCAGTCACATACACACTCCACACCAATCACCCGTTGCCACATACACCTGTTGCCTTTCATCTGGACTATTTAAGACTCACTCACACACCACCTCAGGGCGAAGTCTTGTTTACCTGTGTAGCAATTCTGAGCGTGTATTTATCCTGTCTGTCTGCCTGTTATCGATCCTGTCTGGTTACCTGTCTCTGATTCCCTGCTGCCTGCCTTTGGACTGTTTATTGTTATCCGACCTGTGAACGATATCTGCCTGTCCTGATCTACTGCCTGTATCCTGACCACGTCTCTGCCTGTCCCTTGCTGTACCTATTTGCTCCTGTTTGACCATGCCTGTACGACTACGTTCACCTATCAATAAAGCTTTGCACATGGATCTCACGTCGTGTCCCGCCTCGTTACAGGTAAAATAACTAAAAATAGAGTAAAAGCAGAAGGTCCTTTTAGATCTCGGGAACTGAAAGGGGAGGTGAATACACAAATTGATTTAATTAAACTTCAAATTTAATTAAATCCAACTTGGCTGAATAGAGATATTCAGGCTTAAACAAAAGAAAGTGAATGAAATAAAATAAAACAAATAGAGGAGGAATAAAGTTGAAATAAAAAAAAGAAATTAGAATTTCCTTCTAGATTTAGGAATCTTCACAAAGCTTTGTATCCCCCATCAATAGTTCAAACCAAAATCCCTTAGTCTACGGGTCCCAGAGTCTATGAGTCTCTGGTTCGAAGGTTACACTTCATGCTCACACGTGTCTAGGTGTTCACAGGGTGCTAACAGCTTTAGTCGAGGTAAAGGGTTTTAACCTGTAGGGTATACATGTAGGGTTGTTAGAGAGCTAACTTTAGCTACACGTGGTTGTTGTTTGCACAACGGTCTGTGACGTGGGTGCTGTTATCAGACTTCTAGAGGTGTCTGCTCACACGCTCTGTTGTCATGCGTTGCCAAGAGACCAATGCCAGCTCACTGTTTCATATGAGCGGTCCAGTGCATTGATATGAATACGATGGCATAACGAATAATGATAAGGCCTTATTAATCGGTGACTGAGAAGCATCGCCCAGAACACCATTACAAACGCTGTAGTGAGATTCTTCGTCACACAGGTGAATTTATGCTGCTTGATCTGGAATTACTTTGTCAGGAAAAAACTTATGCATTTAAAACTGAAAGTGGGGTTTTCTTCGCCCAAGATCAGGTTAGTTTATTCTGGTACCATTTGTACGCGCTGCCAATCTGAGATTCCGTTGTTGGAAAAAGGCTTATGCTCGTTTAACAACTGAAATTATGATTGCTTTGACAATTTCAGGTTAGCTTCTTCGTACAATTTAAACATGCATTATAGCACAGAGGAACTTTCTGCCGTTCGAAGGAACGCGCATTCAAGCTATAGTTTTGCTGATTTTATCAGAAATATGTACGTGCATGTATAAAATGTTAATAAAGCTCATAGAACAACACATGATTGATTACTGGGTCCGTCTGCAAATAATTGTTTAAAATGATGCCCGCATTCTCCACCAAAACCCTGTAGCGAATTAACTCAAAGGGGAAATATTAATAATTATTCATAACTCATTATGATTATTAATTATGATTAGTTATGAATATGTGAATCAGTTAATCAGATTAACTTGATGTAGCTACATTAAAATGAATATTACAATCAATTAACCTGTTCGTCCAGTGAAAAAGTGTTAATTGTTTATTAATTCTAAGAAATGTTCATTTCCAGGTTATGGGAAACAACATTCTTATTGTACAGTACTACTCAGAGCATGTAGTCAAGATCTAAATCATTTAAGAGGCAAATTATTAGCAGACGGAGTCAGAACCAAACATGTATTGTGCACAAGCTTTATTAACTAAATTACAAACACATAACTAAACTAACAAACACATAACATACATGCAGGTCACACACATATGTAGGTAAAAATGAGCAATGACAGAGTTGAACCGGGAAGTGGGACCAGAAATGGAGCTACGGGAAAAAGTCAAAGACAATCTGGAAAATAATCATCAGTTTCCTCAGTAATAAAGCACCTTTTCTGACACAGGTGGTTTACAAATTAAT
Organism: Hypophthalmichthys molitrix; assembly: GCA_037950675.1. Lineage (NCBI taxonomy): Eukaryota > Metazoa > Chordata > Actinopteri > Cypriniformes > Xenocyprididae > Hypophthalmichthys > Hypophthalmichthys molitrix. The sequence goes on from CM075515.1 coordinate 20,626,467, forward strand.
ACTAAATCGCTGTTTAGTGTTCAAATGTACAATACTTGCAAAATGCCTTTAGGCTGAGGAGCATCGGATCTGCAGGCTGAGGAGAAATCCTTGATGATTCGGTCCGGAGTTGTAACCAATATCTTCTGCATTGGTTGAAGACATATGAAACAACTTGAGCTGTTAATTTGACTCTTGGTGGGGAAAGAGTTCTCCCTCTCCTAGTCAAGCACATGGCTGGGGGCAGAGCAGGCCCACAGGCAGCCCCTGCAGTCGCTGTGTTGTTGGAAAAGCAAGAGAGAGGGAGGAGCATTGCGTGCTGGCTTTAAGCTCTGGGAGAAGTCGCACCCCTAAGGGTTGACCTGACCAATGAAATGGGTAGGATCTCCGAGCGGAACAATTCCCCTATGGGGGCTTTTACAACCAAGCATGATTAAAATGGCTAAGTTGTTGAAGAGGAACTATTAAAGATTCTTGTAATACTGATGTGTTGCACAGGTATCAACGTATCGTATACACAAGCATTTAAAAACTTCTCAATACGAACCCATAGACACTAAACATGGCATAATTGAAGTTACCTTAAATGTATCATAAAACGTGAATACAATACTGAGTACAATACAACAAACAGTAATAATGGATGCCATTTCCTGGGGATAGGCATGTTCATTTATAGAACAGTCTGTCTATAAATTAATGCAGTAATATCTGTTTTCTGTGGGAAAGATGCAGGAAAGATGCAGGTTTTCTGTGTCTCTTTGTCTCTGCTTTTCCACATGGCAACACACACATACTTCAGGGCAATAAATCTAAGGCTGGTCTTCTCAGGGGATGGGGACAGACCCCAGAGTAAGTTTTAAACAATAATTTGTTAAATATAACAAATAATTGTGTCTGATTTGTCTCAGTCATTACATTTCCCTCAATGAACTGTAGCTCCCCAGTGCCGGCAGCACTCATGCAGCCCCAGACCATGACACTCCCACCACCATGCTTGACTGTAGGCAAGACACACTTGTCTTTGTACTCCTCACCTGGTTGCCGCCACACACGCTTGACACCATCTGAACCAAATAAGTTTATCTTGGTCTCATCAGACCACAGAACATGGTTTCAGTAAACCATGTCCTTAGTCTGCTTGTCTTCAGCAAACTGTTTGCGGGCTTTCTTGTTCATTATCTTTAGAAGAGGGTTCCTTCTTGGATGACAGCCATGCAGACCAATTTGGTGCAGTGTGCGGCGTATGGTCTGAGCACTGACATGCTGACCCCCCACCCCTTCAACCTCTGCAGCAATGCTGGCAGCACTCATACGTCTATTTCCCAAACACAATCTCTGGATATGATGCTGAGCATGTGCACTCAACTTCTTTGGTCGACCATGGCGAAGCCTGTTCTGAGTAGAACCTGTCCTGTTAAACCGCTGTATGGTCTTGGCTACCATGCTGCAGCTCAGTTTCAGGGTCGTGGCAATCTTCTTATAGCCTATGCCATCTTTATGTAGAGCAACAATTCTTTTTTTCAGATCTTCAGAGAGTTCTTTGCCATGAGGTGCCATGTTGAACTTCCAGTAACCAGTATGAGAGAGTGAAAGCGATAACACCAAATTTAACACACCTGCTCCCCATTCACACCTGAGACCTTGTAACACTAACAAGTCACATGACACTGGGGAGTGAAAATGGCTAATTGGGCCCAATTTGGACATTTTCACTTAGGGGTGTACTGCAAATTTACACTGTTATACAAGCTGTACACTCACTACTTTACATTGTAGCAAAGTGTCATTTCTTCAGTGTTGTACGATGAAAAGATATAATAAAATATTTACAAAAATGTGGTGTACTCATTTCTGTGAGATACTGTACATGCAAATAATCAGTTAGTCATAGCGCCACCTGTTGGCAACAGGAAATGGCATTCTTTACACTGTAATTCACTCCCTGAAACACATTTAAATATGCCATGAAGTACCAAACATGCTAAAAACTCGTTAAATCATGCAACACTTGGCTAAGTGCTAATGTATGCAATTAACGCCATGGAACAGGACGTTGTTGTAACTCAGGCATACAATGTCCAATCTGCACCAAACTTCACATGTCTGAGAAGAGTCCTGCTCTGAACACATCTACATGACAATATTCAGTTATAGTAATAGCGCCACCCACTGGCAACAGGAAGTGTTGTGTTTAACACTAATGCACAACTAGCAACATATTAAAATATGCAATTGAGAGCTAAACATGCTACAAACACTCTAAAACATGCTGGCAACACTTAGCTGAGTGCTAAAGCATGCTATTATCATCATGAAACAGGAAGTTGTTGTAACTCAAGCAGACAATATCCAATCTGCCTCAAACTTAACGTTTGATAAGTGCCCTGGCCTGAAGACCTCTACAAACCCAAATGTAGTTATAGTCATATCGCCACCAGCTGGTAGCAGGAAGTGTGGCAAATACAAATGACTGATGCTGTCCTCCTATATTTATATACTTAAATGCATATTGACCACCATGCTTTTCATCGCTGCTTGCAGCTTTAATTGTAACTTGAGTTTCATGTGACTTGTACCCAAGTGTCCACATCGCAAGTGCAATGCTGTACCAGGTGAGCTACTGAGCAAGCCAGAAAAGCCATACATGTGGAGCTGATTATGTGATGCAAATGCTTAAAATATATTAATTTATAAATCATACAGTATGGTAAAAGTTTTTTGTGGTCATATGTCTTTAATGATTGATAATCTGCCCATGTGATCATAATTTGTGAGAAAAGAAATAAAAGTTGTTGACATTTTACTGCATCTAGTGTTCATTTCAGCTGGAAATTACAGTGATTTTTATGTTTTGGTACACTATAAAAACAACCCAAGCTGGGTTGAAAATGGACAAACCCAGCAATTGGGTTGTTTTAACCCCACGGTTGGGTTAAATGTTTGCCCAACCCGCTGGGTAGTTTTATTCAACTCAACTATTGTTTTTTTTTTTTAAATTAACCCAAAATATGTTGGAAATGAACATTTATTGATATGTTTAATAAATGAACATTTATTAAGTTTAATGAATAATAATTAAATAATAAACATGTATTAAATTGCTTATTAATAAATGTTCACCCTTTGATTTTTACTGTTGCCTCTAGTAATTATGTGTCTGATTTTTAATTTCCAACCTATTTTGCGTTCATTTCAAGCCAGCCATATAGTACTTTTTAGTTGGGTTAAGTAAAACTGCCCAGCACGTTGCACAAACATTTAACCCAACCGCTGGGTTTGTCCCTTTTTAACCCAACTTGGGTTGTTTTTAACCCAACAATGGTTTGTGTTTGGAGGTTTGCAAAAATGTAGCTTGAGGCACGTTTTTCCAATGAGCCTACTGTATGTTGCAATGTAACCAGCATCAAATAAGGTCTATGTTGATTGCATGTTGACTATAATTGTTATTCAGCAACAGTTGTGAGTTCAGTTTGAATGTTACTCTAAGAAGATTGATACAACATGGTGGACAGCACAGGTGCAGGGGCCTCTCGGGGACTATTACAACATTTCTTTTTTTAAGACTACTGTATCTTTGCTTAGACTCTTGAAACGCTGCGGGATGTTAGCAAAGAATGCAGTGGATAGCAACATGAAAGTGATGTGATGTGTAGCCAAGTATGGTGTCCCATACTTGGAATTTGAACTTCTTTCTGAAAGACATTCACTTCCATTTGTCAATATAGATATGTATCACTCATCATACATGCATACACACATGCCTAAAGCCACCAGCTTTCCACTATGCCAGTCTGAGGCCCTGGCTGAAAAGTATGACCTACACACTGCTCATATCTCAGTGCTGCTTTCCCAACCATTAGTGAAGCCAAGACTAACCGTTTCACCAGCATCAAAAACACCAGTGCCTTCTGCACCCTTTAAAATCAAGGATCAATTCAATAACAGTAATCCGTGACACGTGGAAAGGCATGCTTGATATAATTCCTCCCAAAGTCCCTGGCTCGGACGGCGTCCCCCATCGTGCACTTCAGAAACATTCTCACCATCTCGCACATGTTTTCACTGACAAATTCAACATTTTCCCGATCCAGGCTGTTATCACAACGTGCTTTCAATCTACCTTCATTTTCCCTAAAATCTTCAAAAATGAACTTCAGTGAATACCATACATACTGATTTTACCAATTCAGACACTATTAATTGCTTTTCAAGGTCAGTTATGGTTCATATAGTGTCTTTCATTCCAGGAGGGAACTCTAGTTATAGAGGAATTTAGTCACACTTGGTCTTGGATGAGGAAAATTAGTAAATAACTACTTTTGACCACCATTTAAAGCTGATATGTGCATAAATAACAGCCATCATTTCCAACCAAAGCAGCCCCATATGATTAAGTCTAATAGCATCTGACATTCACAGTAGCACACAAAACCAACATATTACTCCCTCGCAAAAGAAAGGGTTAAACTTTCTCTTATTGAATTTCTTCTACAGGATCATCTAATATCCCTGCAGAGAGAAAAAGGAACTCAGGAAGCTCAAGTTTTGAATTCAATCATGTGGCCTCAGAGCAAACGTGCCATAAAGTTTATACTTCTTACTAATAAAACTTCGTCAGAGACTTTCCTGTTTTGTCTTCACGTCACTATTAGCACGGCAGTTCACTGTGACCGGCTCGGTTCCTCCCTATGTTTTCTTTACCAGGTAATAATGTGGAACATTCACTCTGTGCCCCTCAATTCTGTAAGGCTTTCATCGTGATAGGAAATACCAGGCATAAACTCTGACCCCCACAGTCTGAATGTTAAATGCCAGCTGCTGTGAGTGAATTATGATGATGAACAGAAAGCAATTTCCACAATTTTTTTCTTATCTTTCGTCTGTACACTGTAAATGATTTCTGTTGTTTACACAGTATTATACTGTTTTTCTCAACAGTTTCTTGCTGTATAAGCTGTGTACAGTATGTTACTGTAGATTTTGTTGTTTTCACAGTAATATATTGTATTCTCAACGGTTCCGTACTGTGTACACGGTTGACTGTAGATTTTCAGTGCATTCTGGGAAATGATCAGTTACTGTAAATCTAAATACAGCAGTGCAAATTGAACACGAAAAACACCACACCAAATTTCGCTAGCCTACTATTCTTACATAAAAATGCCAGCAGCTACATCACCCTGTAGCCCAAGACTGGTAGCCCAAGACTGGTTGCCCACTGAAGCTATGCAGGGCTGAGCCTTGTTATTACCTGGATGGGAGACCTCCTGAGAAAACTAGGTTGCTGTTGGAAGAGGTGTTAATGTGGCCAGCAGGGGGTGCTCACCCTATGGTCTGTGTGGGTCCTAATGCCCCTGTATAGTGACGGAGACACTGTACTGTAAACAAGCACCGTCCTTCAGATGAGACATTAAACCGAGGTCCTGACTCTCTGTGGTCATTAAAAATCCAATGGCACTTCTCGTAAAAAGTAGTGTTGAAACCCCTGTGTCCTAGCCAAGTTCCCTCCATTGGCCCTTACCAATCATGGCCTCCTAATAATCCCCATCCATTGAATTGGCTCTATCACTCTCTCTCCTCTCCACCTTATGCTGGTGTGGTGAGCGCACTGGTGCCGTTGTACTGTGGCTGCACACTGGTGGTGGATGAGGAGAGACCCCTGATATGATTGTAAAGCGCTTTGGGTGTACAGTAGTACATATGAAAGCACTATATAAATGCCTCATTCGTTCATTCAAAAATACATTTCAGGACTGGGTGCCATGCATTAACATTAATTTCTCAGTGGGGGTTGCATGAGAGCTCATTTGAGTTTTTCTGCCTTGTCAGTGCACCGTGTCTGTTGATTTTCTCGGCCGACCTGGAAACATGGTTAGTCATCTGGTAAGTAATAAATCTTAAAATTTTCATGCATACCGAAACTTTAGCTAATTCTAGCTAACAGCTTTAATGTTAGTTTAGAATAGCTTACCGCAATTTCGATATTTAAGGTTTATACTCAACATTTTACTAGTGTATAAGCTGTGTACAATATGATACTCTGCTACTCTAGATTTCATTGTAGTTTGGGACATGTTACTGTAAATTTAAATACAGTAATATGAAATGACCACGAAAAACAACCACAAACTGCCATTTTATGAACTCTTCCAGTTCTCTGAGCAACTTTGAGAGCGCCTTCGCTTCGCGTCACTGTCTGTCTGCAAAGTTTTTGCCATAAATATCTGGTTAGTGAAGAATCTTTATTTTTTATGCAAACCAAAAGGTCAGTAACATAGCGTTAACTTTAGTTTAGAAAGAACTGCCCACGGCTTTGATGTTCTGTAACATCTGTAAGTCTGACTGTAAGCTAGAAGCGGATTTCCTTCATGATAATAACTTAAAATACTTAATTAATAAATGTGATTTTATAAACCTAGATCTTATATGTAGCATCTCAAGGTCAGAATTAATTAATCATTAGTTATTTAACCATTTTAAGTCAATGGAAGCGCTGCTGCGTTCATTGTTTTATATGTCATATAGGGTTGGGAATTGAGAATCGATCAGTGTATTCTAAAATTGGATACCTAAGGTTAGGATTCGGATACTTGTTATAAAATATTGTTGTATTATATGCCATTATTATTATTACTAATGTGTTGTGCACTGATTTATAAATTGTTCATTATTTTTGTTTTAAAACAGATTTTTATTGTTATATTATATCTCATTACTATTATTATAACTAATGTATTGTTTAAAAATGTACAATAAACTTTTGTGCAGTTAAAGCTTCAGTTGTTCTTTTTCCTATTTCCCATCAACAGCTGAAATAACACTTCTACAGGTTTTCCGCACATTCTACAGGTAATACAGTAGCATTATAAAAGAAATTAAAATAACATTTCATAACCGTATATTATACAGTATTATTAAAAATCAACGGTGTAATACTGTACTTTAACATGGTAAAAAATTACAGTAAAATGATGTATGCAGTTTTACAGTATGCGAAACACTACTGTAGTTAGTGTTACAGTAATTTTACTGTTGAGTGAAATACAGCAACTACTGGATAATTGTTGACAGTAAGTTACTGTTAATTTGACAATAAATTTTTTACAGTGTATGTGCATTGCAAGTCACAGGGAAAGTGGTGCGAGCCTTAAACGGATAGTTCACCCAAAAATGAAAATTATCCCATAATTTACTCACCCTCAAGCCATTCCAGGTGTATAATGACTATCTTCTTTCAGATAGTCAACACAAACAGAGTTGCATTATAAAATATTGTGGCTCTTCCAAGCTTTATTATGGTAGTGAAAGGTGCTCACAATTTTAAAGTCCAAAAAAGCACATCCATCCATCATAAAAGTAATCCACATAGCTCCAGAGGGTTAATAAAGGCCTTCTGAAGTGAAGCAATGGATTTTTGTAAGAAAAATATCCATATTTAAATCTTTATAAACTAAAATAACTAGCTTCCAGTAGATGGCCTACGCATATCAACTTATGCCAAAAGAGTAACCTCTGACCTGATGCATGACACAATGATGAACGTGGAAGCACAGAGGATATAGCAAAACAAAACACCAGTCTCGAAATAGAAGTCTAAAATGAGAATTTTCAATATTAGAGAAGAGCTCGAGTTTGTTGCCCAACAATATTTGTTTGAACCACGAGAGGTGCCTAAGCTTACACTACTCCTACATCCTAAGTCATACATTGCGTCAGAAGTTTTTCTTACAAAAATATACAAAAATATCTTTACTTTTATGACAGAGGGATGCACTTTTTTGGACTTCAAAATCATGAGCACCATTCATTACCATTATAAAGCTTGGAAGAGCAAGGATATTTTTTTTAATATAACTCCGATTGTGTTCGTCTGAAAGAAGATAGTCATACACACCTAGGATGGCTTGAGGGTGGGTAAATCATGGGATAATTTTTGGGTGAAATAACCCTTTAATGCAACAGGAAGTGAATTACCCAAACAACATAAGCAACCCGATTTATATTCAGACAAAAACTATGAAAAAGTTGTTAATCTACAAAAAAAAGAGCAAATTAATTTAAAGAATCAAATGAAGGGTAAAAAAAACAGGAACAATGAAAGTGTGAAAATATTGCAGGCCCGCACGCGCACAGCCACATGAAAAAGCAGGCAAGAGCAGGGGCCTCTTCAGGAAGATTAAAAGGCCTTTTTCCATTCTGCAGTGCAGCGCAGGGGTAGAAGGGCCACAGAGACGATCTCATTACAGACTAACACGCAGCAGCTGCCCTCCTCTCACCATTTCTTTTTATTTTCCAGACATTCTCAATGCTTGGTTTAAGTGTTTTAAATCAGACACTTCTCTGGAGGCAATATGATTTATTTTATTGTCCCTCAAGTGTTCCACTGACTGTCTGACCCTCGATGACCTTTTCGGCTCCCCCGTTGCTACGGCAACACTCTTTGTTCCTGGCCATTACTCCGGGTCTGTGATCCTGGGCGTATGGAGGACTGTTAATGTAACAACACAAAAACATCTGAGGAAAAATAATATTAGCTGCTTCTATAAACAATTTTTTCCCGTTCCTCGTCTCGTTTTTTCACTCTCGCAGATTCTTTCTGGGATAAACAACCCAGTTAGATTTGGAGGAAGTACTTTGCGGCTGGTCCAATGAGATGATATGTCATTTTTTTTGGAAGCTGCTAGAGGTACAGATGAGATATGAGGCGTTAAAAGCTGCAGATATGCTGAATGGGTCAGGTATTTCTGTGTGGGAAACAGCAGCAGGCATAACTTCATTCTCAGAGGGATGGACTGGGATACGGAGGGGATGAAAGTATCTGCTGGCTGAGTTACTACTCGTGGAAACATGAAATCAAAACTGATCCTTTATAAATGCCCCTGGAGTTATTGTAAATGGTTCATCAGTTATGCTAAAGAAAGAAAAAAGGTCTTTCTTTCCATAGTCTAAATGTAATAACTTCCTCTGCCTCTGAAACAACTTTACTGTTCAGTCAGAAATGAAAATCTTTTTGAAAATCATGTCGTTGCAACCCATATTATTTTTTGTTTTCTATGAAACAAAATGACAAGTTTACAGTAAATCTAATCTTCTCTTTTCCATAAAACAAAACTGATCAAAAAGCACCATGAACGGTTTTGAAAATTTTAATATTTTACAACAAAATACTGTAAAATCACAAAATATCATTAAATATTATCACAATTTAACTGTTTTCTATTTTATATATTATAAAATGTAATTTCTTCCTGTGATCAAAGCTGAATTTTCAGCATCACTACTCCAGTCTTCAGTGTTACATGATCTTTCAGAAATCATTCTAATATGATGATTTGCTCAAGAAACATTTCTGATTATCAATGTTGAAAAGATTGTGATGCTTAATATTATTCTGAAAACAGTGACACATTTTTTTCCAATATTCTTTAAAAGCTCAAAAGAACAGCATTTATGTGAAAAAGAAATCTTTTGTAACATCATAAATGTCTTTTACAGTAACTTTTGATCAATTTAATGCAACCTTGCTGAATAAAAGTAATAATTTCTTTAAAAATAACTTCTTCCTGACCCCAAACTTTTCAGCATTGTATATGTGTGTGTGGTGTGTGTATGTGTGTATGTGTGTGTGTGTGTGTGTGTGTGTGTGTGTGTGTGAAAGAGAGAGTGTGTGTGAGAGAGAGAGAGAGAGTGAGAGTACCTATTTCCCAACATGTTTAATCAGTGATTTCTTAACACTTTCAAGTTGGAAAAAGTAGGAAGGAGGCTCTTTCATGGTGGATAAACTAATCACATTTACTGTCAATGTCTTTAGCCCAAAAGCATTTTTCTTTTTCTCTGTGCTAATGACTAAAGACTTACTCGCTGGTCAACAATTTGAAAAATCATGATTTTTATAACTAGTTATTTCCTAAAAACACATTTTAAAGGTAAAAGAGTTCATGGAGAGACTTTCATATTATACTGATCAAACTGAAATGTGTTCCACCACTGTGTGCTAATGGAGAACTTGAATAACTCTTGGTCAATGACACAAAGTACACTTTGAGTCTGGAAATTAGGAAATGGTCAGTATGACCTAAGACATGAAAGTATTCAAAGGAGCCAATGACGTACTGTCCCATAATACACGTCTTAACACTTACTTTATACTGCTATTAATTACATGGAAAATTCACTGCTTGACCCTTTGGGATTTCCCACTTGTTTACATTTGTATTTATTATTTTGCATTTGGTCCATATTATGTTTGGATTTTAAGTAATCAATTAGACATTTTATCCAAAGTTTGAACCTTTCGATTACAAGCCCAGATCTATAACTGCTATGCCTGTTACGCATGGCCTGCTGAGAACTTCATGGTGAGGAGATTATACCACCTCTCGACAACTGACGTTAGTGGTTCCTGGTTCGACACCAGCTGGTTTAAGCGTCCAGTTTTTCCAGCCTTGTCTTCGGTGGAAACATCCGGAATGAGCCCAGACTGGGCACTGCCTCTGGTACCATGCCGGTGGAAAGGGGGCACATTATTCATCATGAATGGAACAGAATCCATGTTTAGTCCAATTAAAGGGACAAAAAAAAAGTCATCATTTACCATCATTACCTCATGTCATTTCAAACTTGCATGACTTTCTTCCTCCTGTTCAGTGGAAGTCAAAAGATTAAAACTCCAAAAAGAACAGAGTAAAAGTAATTGAAACTCCAATGGTTTAGTTCAAGTTTTCTGAAACAATACGATCACTTTGCACAATGAATAGAGCGAAATTTAATTGGTATCAAATCAAGTCACTAATCAACTAATGCACACAGATCCCAAAACCAATAGGATGACACCACAATAACATCAAACCTTACTGGTATCACTACATGTAACATTATAACACAGGAACCACTGAGGTTTGGTGGATATTTAATTTGGTACTTGAGAGTGAATAAACACTTCAATTTCTGCAATGTTCACCAAAGTCATCATATCACTTCTAAAGACTTTAGTTAAACCACTAATCTTGTATGGATTACTTTTACGCTACTCTTATGTCCTTTTTGGAGCTAGAAACTTTTGGGAATGGGAAAAATCATCAGTTCCAAAAGTCGTTTCAATTTTGTTCCCAACTTTTTGCCCAAATTACTTTTGGAAACGACATGAAGGTAATGAATTGTAATTTTTGGGTTAACTACCCATTTAAGACATTGTATAGTGACAAAAGCAACCCAGGAAAAGGAAGCAAGCACTAATTCTAAATATTTCAAGAGCGCAGAGACATCATAAATATATGGAGGTTTACATGTTCTCTTTCCAGCAGCAGTAGTTCTGGAACATAAAGTGCTATGACTTCCCATGTCTTTCGTGATTTGTCAAGGTCTGCTGATTGCCTTTAGAAATGCTTCCAAAGCTTCCACCTTAAACTTTTCTTCTGGAACCGCTTTTTTTTTTCAACAGGAGAAGAGTAAAGTCTTAGCAGTTTGTGTCATGGGTTATTTAGATTTCCATTGCCCCTCTACGTGATTCGAAGTAGAAAGCAGGGAACACGCAGCACCCCACACTGAAATTTAACGGCACACGGAGAGCTGATGGTTTCTCCAGATGGAACATTCATTTGAGAACCTGTGAGCGATTTACACCGAAGTAAATCTAAACACTATTACAAATGACCAATACAGAAAGAGGGGTAACCCGATGCTGCTACTTGCACCCAACAAAGGAAAAATGCTGGCGTGTTGTTAGATAATACATGGAAACATGTAGCTCACGATAATATGTGGTTTTTGTGAAACAGATGAACCTGATCTCTGTGCTCCAGTGATGAAAGCAATGCAAATTTTGACAGTATTACTGCGTTTTCAATCTTTCTAATGGCGGCTTTCCAAATCCAGCGCCAATGTTCCGGGGAAATAGGATTGGAGAAAGCATTTCACATTTGTCTGCGGCAAACGAACTCCAGCTGAACGGCAATCAAGGGGAGCGCACAGACCCATCTTTAAAAGTCCAAAAGGGACAAGCTGTGCCATTTTTGCTCTGACCGCATAGAAATCGAGTGGGCACATTCACCGACAGGACGTCCAGCACTTAACGCGCATGGTGTGTGGCGCGTTCCTCGGCCACAGATGTGTTTGTGTTGGGCCTGAGACTTGCACGCTCTGGTTTGCCTTTCTTCTGCTGTGCCATTGTGTGATGGGGAAGCTCCAGTCGGTGCAATGCGATGAGCTTACGCATGGACTCTTCCAGGCATGTCTTACCGCAAAGCAGTTGATCTGATACTCCCCGTGATGGCGGGTTTGGAGGCCACTTTGTTTGGGGTTAAAGTAACACCCTCTTCCCGGCAAAAAGAGAATTGTGGGCCAGTCGTTTGAGTCACTAGTTGATTATGGGAAACCCACTTCTGGTCATTCAGTTCCAGAAACCTGCCACTGTGATATGGACATATTGGATTCACTGTAGAATGTTTGGAGCTTTTGACGCCAGGTCGTGTCTTGCATTAAGGGATGGGTCATGATGGTCTGCAAGTTGTCCAACAGCCAGTCAGTAAGGTTGTGAGGTAGCGGACAGCATCCTTAGCTTTAGCTGTTACTTTTGTTAAAACCTTCTTGGAAAAGTTGCATCTTTAAATTAATCCCCAAACTGATCTAACTGCTAAACATGCACTGAAATTTCAGCTGCCAAAACTGTCTAAAAAGAGGCCAAAAACCCAGGCTGAAAATGTGCACAGAAACTGTTTAACATCCAATAAAGGAATATTTGACATGGACAAAAAGCAGTGTACTCATGAAACGATTCATGAGTAATTGGATCTAATGTAAATGACTAAGGATGCTACATCCATATCCAAACATTGTCTGCACAACACAGACATCTATTGTTTTGGGACAAGAGTTTGTTTAACAGTAATATTAAATTGAGCAACACATCCAGACTATTGGTTGTCAACTATCAACTATAGAGGGTCACAAGAAACTTGTAAGCGGGCCTGAAGATGACAATAATTTAAAGTAGGACAAAATAATCATTAAAATAATTTTAAAAAATAATTAAAATTTACATAATTTTTATGAAACGACCTTTTATTTAGTTATTGCCAAGCTCTAAATTATTTTAATAGGTAGAATTTTTTTTAAAAGAAATCCTTATGCTTAAAGTGTTAGTTCACCCAAAAATGAAAATTGTGTCATAAACTATGTGTATTCACCCTCATGTCGTTCCACACCCGTAAGACCTTCGTTCATCTTCGGAACACAAATTAAGATATTTTTGATAAAATCAGATGGCTCAGTGAGGCCTCCATTGCCAGCAAGTTAATTTCCTTTTTTAATGCCCAGAAAGGTACTAAAAAATTTAACTTAAAATTTAATGTGACTACAGTGGTTCAACCTTAACATAATAAAGCAACAAGAATACTTTTTGTGCACCAAAAAACAAAACTTAATTTGTATTCTGAAGATGAACGAAGGTCTTACGGGTGTAGAACGACATGAGGGTGAGTACTTAATGACAGAATTTTCATTTTTGGGTGAACTAACCCTTTAATACTTAAATCACGGATGACTGAAAAATAATTAATTGGTTAAAAAGAGTGAGAACCTTGGAGAACTGAGAATAGATTAAAATAAGTTTTGAAAACAAAACTTTGCCTCTGAATATTGTTGTGAACAATGGAGGACAATGGATTCAAAAAGGTTGAGAACCACTGATCGAGACAGTTGTACAATATTAAGATATATAATATTTTAAAAGTTGTTGGAGTTTAGATGTTAACGTATAAACTCCAACAAAGGATAATCATTTATCATAATATAACTTTATTTTTTATATAATTATTGATTTAATAATTATTTTGGCTATGGTTTTCTAATATATAAAATCCACTAAAACATATTTTTGCTATTCCAAGATAATTAATATATAAATATACAAAAATACTGTTTACAAGTAAAATATGTTTTAAAATGGATTTTTGTTATTCCAAGTCATTTTGGAATAACTGTTTTTTTTTTCCATTTTCCATTTTAAATTGATAACTTCAGCGTTCATTCGAGTGTGTCCAAAATTTTCATTCCAACTGCATTAGAAAACTGCTTGCATAATACAGCACTATGGCAAAAGAAGTCCTTGATGCTATAAGGGTCACAATGCTGAACAACCATAGCAAACTCTTACTGAAATTCATTAGAGACACTAGATCACATATGCCAGAATACATAATCCAGTAATATTCTGCAATATGACAGAATGAAGAGAAGAGCAGGTTTGCACAATAAACAAGGGAAAGACACTTTCTGGAATGACGCCCATTCGGTAGTGGTCATTGTTACAACCTACTCTCTGGAAAAAGAAAGCTCCTATAGGGACTCAGGGAATAGGAATCACAAATTGTTGTGGTTTGGGAATCACTCCAGCATCTACAGATTTCCACAGAAGGAGTGAGATGAAATTTCACAATGTTTTTATTATTGTCCATTCACTTTATTTTTTGCTTCATTGTTGTATAATTTATGTAAACAGCTCCTAGATCATAGTCTGTGAAGACAATCATGGGATTGTTTGACTTTTGAAAAAGTTTCCAGTGCCTTTACCATGTGGTAAGTTCAAATTAAGCACAGGCATTATAAAATATCTGCATCTTTATTTCATAGAACTCAAATGGTGTCAAATTTAAAGGCCAACTCCACTCTACAGAAAGGTCTATGAGAAGGTAAAGCCAAGGGATGAAAGAATGGGTATGTGTGAGGGTTTAACCGGGTTTCTATCTGTGTGGCCAGATGCCAGTGCGTGAGGTGACTGGCAGCAGAAGGAAGTTGGCAAATCTCCAGCCTATAACATGAACAGCTGGCTGTGCTCCAGTATAGCTGGGAAGGAAAGGGAGTCAAATGGTATCATAACCAGGGTCACCGCTGGTCAATGCAACCTTCTGAAAGATTTATCAACACAGCTTCCTGTTTGATACACATCACTTCTTTCTTCTCTTAAAGTCATGCCACTAGATTCAAGTTTGCACATCATCTTTACACAATATAGAGTGCTTAAGTAATGACGTATTTTTGTAGGATCCCTCAACGAAAACCCAATAGGATTTTTCTATTGGCTTTTGGATTATTGCAGACAATTAACTCTGTAACCAACAAAAGTTCATGATTCTTACACGTTTTGTTCATCATGATCTTCACACATGGAAATTTTGAAGCATAAATACAATCGTCAGAAGTCAAAAGCTAAAGTGTTAGGCTATAAGCAAACTACACTACGATTGCATGAGCTTCTGACAACTCTTTCAGTCTTTATTTACAAAACATTTTCATTCAAAGTTAGGGGTGTAACATGGTGTTAATTTTGTCAGCTTTTAGTTTTTAACATATTTAGTCCACCTTTTCCTGTTTTTGTTTAGTCAAGTTTTAGTCAACTAAGGCCGGTTTCACAGACAGAGCTTAGCCAAAGCCAGGATTAAGCCTTAGTTCAATTAGGATCTTTAAGTTGCTTTTATATATGTACACTAGAAAAAACATTACTGATGTGCATCTTGAGACAAAACAATGGCTTTAACATATTTTAAGATATGTCAGTGCAAGTTGCTTTCAGTTAAAACAGCTCAAACATGCATTTTAGTCTAGGACTAGCTTAAGCCTTGTCTGTGAAACCGGGGGTGAATGTCTGAATGTCATTTTAACCATCCTGTATAATGGTTAAAATGATAAAAAATATTATTTTGCTCAATTTTTAATTGCAATGATTGTTGTCGTTTGGGAAGTTTATTTTTACATTTCATCAGAACTTGTTCTTTCACCAATAAGCACAAATCAACAGAATATAGATTAATATGCATGGTTTATTTTACCTCATCTAGTGTACAGATTTATTAAAGGCTAACAATTTTAAGCTAAATAAACACCAAATACTTTAGATATACACTCAACCTGTCTACATTATGAAAACTGGTAAAACAAAAACCTACACTCAAATATTATTACAGAAATTCCTAATAGTAATTCCAATAATTCCAAGTTGCATTAATGTTTCTGTATTAAAACAACGGCAAAAAAGACATTGCCACGCAGAGGTTGTGTAAGTATGATCAGCAACCACAGTCGCAAACAATACAGTCGAGATCCATGACAGAACACAGACTGACTGAATATCACTTTCATTTAAGCAGAATACCTCAAATGGAGATCGCTGAACTCAAGCTTACTTTTACAATACTGTATGTAAACTCTGTGTTTTTAGATCATGGTGCCTCTGCAGAGAGAGCACGTACCAATGGTTGCCAGACTGCATAAAGCAAAAAGCCGGGCAATTATCCGTTTAACAGAAAAGCTCTGATTGGGGGATTTGAGTTCTTGATATCTGGCTACTACAAACATGAACGTTCGCCTAATAGAGTCTTGTACAGCAATCTGACATGTTTTGGCTCCTATTTTTTCAACAAAAGTTTTTGGTAAAGTTTTTGTTCTATTAACTACATTTTAGTCTCGTCTTTTTTCGTCAATAATATTGCATGTTGATATAGTCACAGTTATCGTTTAATGGCCTTATTATCGTCTTGTCATCTCATTTTAGTCAGGGGAAAAAGCTTTGTCAACGATTATTTTGTGTCATAGATTTTGTTAACGAAATTAACACTAGTGTAATGGTTAGGGTTAAAAAAAATCGAACCATACCATCCTCCACCCATAGTTCGGCAAGCACTTGCACTGCGGTTAATCTCAAATCTGACGACGCATCTATAATATGGTTTATTGAAAATAACAACACATAAAACAGACAGACAGAGTTAGGCTAATATATGTTTCTGTCGATGGATACGCATTCTGGTTTCCCCTAAACATAACCGTGAGTGCCGTATGCTCTATATAACCAGACCCACGTCATCACCCGTGTGTTGATAGTGCGCGAGCGCAGGTGATACCTGAACAGCACACGCTGCTATCTATGTTTAACATCTCGAGTTGGCGGTCACGCCGGCGATACCACCTTTCTTTTTTTCTTATCAGTGTGAAAGAGACTCAAAATACTCCATCAGTTTTGGACATACAATTAAGAGTTATACACAATTCTAATCTGTGAAATATCTTCTTTTATTTGTGCACACTCAGAGTAAAAACAATATGTTGTGCTTTTTACAAAATAAAGAAAACTAACATGATGCGCGAGCCGCAGTCTCTCTCTGAATGAAGTCTATTCTGATAGCCCTCAGAAAATGAATGGTAACTTAGTGAATAATAATGACACAAAAATGAGAATGTCTAAAGATACGTTGAAATGTCAGGTTTTAAATCATGTAAGTCAAATCGAAAACAAATATTCTCTGTTTATGTAATCTGCATGAAAAGAGAGACATGTCAGAAGTTGGCGAGTCAGCTCATTATTCACTAATTCGGCCACACCCACGAAGCGTGAGCTCTAAATTCTGAGGCGATACATGCAACAGAGTGATGCATCAGCTCGGAAAAACGCTTCAAGTTTAGTCAGTTTCATGTACTTTTTATCGTTTTGAGATGCGGTGAGGAATAATTTTAAAAGGATTTGCCTCAGAGGATGAGCATGTCTGGTTTCACTTTCATTTCAGGGATCAATTAGATCAAGCCGATGATTGTGAATGGTAAGTTTTTTTGTCTTTATTCTAATCGCGATATAGCGTCTGTGAATATTAAACCGCAGAAAGACTGTTTAAATATGAATCCTGCAAGTTGTGTGTGTCTCAGTGTGAATTAATGGGACAGATCGACGTGCAGTTTTGTTTACTACACACAACTTACATTAGGAAATTGCCATATTGGCTATTCACAAACTATATTGCTGAGATGAGTGAAATCGACTGAAATACGTAATAAATACTGAAATAAAATGTGTTAGCAATGTGTTAAACTGCACATTAACATTTAGGCTCTATATATAATATATAAAATACCATAGAGGTAATATGAATGTTTAGATGCTTTGCATCACAGAAATACATTTTTTTTTTTCAAGTATATTAAAATAGAAAAAACATTATTTTAAATTGTCATAATATTTCACAGTATTGCTAGTTTTTTTTTTTTTTTTTTTTTTTTTTTTTGATCAAATAAGTGCAGGCTTGATGACCATGAGACTTCTTTCAAAAACATTATAAATAGTAATGTGTCCAATCTTTTGACTGGTACTGTAATTTAAAATTTATGCCTATACAAAATTTTCTTCACATGATGTGCAAAAATACATGCATGCATAAGATCACAAAAATCATGTTTTCTGTTAACAGTGGACATTACATTAATGTTAATAGAATAGCTGATATGATCCTGTTATCAGCATGCTACAGAGGGTTTTATCTTTTATCTCACAGATTTGAGAATCATAGTGACCAGATATTGACCCACACTGGACATTCTGAATGAATATAATGGTAAGATCACTGATTGGAAGCAGGGAAAACTTTGATTTGAAGAACTGTACTTTGATTTTTGTTTTCTTTCACATAGCCTACCTGACTGAAAGGGCTCATTATGCAGGTCATTATGTGGGTGTTTGTCTTCTCAGGTGTGAATCACAGCTCACATGTTATGGTAGCCTAGTTCATGCTGAATACAGTGTAATGACACTTTTGCCATAAATATGTTTATAAGCAACTGAAAAAAGCACAAATGTCAGGGCATGTCAAAACTTCTCCAGTGCCCCAAAAATCTTCAGACCTCAGAGAGTTAAACTGAACTCATTTAAGCCTTGCCAATTTACACATTCAAGAGCAAGAAGAAGCGGAAGAGAACTTGTGTGTGCTGTGAGAAGATTTGTGTGTGCACTCATCTGAAGCACGCGCACAGAAAGCTGCATCTCAGACAGTGCCAATATTGAGTTCTCTTTCAAGTCTTGTGCTTGAACAGACAAATTCACACAAAAGTTATGTCAACATGCCCATCTTGGCGAGTATCCTAGCAAACATTGTAGGTTATGTCTTAAATGAACGTTAAAAGTCGAGAAAGCCTAATATTCCTGCTGTCTGTGTTTTTAATGTTACTCAAACAACAAAAGACAAGGAAATCACTCAATGCTCGACTGAATAGCTTTTGTAACTATAATAATTATTAAACGTTATTTAATTTACACAGTGAAGATTATCGCTGATGACGTTTAAATGTCCTCAACAACCTCTGTAGTACCATTTAGCCACTTATTAGCAAAAATAAAAGCTTAAAAAAAAAAAAAAAAAAAAAATCACAACTAACTATAAATACTACTCGTTATATAACTAGTTTAAAACTGATTATAACTGTAACAGTGTAATCATGCCTTGATTATTTTTAATACTTTTTTTTTTTTTTTTTTTTTTAAATGGTGAAACAAGAAACAAGACCCTTTTAAGCCATGAATACATAAATATTGGGAAATATATCAAATATTTAGGCCCAATCCCATTTCTACCCCTTACCCCTTCCCTTTCCCCTACACCTTCGTTTTACACATTCACATGAAGGGGTAGGGGTGTCTCGATTCTCTTTTGGCTGGAGTGGTAGGGGTAAGTGGAAGGGCCAGATAGCCCTTCAAATGAAGATTTTTCGGGACCACACTTCAAACGAAGGGGTATGAGAAATTTCCCTGCATACACCTACTACCATGCTGCTAGAATGCATGTAGTGATCATGGTAGTGATATTTCCATTTTCCATTTCAGGATCGATCACTTGCATGTTACCTGGCTGCCAGTTTCTCCGTAGCTTGCTAAACGTGCTATTTGAATGATGTGAACACAAATGAATTATACAGTTAAAAGAAATATCTGGTCATCCTCCATTGCGCAGTCGCTATTTACATCTCGTATCGTCTGTAAACTCTTGCGTTAGCAAGGCAACAACTGACTCGTTTGTATTACATTGCAAAGAGCTCCGTTATCGCAGCACCAGAGAAAACGAAACCATATTCGTACAGGCCGGCATGGCACAGAATGGAATGGTTAAACAAACAGCTTGGCCCGATAGAAAAGCGGCTCCACCAGTCTTGTACGTTCTGTATCATTCTGTATCATCTTGGGAAACTCGAAGGCTCATACGTTTTCGAACTGAAACCGAGCCAAAATACAGCGCAAAACGTTGGGAGTGAGTAATCAGTTAAATGTGCTCATGCCTGATTTCTATTGATATGCGAATATGGGAATATTTTCACCCCTACACCTTGCCACTCTGTTTCAAGGGGCAAGGGGAAGGGCGAAGGGGTAGGCGAAGGGGTATAAAATAGAATTGGGATTAGGCCTTAGTGATATCAACGCCATTCTCACCACAATAATTCCCTTTTCACAGACTGTGATGATATGTTTGCATAGTTATTAACATTGTAAATTTAAAGTTTTTAATATTTTAATTAAAAAAAAAAAAAACTTTAGCGTACATTTATAATGCTATACTTTGTGTTATATTGCCTTGGCATTAAATTTCTAATACAACATCTGAACATCATCTAATACGATACATTGACATCTTTCTCTCCTCTGACTAAAGTAATCAATTTCTCTTCTCTATTTTTTTCTTGTTGGGAAAGTCATAGAAATGCTATCATAGATTTATTTATTTTTTTCTTTTGCTATTATATTTGCTATTATATTTTGTTTTAGTTTCCATTCACCACTATAGAAGTTTACCCGATGACTTCTGCTGCTGAGATCCTTGGAAATGTGAAAATTTACCTTTATTTTTTAACTCTCAAACAATAATAAAACTATTTTTGTGATGGGCAAACTGGGTGGGCAAACTCTGCCTTTGCGCCACTGTGGAAAAAGAAACCATACTGGTTTCAGTCCTCAAGCCAGAGCACTTCTCCAATAATCTGAGATGTTTCCCCTCATTTTGAGTCTGCTCTGCATACCTTTCAAAAGCAATAACTCAAAAGCAACTTAGCATATGCTAGGCAGCCACCACAAGACATAACCAACTAATTACACAACATCTCATATAGCCTGATCATCTACGGCACCGTGATTACTGTACAGGAAATATACACACACACGATTCAGTGACACAGATGTCAACCGACTCACTGGAATGGAAAGAATAGAGGCATAGTTTCATGCTAATACTAGTATGCTAGTGAACGTTTT